>CM038044.1:131138545-132338545 GCA_021397845.1 Areca catechu | reverse complement strand
AACATAATATTTATTCTTCCAATTGGCTTTGTAATGATGAAATAATGAATAAAAATAAAGACATGTTATGGAACATTATAATAAATCTACCGAAATATGAATGTGCCAGATATATTTGTGGGATATAAATATTCCATAGTTTAATATAAGTATTCCATAGTTTAATATATTAAAAAATATGTATGCCTCAGAATAAGCAACAATATAGACATAGGAGCATCACGACTACAAGATGGAATAACTACTTATTAGGGTAGCCTAACATGTAAATTGTAGTCAAATACTTGTCTCCTAGCAATGCTCATTCTTAAGGCAGCTTGTCATCATTGACAAAATATAATATAAAACATACATTATACAACATATTATACATCAATATATTCAAAATAAGAAAAGCATTGAAAAAATGAACAAAATACTGAAATCATAAAATTTAATAATGCCTCCACATTTTTATAAAAGGCTCCCAAACATTTATTCATCTAGTTTAATATATTAAAAAATATGTATGCCTCAGAATAAGCAACATTAGAGACACTGGAGCATCGTGGCTACAAGATAGAATAACTATTTATTAAGGCTACCTATCATGTAAATATAGTTAACCCTTGTCTCCTAATAATACTCGTTCTTAAGGCACCCTATCATCATTGGCAAAATACAATATAATAGATACATTATGGAACATGTTGTACTTGGAAACAATGAAAATAGAAAATAGTTTTCAAGAATGTCAATAGTATTATCCCTATTTTTAACTAATAATAAAAAAAGCTTGGACATAAATGATAAGATCAGGAGGAGCCATGCAGAGGAAAGAGAATTTCATTTCCTTTGTCTACCTTGTAGGCTAAATGATTGCTAGGTGGTAATGGGCATTCAAACCGAAATCCACTGACTATTTTTTTTTGTCTTCTACTAATCCTATGGATAGTCGGGAACATGGTCATTGAACATGGGATGCATTGTTCAAAATGATGATGTCCATTGAATGTCCATTTTATGTGTATAACTAGTATCACATCAAAATAATCGCACCCCACTACCATAGCAAATCGATCAATCCTGTTGAGCCAAAAAAATCATATTTTATTATATATTATTTTGTATCAAATCAATATGTATCAATTGTTTAGAGATAGATAAGATAACTTTCTTAAGAGTGAAGATAACTAACATTTTTAAAAGTGGAGACCAACTTAATTCTGCAAAAGCAGATGTTCACAACTAATTTACAATATCACTTATATGAAAACTACATCATATTCCTATATAAAAAATGAATGGTTAATTCATCTTTTCTATTAATTTTTTATGTAATATAGTATAGCTAAATTTGTACCATTCATAAAATAGGTGCTAAGATATGTTGATTTCCTCCTCACTTTAATTTTTGTATGTTAGCATGGCTAGTACCTAGCAATATTTTTTCTCAAAAATATTGAGTTTACTTTGGCCAAATTTGGAGTGTATAAATCATCCATAGCTTTTCCCTCGATGCCAAATGAAAAGACGAGCGACAGAGAAAGGAAACCAGGTGGAGGATCAAAGAAAATTTATGGAAAAATACTTCATAGGCGGAGGTCGAGAGATAGAATGGGAGAGATGCAGGTTTAAAATGCAAATAAATACATCTTTTTTGTTTCTTCCTCCGAGCCCCTTCCACACCTTTTTTCTTCCCTGAAACCAAACATTACCTTTAGCAATGGCGAGGAGAGGCAGAGAGAGATGCATAGAGAGAGAGAGGAAGGGAAGAAGAGAGAAATGGAAAGCCGGAAATGGGGGAATCGATTGGAAGAAGTTACCTTTTCGGAAGATTAAGGGGTTACAGCGATGATCCTTCCGATAGGAGACCTCAACAAGGAGATTTCCTGAAACCCTGACACGGCGAAGAAGAGATCGGGACGAAGACCCAACATTGAAGAGGGGATGAATATTAACGAGAAAAATTTCCCAGCCATGCCCTTGGAATAAGGAAATCGGAATAAGCCAATTCTAGGGGGGCTATGGAATTGTAATTCGAGAATACCACGGGTTGACCGGAATATGGATTCCAGTGGGGCTCACTATGGTTTTAACGCCTGTTTAGGGGAATAGCCTGGAATAAGGCCCTATTCCAGCTAGGAATAGGGCATCTAAACACTACCGTTAGGTTTAAGGCTGCAAAAAGATAAGGTTGATTCATAACTGACATGATCCAATTTAATTAGACCAAATTCAATTATTTTTTAAGGATCCATGGATCTGGATCGAGTTCTAAAATTGAATCTGTTACAGCCGTGATAGTGACGTGGACAGGCTCGGGTATCGCCGAATGAGAGCAAGCCACGTGTAAGTTTCCCCGCCGGATTCTGCGCCACGTCCACAAAGCTAGGAGCGGCAAAGACCGCACCACCTTACGACTGTCTGAAGCAAACCGCCCTCGCCGAGGTCAAGCTCGGCCCGGAGTTCCTCTACCACCTCATTGGCGCCCGGGCCCGGAGGGTTTCCGCCCAAGTGAGGTCGGCCGAAGTCGGGCGACCCCCTGCCGCCTCGCCAGGTGTCCGCCCAGGAGGGGTCCACCTGAGCCGAGGTCGGCCGATCCTTCGCCTTTCGCCAGGTGGCCACCCGGAGACGGGCCCACCTCGGTCGAAGCCATACGAACCCCTGCCGCCTCGCCAGGTGTCCGCCCAGGAGGGGTCCACCTGAGCCGAGGTCGGCCGATCCTTCGCCTTTCGCCAGGTGGCCACCCGGAGACGGGCCCACCTCGGCCGAAGCCAGGCGACCCTCTGCCGCCTTGCCAGGTGTCCGCCCAGGAGGGGTCCACCTGAGCCGAGGTCGGCCGATCCTTCGCCTTTCGCCAGGTGGCCACCTGGAGACGGGCCCACCTCAGCCGAGGTCAGACCGCTCGTACGGAGAAGCCCCCGGGGAGAGAGACGGGTCCCGAAACCACCCCTCGGGCCGTACAGACCCCAGACGGCGTCCCGTACGGAGGGCGGCGGCACGCGGAACGTCACTTGCATCGGCCCGGCAGGTCCCGCAGCCGAGAGACCCGATCCTGACAAAACAGGCCCCATAAATGGATGGCGCCCACGCTCGGGGAAGGGAGCGCTCTCACAGAGCCCGAGGCCTGATGACCGGCCGCTCTGCCAGCGCCGCCCTCCCCCTTTTTCTCTCCTGTCTTTGCCTTTTCCCTGCTGGGCCCGGCGGACGAGGTCGGAAAGCCGCCTGGCCTCCTTCACCAGAAAGGGAAAAGGAAGGAAAACAGGGGAGGGGAGTCTCCGAGGAGGAAAAGGACAAGCGCACGATGGAGGGAGATAAAGAGGGAAGAATCTGGGAACTGCAAGGTAAGCCAAACTAGCCTGGGGACAAGGGAGGAGCACCGGCACAAGGCCTTGCGTCGAGAGAGAAACCAGGGATCCCGAGAGGGGAACACTGGGCATGAGTTCGGCAAGCAAGCCCAGCCGAAATTCCGGTCCCCAGAGCGCTTCCTTCACCAATTAACTCTCTAAATCTGGGACCCTTTCGAAGGCCCGGGGGGGAGAGTCTGTTCCTTCTCGTCGTCTACTGACTTGACCGTCGGAGCCCCCTCGCCGGGATCCCCGGCCAGGGACTTCTAACTCCTTTGTTGCAGGTTCTCCGCGGGAAGGGAGGCTCCCTCGCCAGGCGGTCAGGAAGGATCGGCTGATCCGAGGCATGGGCGCGGCGACGAGAGTGGCAACAGATTGGCGCGCCAGGTAGGGGGGCAGGACACTAACCCCTAGTGGGAACCAGTTTTCTGCAGGTGTCGCGCTCTCCAGCAATGGTGGTCACTCGTGGTCGCGAGGCGTCCACCAGCCGTGTGGGAGAAGCCCACTCCCCTCCAGGGGGCCACACCCCCGAACGGGAGCTTCCGGCTCCTCCTCCTCTTTCGCAGCAGCCTGCCCCGGTGGACGGATCCCTTGCGGCCATCGTCCAGCAGCTGCAGACCTTGACCTCAGCAGTCCGACAGCTTCAGCATCAGCAGCGGTCCCTGGCCACTCAGCCTCAGCCAGGGACTCCCGCGGCCCGAGCCGCGGGACAGCATGGGAGCCTGCGCTCAATCCAAGGCAGGCCATCCCATCCGCGGGCCATCACCAACCCTCGGGGGAGCCACCAAGCTCCCGCGAAGAGAAACTTTTCCGGTTCGGGGGATCACGAGAGTCGATCCCCGGCCGATGGGGCCGAAACGACGCACCGCAGCAAGCGACGCCGAGGCCAGACCTCGCGCCGAGACCGATCGGCGCCCCCTTCACCTGCAGTCTCGGTGGAAGACTCCACCGACGAGGCCATCAGGCGCCAGGCCGAGAGGCGCCTAGAAGAGCATGAGCGCAAGTTGGCGGAGTTCGCCCGACGGTTCGCCGACCTGCAGAACTCGTCGGCTGGCCCGGCGGGCTACGACTCCCGCCCCCCCTTCTCTGAGGAAATCCAGGCGGAACCGATCTCGAAACGGTTCCGCATGCCGCAGGTGGACCCCTACGACGGGACCACCGACCCCCTGGACCATTTGGAGAGCTATAAAGCTCTCATGAGGGTCCAGGGCGCCACTGACGCCCTCCTATGCATCGCCTTCCCTGCGACCCTTCGGAAGGCCGCTCGAGTCTGGTTCACCCGTCTCGAGCCCGGATCCATTTGCTCCTTCCAGCAGTTGGAAGGAAAGTTCGTGGCGCACTTCGACGCCTGTCGAAAGGTGCCAAGAGAGGTGGACAGCCTCTTCTCCATCCGCCAGCAGGACCAGGAGCTGCTCCGGGACTACATCTCCCGGTTCAATACCGCAGCACTGGAGATCTACAGCTTGGACGAGCCCGTCGCCATGCTGGCCTTGAAGCGCGGACTCAAGACGTCCCGCCTAACCTATTCCCTGGACAAGAAGCCGCCCAGGACGTATTCTGAGCTCCTCCTCCGCGCCCACAAGTACATCCGAGCGGAGGAGGCCGACCGCACCCGTCGAGAGCTGGACGGGAAGACTCCAAAGAAGCCGCTCCCGAGGGACATCCCGGGAGCTCGGAGGCCCGGGCCATCTGCCGAGCTCCGCCCAAATCCAAAGCCGAGAGGCGAAGCCGCTCCAGAGCGGAGGTACACCCCTCTCCTCGCACCTCGAACGAAGATCCTCATGGAAATCGAGGGCGAGCGCTACCTCCGCCGACCTCCTCCTCAGAACCCGAGAGCCGCCCGAGACAAATCGAAGTACTGCCAGTTCCATCGCGAACACGGGCACGACACGGAGGAGTGTCGCCATCTGAAGCGGGAGATTGAGGAGCTGATCGGGAGGGGTTACCTCAGGAAGTTCGTCAAGAACGGGGTCCCCTCTGAAGGGCAGCCCTCGCGGCCTTACCGCCTGTCCCCGTGATCGATAACCGCCCAACGGAGAAGCCCGTGGGCATGATCTCACGCGGGTCCGGCCGAGCAGAGAAGAGAGCCCGGGAAGTCCTGGAGAATGTAATCCCTCCCGAGGGAGGGGAAATCAATGACAATGTAAACAACGATGCCGTGGTGGTCGAGATGACCATCGTGAAGCATCCTGTACATCGAATCATGGTGGATAGTGGAAGCTCGGCCGACGTACTTTTTTATGATGCTTTCTCTCGAATGAACTTATCTCCCGATCGGCTGAAGCCAGTACACATCCCGCTGGTAGGTTTTACAGGAGACTCCGTGGGGGTCGAGGGAGAGATCACTCTCCCGGTCACCGCCGGATCCCCGCCCCGGCAGGCGACCGTCATGATAACATTCACTGTTGTCAAGCTCCCTTCACCTTACAACGCCATTCTCGGGCGTCCCGGGCTCAACCAACTGGATGCCACCATCTCCACGAGGAGGCTGTTGGTGCAGTTCCCCACGCCTTCCGGGCCCGGGGAAATGAAGGGGACAATCCAACCGGTTCCGCTCTGCCTCCAGACGGTCCCAGGCACCAGGAGTGCGGAGCTCGCCCACGATATTGAAGATCTCGATCTGAGAGAGAAGGAACCCAGGGGAGGGCCCGTGGAGCACCTGCTAACTTTCCCCCTCGGTTCGGACCCCCTGAAGACGGTGCAAGTCGGGGCTCAGCTCCCCGAGGAAGATCGAACCCGCCTGCTGGAGTTCCTCCGAGCCAACGCTGACGTGTTCGTCTGGTCAGCGGCCGACATGCCGGGCATCCCGCCCGAGATCATCATGCACAGCCTGAACGTGGACCCAAGTTGCCACCGGTCCGCCAGAAGAAGAGAAGCTTCGCCATGGAGAGACAGAAGGCGATCAACGAGGAGGTAGAGAAGCTCCTCGCCGCCGGTTTTGTCGAGAAGTCCAATACCCCAGCTGGTTAGCAAACGTGGTCATGGTAAAGAAGAGTAGTGGTAAGTGGAGGATCTGCGTGGACTACACCGACCTCAACCGAGCTTGCCCGAAGGACAGCTTCCCTCTGTCAAAGATCGACCAGCTGGTCGACACCACCTCGGGGCATCGCCTCCTGTCATTCATGGACGCCTTCTCCGGATGAACCCGGAGGACGAAGAGCACACCGCCTTCATTACTGACCGCGGGACTTTCTGTTATAGGATGATGCCCTTCGGCCTCAAGAACGCGGGGGCGACGTACCAACGTCTGATCAGTAAAATCTTCAAAGACCAGATAGGCCGCAACATGCAGGTGTACGTGGACGACATGCTGGTAATGAGCAAACTTGATTCGGACCACGTGGCTGACTTGACGGAGGCGTTCGGCAACCTTCGGCGCCATCAGATGAAGCTGAACCCGGCGAAGTGCGCCTTCGGCGTCTCCACCGGGAAGTTCCTAGGGTTTATGGTGACCCAAAGAGGAATCGAGGCCAACCCGGAGAAGGTCCAGGCCATCCTGGACATGGAGCAGCCCGCCTCCAAGAAGCAGGTGCAACAACTAACCGGCCGAGTTGCGGCCCTTAGCCATTTTATTTCCAGGTCGGCGGACCGCTGCCGTCCCTTCTTCAAGGTGCTGAGGAAGATGAATGGCTTTGCTTGGACCGAGGAGTGCCAGCAGGCCTTCGAGGAGCTGAAGAAGATGCTCGCGTCCCCACCTTTGCTGTCCAGGCCCGAGGAGGGAGAGGAGCTAACCCTCTACTTGGCGGTTACCCCGGAGGCCGTCAGCTCTGTCTTGGTCCGAACCGACGACCACGGGCTCCAGCGGCCGGTGTACTATACCAGTAAACTCCTCCGAGACGTGGAGCTCAGGTATTCCCGGCCCGAGAAACTTGCTTTTGCGCTAATAGTGTCTGCCCAGCATCTCAGGCCCTATTTCCAAGCGCACCCCATCGCCGTCTTGACGGACCAACCGCTGAAAGCGGTGCTCAGCCGACCCGATACTTCGGGACGATTGGCCAAGTGGGCACTGAAACTCAGCGAGTTCGACATTACATACCGACCGAGGTCGGCCATGAAGGCGCAGGTGCTGGCCGATTTCTTGG
The DNA here is from genome assembly GCA_021397845.1 of Areca catechu. Taxonomy (NCBI): domain Eukaryota; kingdom Viridiplantae; phylum Streptophyta; class Magnoliopsida; order Arecales; family Arecaceae; genus Areca; species Areca catechu. Next base: position 132,331,134 of record CM038044.1, on the reverse strand, counting down.
TCGAGTGTGCAGGCTTGGGCAAGGAGCCCGAGGAGGGCCCCCCGGCCCGGCCGATGGACGTTGGCACCGACGAGCCCGGAGAGGACGCCTGGATCCTCCATGTGGACGGGGCCTCAAACTCCGGTGGAAGCGGAGCCGGGCTCATCCTTGCCAACGGCGATGGGGTTGTCGCTGAGTGCGCACTCCGCTTCCAGTTCCCGGCAACAAACAACCAGGCAGAGTACGAGGCACTTCTTGCCGGACTGAGAGTCTCCCGCGAGCTGGGCGTGGCCAACCTCAGAGCTTTTACTGACTCCCAGCTCGTGGCGGGGCAGGTGTCCGGGGAATACGTCGTGCACGACCCCTAGATGGCGAAGTACTTGGAGCTCGTCAAAGCGGGCGCGTCCAAGTTCCGGCGCTTCAACATCTTCCATATCCCCCGCGGGGAGAACGCCCGTGCGGATGCCCTCTCTCGGCTGGCAACCCTGTCGGACACGATGCTGGAACGCGCTCATGTGGAGCGACTCGAGGTCCCAAGCCTCGAAGCACCGGTGGAGGTCCATCAGGTCGGCCAGGAGCCCGGCTGGATGGACAAGTACGCTGCGTATATCACCAGCGGCACCCTGTCGGAGGACCGAGAGGCGGCTCGCCTCATCAGAAAGAAGGCCGTGCGGTTCGTCCTGATGGACGGACAGCTGTATCGAAGATCCTACTCTTATCCCCTCCTCAAGTGCATCGGACCCACAGAAGCCAAGCTTGTGCTCCAGGAGATTCACGAAGGCATCTGCGGGAACCACGTGGGGGGCAGGGCATTGGCATACAAGGCCCTCCGTCAAGGCTACTTCTGGGAGACGATGAAGGAAGACGCCGCCGACTTCGTGAAGAAGTGCGACCGGTGCCAGCGCCACGCCACGGTGCAGCGGTAGCCCTCCAATCCAATCTCTCAGCTCTCAGCCCCCTGGCCGTTCGCCAGTGGGGGATGGACCTCCTGGGCCCATTCCCGCCGGCGTCCGGTCAGCAGAAGTTCTTGATGGTGGCTATGACTACTTCACGAAGTGGGTCGAGGTCGAGCCCTTGGCGAGAATCACCGAAGCAAACGTCGCCAAGTTCTTCTGGAAGTCCATCGTCTGTCGCTTCGGCCTCCCCCACACCGTGGTCACCGACAATGGACGCCAGTTCGACTGTCGGGAGTTCGAAGACTTCTGCAGCGACCTCGGCATCAAGCATCGCTTCACCTCGGTGGCGCACCCTCAGACCAACGGGGAAGCCGAAGTCACGAACAGGACCATTCTCCAGGGCCTCCGCATGCGGCTGGACCAGGCCAAGGGCAGGTGGGCTGATGAACTTCCCAGCATCCTTTGGGCATATCACACCACCCCGAGGACGGCTACCGACGAGACTCCATTCAACCTCGTCTTCGGAGCCGAGGCAGTCATCCCGATCGAGCTCAGCCTACCCACGCTGCGCGTGGAGCAATACGACGAGACAGAAAACCCGGCCAGGATGATGCTCAACCTAGACCTACTCGAGGAAACGAGGGACAAGGCCCGAATCCGAATGGCGGCATACCGGCAACGAGTAGCCAGATATTACAACTCCCAAGTGCGGCCGAAGGTTTTTCGTCCCGGGGACCTGGTCCTCCGACGCGCAGAAGCCTCCCAGCCACGGGAATGCGGCAAGCTTTCACCCAACTGGGAAGGCCCATATCGGGTGGCGGAAGCCCTCCCTCATGGAGCATATTACTTAGAAGAATTGGGAGGTGCCAGGTTCTCCCGGACTTGGAACTCCTCGAACCTGAGAATGTACTACCAGTGATGTAAGGCTCCCAGTTTCTATAACAAAGCTTCCCCAGTTCGCACACTCCCTCCAAAACTTCGACAAGAAGGCCTGAGGCATCAAGCTCAGCCCGGAAGATCCTGGGCTTCGGCCTGGAAGGTGGCGCCGAACCCAGTTCGCCCACGCAAGCCCGGAGCACAGCTCAGCAAGCCGCGCAAGGTTTGAGAAAGCCTGCGGCATGGAGCTTAGTCCGGAAGATCCTGGGCTTCGGCCTGGAAGGTGGCGCCGAACCCAGTTCGCCCACGCAAGCCCGGAGCACAGCTCAGCAAGCCGCGCAAGGTTTGAGAAAGCCTGCGGCATGGAGCTCAGTCCGGAATATCCAGGGCTTCGGCCTGGAAGGTGGCGCGAACCCAGTTCGTCCACGCAAGCCCGGAGCACAGCTCAGCAAGCCGCGCAAGGTTTGAGAAAGCCTGCGGCATGGAGCTCAGTCCGGAAGATCCTGGGCTTCGGCCTGGAAGGTGGTGCCGAACCCAGTTCGCCCATGCAAGCCCGGAGCACAGCTCAGCAAGCCGCGCAAGGTTTGAGAAAGCCTGCGGCATGGAGTTCAGTCCGGAAGATCCTGGGCTTCGGCCTGGAAGGTGGCGCCGAAACCAGTTCGCCCACGCGAGCCCGGAACACAGCTCAGTGAGCCGCGCAAGGCTTGAGAAAGCATGCGGCACCAAGCTTAGTCCGGAAATCCTGAGCTTCGGTCTGGAAGACGGTGCAGAAACCGTGTCGTTCGCCCAAGCATGAAGGCAACCCAAAATCGGACCTGCTCAAGGTTTGCCCCGCTGCGACGTGGCTCAGCGGGCCCCATCCTTCGATTTGAGCAATGGAGGGACCAGGCCTGCAGTTACTTCAGGTGTTCCGGACCGACATCTCAGAAAAAAAAAAAAAAAAAAGAAGAGAAAAGGATAGCGAAACGATGAACAAGGTTTCGATAAAGCCTGATCTTCATTAATATAAGTGGTCATTACAAGCTGGGAGCCCTGACAGGCCGGGACTCCCCAGAGAACAAAAAATACAAAGATAAAACAAAAAGATGGTGCCGGGTCACTGGGGCGCGGGTTCGGAGCCATCTGCCGGAGGCACGGGCGCTGCTTCCTCAACTTCTGCAGTTGCCGGCTCCTGGGGCTGCTCCGGGGCTGCGGCGTCGCTGGTCGACGGCGCCGCAGGTATCGCTCTGGCCGCGCCGGGATCCCTGCTCTCGCCCCCTGGCTTCCGGCCGCCGCCGACGACCCCGCTCAGGTCCAGGTGGGGGAAGAAGGCCCCCACCTTCTCCCGGCACATCCGGAACCCCTTCAGGAAGGAGTCCACGGCGGCCTCCCGGACCTCCGACGTGAACTCGTCGAAAGCCCGGAACTTGGGGACGGCCTCCTGCGCTTCTCGCTTGGCCGCCTCCAGGAGCCCGTTGACGTAGGCGCTCCGGTCCTTCGCAGCTGCCACCTCTCGCCGGGCCTCCTCCAACTGGCGCTCCAGCCATTGGGAGTGGGCCTGCAGGCGGGCCTTCTCCGCTGCCTCCTCCTCGGTTCGACGCTGGTTGGAGGCCCGCTCCTCCGACAATGAGGCCTCCAACCCCTTGTTCCGCTCCTCGGAACGCGTCAGGTCGGACTGGAGGGCTTGCTTCTCGGCTCGCAGCTCGGCCCCCTTCTCCATCAGGTCCTTCACGTCGGCCGCGAGCTTGCCGAGCTTCAGCTCCCGATCGGAGTCCCTCTTGGCGTTCCCTACGAGGTAATTCCTCAGTAAGAGGACGTCGTTCCCGATCTGCAATACAAAGGCAGCACCTGTCAGAGCAGAGGCAGAAAAGCCTCGAAGAAAAAAAAAAAAAAAAAAGAGAGAGAAAAGAAAGAAGAGGAAGCTCGCGCTTACCGTGAAAAGCTGAGGAAGGATGCTGAGCAGAGCGTCCGCATAGTCTCGGCCGCCCCGAGCTCGGCGGTCCCGGGCGGTGGAGGCGTACTCCATCATCTTTTCGCCAGTCCCCTGTCGAGGATGATCGAGTCCCGGTGGGAGATCACCGGTGCCGGACCTTTCGGGCCGGGCCCTGCGGCAGCTGCCCCCTCGGCCGGAACCATAACTGACGGGCCGGCGGTCGCCACAGACGGTGCTGTCGGGCTGGCGGCGGTAACAGGCCCGGAGACAGGCGGAGCGGCGGGCGCTGGGGCTCTCTCTGCGACGCCGCCGGGCCGCGTGGCCGAAGTACCAGGAACCCCGCCCTGAGGTGGCCTGGGCGGGGAAATGGCCGCAGCTGGGTCGGGCACGGTAGCCGCCACGACCTCCCGGCTCGTCTCTGTATGAGCCCTCTTCGCTGCGGGCTCGTCCACCTCCACGGCGTCCCGCTGGGCCGCCCCCTCCAGGAGGTTCTCCAGAGAAAACTTCATCCCTGCAAAATGAAAAAGACGGAAGGTCAGACAGCTCGATCTTAAAGAAAGAGGGGGAGGCAGAAATCAATGCGGGGCCAAATCTCACCGGTCTCGCGGATGGGACTGATGCCGGCCTCATAAAGGTTCTGCTCAGAGAGCAGAACCTCGAGCGCCGGGACCACGTCACTCAGGAGCAGGGCGTAGGACTCATGGTCCGCAGACTCCACTCGGGAATTCCGGTTCGGCGACCGGTCCGGTTCGCTCCAGGCCCAATCGACGTCGTCGACCGAGGCGAAGAAAAACCGGCTCTTCCACCCTTGACCGAGGAAAGGAGGTTGAACCGGAGACACCTAGGCCGGGGCGAGATGTACCACCAGCCGTCATCGGTGGAGCACTTCTTCAGGGTGAACAGGGCCCTGAAGAGAGAAAAACGGGCAACGAACCCGTGAAAGTGGCAGAAGACAATAAAGGAGAAAATAACCCGGATGGCATTAGGAGCCAGCTGGGCCGGGATGAGCCGAAAGTGGCTGAGGAAGGAAAGAAAGAAAGGGTGCAGAGGAAAACGAAGACCCCCGAGGAGGAAGTCTTCGTAGAAAGCAATGCGGCCGGGGCTACTCATGGTGACGCGCTCCCCGTACCGCGGAGCGAAGAGACGGATAGACCCCGGGATGCCATAGGCATCCCGGAGCAGAGAAAGGTCACCTTCGGTCATGGTAGAAGCATGACCGGAGGGACCGGCGGGAAGAGATGGCGGAGCAGGAAGAGAAGGCAAGGCAGGAAGAGAGCGGAGAGGCACGGCGGGCGCAACTGGAGGGGGCCGGATCCCCCTGGGGATGCCAATAGTGACACCCCCGGGTTGCAAACGCTGGCGGACCTCCTCTGGGATGACCTCCTCATCCGAGGAGGAAGAAGATGGAGTCCTCGGCCGGGATGGACCGGCCTCGTCCGGATTGGAAGAGACATGGCGACGGCGCGCCATGGAAAAGGAAAGGACAAGGAAATCGGACAGAGAATGCGAAAGAAGGAGGGGGGCCGAAGAAGGAGAAGGAGGCACTCACCGAAAATGCACAGACGAGCGCGAGCAGCAGAAGTTGTTAGCCTGCAGCAAACCGTCCACGAAGCAAGGGAAAAGGCCTCGTTCTGGAAAGTCCCCTCCCTTTCAAACTCAGCCGACAGCAGCCGTACCCATCATTCCGCCTCCGACCACTGGATGGTCGCCACGTGGGCGCACGCCCGACACCGACGCCTCGTTAGCAGAGTAACGGCCTCTGCCCCGAAGCGACGCATTGATTACGGGCAAGTGGGCGACGCGTGGCGGTTCCCCATAGGTCTTCAGCCGCATCGAGCCACGACGAGCAAGGATCGTGGCAATTATGATGCAAGATCTTCGCCTCCCCACGTCATGTCCGCAATTAATCCCGACGTTCCGTTCTACGATGTCCCGACGGAACGGCGGGCTGGGGGGCAACTGTTACAGCCGTGACAGTGACGTGGACAGGCTCGGGTATCGCCGAATGAGAGCAAGCCACGTGTAAGTTTCCCCGCCGGATTCTGCGCCACGTCCACAAAGCTAGGAGCGGCAAAGACCGCACCACCTTACGACTGTCTGAAGCAAACCGCCCTCGCCGAGGTCAAGCTCGGCCCGGAGTTCCTCTACCACCTCATTGGCGCCCGGGCCCGGAGGGTTTCCGCCCAAGTGAGGTCGGCCGAAGTCGGGCGACCCCCTGCCGCCTCGCCAGGTGTCCGCCCAGGAGGGGTCCACCTGAGCCGAGGTCGGCCGATCCTTCGCCTTTCGCCAGGTGGCCACCCGGAGACGGGCCCACCTCGGCCGAAGCCAGGCGAACCCCTGCCGCCTCGCCAGGTGTCCGCCCAGGAGGGGTCCACCTGAGCCGAGGTCGGCCGATCCTTCGCCTTTCGCCAGGTGGCCACCCGGAGACGGGCCCACCTCGGCCGAAGCCAGGCGAACCCCTGCCGCCTCGCCAGGTGTCCGCCCAGGAGGGGTCCACTTGAGCCGAGGTCGGCCGATCCTTCGCCTTTCGCCAGGTGGCCACCCGGAGACGGGCCCACCTTGGTCGAAGCCAGGCGACCCTCTGCCGCCTCGCCAGGTGTCCGCCCAGGAGGGGTCCACCTGAGCCGAGGTCGGCCGATCCTTCGCCTTTCGCCAGGTGGCCACCTGGAGACGGGCCCACCTCAGCCGAGGTCAGACCGCTCGTACGGAGAAGCCCCCGGGGAGAGAGACGGGTCCCGAAACCACCCCTCGGGCCGTACAGACCCCAGACGGCATCCCGTACGGAGGGCGGCGGCACACGGAACGTCACTTGCATCGGCCCGGCAGGTCCCGCAGCCGAGAGACCCGATCCTGACAAAACAGGCCCCATAAACGGATGGCGCCCACGCTCGGGGAAGGGAGCGCTCTCACAGAGCCCGAGGCCTGACGACCGGCCGCTCTGCCAGCGCCGCCCTCCCCCTTTTTCTCTCCTGTCTTTGCCTTTTCCCTGCTGGGCCCGGCGGACGAGGTCGGAAAGCCGCCTGGCCTCCTTCACCAGAAAGGGAAAAGGAAGGAAAACAGGGGAGGGGAGTCTCCGAGGAGGAAAAGGACAAGCGCACGATGGAGGGAGATAAAGAGGGAAGAATCTGGGGACTGCAAGGTAAGCCAAACTAGCCTGGGGATAAGGGAGGAGCACCGGCATAAGGCCTTGCGTCGAGAGAGAAACCAGGGATCCCGAGAGGGGAACACTGGGCGTGAGTTCGGCAAGCAAGCCCAGCCGAAATTCCGGTCCCCAGAGCGCTTCCTTCACCAATTAACTCTCTAAATCTGGGACCCTTTCGAGGGCCCGGGGGGGAGAGTATGTTCCTTCTCGTCGTCTACTGACTTGACCGTCGGAGCCCCCTCGCCGGGATTCCCGGCCAGGGACTTCTAACTCCTTTGTTGCAGGTTCTCCGCGGGAAGGGAGGCTCCCTCGCCAGGCGGTCAGGAAGGATCGGCTGATCCGAGGCACGGGCGCGGCGACGAGAGCGGCAACAGAATCTATTAATTTTTTTATATTGGATCTGGATTTACTAAATTTAGATTCAATTTGACCTTACTCGAACTTGAAAATATCATTACGATCCAAATTTATTTGGACCTTTAAATTATGATTTAAGATTTTTATGAATCATATTTTTAATATAAAAATAAATTTATAATTATTTTTATATCCTAATTTATTTAAAAAGTATTATTTATGGTTTATTTTGTATTATTAATAGTAATTAGTTATGTGATAATTAAAATATAGTTATTTATATTTAATTCAGACTTGATCCAAATCCAAATTTTTTTAGATTGGGGATAAGTTATATATGGACCTGATCTAACCCGAATGACTCATTGGATCAAAAATTTGACCATGAAGTTGATGCAAACCAACTTGATCTTCTATCGAGTTGGGTCCGGATCCAATAATAAGATCCGATCGAAAAATCAGGTAGCACCAGGATCACTTATGATCCGGTTTGATCCTATCCATTTCCACCCGTACTTAGATCTGATCCGACCCATTTTAAAAAAATCATGGGACTAGATTAGGTTTTAAAAGAATACATTCCATCTTGCGAGTTCGATCTAGATTGATTAAATTTGGATTCGATCCGAAGTATTAAATTTGGATTCGTTCCGATGTAACCATTTTAGTTTATAGATCAATTTTGGATCTTCAATTTTATGATTCAATTTTGTCCAAATCCCATATCTAGTCGAGATTCGAATCCATTTGAACCTCTAATTTATGATTTAAAACTTATACAAATAATATATTTAATATAAAGACATATTTAAACTTTTTATTATAATATATTTAAAAAGTAATATTATTTATTATTTATTTTATAATTAATAATAGTTATTTATATAGTAATTAAAACATAGTTGACTATCTTTGATTTAAATCCGTTCTAGATCCAAATTTTTTAGTTGGGACCGGATTATATATAAAACCAATCTGAATGGTTCACTGGGCCGAACATTTTAAACATGCATGCAATTTTATATGAAGTCTATTTATATGTGATAGTAATAATCTGCTTAATCTTGTTCCAATCTATTTTAAAGGACTTATAGAGCCCGGTTAAATTTTAAAATCAAACTCATTTCATTTTCCAAGATGAATCTTGATGTATTAAATTTAGACTTAACTAGACCTAGTCTATTTGATTTTTGGATCTTTTGCCATATAACTTGATTAAACCCCAATCCGGTATACCATTAGGACTCAAACCTATTTGAGCCTATAAGTTATTATTTAATATTTGCATAAGCAATGCTTTTAACATAAAAATATATTTATTTTTTAATATCCTAATTTATTTTAATACTAATATTATTTATTCCTTATTTTATATGGTTAATAGTAATTTGCTATATAATAATTAAAATAGAGTTGGTTACATTTGAATTGAACCCGATTTAAATCTGTTGATGCTGGACCAAATAGACCGGGTGGAGTGGTTCTTCTGCCGGATCGCCGTCGACCGGTACCTGCAAGAAGTCCCTAACCAGAAGTTTTTCAGTAGGGGACACTTCGATGCCTAAGTCAGAAAGAGCCCAAGCAACAGTAGAATGGAGAGTTTTGAGAGCAAGGAGGAAAAAAAGAAATTCAAGAAAATGCCAGTTTCCAAAAAAGGTCTCCTGAGTGTCCCCTCTTACCAGTATTTATAGGCTCCAACGTAACTACTTACGGTTATGAAGGTTGACGGGTACAACCACTTCATAACTGTAAGTAGTGGTTGTCGGAAAAGCCGTTACACTCGGGGTTTGTTCAATTTGAGTCTTTGGACCATGTGGGTGGTTGTAACAATCCAAACAGATTAACTATTTGTCCAAGAAATCCACATGCTCCAGAAGCCTCTTTCTTTTAAGGATGAATCCGAAGTAAACTTTACATTCTCTTTGGTAGCGCTCCCGAAGGGAATATTAGCACTTCAGATTCTTTTGAATATAGCAAAAATAAATACTTATAGTCTTCGGATCAAGGTGGATTCACGAAGCCGAAGATATTGAACAAAACTTGCTTCCCAGAAAGATAGGTATGGTCTTCGGATTAAGATAATGATACGAAGCCGAAGACCCAGAGTTGACAACTTCTGATATGAACATAAAGTCATAAACATTAGGCATGGCCTTCGGATTGAGAAAATGATACGAAGTCGAAGACCCGGAGTTGACATCTCCCAGAATGAACATAAAGCCATAAATATTAGGCACGACCTTCGGATTGAGAAAATGATACGAAGCCGAAGACTTAGGGTTAATAATGAGAAGACGGTAACATGAAACCGAAGACTCCTTTTGCCAGCTGATGCAACCAATAAAATAAAAGAATAAATAATTAAATTGGAATAAAATCGGGATATCATAACAGCTGTCCCCCACTCCCAATTTTGAAATGATTACGTTTCGAAAAATGGGAGTACTTTAAATTTTTCTTATAGTGATAACCGTCAAATAATGATGGCAGAATCCTGACATGTCTTTTTCCATAACTGCCTGGTGGAGCGATAGAACGTGGCGAAGACACGTGTCGCTCCACCACGGGCAGCCTTAAAAGAAAATGCCTGGATTCTGAAAAGATCTCAGGAAATTCCTGGGAAAGAGATTTGTATTCGACAGGGATCAGACACGCGGCAATCATTTAGAGCGTGGAAGTCTCGTTGGCGCAATCTCAACCAATAATGGGGTTTCACATGGATCGCCACGACTTGTCTTATTAATGATCTTTCTAAAAGATCGTACCCATGATTGAAACTGTCGATACGATGCACGATCGTTTAGTTCTCCGAACCGCCTCGAAGATCCATCTCCTTCACCTATAAAAGGGGAGGGAACTTGAAAGAGAAATTTTTCTTCGTGCCCGTGCTCTTGGATTTTCAGTTTTTCCTGCAGTCCGTCGTCTTCCCCAGTGGTCTGGTCCACCATTTTTGTTTTTCCACAGGTTAGAGGTCCTTCCTCCTTCCTTCTATTTCCTCATTCCTTTCAATGTCGGGGTCTTCTAGAAGCTTTTCCTCCAACTCTAGCAGCGGTTCATCGGTAGGTGGAGCGGGTAGGGTAGTACCCGAAAGAGAGACCGATAGGATCCCACTTGGAAGTGGGATCAATAGGAATTCTCAGGGCGAAACCAGTAGGGGAAGGAGTTCTAGTAGGAAGCAGAGCCCGGAACAATCACCGGATTCTGTCAAAAGCTCCTACACCCTTGCCAAAATAGAAGACACTAAACAGTGTTACCACATTCTACGTACCTTTCACCTGATTCTTCCAAAACCCGAAGAAAGGATAGATAAGCCTCCCATGTGATCCATAGCCATATACAAAGATCACTTCAAAGCAGGTCTTCGGCTTCCCCTTCATCGCTTTTTTACTAAGATTTTTAACCTATACCAGATAGTCCCAGCCCAACTGACCCCCAATAGCTTGAGGAACATCTGTGGGTTCCTAGTGCTTTGCAAACTTAGGAACGTAGAGTCGAAAATATTCCTGTTGACTTCCTTGTTTATGTTGAAGAGGGATTTTCACGACAAAGGGTAGTGGGTCATCGATCCTCGGCCAGGCCGAAGTCTACTAAAAGGAACTTCCAGTGCGATACATGGGTGGAAGCCTTGCTTTTTCTTCGTATACTATACCCACTGGGGTTTCAACACTGAGTGGATAGCTCCGCGTTTGGATGCAAATGCTGGTAAGAGGGTATTGAACGATGATGCTAAAGATTTTGAGACATTGTCGGAGCCAGAGATCCCTTCCCTTAAAGAACTGCTGAGGGAAGAAAATCTTCACCGCGCTCATATCAGCGAAGTTCTGACATTAGGTATAGAATAAGTGGTCTTCGGATTCTTCTTGCTTCCCCTCTCTATATGTATATGCATAACTTTTTATCTCCAACTGCAGGTAAGAAAATGAAACCCCAGCTTGAAAAGGTTCGGCAAGCCTCCAGAAAAAGGGCGGTGGCTGCTCCAGCAACAACAGAAGTCCAAAAAAAGAGAAGGGCGGAGGAGGGTTCTAGCGCACCTCCGATGAGGCCCGTACCAGATGAAGACATTCCCTCCGCTTCTTTGGTTCCACCTGATTCCGCTAGAAGCTCATCCTCGAGGATGTCCCCTCCAAGGAGCCCTCAACATACGCCATCCATGGGTCAACGAGATACAAATTTTAATAAAGAATCTGTGATTGCTCCTCCGAAAGACAGAAGTCAGGAAAGGTCAAAGTACCGATCCGAAGAGGGTCCTCGATGGAACGCCACTTCGGAGGGAGGGTGCAACATAGATTTTACTACCTTCTCGGATCGAGAGGGTTTGAAAAATCCTAAACTGGCAAGAGAGTTGATGAAGCGCACTCTTCTCTCGAAGGACTGGGACAATGTCAAGTCCCGATGCATCGAAGAAATCTCAGACTTAGTGTTCTCATCCGCTTTGAAGGTAGATATCCATTTGCTGTGTTGATCTTAGGTTTATAATTACTAAGTTTCCCACTTACTATTGCAGATGATGCACGACATTACTCACATGGAGAAAAGCATCTTCGATTTCAGAATAACCTACAGAAAAATGAAAGAGGAAGTGAAAGTGACTAAAGCCGAGAAGAACATAGTGAAGAGCAAAGACAAGCTATGGAGGAGAAGCTCGTCCAAAGTGAAGCTTCGGTTCAAAATTTGAAAACTGAAGTGGACAAAATCCGATCAGAATGCGCTAAACAAGAGGCGAGATCTAAGAAGAGGAAGGCCAAGATTTGGTCGTTGGAGGCCTCACTTAAGGAAGCGAACGAGCGCTCCGAAGAAGCTTCCAAAAGAAAGGAAGAGGCCATCGAAGAAAACCGATCTTTAAAAAATCAACTAGAGAAGGCAATAAAAGATTATAAAGTATCTCCAGCCTTCGAAGCTGAAATGATTGAAGCGGGGACTCATAGTTATCAGGGAGGCTTCAACGATGGAGTGGAAAAGGTGCAAAAACTTTACCCATACTTGGATATTTCAAGTATCCAACCGTTTGATCTTGAGAGTCCAACTGTGCCTGAACTCCAAACGGATCCCGAAGCACCAACAATGACTGAAGAAGTGGCGGGTCCAATTGATCTAACCGAAGAGGTTCCCATAGAAAATTTGTAATTTTTCCTTTTCTTCTTTTTGGGATGTAAGAAAATTGTTGTTAATGAAAGAACTTTTGGATTTTTCAATTTTGTGTGATAGGATAGAAATTTCTTAAGTGTGAAGTCTTCGAACGAGTAAGAATCCTGAGACGCATAATATTGAATCTTCGGACCGTACAAGAAATCATATCTTTGAACTTAGGATAAAAGAAATCCAAATATAAAGATCAAGTCTTCGGACTTGAATTTACGCTAAGTCTTCAGACTTAGGATAAAAGAAATCCAGATATAAGAATTCTAAAGAATAATCAAGTCTCTTGGACTTGAATTTACGCTAAGTCTTCGGACTTTAATTTACGCTAAGTCTTCGAACTTAGGGTAGAAGAAATCCAGATATAAGAATTTCAAATAATAATCAAGTCTTTTGGACTTGAATTTATGCTAAGTCTTCAGACTTAGGATAAAAGAAATCCAGATATAAGAATTCTAGAGAATAATCAAGTCTCTTGGACTTGAATTTATGCTAAGTCTTCAGACTTTAATTTATGCTAAGTCTTCGGACTTAGGGTAGAAGAAATCCAGATATAAGAATTCCAAATAATAATCAAGTCTCTTGGACTTGAATTTATGCTAAGTCTTCGGACTTAGGATAAAAGAAATCCTTGGATCATTTGGAATTAAGATAGGCTGATCGGGCCTATCTCGGTACTTCGTGAGGTAGATCTGGAGATCATCCTCATGCCTTTTTGCATTGGAATTAAGACAGGCTGATCATGCCTACCTCGACACTTCATGGGATAGATCCAGAGACCATCCTCATGCCTTTAGGATTAAGATGGACTGTTTTGAGCCCAACTCGGTACTTTGTGAGGTAGATTCGGAGATCATCCTCACGCCTTTAAGAGAAATAAGATAGGCTAGGTATGCTTATCTCGACAGTTCATATAGTAGATCACAGATATTACCGTAATGCCTTTTTCTTTAAAAAATAGAACGAAGAGAAATAGATAGCATCTGTATCAATGACCTTGAATGAAACCTTTATTGGTAATATTTTCGGAGGTTTTGTACATTCCATGGTCGAGGTAATAGAATCCCTTCCAAAGTTTCCAACGGATAAATTCCAGGTCGAACGACCCCTTTGACCCTGCATGGCCCTTCCCATGTAGGGTAAAGTTTACCTTGTTCTGTTAGCTTTGACACTTCGGACTTTCATAGAATTAGATCTCCAGGGAGAAAGACCCGTTCTTTTACACGAGCATTGTAGTATCCCGCAACTTTTTGCTGGTACATAGCCATCTTCAACTGTGCCTGGAGCCACGTGCCTTGTAATAAGTCCAGGTTAACTCTTTGGCGTTCAGAGTTTTCGGGTTCCTCATAGTGATCAATCCGAAGAGAGTGCAAAGATACCTCTACAGGAAGGACTACTTCGGTACCATAAGAAAGACGAAATGGAGATTCACTAGTGGCTGTTCTGGGGTAGTTCGATATGACCAAAGAATCGAATTCAACTCATCAGCCCATGATCCCTTAGCATCATTCAACTTGGTTTTTAAGCCATGAAGAATAGTCCTGTTGGTTACTTCTGCCTCTCCGTTACACTGGGGATGCCCTACCGAAGTGAGTTTGTGTAGAATATGATACTGGGTACAAAAGTTTCTGAACTTCGGGTTGTCAAACTGTCTCCCGTTGTCAGTTATAACAGAATAGAAAATTTCGAAATGGAATATGATAAAATTTCTTACAAAACTTTCAACCTTGGCTTCAGTAATCTGTGTCAATGTTTCAGTCTCGACCCATTTTGTAAAGTAATCAATAGCGACTATAAGAAATTTTCACTGTCCAGAAGCTGGAGAAAACGGACCGAGAATGTCCATTCCCTATTATGCAAAGGGCCAGGGTGCTGTTAACGGAGTTAATTGGTTAGCAGGCCGTCTTTGTACATTGGCATATCTCTGACAATGGTCGTCACATTTTCGAACAAATTCTGCAAAATCCTTCTGGATGGTAGGCCAATAATAACCTTGGTGGATTATTTTGTATGCCAAAGATCTGCCCCCTAGATGGTCTCCACATATTCCTTCATGCACTTCCCTGAGCACATAATCCGCATCGGATGGGCCTAAGCATTTCAGCAAAAGTTGTGTGAAAGACCTCTTATACAATGCTCCATCCAAGATAACATATTGAGAGGCCGTCCACCGAAGCCGTTTAGCCTCCAACTTATCTTCGGGCAAGGTACCCTCTTTCAAGAACTTGAGAAACGGATCCCTCCATGAAGATTCATGTTCAACTTGACAGATTTCAACTAGGGATTTTGATATGCTGGGATCTTCAAGATATTCCACATACGTCCTTCCAAGAGAATCCGGCGCGGTGGTTGCAAGTCTTGAAAGAGCATCTGCCCGAGAGTTCTCTGATCTCGGTATATGAATAATTTCAAAGTGTTCCAACCCAGATGTCAGGCTTCAGATCTTTTCTAGGTACTGGATCATATTTGGATTTCGAGCTTCGAAATCACCTTTCACCTGATTCACCACCAGCTATGAATCAGAGAAAACTTTGATCCTTTTGATCTTCAACTTCTGGGAGATTCTAAGTCCAGCAATGAGTACTTCATACTCTGCCTGATTATTTGATGCTTGAAAAGAAAATCGAAGAATATATTCAATAACCTGCCCATTGGGTCCAGCGAGAATTAAACCCGCACCACAGCCATTGGCGTTAGAAGCACCATCAACATGTAACATCCAAACAAACTTTGGATCGTCTTTGGCTTTCCCTTGATTGGTCCTCTTCAGATTCCCATGTATACTCAGCTATAAAATCCGCCAAAATTTGTGTCTTCATAGATGATCTGGCTGATATTCAATATCAAATTTCCCTAATTTAACAGCCCACTTAGCTATTCTCCCGGAAATGTCAGGACACCGAAGTATGGCCTTTAGGGGTTGATCCGTTAGGACTACAATAGAATGGGCTTGGAAATAAGGCTGAAGCCGCTTCGTCGCAACCACTAGAGAGAAGATGATCTTTTGTATTCTAGGATATTAGACTTCAGCTTCATGCAACACCTTGCTAGTATAATAAATCGGTTTCTGTGAACGATTGGCATCTTGTCGTACCAGAACCGAACTGATCGCCTCCTCTGTGGCTAACAAATATAGGTAAAGTGTTTCTCCTTCATAGGGTTTAGAGAGCAATGGTGGGTTTTCCAAATATTCTTTCAATTTGTCGAAAGCGATCCGACAGTCTTCTGTCCATTCAAAATTTTGAGTTTGACGAAGAACCTTGAAGAAGGGTAAACACTTTTCTGCAGAGCGAAAAATGAAACGACTCAAAGAGGCTATCCTCCCTGTTAGCTTTTGCACTTCTTTTTTGCTAGTAGGGTGCCTCATAGTCCGGAGGGCCTGTATTTTTTCCAGATTAGCCTCTATTCCCCGCTTGGTAACCAAGTATCCCAGGAATTGTCTAGAGGTTACACCGAAGATGCATTTGGTTGGGTTCAACCTCATCTGATGGTGTCTGAGAACGTCAAAAGATTCCTGTAGATCCATGATGTGATCGGACTTATGCAGACTCTTCACAATCATATCATCAACATAAGCTTTCATATTTCTTCCAATCTGGCTCTTGAAGACTTTGTTGATAAGCCTTTGAAAAGTTGCCCCAACATTCTTCAACCCAAATAGCATCATCTTGTAACAGTAGAGTCCTTTCTCCGTAATAAAAGCAGTCTTCTCTTCATCTTCAGGATCCATTCGGATCTGATTATAGCTTGAGAAGGCATCC
The DNA here is from genome assembly GCA_021397845.1 of Areca catechu. NCBI lineage: Eukaryota > Viridiplantae > Streptophyta > Magnoliopsida > Arecales > Arecaceae > Areca > Areca catechu. The sequence continues at coordinate 132,315,075 of CM038044.1, read as the reverse complement.
ATAAAACTCAGCATTTGATGACCAGCTGTTGCGTCAACCAACTGATCGATCTTCGACAAAGGAAAACTGTCCTTTGGAAATGCTTTGTTGAGATCCATATAATCTATACAAATCCTCCACGTGCCGTTTGATTTCTTCACCATAATCACATTTGCTAGCTAATTCGGATACTGAACCTCCCTTATGAAGTTTGCTTCAAGGAGTTTATTGACTTCTTCATCAATTGCCTTCTGCCTTTCTGGAGCAAAAATTCTCTTCTTCTGTCGTACTGGCTTATAGTTGGGGGATACTTCCAAGCGATGGGTAATCACTTCAGGCGGAATTCCAAGCATGTCTGAAGCTGTCCAAGCAAAAATATCAGCATTATCACGAAGAAAGGAAATCAATCTTACCTTTAATTCCTCATCAAGCAAGCTGCCAATTTGCAGAAGCTTGGTTGGCTCATCTTCGGATAACGATATAAAAAGTGTCTTTTCCACGAGTTCTCCAGAGTCTTCGGACCCGTCTCTTGGATCCAACTGGTCAAGTGCCAAAGATTTGGATGTTTGTTTGTTTTGAATTATAAGGCACCGATGAGTGATCCTTTGATCTCCCCTCACTTCTCCTATACCTGTTCTGGTTGGAAACCGAACCAACAGATGGTATGTTGAAACTATGGCCCTGAATTTATTTAGCACTGGATGTCCTAAGATTGCATTATAAGCTGAAGAAGTTCTGGCCACAATGAAATTAATTGGAAGGGTCCTTTGAGATGGTTTGGACGCAAAGGTCACGGGCAAGATCATTTCGCCCTCCACTCCAACTTGATTTCCACCAAAACCAATTATTGGAATGAGGGATCTTCGCAATTCATGTCCAGGTAATCTCATCCGAAGAAAGGCATCATACAGCAACACATCAAGTGAGCTTTCATTATCAATCAATATTCTTTTTACATCAAATTTAGCAATTACTGTCGAGACCAATACAGGGTTATTATGCGGAAACTATACGTCTTGAATATTCTCATCAGTAAAAGTGATAGAGTTTTTTCCTTTAAACCTCTTTGGTACATTCTCTTCAACTTCTTCATCCCATGCCGAAGACCGATGAAGTATCCCAACATCTCCACTGGTTGGCTTCTGGTGAGGCAGATCAGCTTCTTCGGATATTCTTGGAAGGGCAGTTGCTTCGGCTTGAGACTCTGGGCGGTTAACATATTTTCCCAGATATCATCTTTTTATCAAATCTTTGATGGCGTTCCGAAGCTGGAAACATTCTTCAGTATTGTGGCCATGGTCTCGATGATAGCGGCAGTATTTGCTTTTGTCCCTTGCTTTTGCCGGTGTCTTCAGGGGACGTGGCCTCTGGAAATATTTCTCTTTCTCTATCTCCAGTAGAATCTTTTCCCTAGGTAAGTTGAGAGGTGTGTAAGCCTCAAACCGGTTGTTCTGTTATCGAGACCTGGGGCTGCACCTAGAAGCCGAAGTGTTGTTAAAGGATGTTGATGTATTCGGTTCTCCGGCACCTTTCTTTCTGGGAGGAAGTCTTCCCTCCGCTATTCTTCGGCTTGTCGCCTGCTCCTTAGCGGCAGTATACTTCTGGGCTCTTGCCAGCAGTTCGGTGTAGCTCGTTGGGAATCTTTTGTCCAAGGAGAAAGTGAATCTAGATGATTTTAAACTTTTCTTTAAGGCAGACATGGCCACATGCTCATTTAAGTTCGAAATTTTCAAGGTGGCTGAATTGAAACGGTGGATAAAACCTTTCAAACTTTCTCCCTCTTGTTGCTGGAGAAGAAATAAACTGTCAGTGTTGCGCGGCATCTTCTGGCATGTCCTGAAGTGTGAGACAAATTGCCACTCTAACTCAGCAAAGGAATGAATTGAATTCGGAGGTAGGCTCGAATACCACATTCGAGCGGATTTCTTCAGAGTGGCAGGAAAAGCAATACAGTAGAGAGCATCGGACGCTCCCTGCACCATCATGCGTGCCTTGTAGCTTTCCAGATGGTCAAGGGGATTCGAAGTCCCATCATAGGCTTCCAACTGCGGGATCTTGAAGTGCCTAGGGATAATTTTATCCATAATGTCATCAGAAAAAGGGGGTTGAGAGTTGAAGGTCACAACCTCATCATTTCTTCTCAATTATAAAATTCTTGCTATCTATGCTTGCATAGTCTTGAATTTCTCCTGCACTTCATGATTGATCTCCTTTTGCTTTGTATTTTTTAGCACATAGCTTCTAGAAGAAACGGAGGGAGATCGCTGGATCCTCTTCCTTTCAGCATGACCCTCAGCTTGTCGATCTGGCGGAGAGGTGTAGCGGCCACGAGATGACCGGATCTGTGAGAAGCTGGGGGTGATCTCTCTGCGTTGATCTCGCTCCCCCTCAGGTGGACAGTCAGATTGTGGAACAGAGGGAGGGTATTGTTTCTGAGCTGCGGCTTCATACAAGTGCTGCACCAGCGCCATCAAGGTTTCTACCTTGTTCACCAGACTCTCAAATTGTTGCTTCTCCACCATGATCACGGGAGGCGGTGATCCCTGAGCCGCCGGAAGAGAGTTGACCGGAGGTCCGTTTAATAGAGGAGCCTGCTGCTCCTGACTCGTGGAAACGTTCTTACCTTTCCCTTTCACCATTCTTGCCCAGCAGAACTTCTCCTTCGAAACAGAGGAAGTAAATTTCTTCCCCTACCTGGCGCGCCAATCTGTTGATGCTGGGCCAAATAGACCGGGTGGAGTGGTTCTTCCGCCGGATCGCCGTCGATCGGTACCTGCAAGAAGTCCCTGACCGGAAGTTTTCCGACGGGGGACACTCCGATGCCTAAGTCAGAAAGAGCCCAGGCAACAGCAGAATGGAGAGTTTTGAGAGCAAGGAGGAAAAAGAGAAATTCAAGAAAATGCTAGTTTCCAAAAAAGGTCCCCTGAGTATCCCCTCTTACCAGTATTTATAGGCTCCAACATAACTACTTACGGTTATGGAGGTTGATGGGTGCAACCACTTCATGACTGTAAGCAGTGGCTGTCGGAAAAGCCATTACACTCGGGGTTTGTTTAATTTGAGGCTTAGGATCATGTGGGTGGTTGTAACAACCCAAACAGATTAATTGTTTGTCCAAGAAATCCACATGCTCCAGAACTCTCTTTCTTTTAAGGATGAATTCGAAGTAAACTTTACATTCTCTTTGGTAGCACTCCCGAAGGGAATGTTAGCACTTCGGATTCTTTTGAATATAGCAAAAATAAATACTTACAGTCTTCGGATCAAGGTGGATGCACGAAGACGAAGACAGTGAACAAAACTTGCTTCCCTGAAAGATAGGTATGGTCTTCGGATTGAGATAATGATACGAAGCCGAAGAGCCAGAGTTGACAACTTCTGATATGAACATAAAGTCATAAACATTAGGCATGGCCTTCGGATTGAGAAAATGATACGAAGCCAAAGACCCGGAGTTGGCATCTCCCAGAATGAACATAAAGCCATAAATATTAGACACGACCTTCGGATTGAGAAAATGATACGAAGCCGAAGACCTAGGGTTAATAATGAGAAGACGGTAACATGAAACCGAAGACTCCTTTTGCCAGCTGATGCAACCAACAAAATAAAAGAACAAATAATTAAATTGGAATAAAATCGGGATATCATAACAAATCCAAATTTTTATATTAGGATCAAGTTCCTGACCCAACCTAACCCAAATGATTTGTTGGACCAAAAATTCTAGCTATAAATCTGATCCAACCTGGCCTCATCTTTTATTGGATTAGGTTTAGGTTAAACATCAGAACCCAATTAAAAAAATTGATCGGTTTAGATCAGGATCATGATTCTAGTCCAGCTTAACCCATTTGCACCCCTGTTCATAATATATTCTACCTTACAAAATAAGTAAAAAACAAAAATAAACATTCTTTTGTGCTCTTTTATCTTCTAACCAACTGCCCAAACAAGGAATTAAGCATCAGAACCAGCCTCCCTGCCCATGTTCCAAATTTTTTTTTTCAGTTTCTTCGGACTGTATTCAGTTGCCCGACTCCAGCCTCCACATTTCCTTGTTCAAAATATAAATAAACAGCTTATGACTAAAGGATGTTAAGTTCCTGTACCAAAAAAAAAAAAAAAAAATGATATATTTCAAAACCTCATACTTAAAATTCAAAAAGCCTATTTCAGGAGCTTCTCCTAAAACATGTCTCACTCAAAATAGGTAGCATCCTTCCAAAAAAAAAAAACCCAGACAAAGACCACCGGCTAGAAGAGTCAAGCAGGCTCATCAACCATAGCTTGTGCCATATCAACAAACGGCATGGAGGTAGAACCATCGTATATCACACGGTTAAGCAAAAGAAAAGGCAAAAGAGAACATGTTAAAATTTCAAAAAAATCTTATTTTTTCTTTCATTCCTCTCCCAGTTCTTTTTAGATTGAAAGAATTAAAAAATTAATTTAAGTGAAGGAATGGAAAAAAAAAAGCTTTCCTTTTATTTAATGATTCTCAAAAATTAATATCTAAATAAAGAAAAAAAAATTATTATTATTTTCTTAATCCAAATAGATCCCTAAGAAAGGGAGAAAGAACTCACCGATATTTGTTTTAAATTTTAATGCCAATGAAAGCGAGAATTTCTGAAGTTATTACCGCGACCGTCGGTTGACGCCTAAGGAGAGGTGACAGCTGGAATTGGCCAATCCGGGACCAAGGAAAGAGGTCCAAGTCAATGTCAGTTCGAACTAGATTTCACACTGGCCATTGATTATTTTTCCGATGGCTATGATTTCCATGATTACCAATCCAATGGAGCCCATCAAATTAACGGTAGCGATTCGATATAACTATTGGATACTAAAACGAATAGCTGGCATGGGATTTAATTGAAAGAGTAGAGCTGAAAAACTAGCCGTTGCTTCTTGTCCCCACTCCGCGCCCCCCTCCTAACGGTCGAATTCCCATTCCTCAAGCTTCAAATAAGACCGCTGCCCATCCCTTTCCCCTCACAGCACTACTCTCTCTTCTATCTCTCCCAGTCTTCTGTCACTAATCCCTCCGACTTCTTCCCCCCCCCCCCCCCCCCCCCCCCCCCACAAAGAGGAGATCTCTCCACCCTGTTCCTCTCCTATTCCTCTGAAACCATCTCTTGGGTTCGAATAAGCCATGGGTCTCTCCGTCACGGCCTCGCTGTCCGACGTGTCCCTCGCCCACTACCGCACCCACAAGGTCTTCCTCCTCTGCAATTACGTCCTCCTTGGTGCCGCCTCGAGCTGCATCTTCCTCACCCTCTCGCTCCGCCTTCTACCCTCGGGCTGCGGCCTCCTCCTCATCCTCCTCCACGCCTTCACCATAGTTGGTGCCATCTCTGGCTGCGCCGCCGCCTCCACAGCGAGCACCTCGAGCAAGTGGTACGGCGCCCACATGGTGGCGACTGTCCTGACGGCCATCTTCCAGGGGTCGGTGGCGGTGCTCGTGTTCTCCAGGACGTCGAGCTTCCTCCTGGACGGGTTGAAGTCCTATGTGAGGGAGGATGATGGGGTGGTGATACTGAGAATGGTTGGGGGATTGGGTGTGGTGATCTTTTGCTTGGAGTGGGTGGTCCTGGCCTTGGCCTTTGTGTTGAGGTACTACGCCTACGTTGATGGGGAGGGCGGCGGCAATGGCACGAAGAGGAGTGCCAAGGTGCAGCAGGGGGAGGACATGAGCAACTGGCCATGGCCCTTCCAGGTCTGATGGACAGAGAAGGAAAAAAGGAGGTGGTTCTGTTTTGGCTTCGAATGAGAAGTTAAGGAGTTATTAGGATATGTTTTTTTTGTTTTGCTTGTGGACAGGGGATTTTATCATTTTACTTAATGTGGCCTGTGTTCTCTTCACATATTAATTATTTTATTGGAATCTTTATATTATTTGTTCTAAAGTTTGCGATTCTCCACACAAAAAGCTTATGCATTCGTGGATTTTCTTTCTTGGAGTTCTTCTGGCTCTGTAATTCTTTTTCCTTGGTAAATTAGAATATCTTACAAAGAACAGAGAGGTGGTGATAAAGGGAAGTAGCCGAGACAAGTTCACACATTGGTGGGCGTTAATAGATGTCTGATGGATAACAAGGAAACATGTTTAGAAAATAATTACGGGGAGTTTGAGGGAATTGTGTTGGGCTAAAACTGGAGGGAATCACCCGAACTTTCTCAACAGTGGGGTTTAAAATTAATGAGCAGGATAATTGCATATTATGAGGAGCAATTGCATAAGCTAAGATTCCTGGTATGAGGTTCGGTTCTTTGGGCGCAACCAGAAGCTAATTTCACTGGACCCACCACTCCGGCCAGTCCAGCCACACGTTCTTTCTGTAGGAATTTATTGAAAATAAAGATACATCTCCCCAATGGATTCCCCAAGCATTCCCGATTCGGGTCCACCTGTTCACAACAAAACCCACTGAGCCCGGTTCGGTGTCGGTTTGAACCTTGAATTCTCCACCCAGTGGGGCGGCATAGTAGTACAATCGTCCAATAAAAAATGCGGAAGACGAAAATAGAATTAAAAACCGGAGAAAAACATTTCCTTTATCTGTCCGAGTCGTAGGGTTAGGGACCTCGGATTTTTACTCACGAATTCTTCTCCTTTCTTTTCCGATTACCTCCATCCGAATCGAGAGCCATGGCTTCGCTCTCGAGCCCCATCGCCTCTTCCTTCCCCTCCCAAGCCCGATCGCCTCAAGAAAACCACCTCCCCTCGATCCAATCTCGACCCACGCTCCTCTTAGCTCGATCTCTCAAGAAGTCTCTTCCGTTGACCGGAGTTCGAAGGATCGCTTCTTGTCCGACTCACTCCCCCGTCGTCCGCAAAGCCGTTTCTATGAAGCCCCAGACGGAGATCGAAGGCCTGAACATCGCTGAAGATGTCACTCAGGTACTAGAAAAGAGATTCGTTAATCTCTTATTTAAATTCGTTTTGTTAATTCTTTCATTTGCGAAATTTTTTACCTGGAATCTATTTTTATTTAGAAACATCTTGTTTAGCGTTTAATTAGTGTTTTTGTTTCATTAGTAGTGATTGTGAATGAGAATTTATTGGTTTGTATATGTTTTCGTGGTGTTAAAAGGAAGCAATAAACTGAATAGTACAACTCTATTTGATTGCCTGAGGTGATCAACTGAATTAGAAGAATAATTCTATTGTATTGCTTGAAAATAAAATACACAATACATATCCTGGTATACATGAAAAAGAACATACCGAGAATATATAGCAAAATATATGGGAAAATGTATATGAAAAATATATGGAAGAATATATGGAGAATATATAGAAAATATATGGGAGAATGTATGAAAAAATATATCTTAATTTGAAAGGGAATGTTAAGAATATTCCCTATATATCATGATTCTAAAATATCAAGTCATATAACCAATAGAATGAAACTTGGTAAACATATCTGCAGGCCGATCAACAAAAGAAATAAACTGTAGTCATATAACCCATGAATAAAGTGATAGTCATTTTCATTGTATGTGGTGCGCTCATGAAAAACATAATTTTGAGCAATTTGAATGGCACTCTGATTGTTACAATGAAGGGTACGAACACTTGAATATATGATTTCATATCTTCAAGAAGTCAATGAAATGAAGCCGAAGAAGTCCAGTAGTAGTATTGGAAAAGTATGATATTCTGCTTCAATACTGGAGCGGGCTACCATTGTTTGCTTATTACTACACCAAGAAATAAGAGTTCCTGAAGAAAAAACAATATTCGGTGGTAGAGCATTGGTTGGTAGGATCTCTGGTTCAATTAGTATTATAGAAGGCATGTAAATGTAAAAGGGACTAAACAGAGAAATGAAGGGCATAAAATAAAGTCCCCTTTATGTAGCAAAGTATCCAAAGAATAGAAGTATAGTGCATGGACCTAGGAGCAGCCATAAATTGACTAACAATATGGACTGCATGGGCAATGTTTGGATAAGTGACTGTAACGTAAACCAAATTTCTAACAAGTTGGCGATGGAGAGGAGGGGTATCACGAAGGGGTGCACCATCAATTGGAGTCAACCTAATGTATCTTCCAAAGGTATTGGGGCAATCTTATTGTCAGTCAACCTGAAATGAGAGAAAATCAGAGGCATATTTGATTTGAGGGAAAATATCCATATGATCGAGTGGAGATATTAGAATCTAAGAAATAATTGAGGGGGCCAAGATCTTTCATCTCCTTTGGAACCTCTTTGCTCTTTGTCCATCATGGCTTCGCTCCTACCAACCTGTACTTGATTTTTTTCATTGCTTTCATTTTTTGCTCGGTGCCATGGGATCCACAACTTCAATGTCCTGGTTCTTATTACCGGAGCAACTATAGATACTTTTTCGGTAGGAACATCAACTGTGGCTTGCCAATAATCCATTGACTAAGTCATTGGTTTCCCAGAAGCCGTGCCTCAACTTCACCAGCGAGCTTGAGCGGTATCTAGCTAGGGTGACGTTTGAAACTACTTTAGTTTCAAACTTTTCAAAGGCAGTAACTAATTTATTATCATTGGACTGGACACTTCAAAGCAGGATTTTATATATTGTTGGACACTAGTAGTAGCCTTGGATATAGTGCAAGTCATGCCATTGTTGTTACCTCCAAGTAGATTCAAAATTTATGCTGGTTCTATCTTCCACATATGAATTGATACCTTACATTACCGAGTTTGGAGTTAACTTGAGTTCCGTCATGGCTGTACCATAAAAAAGTGACTACAACAAATATAAATCACATACGGCAATAGTGACTCTAGTACAGGAATATGGTTCATAGAGCACCCAATTGAAATTTAGAAATCACGTTTGTTAATTCGAGAGCGAGGGTTTTTATGTCTGAGATTTTTGTACTAAAGTCAGCACCACTGTACATAATTTTATATTTGCAGTCATCTTTTGCAGTTGGCCATGACTGTACTCAAATTGACTGCAAGCTTTGATGGTGTAAGGTATCGATCTATACATCAAGAATGGAGTTGGCGTGAATTTTGGATCTACTTGGTGGTAGTAATGATGGCATGATTCACTGGATCCAAGCAAGGTTGCTATTAGTGTCTAGTAACATGTGAAAATCCTACTTCAGAGTGTCTAGCCAATGACAATGAAGTAGTTGTTGCTCTTTGAAAGTTTGAAATCTAGAATCGGTTTCAAGCATCATCTCAGCTTGGTGCTGTAGTTCACCGGTGAAGTTGAGGTGCAGCTTCTAAAAAGTCCAAGGGCTTAGCCGATGGATTATTAGCAAGTCATGGATGATATTCCTGTCGGGAGAGCAGTTGTAGTTGCTCCGTCTATAGGAATCCAGGATGTTGAACTCGTGAAGCCCTATGACACTACTACGTGTAGACCAAAAAATAAAAGCAATGAGAAAGATCAAGTATAAGTTAGTAGGAGGGAAGCCATGATAGACGAAGAGCAAAGAGTTTCCACAGGAGATGAAAACTCGATGGGATATGAAGAAGATGTTTGCCATATTATAGAGGGGTGCTGGTCATGTCATGAAGGGGATCATCGAGAAAGTGAGAGAGGTTCTCTACAGGACACACATGATCATTTTCTTTTGTTGGTAATTAGCCATGTATTTTGCCAAGTTCTAGAATAAATAAAACCAGAAATATTACGTTTGAGTGTATATATATATATGTATAGGGAATATGTGGAAAAATATATGGGATAATATATATGAAAAAATATATAAAGAATATATGGGAACTATATGAGAGAATATATAAAAAATATATAGGAGAATATATGGAAGAATATATGAGAGGATATTCTAGAATCATGATATATGGAATATCTTAATATCCTCCCTCTAACTCAAGATGGTAGTGTAAACAACTGACTTGAGTTTGAATACCACGTCAAGAAATCGACCAGTACAATGAAACTTGGTAAACTTATCTGCAGGTTGATCAATATAAGAAAAATTGTAGTCGTATAACCCATCTTGAATATGTTGACAAATAAAGTGACAGTCATTTTCAATATGTTTGGTGTGCTAATAAAAAATATCAGTATGAGCAATTTGAATAGCACTTTGATTATCATAATGTAAGATAATAGCATTGAATGTATAACTCCCATATCTTCAAGAAGCTAACAAAGTCAAAGAAGCTAACAAAGTCAAAGCTCAGCAAACAGCTAAAGCACGATATCTTTCTTTAGTACTGGAGCGAGCTATCACTGTTTGCTTATTGCTACACGAAGAAATAAGAGTTCCCTTAGAAGAAGCAATATCCAGTGGTAGAGTGTTGGTCGGTTAGATCTTCAGTCCAATCAATATTAGAGAAGGCATGCAAATGTAAAGATGACTAAGCAGAGAAATGAAGGGCATGAAAATAAGTTCCCTTTTGCATAGCCAAAGTATCCGAAGAACAGAAGTATAGTGCATGGATTGAGAAGCAGCCATAAATTGATTAACAATATGGACTGCATGGGCATTGCCAGGCAAGTGATTGTAAGGTAAACCAAACTTCAAACAAGCTGGCGATAGAGGGCGGTATCATGAACAAGTGCACCATCAGATGGCATCAACCTTTTGTTAGTTTTTAAAGGTGTTGTGGCAATCTTACTATTAGTTAACCCGGAATGAGAGAGATCATAGGCATATTTATTTAAGAAAGTATCCACTTGACCGAGTGGAGATATTAAGATCTAAGAAATAACTGAGGGGTCCAAGATCTTTCATCTCCTTTATAAACTCTATGCTCTTCGTTCATAATGACTTCCTTTCCTACCAACCTATACTTGATCTTTGTTATTGCTTTTGTTTTTTGCTTTGTCCATGGTAGTGCCATAGGGCTCATGAGTTCAACATCTTGGATTTCTGCAATTGGAGCAATTGCACTTGCTCTTTGGTAGAAATATTACTCGTGGCTTATTGATAATCTATTGCCTAAGTCCTTGACTTCTTGGAAGCCATGCCTCAACTTCACCAACAACTCGAATAGCATCAAATCAAGGTGATGCTTAAAACTTATCTAGATTTCAAACTTTTCAAGCACAGCAATTACTTTATCGTCATTGAACTGGATACTTCGATGCAAGATTTCTACATATTGTTGACAGTGGCAGTAGCCTTGTATCTAGTGCAAGTCATGCCATCGTTGTTACCACCAAGTAGTTTCAAAATTCATATTGGCTCTATCCTTCACGTACAGATCGATACCTTACACTGCTGAAGCTTGCAGTCAACTTGAGTACCGTTATGGCCGGATAAAAAAGATGCTTGTAAATATAAAATCATGTATGGCGATGGTGACTCTAGTATAGGAATATTTTTCATAGAGCCCGCATCCAAACTGGAATCCTGGAATCACGTCCGTTGATCCGAAAGTGAGGGTCCAGTCATGACGGTACTCAAGTTGATTACAAGCTTCGATGGTATAAGATATCAAGTTGTACGTGAAGAATGGAGCTAGCTTGAATTGTAGATTTACTTGGTGGTAGCAACGATGGCATGATTCGTATTGGATCCGAGCAAGGTTGCTGTCAGTGTCTAGCAATATGTGAAAATTCTACTTCGGAGTACCCAGCCCAGTGATGGTGAAGTAATTGCTGTCCTTGGAAAGTTTGGAGTTTAGAATAGTTTCAAGCATCGTCTTGGCTTGATATTGTTCGAGCTCGTTGGTAAAGTTGAAGCATAGCTTCTGGGGAGCCCAAGGGCTTAACTGATGGATTATCAATAAGCCATGAATGATGTTCCTGCCAGAAAGTAGCTGTAGTTGCTCTAACTATAGAAATCCAGGACATCGAACTCATGAAACCTTATGGCATTGCTATGGGTAGTCCAAAAATGAAAGCAATGAAGATTAAGTACAGATTGGTAGGAGGGAAGGCATGAAAGATGAAGAGCAAAGAGTTTCTAGAGAAGATGAAAACTTGGTGGGCAAAGGAGATTGCCGTAGACATGGTGCTGGTCATGTCACGAAGGAGATCATTGAGAAAGAGGTTCTCTCTAGGGGGACACACGTGATAATGTTTTCTTTTTGTTGGTAATTGGCCATGTATTTTGCCAAGTTGTAGGATAAATCGACTAGAATATTATGTTTAAATATATATATATATATATATATATATATATATATATATATATATATATATATATATATATATAGAATGAATATGGAAAAATATAAGGGATAATATATGTGAAAAAATTTATAGAAGAATATATGGGAACTATATGAGAGAATATATAAAAAAATATATGGGAGAATATATGGAAAAATCTATGAGAGAATGTTCCAAAATCATGATATATGGAATATTCTTAATATCCTCTTTAACTCAAATGGTAGTGTAGAAACTAACTTGAGTTTGGATACCAAGTCAAGAAAACCGACTAATAGAATGAAACTCGGTAAATGTATCCGCAAGCTGATCCATAGAAGAAATAAACTGTAGTCGTATAACCTGTCTCAAATATGTTGACAAATAAGGTGATAGTCGTTCTTAATGTGTTTGTTGCATTAATGAAAAACATCATTATGAGCAATTTGAATAGCACTCTGATGGAGTCAATCTATTGTTGGTTTTTAAGGGTGTTGGGACAATTACTATTAGTCAACCCGGAATGAGAGAGAAGATCAGAGGGAATTTGACTTGGAGAAAGTATCCATTTGTTCGAGTGGAGATCTTAAGATCTAAGAAATAACTGAAGGGTCCATGATCTTTCATCTCCTCCAGAAACTCTTTGCTCTTTGTTCATAATGACTTCCTCTCCTACCAACTTGTACTTAATTTTTTTGTAGCTTTCGTTTTTTGCTCTGTTCATGGTAGTGCTATAGGGCTTATGAGTTCGATGTTTGGATTTCTGTAGTTGGAGCAAATTGCACCTGTTCTTTCGATAGGAACATTACTCGTGGCTTGTTGATAATTCTTTATCTAAGCCCTTGGACTTCTTGGAAGTTATGCTTTAACTTCACCAGCGAGCTCGAACGATATCAAGCGAGGGTAATATTTAAAACTTATCTAGATTCCAAACTTTTCAAGGATAGCAACTACTTATCATCATTGAACTGGACACTCCGATACAGAATTTTCACGTATTGCTAGACATCGGCAGCACGCTTATTTGTAGTATAGGTCATGCCATCGTTGTTACTACTAAGTAGTTTCAAAATTCATGTTGACTCTATCCTTCATGTACAGATGGATACCTTACATTGTTGAAGCTTGCAATCAACTTGAGTACCGTTATGGTTTGATTACAAAAGATGATTGCAAATATAAAATCATGTATGGTGACGATAACTCTAGTATAGGAATATGGGCCATAAAGCCTACACCCAAACTAGAATCCTGGAATCACGTCCCTTGACCTGAGAATGAGGGTTTCCAAGTTGAGTGAGGATCTTCACGTCCTAGATTCAGAAAAGTAATGAAGATTAAGTACATGTTGGTAAGAGGGGAAGGCATGGAGAACGAAGAGCAAAGAGTTTCCAGAAGAGATGAAAACTTGGTGGGATTTGAAGATGTTTGCCGTATTTATAGACGGGGTGCTGGTCATGTCATGAAGGAGATCATTGAGAAAGAGAGGTTCTCTCCAGGGGACACACGTGATCATATTTTCTTTTTTGTCTGTAATTAGCCATGTATTTTGCCAAGTTGTAGGATAAATACAACTAGAAATATTATGTTTGAGTATATATATATATATATGTATGGGATAATATATATGAAAAAATATATAGAAGAATATTTGGGGACTATAAAAAATATAGGGAGAATATATAGAAGAATATATGAGAGGATATTCCAAAATCATGATATATGGAATATTCTTAAGAGCCTCTCTCAAACTCAAGATGGTAGTATAGAAACCAACTTGAGTTTGGATACCAAGTCAAAAAATTGACTAATAGAATGAGACCTAGTAAACATATTCATAGGTTGATCAATAGAAGAAATAAACTGTAGTCGTATAACTTATCTTGAATATGTTGACGAATGAAGTGATAGTCGCTCTTAATATGTTTGCTGTGTTAATAAAAAACATCATTATCAGCAATTTGTATAGCACTCTAATTGTCATAATGTAAGTAATAGCATTTGAATGTATCTCTTATATTTTCAAAAAGTCAATGAAGCCAAAAAAGCTTAATAGTAGTATCAGCTAAAGCACGATATTCTATTTCAGTACTAGAGTGGGCTACCACTATTTGCTTATTGTTATACTAAGAAATAAGAGTCCCCTTAGAAAAAGCAATCCAGTGGTAGACCGTTGGTTAGTAGGATCTCCCGTCCAATTAGTATCAAAGAAGGATGCAAATGTAAAGAGGACTGAGTACATAAATGAATGACATGAAATGAAGTCCCCTTTATATAGCGAGGTATCTGCAGGACAGCAATATAGTGTGTGGATCGAGGAGTAGCCATAAGATTAACAATATAGACTGCATGGGCAATGTCTAGATAAGTGACTTTAAGGTAAACCAAATTTCCAACAAGCTGGCAATAGAGAAGTGGTATCATGAAGAGGGCACCATCAGATGGAGCCAACCTAATGTTAGTTTTCAAAGGTATTAGGGCAATCTTACTGTTAGTCAACTTGAAATGAGAAGATCAGAGGCATGAACTTGAGAGAGTATCCATCTGACGAGTGGAGATCTAAGATCCAAGAAATAATTTAGGAGGCCAAGATTTTATAGAAAGTTTGGAGTCTAGTATAGAATGTGGTACAAGAGCACACTAAACTAGAATCTTGGAATCACATCATTGATTTGAAGTGTAAGTGGTATCATGAAGAGGTCCATGATGGAGCCAACCTAATGTTAGCTTTCAAAGGTATTAGGGATCTTATGTAGTCAACTGAATGAGAAGATCAGAGGCATATGAACTAGAGAGAGTACATCTGATAGTGGAGATCTTAAGATCCAAGAAATAATGGAGGCCAAGATATTTCTACAAAGTTTGGAGTATGAATGTGGTACATAGAGCACACCTAAACTAGAATCTTGGAATCACATCCATTGATTTGAAAGTGAGGGCTCCATGTCCTAGATTCCTGTATCAAAGTTGCCATCAAAGTACATAATTTTATATTTGCAATCACCTTTTGCAGTCTAGCCATGACGATACTCAAGTTGATTGAAAGCTTCGACGGTGTAAGGTATCGATTTGTATGTAAAGGACGGAGTCGGCATGAATTTTGGATTTGTTTGGTGGTAGCAATGGTGGCATAACTCGCATTGGACCAAGCAAGGTTGTTGCTAGTGTCCAGCAATATGTAGAAATCCTGCTTCGGAGTGCCTAGTATAATGACGATGAAGTAGTTGTTGTTCTTGAAAAGTTTGGAGTCTAGATTAGTTTCAAGCATCACCCTAGCTTGCTGGTGAAATTGAGGCACAACTTCTACGGAGCCCAACGGCTTAGCCAGTGGATTATCGGCAAGTCTTGGATGTTCTTGCTAAGAGTAGTTATAGTTGCTCCAGCTATAAGAATCAAGGATGCGAACCCATGAAGCCTTATGGGCATTGCCATATGTAGACTAGAAAATGAAAGCAATGAGAAAGATTAAGTATAGGTGGTAGGAGGGGAAGAGGCATGAAGGACGAAGAGCAAAGAGTTTTCAAAAAAGATAAAAACTCGGTGTGAGATGAAGATGTTTGCCATATTATAGATGGGGTGCTGGTCATGTCACAAAGGAGATCATTGAAAAAGAGAGGTTCTCTCCGGGCACACATGTGATCATGTTTTCTTTGTTGATAATTAGCCATGTATTTTACCAAGTTGTGAATAAATACAACCAGAAAATTACATTTGAGGAAAAAAAATATATAGGGAAATATGGAAAAATATATGGGATAATATATATGGAAAAATATATGGAGAATATATGGGAAGTATATATGAGAGAATATATGGAAAAATATATAGGAGAATGTTAAGTTGGTGCCTTTGTTTGGCCCACCCACGTACACGGGATGCGGTCCGCAGCCCTTTTTGCACAATTTTTTGAGCCAGTTTGGGTATTTCACGCATCCTGAATGCGGTGGATGCAATTCTGAAGGCCTCAGAAGTCCTTTTTCTATCCAAAAATATGGTTTTGGACTCTATAAAATGGGTAGACAGCCAGAGAACATAGTTGGTAGCCGCAGAAAAGCCTAGAAAGTCATGTGAAAAGCCTGTAGGGACTAGAGTTTTTTTAAGAGTTGAGAGCTTTTTTGAGGATTTATGACTTCTTGTTAAGAGATTATTGTACGAAATTGAGAGCAAGTTTTCCTCTTATAAGTGATTTTTTCTCTCATAGTAAAGTCCTACATATCCAATCAAATTGTTGTCTTTTCTCACTTTTCTCTTGTGGTATCAAGTTTATTGATGGAGGTGTGATCTTTGTCAGAATTCATATTCTGCAATCTGAGGGATCCCTCTACAAGTGGTATTAGTACAGGTGGTACCACAAACAACTAATATCAGAGCAAGGCTATCCGTGTTACAGCGACGTTGATCGAAATTAAAGATGATGGAGAAGACAAGCATAATCAAGATGGAGATCAACCGGTACATCAAGAAGAGCAATTTCTTCCTGTGACAAGCAAGGGTAAAGAACGTGCTCATCCAATAGGGATTGATCGATGCTCTTATATAAGTAGAGGCCGACTATTATAGAGGATAAAAATTGGAAACGGTTTTAGATGTAGATGATGAGCACGATCCGCTTGTACTTGATGGATGATATAGTGATCTATGTATATAGTGAGGCTTTTCCAACAACGATGTGAATGAAGCTCGAGATATACATGACGAAGTCGCTCACCAAATACTTTCTTTGAAAGCAGTTTTACTAGCTGTGGATGAGTGAGGGATAGCGTGCAAGAGCATCTTAGCAATTTTCAAAGGATTCTCACCATGGATGATATAGTGATCTATATACATAGTGAGACTTCTCCAACAACGATGTAGATGAAGCTTGAGATATACATGACGAAGTCGCTCACCAATACTCTTTCGTTGAAAGCAGTTTTACTAGCTGTGGATGAGTGAGGGATAGCGTGTAGGAGCATCTCAGCAATTTTCAAAGGATTCTCAATCTTTTCAGTATTGGAGAGAAAGTTAAAGAGAAGATCAGGGTGTTGATCTTGTCATTGTCACTTTCCTATCCTTTGAATCTTTGATGACTTCTTTCTAGTAGGGAAGAGCATTATCAAGATAAAAAAAAGGTTATTATAGTATTATTCCAGAATGATGTTCTCAAGCAGGAGAATCGGGTTTCGAGTTAGAGAGTAACTCAGCTTTGGTGATGACTGGAAGTGCAGGTGGCAAAGGATGGAGTGACATAAGATCGTGAGATAGGTGGTCCAGGTTCAAGTTAAGGGATGCGAGCAAGATCATATGCTACTGGTGCAACGAATTAGGACATTGTGTCAGAAATTGTTCTCAACTCAAGGATTAGATGAAGGTTACTGTGGCAGTGGTCGATAGTAGCGATAGTGATGGATACAGTGAGGTACTCATGATATTTGATGGGGTATCTACTTATAGTGGATTTTAGATTATGCATGTTCATATTATATTTATTGTAGAGGTGCTCATAATATCTAACAAGGTATTTACTTCTTATAGTGGATTTTAGATAATGCATATCCATATCATATTTCTTAGAGGAGCTGTTGACTCTCTAGAGAGTAGAAGGGTTTCTGTCGACTTGTCAAATGGATCGAGCTATGCGATTAAGGACGTTGGGATAGTTAGTCAGCTTGGAGGCACATAATAGGACAGTGAAGAAATTGAACAAGGTCTGATATATATCTAGTTTTTATAGGAATCTAATTTCATTAAGCATATTAGATTCAAGCAACTATAGGTGAAAAGTTGATGATGAAATCCTGAAGGTCATGCATAGCAGTAGAATTGTATTGAAGGGAAAAAAAGTATAGACCATATTATCTTTGACAGGGAGTTCAATACGAAATGGAGTCTTTGATGCAGATGGGAGTTTAGTACGAGGTGAAGCTTCAGGAGCAGGTGGATTGGGTACGGGATGTAAGACTCGAAAGAATGATAGGCGATGTCGTAGAGTGAAGTACTATTATAGACTTTTCTGAAACAGGTCTCAGATCAGGTAGAGCACAACACATGACGGGGAGATGGATCGAGCGGCCGGGCTTGACTCTTATATTTGTCCATCCATGAGCGTAGATGTTTGTCCTGGGAGAGCACAACACATGATGGGGAGATGGATCGAGAAGCCGGGCTTGACTTTTATATTTGTCCATCCATGAGCAGTAGACGTTTGTCCTGGGAGAGCACAAACATGACGGGGTGATGGGATCGAGAAGCCGGGCTTGATTCTTATATTTGTCCATCCATGAGTAGTAGACGTTTGTCTCGGGACATGGGGCGAGATTATTCACAAGCTCTCAAAGTTACATGGAGGCCGAACATTGAATCGAGATGGAGGTTGTTGGGTTGGCACCTCGATTCGACCCACCCACATGCACTCAGAGCACACGGTCCATATGACGCGCAGTCCACGCCCCTCGGTCCGCAGTTGCGGTCTTTTTTGCATGCTATGTTAAGCTGGTTCGACCGTTCGGGTGTTTCATATGTCTGAACATGGTGGATGCAGTTTGAAGGTCTTAGGAGTCCTTTTTCTGTCTAGAATGTGGTTTGGATTCTATAAGAGGGGCAGGCGGCTAGAGAATGTGGTGTGGTAGCCGCAGAAAAAGTCTAGAGAGTCGGGTGAAAGCGTATAGGGAGTAGAAGGTTCCTTGAGAGTTGAAAGCTTTTATGAGAGATCTGGGATTTTTATTGTTGAGAGATTATGTATGGGATTGAGAGTGCGAATTTCACTTGTAATTGATTTTTTCATGGTGAACTCCCCTATATCCCATTAAATTTGTTGTCTTTTCGCTCTCTTTTTTCTCATGGTATCACTTCATTGATGGATGTATGATCTTGGTCAGGGATTCATATTCCATAATCTAAGGGATTCCTCTGTAAGTGGTATTAGTGCAGGTGGTACCACAACAGAAAATATATGGAAGAATAAATGAGAGGATATTCTAGAATCATGATATATGTGGAATATTCTTAACATCCTCCCTTAAACTTAAGATGTTAGTGTAGAAGCTAACTTGAATTTAGATATCAAGTCAATAAATAGACCAGTAGAACGAGACTTAGTAAACATATCCGTAGGTTTATCAACCGAAAAAAATAACTGTAGTTGTATAAACCATCTTGAATATGTTGACGGATAAAGTGAGTCATTCTCAATGTATTTGGTGCACTAATGAAACATCATTATGGGCAATCTGATAGCATTTTGATTGTCACAATATAAGGTAATAGTATTAGATGTATAACTCCCATATCTTCAAGAAGCCAATGAAGTTAAACAAGCTTAGAAGTAGTATCAGCTAAAGTATGATATTTTGCTTCAGTACTAGAGTGGGCTACCACTTTCTGCTTATTGCTACACACAAGAAATAGGAGTCCCATAAGAAAAAGCAATTTCTAGTAGTAGAGCAGGCTACCACTTTCTGCTCATTGTTACACCAAGAAATAGGAGTCCCATAAGAAAAAGCAATTGTGGTAGTAGAGCATTAGTCGGTAGGATCTCCAATCTAATTAGTATCAGAGAAGACATGCAAATGTAAAAAGGACTGAGTAGAAAAATGAAGGGCATGAAATAAAGTTCCCTTTACATAGCGAAGTATTCGAAGAATAGCAGTGTAGTGTATGGATTGAGGAGCAGCCATAAGCTGATTAACAATATGGACTACATGGGCAATGTCTAGACCGGTGACTGTAAGGTAAACCAAATTTTCAACAAGTTGATGATAGAGAGAGGTATCACAAAGGGGTGCACCATCAGATGGAGTCAACCTAATGTTACCTTCCAAAGGTATTGGGGCAATCTTACTATCAATCAACCCGGAACGAGAGAGAAGATCGAAGGCTTATTTGACTTGAGAGAGTATATCCATCTGACCGGTGGAGATTTTAAGATCCAAGAAATAATTGAGGGGGCCAAGATGTTTCATCTCCTCTGGAAACTCTTTGCTTTTCATTCATTATGGTTTCCTCTCATACCAACATGTACTTGATCTTTCTCATTGCTTTCATTTTTTGTCCTGTCCATGGCAGTGACATTGGGCTTCACGAGTTCGATATCCTGGGTTCTTGTAGTTGGAGCAATTACGGTTGCACTTTTTGCAGGAACATCACTTGTGGCTTGCCGATAATCCATCGGCTAAGCCCTTGGGCTCTCCAAAAACCATGTCTTAACTTCTCTAGGGAGCTCGAATGGCATCAAGCCATGGTGATGCTTGAAATTAGCCTCTAAACTTTTCAAGGGCAGCAACATGTCATCATTGGGCTGGGCACTTCGAAGCAGTATTTTTATATGTTGCCGGACATTGGCACCGGCTTTACTTGGGTCCAATGCATGTCATACTATCGTTGCTACCACCAAGTAGATCCAAAATTCATGCCGGCTCTATCCTGCATGTATAGATCGATACTTTATATTGCCAAGCTTGCAGTCAACTTGAGTACCGTCATGGTTGGACCACAAAAAGGTGATTGCAAATATAAATCATGTATGACGATGGTGATTCTAGCATAGGAATATGGTCCATAGAGCCTGCACCCAAACTAGAATCTTGGAATCACATTCGTTGATCCAAGAGCGAGAGTCTCCACGTCCCAGATTCATGTACTAAGGTCACCATTATTGTATGTAATGTTATATTTATAGTTATCTTTTGTGGTGCGGCCATCATGGTACTTAAGTTGACTGTGAGCTTCGGTGGTGTAAAGTATATCCATCTGTACATGGAGGACGGAGCCGGCTTGATTTTGCATCTATTTAGTGGTAGCAATGGTGGCATGACTCGCACTGGGCCCAAGCAAAGTTGTTGCTAGTGTTTAGCAACTTGTGAAAGTCCTGCTTTGAAGTGCATAACCTAGTGATGATGAAGTAGTTGCTGCTCTTGGAAAGTTTGGAGTCTAGATCAGTTTCAAGGGTCACCTTAGCTTGGTGTCGTTTGAACTTAGTGGTGAAGTTGAGGCACAGCTTCTAGGGAGCCCAAGGGCTTAGCTGATAGATTATTGGCAAGCTGCGGGTGATGTTCTTGCCAGAAGAGCAGCTGTAGTTGCTCCAGCTATAGGAATCTAGGATGTCAAACTCATGAAGCCCTATGGTACTGCCATGGGCAGATCAGAAAATGAAAGCAAAAGAAAGATCAAGTACAAATTGATAGGACGGGAAGGCATGATGGACAAAGAGCAAAGAGTTTCCAGAAGAGATTAAAACTTGGTGGGAGATGAAGATGATGTTTGCGTATTTATAGATGGGGTGCTGATCTTGTCACGAAGGAGATCATTGAGAAAGCAAGAGAGGTTCTCTTCCAGGGACACATGCAATCATGTTTTCTTTTGTTGGAAATTAGCCGTGTATTTTGCCAAGTTTTGGAACTAATACAACCAGAAATATTACGTTTGAGTAAAAAATATACATACAAGGAATATATGAAAAAATATATGGGAGAATATATATATGAAAAAAATAATGGAAGAATATATGGGAATATATGAAAGAATATATGAAAAAATATATGGAAGAATATCTGGAAGAATATATGAGAGGATATTCCAGAATTAGTATATATATATAGAATATTCTTAACATGTGAAAATCATGCTACGGGTAAAGATCATGATAATCAGATTTTTCTGAAAAATTCCAAAATTAGTAAAAAATATTTATTTTCAGCTGAGTAATGATAATTGCTTTATTGCATCCATCTTACAGTTCAGTGAACAGTATTTGATTCTTTCTCTTGCTTTAATATGAACTAGTTGGGTGAATAGCATTCAGGATTGTAATGAAATAAAGAAATATATATTGGCAATGAAAAATTTGACCTAAAATCTGTACTGATGGAGATCCGATAGTTTGACAACTATCTGAAAGTATACTTAGGTCAATATATTCAAGATATGTTCATTCATAGTGGATTGATAGGTCAAACATATTGTGAAAGCTGATGCTTATCTATCGATGTTTCTCAAGCCATTTAATTAAACACTTGAGATGTATAGCCTTCTAAATGTCTGTTTACTAATATAAAGTCAGGAACTGTTAAGCATCTTCATCTGTTTTTTTCTAATTTATTATTTTCTGTTTTTGGATAGTGTATCTGTGAAAATTGTGTTTACTAAACTTCATTCTTTACAATGAAGGACGTGCCTATCAAAACTTTGGTGCATCATGTTCTCAATCAGAACTTAGATGCACCAATTACTGCATGAACTGCCCTGTAGGTTGTCATCATCTTGGATAGGGACGGCAATGGGTAGGGTACCTGCAAAATTTGCCGTACCTATATCCAAATCCATTTAAAATCTTACCATCCGAATCCATCCCCATTCTGATTATGAAATTAACCAAAAGTCCCAAACCCGTCCAATTTAAATTGATATACCTGCCGGGTACTCGAACCTACCCAACTAACCCTTATTCATATTTATATTATCATGAGAACAGAACTCCATAGATTGAAAATTTTGTAGCCAAAGAAGAATTCCTTCGATCAGAAATCCCCAAACCCTACAAAATATCATGCTTTTACCCAAGATTAAGCTCTCAAAAACTGACCAACTCACACTGCCACAACTTGCACAAAATCTCATATGCTTGAGAAAAACCCCAGCCAAAATCTCAGAAACCCCTCCGATCCCCCTCAGGTGCTCTCCTTTCCTATAGATCTCTGCAAAAGAGAATGAAATGAAAGGACAAAGAAGCGAAAAGAAAAAAAATGATCAATCTATGTGGGAAAAGGTCTTACCTTTTATTATTTTCTATCTTTCCTTTGTTTTGTTAATTTTTCCTATGTTTTCCCCCAATTTTTTCTATGTTTTTTTTCCATCCTTAGGAGTCTCAATCTGGTGGGAGGCTTGGAGCGGTGGGCGAATAGGGAAGCTTAGACGATGGGTAGGTTTCTGTGTTGGTATTTATATGTAAGTGCTTAAATGATATAAATATATTATCAATCAATTTATAAGCAAAGCTGAATTGTGCCTTATTGGTTAAGGTAGTGGCTAGCATAGCCGAAGATTTGAGATTCAAATCCCGACGATGGGTAGGTTTCTGTGTTCGTATTTATATGTAAGTGCTTAAATGATATAAATATATTATCAATCAATGTATAAGCAAAGCTGAATTGTGCCTTATTGGTTAAGGTAGTGGTTAGCATATCTGAAGATTTGAGATTCAAATCCTCTCATCTACCTATTATATATATGTTTTATAAAATAATAAAAATATCTCTTATAATTAGGTTTGTGTAGCAGGTACCGAGGGGTAAATCCCAACCCGAGCGGGTTTTGATTTTAAATAAAACTTGCCCGACCGCCATCCCTAATCTTGGAACTTGTGAGTTTGATGAGTTGATATTGTTCTTATGAAGAAAATAACTGAAAATATGTAACATCTTCTCTCTCCCTCCCTCAATTGTCTTCATCTTGGAACTTGTGGGTTTGATGAGTGGATTTTCATTCTTATAAAGAAAATAACTGAAAATATATAACCTCTTGCATGCCAGCACCCCCTCCCCCAAACTGAAAAAACCCCTATTTTTATAGCATGAATCTTATCATCTTAGTACGGTTTGGATTTCTAAATAAATTGATCAATTATTGCATCCTTTAAATGCTTTATGATTGTCTTTTCTCTTGTCATTTCTATTTTCTTAATAAATTCTACCTTATTCATTAAACTGAGTCTTGTAATTTTTCATCAGCTATCCCAAGTCAATTTTGAAATCCATCCTCCCAGATCCCAATGCCGTATAGGAACTTATTTATCTTCCTGAACTGACTCCTATGATTGCAGAGAGAGGTGATGCAGCAATCTATTGGTCTGACTCCAAGTAGTATGATATTCTCCTCCTCTACCACAATCAATCTTGACCCCTGTCCAGAACCTTTGAGTTATAATTAGGAGGAATGCAGATGATATTAGCATATACAATAAACTGTCTGATCTGCAAAGTCCTAAGATAAGATACATGGCAGTGGAAACAGCATTTACAAAGAATTAGGTCTGATCTGATGCCAACAAATTCATCAGATCAGGGGTCACTAAATTGCTATAACACCGAAAAAATGGCTCCCTAAAGTACCATAAAGTTCCAACAAATATCTGATCATAGAACCGGCTTACTTGAGGTTGTGAAACAATGGAATGCACCAAATTGGATAGCTAAAAAGACTATATCAAGTCCACTATGTTGAGGCTAAGAATGCTTTCATAAGAATGTTAAAAGGCAGAAAGGAAAAAGCTGTTGTTAAGGATTCGTTTCAGTTCCTCAACTTTTGTGCAATTCTGCTGGATTCATATGTACTTGTTGTCAAAGATGCTCTTAAATAAAAGACAAGTACATACATCCAGGTGTCATAATCTTGAGATGCTATGTAGCACTTCAAATCAACACCATAATGTTTCTTATCATTTCAACACTGATACTTGAAGATCTCGTGCATGCTGAAGCAGATGAGTTTATGTCTGGACTTTCTTCACAATCTAACACATTATACTTGGTTGCTGAAATGGATCTTGATGATTCCTGAAGTGTTTATGTTACTGCTTTCTTGCAGCTTATAGGGAAGACTCCAATGGTATATCTAAATAATATTGTGAAGGGATGTGTTGCAAATATTGCCGCCAAGCTTGAGATTATGGAGCCATGTTGTAGTGTTAAAGACAGGTAAATTTTTATATTTATTTTACTTTTTGTGTGAATTTTTAATCAGACTAACTAAACTTGTACAATCTAATGTTTTTGAACCTATCACCAGGATAGGCTACAGTATGATAGCTGATGCCGAGGAGAAGGGGCTTATAACTCCTGGGAAGGTAACTATTGGCATTTGCTACTTTTTCACGCGTTCTTTTAAGATTTGTTTCTCTGAGCTTTCTGAATAAGAGAATTATTTGAGCCTGTAGTATCAGTTCAACATGTTAAATTTATTAACTTTAACGCTAATTGAATGCATGATGTTTATGCCTTTATTACTGGGATTTTCTGGATAATCTAGAAGGTTAGAAATTAAAAAAAAAAATTCAGAAATAGCTGGCTGAAGATAAGATAATAACTTCGGTTTTGGCAAAACATGCTAGTTGCTGATTCTAGATGACTTACTTTTGCATCTTCAGTCCTTTAGAAAAAAAATGGGTGTGAACTATAACTTCGTTGATTTTTTGGATCTCTCTTTTTTCTCTTCCTGAGAATAATTGGCAACTGAAAGTTCATGAAAGGATTTATAACTTATTCTTCTTCTTCTACATTCTTTCAGATCAACAAAACTATCATCATCATTATCATTAGAATTCTTATGATTTAGTTATTATTGAGCTTCTATCTTTGAACTTCCTGTTTCAAGAGTATTCTGGTAGAACCGACAAGTGGAAACACAGGCATTGGGCTTGCCTTTATTGCTGCTACTAAAGGATATAAATTGATCTTGACAATGCCTGCATCAATGAGCATTGAAAGACGAGTTCTGTTTAAAGCTTTCGGGGCAGAACTTGTCCTTACAGAATCTGCCAAGGGCATGAAGGGAGCAGTTCAAAAGGCTGAAGAGATTTTAAAGAACACACCTAATGCCTACATGCTTCAGCAGTTTGACAATCCTGCAAATCCGAAGGTGAAACAGAACCTGTTTCCAGCTTTCTGTCTTTTCTGTATTGTTTTGTATAGAACATTCCTGACTATTTCTCTCTGGTTCTTCATGTCCTCGATGCAGATACACTATGAGGCTACTGGTCCAGAAATCTGGGAAGATACAAGAGGGAAGGTGGACATATTTGTAGCTGGAATTGGAACTGGTGGAACCATATCTGGTGTTGGACGTTTCTTGAAGAGAAAAAATGCAAAAATAAAGGTGCCTTGTGTCTTCTTAGTTTGTAGCTCTGTTGTTTGTTTATCATTTGTTATTCATAATTCTCATTACATGTTTTCTAAGTTTTTTAGGTTATTGGAATTGAGCCTGCTGAAAGCAATATACTTTCAGGGGGAAGCCTGGTATTAGCTAAGAGAGCAAGAGCATTTCTTTTACTTCTTCCCCTTTTTCTCCTATTTATTTCTGGTGTCTCACTTTTGCAGGTCCACACAAGATTCAAGGTATTGGGGCGGGTTTTGTACCTAGGAATTTGGACCATGAAGCAGTTGATGAAATTCTAGAGGTTTGAGCTTGTTTTATTCCTTATATGCCTTGTTATAAATAGATCTCGTGCTCACTGAATATAATTTCAATCTGTCTCATACCATCAAAAGGATTTAAAACCCAACTTTTCATACATTCCAACTAGACTCAATTTTTTTTTTCCTCCAATGTGTTCATCTTTATCCCCATCTCATCAGTTTCCTCTCTTTTCTGCAATTTTGGGCTTGAGCACATTCTTGATTGCCCTTCACAAAATTATGCTACTGTCCCTTAGACACATGCATGAAAGGTGTTAAATCTGTTGCAAACTGTTTATGTGCTTGCACTGCGTTGATACAGTAAGACTTTAATATCAAATATAAGCATATCATCTCTTGATTTTCAAGCTATACTCTACTCCTCATCCTGCTATTCTCCCTATAGTTCCATTAGATACAAGCAGCAAAAGGTTAAATGCATCCAGAATACCTTCTCCTTAATACTTTGTATCCTGTTCATATTTCTAGTTCCAAAGGTTTGACCTATTTTATTACAGCTGTCTTAACCTCATTGTTTTCCTTGATACCATTGTGTGAACTATATTCTCTTATCAACAATTCTTTTGCTCTCGCATGTGCAGACAAATTTTCATATTAGATATTTTGTAATTTGATTATTTTAATTGAATTGGTGTGATTGGCAATTTTTTCCATATTCTATGCAAACTCCTTCAGGGGGTCTTAGCTGACTGCTTGGTAATTGGATAATGTGAAATTAGACACATCCTTGGTTCTCAGACTATTTTAAAGAAATTTCATTTAAGTTGGTTGGCTTGGGGGATATTCAGGTGAGAGGGAGGAGGTTTAGAAGGAACATCTATGTTAACTTCTAGAAAGGCCTCCTTGCTACCTCAAAGCAACTCATGTTACTCTCATAATTAAAATTTTGCCTCATATGTCACGCAGACTTCTATAACCAGAATTTTCCGTGTGCCGGTGCTAGACAAGCCCTGTCTAGCCAGCCTTCACCCTTGCACTTAGCCACCCAAGTGCACCAGGTAAGCAGCTTCCTGCTGCATGCTGCGGCTTGCTGCTGGTGGTGTTTGGTTCTGCTCTCCTAGAACCCGCATCCTGGCCCTAATGTCCCGAGTCTTTGTTGAGGTTGTCTCGAGTCCCCTCACGGAACCCCGCTGCAGCCCTTAATGCCCAGCACACAACCACTCCACAAGAAACACACAGAAATACAGGGAAACACCCCCAACCCTTTTGATATTCCTTACCAAATGGGATATACCCTGAGATCACCCTCAGGATACAACAGCCTCACAATTACAGCAAGGTCTCCCTAGGAACAACCCCCTGCTCCCAGTAGCAAGAGGGATCACACACCCTCTTCAGCACTCTAAGGTAGCTTACACCCCTGCCTAGCAGCAAGAAGGATCCCACACCTTCTTCTCTTTGCTGCCTACAGCCATGGCACTCACTGCCATACGGTTGACAAGCCCAACCGCCTAGCTTTGGCTGGCCCCAACCAGCCCAGCAACTCCCCTGAGTCACTGCACACAACAATGGCACTCTCCTATTGTTGCCCAGCGGCAAGAAGATCTCCTTCTCCCTCTGCCCAGCAGGGTCCTCCGCCCCCGCTTCTTTGGATCCGTGTCCAGCGTCCCTGTGACTCGCATATACTCGAGTCCCGCGCATCTGTGTCATGTCCCGAGCACGTCCGCGTCCCGTGCATTTGCGCCCATGTCTCGCGCATGCCCGCGTCCCGCGCACCCATGCTCCGCATCCACAATCGTCTGGTAACTGCCCAGTCGGTTTGCAGCCAAGGATCCGCGTCCCGCATCTCCGTGACTCGCGTATGCTCGGGTCCCGCGCACTTGCGCCCATGTCCCGAGCACACCTGTGCCCGCGCCCGCGCCTGCGCCAACGCGTCCTGGGTTGTGCCTGCACGCGTCCTGGCCTGCGCGCGCCTGCGTCCGCGTGCGTCCTGGCCCGTGCCTGCGCGCGTCCTGGCTTGCGCGCGCCCGCGCGCGTCCGGGCCGGTCCCTGCGCGCGTCCTGGCCTGCGCGCACCCGCGCCCGCGTCCGCCCACGTCCTGGCCTGCGCGCACCCGCGCCCGTGTCCGCCCACGTCCTGGCCTGCGCGCACCCGCGCATGCCCGCGTTTGCCCGCGTCCTGACCCGTGTCTGCGCGCGTCCTGGCCTGCACGCACCCGCGTCCACAATCGTCTTGCAACCGCCCAGCGGTTGGCGGCCAGGGATCCGAGTCCGGCGCATCTGTGCCCTACGTGCACCCGCGTCTTGCGTGCTGCGCCCATGCTCCGCGCATGCCTGAATCCCCCACGTCCAGGACTTGCGTCCTGCGCACGCCCGCGTCCATGATCGTCTGGCAACTGTCCCCGTCGGTTGGCAACCCAGGGATCCGAGTCCGGCGCATCTGTGCCTCGCATGCACCCGTGTCCCGCGCGCTGCGCCCATGCTCCGCGCATGCCCGAATCCCACACGTCCAGGACTCGCGTCCAACCGCCCAGGGCCCAACTGCCCTGGAACTCGAGTCAACGACCAAATGACTCGAGTCCGGTCCTGGCGCCCATCTGGTCTGGCTGCATCATGCTCAGCACGCGCGCACACTTGCGCGCCTGCCCGGCTCGGCCGCTTCGCCCCTTGGCACCTTGCGCACCCCCGCGCACCTGCTCGGCCCGGCCGCACTTGACCTCATCGCGCGCATACTCCGCGCGTCTGGTCTGGCCGCTGTGCCACGCGCTCGCCCCGCGCGCACTCGCTCGGCCCTTGTAGCGCTCTGCTGCAGTGTGCGCGCTCGTCCCGCGCACACCCGGCTCGGTCCTCCGTTGTGTTGCGCGCGCTCACCCCACGTGCGCCCGGATCCCGGACTTCACTGCCCTGCGCGCGCTTGTCCCGCGCACGCCCGGATCCGGCCTTCGCTGCACTTGCGCGCCTGTCCCGCGCACACCCGAGTCCGGCCTCTGCTGCACTGGGCACACACATCCCAGCACCCAGGGACATGCACCCGCACATCCCCTCGTGGCTTGGCATTGTCCGGCCAAACCACTGCACCTGCGCACCTCTCCATCGTGCACGCTCGCGCGCAACCTCGTGCACGCATCCTGGACATGCTCCAGCACGCCCAGCCATGGCTCGGCACCACCCTGCCCAGCCTACACACCCGCCCCGCCTAGGCCAAGTGTTGGGGATGTGACACCGACTCTACCTAGATTTTAGCATATGAAAGGCTCATATATTTCAAATTGTTGAAACAACCTTCTATATACTTATTATTGGCTGGACTATCTGTATGGTACCAGACTACCAGTCGTACCATCCCGTTCAGGTGGTTTTGGGAATCAGGATCTATGCACAGGCAGGTCTTTCATTAATTAATACAAAGCATATTGACTGTTAAATATCCTTCCTTGATGATTTAGTTTTTTCAGTTGAAGTGTTTGGAGATGAGGTCAATTTAGTCTTCTGAGAACAACTAGATGTTGAGAACAAGCACATATTAGTGAAGTTCCTGATAAAATTATCACATATTAGAAGACACTTTATAGAGTATTCACCGGAAAAGAGTACTAACTTGTCCATCCAAAGTTCTCTCTATGGCTTTCAATGAAATTCTCACTAGTTTTCGTATGTTTAATCTTTTGAGTTGTTGTTTCGTGTTTCTTGCTTTGGGAAGCTTCCTTCCTACTTCTTGTTTGTATACTGTTTCTTGCATGTGTTTCCTGCCATGGCTTTCGTAAAACCAAGAACTAAAAAGAATTTTGGCATCAGAGCTTTTACCCCTCTTGTGATAAGTTTTATGTGTTGTCATAATATTTTATTAGATAGGCAGTCTATAGAAGACACCTGGCTTTCAGGCTATGTTGATATGCTATCTATTTGAAAGAAATTTTGTTTTTGGGTCTCTAAGGTGATGATGAAACATTTGGAAGCATTTAAAGGCTTTCTTATGGGGGAACATGAGCCTCTTTTTAAAAATTAGACCAAGCAAGAGGGAAGTAGGTGTTCATGTGGGAGGTGATAGAAATTTTGTTGAACTCTAGGGCCATGTTAGCTGCTAATCTTCGTTATATACTTCAGGATTCCTTTTTTCCTAGATTAATAAATTCCTTGTTTAGTTGAAGTTTTGGCGGTTAGTTGGATAAGTTGGGGAAAAAGGTGAGCCAAAAAGAGAAAAGAGGGTAGGGGGTTGATATTATTTTACCCTCTTGAGTGATATGATATTTTAATCCAATGAAGTTACCTTTTTGGTGTTGGTTGACCGACTTTAGCCCTTGTAAAAAGTAGACTGGCTTTGGGGGTTAGTGGGATAACCCAACTTTATCCCCTAGGTAACCTGCAACCAAACGTTGCTTAGTCTTCTTTCTGGCATTCTATGGAAAGAGGAGTCTTAGGTTCTGTTGTTCACTTGGTATACGATTGAAACTCTGCTGGACCAGGTCAGGTTTTAGTTAGGCCTAGACCGGGCCCAAGTTTTTTCTTTTTTTGAAGGCTTTAGGTCAGGCTTATGTGCGAAAAAATTTCAACCTTAGGCTCGAATGCAACTCAACCCTAACCCAAAGCCTAGATAAGCCTGATCAAATCAAGCTTGACTAGGCTGAAAGCCTGGGCCCAACTTGAATAGCCTTGACTGGGCTGAAAGTCTTAGGCATGCATGATCGTCCAATTTTGATTAGAGACTCTGTGAGACGTGTTTCTCCACTTGTTGTCACGTGCTCCTTTGGAACACAAACTTCCCTTTCCATCTCTTCACTAGAAGCTTCAGTACCAGACCTTCTTCCCATTGCTATATCTTGATCCACAATGATGGCTGCTGTGATTGTCTCCAAGAAAGGCCCCAATCCACAAACCTTTGCTTCCCTGTAATCCTATCCTTCTCCACAAGAGCTGAAACATTGCTAATGATATGACACTCAACCAACTGCCGCCTCGACAACTCCATAGTCCCCATTGCTGCTGCCATCATGGTGGCTTTGGGTAGAGGTGTCGTTTTTAGTTGGGGAGGGCAATTCAAATTGGCGAGATCCTGATACTTGCCAGGCTTATGTGAATTCATTACCAGGCTCTAGTCTCAAGAGTTGGGATGCAGCGAGGAGGCAAGGAAAGAAGGGTTAAGTAGAGAATGTGAGGGCTAGGGAATTGGGACACGGTGATTGGTGGAGTGATAGTCGAGAGCAAGGTTTTCGAAACTGTTCTAAACTGTATTGGTTCTGACCAAGAATCAGTATGGTTTGGTTGTAAAAAATTGTCTGGAATCCCGAACCATCCTAAAATCCCTGAACCGGATTGGTATGGTACCGTATCAGTGAGTTTTGTCCGGTTTGGGCATGGTTTGGCTTGATTCGGGTCAGACAATATAGCGATGGAGGAGGGGAGGGCTTTTTTCAGTTGCATGGAGTATGGTACAATATGGTATAGTACGGTATCATATCGACCAGTAATCGGTATGGGTTCCGGTACCGGTTCAGCAATTTTTGGTCAAGAGGGCTAAGGGTTTAGGTTTAGGATTTGGTTTATCCAGTTAGTTAAGGTTAGGGGTTTTGGCTAGGTTAGACTTCCAAATTGGCTTTACTTGCATCGGGTTCCAATCTCGGACTTTGGCCAAGCTTGCGCCGGCCCATCCGTGGATCTGAACCTAGCCTGAAATTTAATCAGGTCCTATCCCACTAGCCCACACCCAACCCAAACATTAGTTCAACCAAGCCCAAAGCCCTTCTTGAAGCTAGCCAGCCAGATAGGTCTTGGGTTGGCCTGGGCCCATTTCGAACCTAATTTGCTAAGTGGCAGTTGCATCTGAATGTATTTTAATCATGGAAAAGTGGGAGTTCAGTGGAATTACATGACCTATTGTGTTATATGGTGGAAGATATGCACCGGGAGAGAGATATCTGGAGGATGATTGCTTCTATTTGGTATGTGGAGACATGGTTGTTATTATCATCTGCGATGGTAGAGGATAATGGAAAAACACATCTTTAGAATGTTTAGTCGAGGGAAGTTTTTGGTTGATAAACTTGCTAGTGAAGAAGCATCAATGCAATTTAATAATGATCGTGGTTCTTTCTATGATGAGTGTTGATTTCTATTGATGAGAGACACTTGGTATGATATGATTTCATATTTGTTTTTTTACTTGTTGTCTGATCCAAGGATCCCTGTACCGGTATCGAGACCCATACCGATAACTGGCTATATGGTATGGTACAGGTACCGTACTGTATCGACACTCAATACGGTGCGGTGTGCAGGTTTGAACTGGCATGTCCAATTTTTTTATTTTATTTTTTAGGATTTATTAATATTTTTAGATCTAAAAGATATTTGTTGATGCTAATTGATGTTTGTATTACTTCAAAAATCTACAAAATACTGTTTAGTCTCCAGCCATGATATATTATTTTTTTAAAAATTCAATAAAGTAAAATTACCAGCAATTAATTAAAGTAAAAAGTAAAATATAAATATAATTACATATCGATATTTAGAATTAGCTCGAGTGTCGATGTCCATAAATATCAGGATCATTAATGTACTAAGTAGGAAGATCAGTAAATCCCTCTAACCAGGCAGCATGATAATCCTGTAAGCTCATCCTAGGAGTATGCATGATGGATCGTAACTCATCGCAGATTCTTAGAACAATAATCTATAATTATATTTTTTAATTAATTATTTTATTTTTATTAATTTTTTAATTCAGAAATATTTTTTAATTTTAAAAATTATATATTTAACAAAATTATGATCTTAGCATCATTGTGTAGATCTTTCATAGATCTACAACATACTTTAAAATCATGCCAGAAAAAAATTTTGATAGCATTTTCTCTTATTTTTTATTTTCCATGAATTTAAAAAAAAGAGAGGGGAGAAGGAGAAAAAGAGAAGGAAAGTACATGTATACCTTGAATTCACCTTCTTTCTTGCTAATTAGGTATTTGATCGGCTTTAATAGTGCAAAAAATTGATTCTGCAGCCTTCTTTTCTGAGCTCTTGGGCTCTCAATTGCTTCTTATCAACCCCCTACTCACATCACCGTAGAAAAAAAATCAAACTGGTCCAACTGGACCAAATTGGTCCCGAACCAGCCAGTTCGGTGCGGTTCGGGCTAGTTCAGACTAGTTCATTAATTTTTTTTTATTATGGAAGGGGAGAACCGGAATTTTAAGCCGAATTGTACTGATTGGGTGCCTGTCCGGTTCTATTCGGCCCAAACCGGCCGGTTCGGCGAACCTTGGTCTGATCTTTTGTTACCTTTGTTCTACATAATTCTTTTGCCTTTCTTTGGAAAAAAAGAAAGTAAGAAAGAATGAAGGAAACATAGGGTAAGAAAGAAAGAAGGAAATATAGGGTGAACATGGGGAAAAATGAATCAAAGATTATGGAAGTTGTTATGAAGAATATTTGGGTTACACAGCTCAACCTCTATCAGGCACTATGATTTCATGTGCTTCCATGTGGCATTTTAATATGTCCATCCAGCTGCTCCTGCTGATGCTTACTAATGTTTGTTTTTATCATTTGTGCTTACTGTGTTGCAGATATCCAGTGATGAAGCTGTTGAGACAGCAAAGCAGTTAGCTCTTCAGGAAGGACTGCTGGTAAGTGTCATGTGTTTGCTTCTGGATAGAGTCTGGCTAAAGCCTCACCGTGCATCTGATTGTTAGTCATCCACTCGTGTTACATGATCCATCCCCGTGTTACATGACCCATGTCTTTTGTGCTCCATGACATGCTAAAGATGATAATTAGTAGCATTATAAATTTTTCCCTTGGCACATAGAGAGAAATGCCCATCAATACTTTCCTGCAAATGCAACCTCAGTAGCTATGTTTTTCCGTAAATGTCGTTTACTGAGCTTGAAAGATGAAAGTGCTTTTAGATCATTATTTTCATTTTTTATATGACTTCTTTATTATTATCAGAACCATGAATTTTAACCCCTCCAATGTATTTGTAGTCCTAGCACTAAGAATCTCTTCAGTTTGTTGCTTTTAGATTTGGGTGGCGATGCATATTTGTGGAGTTAAACCTAGGTCAATCTACATTGGCAATTCCCATGTTGTGTCATGAAAAGAAACATCCCTTTTTCATAGGTTTTTTCCTGTTTCAGAGAAGAAAATATTTTTGGCTGTACTAATTAGCAAGTAAAAGATAGAAGTTGGGCTCAGGCTTTTGGTGTAAGAACATCCTTTTTCATGATTTGAATGCCCACAAGTGTGCCGTGTCCATGGCTTCTAACAATAATGATGCCAAGTGATACAATAGAGGCATCTTTCTTCTGAATTATAATAAATGTTAAAGATACAAAGGATTGTTAATGCAAAAGTGGACGAAGGAAAAATAAACTTGTCATGTATATTTACTCTGTTTATATATTGTAGTGTGGCATCAAATACATAACACAACAATGGTGTGCATAAATGAATTTACTCATTTGTTAATTTCTGAACCATACATGCAGGTTGGCATATCTTCTGGAGCAGCGGCTGCTGCTGCCATGAAAGTTGCAAAGAGACCAGAAAATGCTGGGAAACTTATTGTGGTATGCTCATTTTTTTAGAGAGTTCAGCATGTTCATATTTTTCAGCTCCCTAAATTAAACATGGATGAGTGAATGACATCAATAAATGCCCGAGCAAGAACGGTAGGGGACAAATCCTAATACATAAACAGACTGATTTTTAATGGACCAGAGAATGAATGGAGTAAAAAAGAAAGCTCATTCGGATTTTTAAACAGGAGCTACAACTGTTAAAAGATGTGAGGAAGTAAGAATACTCACATCTGAATCTAAAGCTGAAAACAAAAAGGTTGTGTTGAAATCCATCAGATCCCATGCTACTACGTTTCCCATGCTAATGCATGCATTCAAAGAGACATGGATAAGATGTGACATAGACACCCCCATTCATCACAAATGCTTATACAAATGAAAAAGATACATGGATAACAACAATTTACAGTGTTTGCCATTTTATTGTCAGATGATGTTTTTTTCTAGTATATTCTAACGAATTTCTAAAAGAATAATGACCAATAATGTGGTTACCCCAAAATGTTCGATGCTGTAGCATTTACACTCCTTAAAAATGTATGATATCTTATTGTACCATTGGATGGAATTGTTGATATCTGATTGAACCTTATGGGCTTGATGTTGATGCAAAACTGCAAAAAACTGCTTATGCAATGTGCTTATAAATGAAAATTCTGAATTTGAGTTGGGAACATCGCAGGCGTATTCTGACAAACATAATTCAGATCTTTCGTTTGCATGCTAGCATGCCCTTCTCGAATCAGCTTCATGCCTGCAAGCTGACTCGTGTACACTTTTCATGCGACAAACATGCACAGACATGCACATGTTCAAGTATACTATACACATGTACATACATACATATGTGTACATGTCTGTAAATATGTATATGCACATTAACAGAAACACACACAAACATGCTCACGTGCACAAGCACACCCCAATATAGATCATATGGTCGAGCATCCTTATCAAGCCCAAATTTTATTGAGCTATTTGGTTGGTTTCAGGTTGTCTTCCCAAGCTTTGGTGAGAGATACCTCTCCTCTGTTTTATTCCAGTCAATACGCGATGAATGCGAGAAGATGCAACCTGAACCCTGATCAGTAGTACTTCCGGAATATTCGATGACAGCTGTCAATCAGATTTTCGTTCAGATTGCAACGAAAGAAATTTGAGTCTGTCAATGAAATAAAGGATTGGCAGTTCGCACCTTTTTCTGCCAAAATTTCTTGTCGTGATAAATATTGATGAAAGCAAATTGGAAAAAGAAAGAGAGCTCTCTGTCACTCTCTTCTGGTAAAAAGTTGCACCATTGCTTCTTCATTTGATCGTAAAATGATGCAGAGAATTCTGTTGTTCGCGAGCTGGCCTACAGGAAGGCGCCTTTTCAGTCTGTATGCTTGTCTTTGTTCTCAGACTTGTGATCAAATTTAAGCTGTTTTTCGCTTTAAGAATTAGCGCCTATGATTGCATTGCTTAGGCTGATTTTTAAATGGTCCTCCAGCTTCGACTTCTTCCTTGCGCCGCTCCTCCCTGTGTAGCATAGACACAAGCAAATCAAGCTTCCATCTGCCTTTGTTTGGTAGCTAATCTGTCCATCATTTCCGATGCCGTTGTTCACTGACTTTGTTTTGTTGTGGTCTTGTTCAGTTCTTGATGTTACTGATTTCTGTGTCATTCTGACAACAGCGTAGAATATCTCGAAAGGAACCTCTCCTCCTTATTTTCCTGGAGATGAGAAGAGTAGAAATAAGTCTGCTCGAATGTTTCTTTAGCCAATTTAGAGCCTGTTTGAAAAGGATAGAATTGGTCCAAATTTTATAGGATCAGGAGGGGGGAGGACTTCTTATGACATCTAACAGATCCATGAGGAAGTCAAAAAGAACTAAAGAAGACCATATAAATCAAATCATATCAAGATCATGCCAACTAGAAGTGCAAGATGGTTTAACATAAACCTGCAGATCGTTGTCCAAATCGATTTAAAGGACACCTGCCCAGGTCGCACAGCAAACTGTAGCCGAGGTACCTTGGGGCCTTAAGCATCATGCGATCTACGTCATTGGCTTACTGGAAGATCTTCGCTACAGCTCCACCTCAAATATTGCTCATCTCCCATCCTATTTTGAAGGATAAGAGGCCATTGATAAAGTCAAAGACTTGCAACCTGTAGCACCGGCGAAGCAGAAGCAAAAAATTGAGGACATGCTCGACAATAAGATCCATTAGAAATCCTGGTAAAGAGGAAGGGCTGAGGTTGTGGGCTATAGCAAACGATTTGCAAGCTTGAACTCGCATTTTTGAGGAATTAGAAGTCCATCCATCAAAGCTAGACTTCTCCAAGATGAGAGAAGCTGATGTAGGCCAATGCAATCTAAATTTGAGAGGCTGTGGGCAATAGCAAAGACTTGCAAGCTTGAACTCGGGTTTTTGACGTATAAGAAGACCTTCATCCATCAAAGCCAGACTTTTCCAAGACGAGAGAAGCTGATGTTGGCCAAATATAGAAAGAAGTCCAAACCGAAATGGATTCAATTGATTTGTGAAGCGTGCACTGGTGTAAGAAGCCATTTGGTGATGCTTAGGTCACTGCCACAAAGGGTGCTTCTAGATGGCTTTCTCACGAAGGGCAACCAAGTTCGACTCCACTCCAGGATAACCAATCATGCCCTCTCGTACTGAAGATCAAGGAGCTGAGCCAAGACGGAGTCCTGGATCCCAGAAGCATCCAATGGTGGAGCAAGTTTCTGCTAGCGTGACCCAACAGTGAAATAGTCACCGTAGATACTTAAAGAATGCTTTTGGTGGCCAGCAATCATTCAAATTATTAGTAATTTAAAAAGGCCTTATCATATTACTGTATTTAATAAATTTTTTTTTGATGACAATCTAGATTACTTGATAATTAGAATTTCCATCCATGAAACAATTTAGATTATCTTTGAAAAGGGTAGCAATACAAATTACCACATTCCAGATAATTTTTGAATATATTATCCTTTTTTTTCTCTTTCTCTTTCCTTCCATGCCCCCCTTCCCAGCCCCCCTCCATCGCTCATCGATGGTGCCTCTCTTGCTACCCGTCAGCCATCCTGCGGTCCTTCTCGTCGCTTGTTGACAGCAAAGAGGGGCCCGTGGTGGAGGTGCATAAGACTCGCAGGAAGGAGGTTGCTATCGCTGGAACTCGCTAGAGAGGAGGTTACTATTATCGGAGCTCGCGGGAGAGGGGAAGCCATTGCTGAGACTCATGGAAGAGGGGGTCGCTATTGCTATAGCTTATGGAAGAGGGAAAGCCATTACCAAGGCTCGTAGGGGAGGGGGTCGCTGTTGCCAAAGCCCACAGACCGAGATTGAAAAAGTCATCATGGGGGGTTATTCTTTGTCATTGGAAGTGCATGTCAGATACAGTCGAGAGAAAGGAAGAAAAGGTACCGTAAAATTATATATATATATATATATATATATATATATATATAATATAATTTTTTAACATAAAAAATATTTTTTATTTTTTAATATAAAATATAAAAATTATTTTTAATAAATAGATAAAATATATAAAATATATTTTATAAATAAAATATAGATTTAATTTAATAATTAAAAATTTGATTTTATATTATGCAACATTATCTATCTATATATATATAAAATATAATAATCCATATTACCTATAATCTATTTATTGGTAATGTATATTACTGATTGATGTGGTATTATCATTGACGTGGAATCCATGACGGCACCAGCTGGCGGCCACGCTGATGGAAAGTGCCATCTGGATGTAGCGACTGAAGTAGATCCGAAGTCGAGCTGCCCTGGTGCTTGGAGCGCGCTCCCACCTTTCGAAGTGGAGCCCCCAGCCGGGGCAGTGCTCCTGCTTCTCGGGATCGAGCTCCCGAGATAGAGCTCTCCCATTCTGCCAAGGTCGAGCCCCTGGCCGAGGTCAGCTTCCGTTCGAGGTCGAGCTCTCGGCTAAGGTCGTGCTCTCGCTTCCTGGGATGAGCTCCCGAGATAGAGCTCTCCCATTCTACCGGAGTCGAGCTCCCGGCCGAGGTTATGCTCCCGTTTCCTGGGGTCGAGCTCCCGAGATAGAGCTCCCCCATTTTTCCGAGATCAGCTCCCATCCGGGATCGTGCTCCCAGCCGAGGTCATGCTCTCGTTTCTCGGGATCGAGATCCCGGTCGAGGTCATGCTCCCGCTTCCCGGGATCGAGCTCCCGAGATAGAGCTCTCCCATTCTGCCGATGTTGAGCCCTCGGTCGAGGTTAGCTCCCATCCGGGGTCGAGCTCCCGACCGAGGTTGTGCTCCCGCTTTCTAGGGTCGAGTCCTCGAGATAGAGCTCCTCCCTTTTTTCTGCCAAGACTGAAGTTTCCGCCAGCCAGCCAAGGGGGGAAGATCAGCAAAAGTATAGACCGTGGCGTGGGAGCTCCCAGTTGCCCGCAACCTCCAGGAGGTGGTGCATGCCTTGCCGAAAAATTTAAGCTCTACAACGCGCCATCCGCACGCTCTGCGCAGTGCGTGCTCCACCAGGCTCAAGGCCCTGTAACGTGCCGTGACGTCAACGGCCATGCAACCGGGGGTTCTGGCTCTCGTGACACGGAACCTGTACCTCCTCCAAGAGGAGTATTTCATCAAGGCCCCAAGCCCTGCAACACTTCGATGGTCTCTCCTGGAATAGAAACGCCCCACCATGGCTCGGTGCTCAGCAGCACGGTGCCCGCCCCTCCCACGAAAAACTACACTACCAGAGGGACAACATCTGTACTACACCGATGAACACCCCCAATAAAAAGTTCTCCTTCCGAGGACTAGTCCAATAGGGGGAGGCCACAGATAAAGAAAACCCCTCCCGAAGGGATACCAAGAAAGGGACATCTCAATAAAGCCCCGAACTTGGTCTGGGCCATCCTTCTCATATAAAATAAAGAAGGACCGCCAAAAGGAAGGAGGGAGGCAATTGGTAAGGCACAGAGAGTAAACGGACAAGGAACCAGCCAAGAGAACCTCCCAGCTCTCCGATCTCTACTTCACATTGTCTTTCCATTTCTTCCATTTCATCTTTCATCCTCTATGCAGAGAGATCTCAACCTCTCTGTCACAGAGGTTCTGTTCTCCTTGAGCATCTCAACTGACTAGATCTTCGGAGTGTCCCTATTGGAATTCCTGGCCCGGATCTCCTCTCTTTTGCAGGCTACGCTGGTTCTGGAGCTGACCGAGGAAGAGGACCAAGCATCCAACGGGAGCCCGATAAGTCCACGATACGTCAGAGCTACAGGTCACGATGATCCAGGTGGCATTACTGATAATCCATATTACCTTTTAATTAAGATTGTTTGGCACCAAATGCATCTAAGAAAATTAGTTTACCATTGGAAGGCTGTTTCTTTTAGAATTGCTTAGTTTGTAACTTTGGGGCTTAGTTTGACTTCTTTTCAGATTCTAAGTATATGTCGTCGTTCTTATTCGTTATAAGGGTCTCAAAGCCAATAAATACCTTCCACGTATCCCAGTTTTCCATTAGTTAATGAGAATAAGAGAAATTTTTTTTGAATGCTATCTTGCTCCTCTTTTCTTTGTGTGGTGGAATCTATGGAAGTCCCGGTGGATTTTGGGATGACTACAAGGCTCATCACAACAGACTTTGTGGTATTAGTTTTTATTTTTTTGATAAGGAACTTTGAGGTATTAGTTGATGGAGCCTTTGACCAGCAAAAGCCTTTTAGTAGCGAGGCGGATAAGCTATTAGTCATCCTTTAGCCCTTCAATCAAGTTTTCCCTATCCTTAGTTTCCCACCCCTCTTTTTTTTCCTACCTTCTAGTTTTATTTTTCTCTTACACGATTGTACTTCTACTATAGTCAGACATGTCTATCGAAAAGCCAACTTAGTGGTTGATTGGGTTGCCTCTGTTGCTTACCACTCTGATAAGACTTTATGGATCCATTTGGAAATGTTCCAAGCCCTCTACGATATTTTTTCCTTTCTGATTTTTTGGACTGTATTCATTCTAAACTATTTTGATTAATATATCGATTTATATATATAAAAAAAAACTCTTGTTCAAAGAACCATTAAATATCTTTTTTAAATGTGCTTATTTGTAAGGCATATGTAGTAATTATCTACCATTAGAATTCCCCCATAAGAACACTTGCAAGACCAACTAATAATTCATCTGGGAAGTCAGTCTTTTTCTAATCTGTGGGAGAATCCAATGGTCAAACTTTCATATTCACTCTGTCACTGATGCAGGCCATGAACATCACGAGAAAGCATCATCCAAACTTTCTTTTAAAGTTGTGGTGCAAGACCAGCCTAGCGCAGCCTTAAATAATGCATGTGAGGTGTCAAGATGTGACAACCTTTCTAGTTGGCATGATGTTATTCGTAGCTATAAAGTAAGTTGTGGTGCAAGACCAACCAGTGCAGCAGTCAAGATGTGACAACCTTTTTAGTTGGCATGATGTCATGCTCGTGCGGTACATATAGTAATTTTATACAAGGTTTGGAGCTGCCATAAGTCTTATTTGTTGGAAAGTGATTCAAATTCACGTGGGATCAGTCAAAACTGTTCCTACTTATCTGTTGTTATCTTTGCTATTTTTTCTCTCCTTAGTTTTTTGAGTCAGTGCACGTTTGTTAGTTTGTTGCTTAAAAAGCTGAAGTTAGTTTGCTTACTGTTTCTCTGTAATGCCTATATAATAGGCAGTCTCTTAATTGAATAAGAATAGAAGAGGATAATTTGTTTGCCATACATCTCTATGTATCTCTCTTTGAGTTTGGTTAAGTTTGGAAGTTTTTTTTTCAACAAAAGTGGTATCAGAGCTTGTGTTCAGTCTACTGACTGGGCAAACGAGAGAACAAGAGAGATTGAGAGGTCTGTAGATATGGCAGCAAATACGTTCTCGGCATCTCAACCACTGATCCCAATTTTCAGTGGAGAAAAGCATGAATTCTGGAGCATCAAGATGAAGACCTTGTTTAAGTCTCAGGAATTGTGGGACTTGGTTGAACATGGCTACCCCGATCCATGATGAAGCTCGGTTGAGAGAAAATAAAAAAAGGATTCGAAAGCGCTCTTCTTCATCCAGCAGGCAGTACATGAGAGTATTTTCTCTAGGATCAGTGCTGTTGACACCTCAAAAGAGGCATGGGAGATTCTAAAGAAAGAATTTCAGGGTGATTCAAAAGTAATTACGGTGAAGCTTCAGCTCCTCCGGCGTGACTTTGAGACTGCACAAATGAGACATGGAGAGTCTGTTCAAGATTTCCTCTCATGGGTATCAGCCATCGTAAGTCAGATGAGAACATATGGTGAGAAGTATTCTGACCAAACTATTGTTGCAAAGGTTTTAAGGAGTTTAACTCCAAAATTTGATCATATAGTTGCTGCAATAGAGGAATCTAAAGACTTATCTGTATTCTCTTTTGATGAGTTAATGGATTCCTTACAAGCTCATGAAGCCAGATTGAATAGAACAGTGGAGCAAACAGAAGAAAAGGCGCTCCAGGTGAAAGAGGAAATCCCAGATTCGCAGCAAACTGTTGATTCATATGAAGAACCAAAATCAGTTGGTGCAAGAGATCAAGGTAGAGGATTTTTCATGGACAGAGCATGAGAGGACGTGGACGAGGATGCTTTGGAGAAGGATGGCAACGACAATCCATTCAATGCCATTATCGTAAAAGATACGGACATGTCAAGGCAAATTGCTGGAGGAGAGCAAATCAGGCAAACTATGCTGAAGAAACAGATGAGGGAGATGAAGAGGAGATCAAACTGTTTATGGCAAAGTGTGAAGCCACGCAAGAGATAGAAAATCTCTGGTTCTTGGATAGTGGATGCTCAAATCATATGACAGGCATATACTCACTATTCAAAGACATTGATGACACATACAAGATGCAAGTCAAGCTTGGGGATGATAAACAAATGCATGTGGAAGGTAAGGGTACTGTGATGATTAGCAATGGTAAGGGAAGTGCAAAACTTATCTCTAATGTATTATTTGTTCCTAGCCTCTCATAAAATTTACTGTGTGTGGGACAGTTGATGCAAGGTGGAATGTCTGTGCTGTTTCAAAATAACTCATGTGTGATCAGGGACACAAAAATAGGTCATGTAATAGTTAAAATCA
Organism: Areca catechu; assembly: GCA_021397845.1. Lineage (NCBI taxonomy): Eukaryota > Viridiplantae > Streptophyta > Magnoliopsida > Arecales > Arecaceae > Areca > Areca catechu. Next base: position 132,272,210 of record CM038044.1, on the reverse strand, counting down.
GCATGACCAAGAATAAGCTCTTTTATGTGAAAATTTCAAACCTCGAAAGCTATGCAATGGTAGCAAAAGAAAAGGAGGTGTCCAAGCTTTGGCACTTGAGGTATGGTCACTTGAATGAAAAAAGTTTAAAACTTTTGCAAGAGATGGTGCAAGGTTTGCCACAGGTTGAATCACTGGAGCAGCATGTGAGGCATGCATTTATGGCAAACAAAGCAAAAAGCCATTTCCTGAAGGAACATCATGGAGAGCACCAGGTAATCTCGACCTTGTGCATGGTGCTCTATGTGGTCCTATGAAGACTGAATCTCTAGGTGGAAGTCGTTACTTTATGCTGTTAATTGATGATCATAGTCATATGAGTTGGGTTTTCTTTTTGCGAGAAAAATCTGAAGCATTTGAAGCCTTTAAAAAATTTAAGGCTCTTGTTGAAAAACAAAGTGGAAGGTACATCAAGGCTTTAAGAACTGATAGAGGAGGAGAATTTGTGTCTAACGATTTTAATTTATTTTGTGAAAAGCATGGAATACATAGGGAATTAACAGTTTCATACACGCCGGAGCAAAATGGAGTGGCTGAACGAAAAAACCGTACTGCGGTGGAGATGGCGAGGAGTATGTTGCAAGAAAAAGGTCTTCCAAATCAATTCTGGGAGGAAGCAGTTGCAACAGCTATGTATTTGCTAAATTTGTCACCTACCAAAGCTGTCCGTGATCAAATTCCTTATGAAGCTTGGATAGGAAGAAGACCCTGGGTAAGCCATCTGAGGATTTTCGGTTGTATTGCATATGCTTTAATTGACAATCACAGGAGTAAGCTGGACGAAAAGGCCACAAATGTATCTTTGTGGGTTATTGTACAAACTCAAAGGCTTACAAGTGTATAATCCCATAAATGGTAAGATAATCATCAGCAGAAACATGATTTTTTATGAAGAAGGGAGATGGATGTGGCATGAAAATAAACATGGAGAAATCAAGTTCGAGTTGCAGATTGAAAATGAAGAAATGTCACAAGACATGCAGCAGCAAATTCCACCATCTTCGCCATCAAGTACGGCCTCCTCAAATATAGCTAGCAGTCCATCTAGTAGCAGCTCGGGATCTTCACAGAGTTCATTAGAGGAAGAAGTCTCATGGAGGTTTAGATCCTTGGGAGATATATACGCTACAACAAATGCAATGTATGTAGCTGATCCAACCACATTCAAAGAAGCCATTAAAAAGGAGGAATTGAACAAAGCAATGGAAGAAGAGATTGCAACTATACAGAAGAACAACACATGGGATCTTGTGAAACTTCCTGAAAAAAAAAAAACTATAGGAGTAAAGTGGGTATTCCGAACAAAGTACCATGCTAATGGAAGTGTGCAAAAGTCAAGGCACGCTTGGTCGCAAAAGGATACTCACAGCAACAAGGAGTGGACTATGATGATACTTTCTCTCCTGTTGCATGGTTCAAAATTGTAAGAACTCTTCTAGCTCTAGCTGCTCAGTTAAATTGGCCCATGTACCAATTTGATGTTAAATTTGCATTCCTGAATGGAGAATTGGAGGAAGAAGTGTATGTCTCACAACCAGAAGGATTTGTGATTCCTGGAAAGGAAGAGTATGTGTATAAATTGAAGAAAGCACTGTATGGCTTGAAACAGGCGCCTCGAGCATGGTATGAAAAGATTGATTCTCACTTTCTTCAGAATGGGTTTGAAAGGAGCAAGAATGAGGCCACTCTCTATATCAAGAGACAAGGTAAAGATCTGCTTCTTGTCTCCTTATACGTTGATGACATGATATATATGGGATCATGTTTATCTCTTATAAAAGAGTTTCAACTAATCATGAAGAAGAAGTTTGAAATGTTAGATTTGGGAAGTTGCACTATTTTCTTGGTTTAGAAGTATAACAGGTTGAAGATGGAGTTTTTATTTCCCAGAGAAAGTATACAATAAATCTCTTGGAAAGATTCAACATGCTGCACTGCAAAATTGCTCCTACACCTATGAACTTAAATGAGAAGCTACAACCAGACGATGGTACAGAACCTGCAAATGAGAAGTAATTTAGAAGCATGGTGGGTGGTTTGATTTATTTAACACATTCAAGGCCTGATATTGCATACTCTGTTGGAGTCATATCCAGGTTTATGCATAATCCAACCAAACACCATCTTGGAGTAGCAAAAACGATCATGCGATATATAGCTGGAACAATCAATTTTGGTATATGGTATAGTAAGACCACATATTTCAAATTGTATGGATTTACTGATAGTGACTGGGCAGGTTGTGTAGAAGATAAAAAGTACTTTAGAATTCACTTTCAGCCTTGGCTCGGGAGTCATAACATGGAGCTCAAAGAAACAGGCAGTCATAGCCTTATCATGCACCAAAGCCGAGTACATGGCTGCAGCTTCCTCAGCATGCCAAGCAATTTGGCTGAGAAGAATTCTTTCTGATCTAAAACAAGAGCAAGATGGAGCAACAAAGATATTTTGTGACAACAAAGCAACAATTGCCATGACAAAAAATCCAATCTACCATGGCAGAACAAAACACATTGATATTAGAGCTCATTTCATCAGGGAGCTTGTGCAAGATGGAGTAATTGCATTAGAGTTTTGTGGTACAGAAGAACAAGCGGCTGATATATTAACAAAATCTCTTTCCAGAAGTAAGCATGAAGAATTCAGAAAGCAACTTGGAGTATGTGAATTTGGATCAAGGGGGAATGTTGGAAAGTGATCCACATTCATGTGGGATCAGTCAAAACTGTTCCTACTTATCTGCTGTTATCTTTGCTATTTTTTCTCTCCTTAGTTTTTTGAGTCAGTGCACGTTTATTAAGTTTGTTGCTTAAAAAGTTGAAGTTAGTTTGCTTACTGTTTCTCTGTAATGCCTATATAACAGGCAGTCTCTTAATTGAATAAGAATAGAAGAGGATAATTCGTTTGCCATACATTTCTACGTATCTTTCTTTGAGTTTGGTTGAGTTGGGAAGTTTTTTTTTCAACATTATTATATATATATATATATACTTACAAGTGGACCAAGCTATTGATGAACAACTTTCTGTTTGGCTCAACAACAGGATTGATCATGAACTCATTTGATCAGGAGTCTTCAGCTAAACCTTAATGACAGGTACATGAGTCTTCTCCGTACACTTCAAGCATGTGAAAAAAAGGCAAAAAAAAAAAAGAAGAGGAGGAACTTGGGCTTGGCTCGATAACAAGCTTGTAAAAAATAAAGCAAGCTCAAAGGTTTTTACTCGATGCATTAAGAAAAAAAGGATTCTGACATACAGTAATATTATATATAAATGTTTCTATAACAAAAATACAGCATCAATGCAAAATTATACATGCTTATAGATGAAACATGACCAATACAGTTCTTTGATGCTTTAACCTAAGAGAATATAAGAAGATATGAGGCTTACATTATCCATCCTCTAGCCTACATCAATATTCACCTACTTGTACTGTAACAATAGCTCCTGAAAATATATACAACACAGTGATGATACTAAGTCTCCTGCAATCACTTGTAATTAGTTAAGTTGCAAAGTCTAGCTCAACTACTTTCCATCCCATGTCTCCTTCACACACCAAAGCCCAATGGACAACTTGGCATAAGCAATAGTTTGTAGAAGTAGTGTTAATAACTTAAAGATAGTCCAATACTCAACCGATAAAGTTATGCATACTTTAAGAATAGTCCAATTTAGATTAGTGAACCATAATTTAAGTACATATTGATAGTTATCAACATCCATATGAAACCAACATGTTCCGGTTAGAATAAACCTATAATGAGTAAGCATATATGAGCCTAGTTGGTGTGGTTGACAGGATATAGCCAAATAGGTTTGATGCATTGATAGATGTCTTTCCTTTCTCTGTAGATCACCTATAATCATTCACTAAAATAACAGTGATCTAAAGGCATACTTGAAAGGGTTTAACACACCACCACTTCTCAAACTGATGATTCAATATGCACAAAGTAAGAAAGAAACAAGGTAGAAGTAACTGCATTATAACCTGCACTGAACACGAACTCAAGAAGCTCTAAAGCACAGGAGTACAAGTGATTTTGGATATCTACAATGATAATAAATATAATAGCCTAATATAACAGTAGGAATACAATTATAATAGCAAAAGAAATTTATGACTGATTACTATATTTGAGTCCTGTGAGCAACAATAATGAATTTTATGAGAATTTACTGTTAACTATTAGAATACTTCAACAGCTCTTGCATGATAAATCCCTTACAATATTTAGAGAAGCACTCAATGATATTGCTTTGAGAAGCATGCCGCCTGTAGTACAAAAGCCCAATAAAAAAGATAATAGAAGAAGCAAGATGCATAATCCCAAGTATCTTACATCCGAAGTCTCATAATATTACATGGTTCGGATATCCAAAATCACCAATACTACTCCCTTGATTACAAAGAGGTTATGATATAAGATGCCCATGAACTAGTTCGATAATAGTTATACATATAAATTATAAAACTGCTAGTAAAAGGATTATATAAAATAATAAATATAAAATTAGATAAAAGCCCAGAGCATAGTACAAAAGAAATACAAATTATCATAAAACACAAATTAGACAAAAATATTTGAATAATAAATATAAAATTAGACAAAAATCTAGAGCATAGTACAAAAGAAATACAAATCATCATGAATAATAAATATAAAATTAGACAAAAGCCCAGAGTATAGTACAAAAGAAATACAAATTATCATGAAATAAGCTATTTCTATTGATACATCACTCTATATATATCTATAGAGGTTAGATAATGACCATAGCAAAAGATTTGAAAATCATAAGAGACAGAGGGAACAACCCAAATAACTGCTGAAAGACTGGCCTTAGAGGCATAAATAGAACTGCTAAAATAATTAAATAAAATAGAAAGAATAGTAGTACCGAACTCTATTTGGAATATACTACTATCATTACAATAGCTCTTGGTCTTTCTAATTAAAAGGTACCAAAGAAAATGATGAAAAAAAGGACTCTGGTAAAACATGCATCCACTGGTAGTATCATCATAAAGAAACTCCAGATCATTATTGTTCAGTAGAAACTTGGAGCATACACATTGATGAGGATAGTAAAGAAATAGAATATACTGAACTCAAAATCAAAGAAAATAATTTCATTGATAAAATACCTACTCCCTTTTAAGAAAACCAAATATCGATTAAGTTTAAAACAGGGAGGAGTAAAGGCAACCATTCAATGCATTTATCACCATATATATGCTCCGCTTCATCATTGTTTAGTAAAAGAGTAAGGCACCTAACATATTTCCAACCAAAAAGTTGATTCCCTTAGAAGAAAGTTGACCAACCAATATATTCGTTTGCCTTAATATTACAGCACAATGAAAGTCAGCCCACATATGATAATGATAAATGCACTTGATCATAAGCCAAAAAATCTACTTAAGAGTATCATGAGTAGGCTTAAGAATTATATTTAAATGCCATAGACTATAACACACTTGATTACCTTCATCCTACATGTCACATAATATAAACGATAGAACCATGTATTGATATTGCATTCCGTTCAAACATTTTGAATTTTAAAAATGTTAGCAGCAGAAAGTATATACAGATAGCATCAGGATATATAGCATTATAGAGTATATCATCAGAAAAAAGATTCTTAAGACAAAATTGATCATAGTCCTATCAACGTCTGGGAAATATAGTATTAGCAGCATCCACATGCAAAATGGCCCCAAAGGGGGATCAATTAGATCCCCTCTCTTCCATATAATATCACCATTTAATGCATGATTAGCCATATAGTCCGCTGCCTGATCTGCCTCTTGTAATATATAAGAGATTTGGTACATGAAGCAAGTTTCTTTCCACCTTTTTAAATCCTACAACAGTAGATTGGAAGGGGATTTCAATTCAAAATTGAGTAACCAAGAGATAATAATAAGAGAGTTACCCTCAATCTAGAATCGATTATTATTCAAAATTTAAGAGCCATTTGAAGCCCAAGCCAAGCAGCCATCGTCGCAGCATAATGTATTGAAATATGAAACGGAGGTCTACCCACCACAATAATTAATTGACCATATTCATCTCTAATAACAAATCCAGCAGCAGCCATGGTTGAAGTTAGTAAAGCATCAAAATTAATTTTAATTACTCCATCAGGAGGGGGCAACCATGAGACTATTATAGATGGTGGATTAAGCAGCGAGCACTGAATGCCACTACCCTAATGCCACAATGGAGTAACCAATGATGCAGGAGTTACATTAATGTATTCCTTAGAATGTAAGTCAGCCAAGTGAGTGACAAATAAAGGTGCTTGCTAGATTTGTCGATAAACTCTTTCATTCCTAACCTTCCAAATCATTAATGCTAAATAAGCGACATTTGATTTAACATCCTCATCTAGCATGGTACCTACCAAATAATATAGAAGACCCCGTACCAGATAGGTTAAATAGTAAAATTGCACTTACAAGTAAGAATATTCTAACAAGTATGGGCAAAGGAGTAACCCCTGATTACATGATCAATATCTCCTTCAGCTTGGAGGTAAATAGCACAACATTGATCCTCCATTGGAATATTCTCTTTTTTAGCTAATTCAACTTTGCACTGCAACCGACCTCATACCAATTTTCATACAAAGAACTTAATTTTGAGTTTTGAGGTTCCAAATCCAATTTACTTTCTGTTCTCTACCTAGCTTGACATTATCATGTACCAAGCGCATATCAGATAAATGCACTTGATCCTATTTTGAGCAATGCCAAACTAGTAGATCAGGCCAACCCTCTTGAGATAACGGTAAACAATGTATGTTATTAGTTAGATCAGGTGAAAATATAATGGCTAAGACTTCATCATTTCACTCCTTAGAGGAAGTGATCAGATCAAATACTAAGAGGCCATCAGTTGCACTGTCAATATTAATACATGTTGGCCATTTGTTGAAAGGGATATTAAAAAATCAAGGATCAGATGGCACATATATCGACTCCTATTACTAATGAGCCACTGGAATTGAAACTGTAAGTATGAACCATAAGAACAAATTTTTCTCTAGGTATATCAATAGTGAGGGGTATTAAATAAGATTCCAGGTTCTTAGAAATTATACTTAGTAGTGACAAACCGAGCCTATAAGGAGGATGAATTTAAGACAAGCCTAGCTGCCAACTTACTTAAGCACTCTTGATGATATTTATTTAACGAACTCAAGCCAAGTCCTCCCATTTTCTTAGGCATACAAATATAATCCCATGCAATTAGATGTAACCTCCTCCTTGTAGACTCATGCCCCAAAGGAAAGATCTAAATTCCTTTTCATACTCTATAGGAACATAGCAGGAATATGTATACATGATATAGAATAAAGAGGAATGGATGATAAAATTGATTGAAGCAAAATAGCTTTGTTAGCAAAAGATATGGCTTTCCATTTCTAATTTACTATTGTAGAAGTAATAATATCCATGAGATAAGCAAAGTCGGCAGAGTTAAAAGCTTTGCTTCTCAAAAGAACATCCAAATACTTACATCCCTATTTTCGATAAAAAATATTAAATAAGGAGCATATTCTATTTTTATGCATTGAGAAAGTGGATGGGCTAAATATAACATAAGATTTATCAGTATTGATTGCCTGACCGAATATAGACAGTAAACCAGCAAATAGCAAAAAGAGTAAGGGCATCCTTGGTGGTGGCTCTTATCACCAGAATACAATTAGGATAGCAGGTCCCCCTCTTAGAGCATAAGTTTTCAACATTCTAGTATACACAGCATAGTAGATAAATTTAGAAAGAATATCAGAGCAAAGGATAAAAGATATGGTAATAATGGACACCTTGACAAAGACCTCTAATGGGAGAGAACTAGGAAGGAGGTTCTTTATTTATCAACAAGAAAAAACTAGCTCCACAAATACAAGATTTGATCCATTATATAAAAGTATAATGAAGACCAATTTGATGTAGGAGTTGAAAAAGAAAGACTAATGAATCCTACCATAGGTCTTTTCCATATCCAATTTAACCATGATCAAACTTTTTGAAAGAGTAGCTTTACCAAGAGAATGCATGAACTCGTGGGATAATAAAATATTATTATGAATACTCCTTCCTTGAATGAAGGCACTCTACAATCAGACACTAAAGAAGGAAGAATGGATTTTAGCCTAGCCACCAAAATTTTAGTAACAATTTTATATATAGTATTACAAAGATTAATGGGTTTAAAATCATTCACCTTTCTATATTAAGCTTTTTGGGAATAAGTACAATATATGTATCCTTCTAAGAATACGGCATAGCACCATGCTGAAAATATATTTAATAGTTGCTAACACATCCAACTTAATAACAGACCGGAAGCATTAAATAAAAAGATTTGGAAAACCATCTGGTTTTAGGGCCTTATTCGATTGCATCTACTGGATCGCTTCCTCTATCTCAGTATTTTTGATTGATTGAGTTAAAGTATCATTTTGAGCTCTGGAGACTATCGAAGCAACCACCAGAAGGTCCATCTCCTCTACATGCTACTGTACTATCCATTGTTGCTGAAAATGCATACTCACTAATTCTGAATTGCTACTTGATCTTGAATTCGATTCCCATAATGATCTTTAAGCTTGTTTATTCGATTCTTTTTTCTTCTAATAATTGTAAATCGATGGAAGAATTTAGAATTACAATCTCTTTCTTTCAGCGAACTATTCCAAGACTATTGTTGCCAAAGCACTTCCTGTTGGTATAGATTCCTATGATAAGCCCATAACAATTGTAGAAGATCCATATATTGGGTCTTTGATATCTCATTCCTATATAATGCTTGCAATTGAATGTGATATATCTGCTCCTCCAATTCTTGCCCTTTTTTGAAAATATTTTCAACAATGCCCTTTCATTGTTTAATAACTCTTTTAACTTTGTAGAATAGCATAAGCAGTTTAATATTTAGAGTGTAGCTATCATCAACCTTCCAAGCATTTTTTACCAATTCATTGAACCTAGCACAAAATAACCAAATCTTTTCGAATCGAAAAGGTCTCGACCTGGAAGAAATTACATTAAAAAGATATACAAGCAAGGGGCAGTGATCAGAAGCAAATCGAGTAAGATATGTCACTATAGTTTCTGAAAAAAGATTAAGCAATGGAGTAGAAATAAAAGCTCGATAAATTCTTTCTCAAACATGAGCTAACCCCTCGCGATTGTTACACCAAGTATAGGATGGCCCCCGCTAACCTAGATCAACGAGACCTGTATGTTGGACACAGTCTTTAAACTCCTGTCACTCTCTATTAAGTTTGAAAGACTTGCCTCCTTTCTTATCTATGGCATCTAGAATATAGTTAAAGTCACTAACTAATAAGGTAGGCACATTTTTATAATAGAGAAAATGGTTTTCCACAAACTTCACCATTCTATTCTATCAGTACTATCATATATAGCTCCCAAAATCCAAGAAGGTTGATTATATATAGAAATAACTCTAAAAATTCCTTGTCTATCAGTATGAAAAAGCTTAATTGAACCCAGAGATTTTCTCCCAGTAACCATAATATTCCCAAATAGATTGATAGAAAGAATCATATAAACATCCTAAAGGGGACCTATAAATCAAAAGATTTTAGGCAAAGCTTGAGAAGATAGTCTAGTCTCAAAAAATAATAGATATCAGGATTATACTTTCTTATCATAGACTTAGCATAGTTAAAAAAGGAAAGTTTAGTAGCCGCCCTGCAATTCCATGCAATAAGGTTCATTGAGATAGCAGTTGATTGGAACCGAGCCCCATATCTTCTACCCCATCCTTCAACGGCAACCCAATTGGTTCAATTAGAGTACTAACAGTGACCTCCTCATTCATTAATGCAGAAGAACATGAAGCTTGTACTTGAGATAAACTATGATGAAGTTGACGTGCTAACATTTGATGAGTTTATAAATTATTACCTGATTGAGTAGCCTGATCATCTTTTTTCTTTGTGGATAACACCAGTTATGTATCCTGTTCCTCTAGCTCCATAGCTTGAGATGCTCCTGATACAATGCTAATCGGCTTCCAGACTTTGGTGATTGTTATCCTTGGTTTGGCCAAGGTAATGATAGCTTGTTCGCCATTCTCATTAACCTCCTTTTGTAACTCTTCCAACACTAACACCTTAGATTGCAAAAGAGAATCAAAATCTGGTGATTTCTATTGCATCATATGCTTTGGTGGAGAACAATTTCATTTCTCTTTGACAGTTGTCCCCTTCACATCCACTATATCCATAAGATGGGAATCGTTAGCTTGCTTTGATGTTGCACCCACTAAAGGCGTATATTTCGAATGCATAATAGCATCGTGAGACCTGTCCTCCCCAGACTAACCTATAGAAGGGACTTATTCTTTGAGGTTAGCTTCAGTTGAGTCCATTTGGAAGCAGAAGTGCCCCTAGTAGAAGCCTCATTTGTTGACTTTGTGAAGTTAGTGGTTAAAGTTGTATTCATAGGCACCTTGCTAGCCTGTATCCAAGGACCTAAGACTGGCTAGATATCAACTGGTCGATTGGTGGTACAACTATAAAACTCCATTATTTTTCCCATTCTCCCATAGCAATAATAGATATCTACCGGTCTTTATAGAAGAATTGTTGCCAGATTGAGTCCCCTTTTAGCCAAACCCTAGTCCCTAGACATATGCTTGCAGTTGTATCCACATGGACATGGACCCTAGCATATCTCATCTTCATTGACCTTTTAGTCCAATCATCAAAGAACAAAGGGGTACCTGCTAAGGATGCAAGTTTCAAAATCTTTTCTTTTATCCAGAGCTCCAAAGGTAAGTTTGGCATCCTTAGCCATATCCTAACTTGAGTTACAGTATCATGCCCAAGCTAAAACCTCGACCTCAAGCTTTCTGGTGTTAATAACTACCCAGCTAAGGACCAAGGTCCTTTAAAAAGGATTCTTTGTTTCCCTTCTTCAAATAGGCAATCAAATAGTAGGCCTTCCGACAAAGAATAGACCTTCAAGTTTTCTTGAATATTTCACTTAATTTTCATTTTCTTGTGTACAAATTATAGAGGAAAACCACATCCGAGGAACTTATCAATAGTGTCGTTCGCCACCTAGCCTTTGCTTGGTCGACATCTTCATCCTTGAATACCACAAACCGGCTAAATCTCTACTATAGGGCAGCAGTCTTATCATCTATGGCTCTTGATGTTTTCCATTTGAATTTTTGAACTCCCTAGACTACCTGCACCTAAGAATGAGCTTCCGGTAGGTGTTCACCTACCAACCGGCCCAGCATCCTGATGAGTAGAGATGTCGATCCCTGCCTTGTTGCATTTTTCTTTACCATCTGAGCTCTCCATTGAGCTTTATGCTACACAACCTGCACCTGATCATCAGTTTTCGTTGGAGGCAGGCAAGTTGCCGACAACGATAGGGACAGGCACGGAGACACCTCCTCCACCCCTTTCCTTTGAATATCATTGTCATCCGAGAACAGAACTTCGGCGAAGAAGCCCTCTCCTGATCCAGTAGGATATTGACCGGCTTCGCCTCCTTTTGCACCGGAGAGGAAGCCCTAGCTACAGGGATCCCTTTCCCCTTCTTACTCTTCGACAGTCCCTCATCATCGCACTTTATCATGAGCTATCTCGTGACCTAGCAAGCTCAAAGTTTTTAACAAGCTTGGCTTGACTTGTTCTTGACACTACTTGCAGAGAAATGGTGCTCCATCTGTTTGACATCGTGTAGTGCGCCCGATGAATGGTTTCCTTGATTGGATGATGCCTCAGTAGATTGATGGGACGCATCTAAGAGGCAAGAGCTATCGAGCATCACTGCAGAAATCTTCGAGAAATTCCTAAGCACATATTTGCCATATCATTTTGAGCAGCAGTATCTATTGTTGTTGTAGGTGGACATAAGCTTTGGAACTATTAAGGATTAAACTAACCAAAGAAAAGATATATATATATATATATGTAACTTGTCTCATGATTTGTTGTTGGACATCGAGTTGTGGAGTACAAATTCGTAACAATGAGCCTGGGTTAGAGAAAGCTCAAATTTCTCCTCGAAGTTTGACAGTAAGATTAATAAAATGAAATGTGTTTCTATAACAAAGTAGTGAAGTAAAGAAGGCAAGATCACGCGCTTAATGAACTCTTTCATTCATTTCTTTCTTTGTAGTGTATTCAAATTCTCTGTAACCAAAAAAACGAAAAGGAAAGAAAAGAACTCTTTCACACAAAGTATAGGACAACTTTCTGAAAAAGTTTAGCTGTGCTCTTTAACTTATGCATTCATTAAAGAGTTTCTAGGGTTAGGTCTTTCAAGAACCTAGGTTTGTTTGGGTGTGGACCTAGGGTTTAGCGGGGGAGAAATTAAGTTTCATGGCATGCTTGGACAATTGGACATGCACTTTGAAAAGATATGTTGTGTTACAGCTATCAAGATTCCCATGCATCAAGCTCAAGAAAGCCCATCGGCCACCACAGAATATTCCCCGAGGTTTTGTTTGGTTGTGGGATTACCGAGACCCAGATGATGCAAGTAGTCCAAAATAAATTACCAGAGAAAACTCCAAGTGGACTTATTCTATGTTGGCGAAGTAGTTTTATCTTTTTATATTCAACAAGTTAGGTGGGAGCACACGATTCGCCAAGGAATCTTCACTTCAATTGCAGACTACATACTTAAACCCTAGATACGTACGTGTGGTTCGTTAAGTTATATGTAGTCATTGTAATGGCCACGTGCTGGGGTGGCAGATTTCAATGTAAACAGAAATTTTAAAGGCGGATAAATGCCATCCTGGCGCTTAAGAACTGAAAAAAGTGTCGTTCTACAAATTTCAAATGCAGCAGAAATTTTTCAGAGACTTCACACTAAAAAACAACTAATCTGACATAAGAGGCAACGGATCGATAACCCGAAATGTTTCATAGTTTTTTTTTAAAAAATCTCTCAAATGTATGGGCTATTAATTCATCATTATTGTTATGGTTTTTCAATTAAGTTACTGTTTATTTTGGACTGCATTTAGTTTGGTTTAATTAGTTACTGAAGTAGAAAAATAAATACTAGTACAAGATCTTGAGCTTGAGCTAATATATAAATCAAGAGTTGGGGCCATGAATTAAAATCCAATGAGAAACACGTGAATTGCTCAATTCATAGAAGATGGGTCCATATATTGATTAAACCATTATTAGATCATTATTTTTTGAGTGGATCTAACTTAGAAACTAGCTAGTTAGGTAATCTAACTCCAAAGCTCAGCTAACTTTTGATGTGGATCACCAATGCAACTAAATCAATCAATTTTTTGACATCTACCCATGAAAAGTACTTCACAATATTTATATCATCCTTATCAGCTCTTGTACCTGTAATAAGAAAACAAAGGTTTGTTTACTTATATTTGATTTTTTTTTTTATATTGCAATTTAATTATTATTATTTTTTTGTGTGGCATGTTATTTAAGCCACATCGGTCATCGATCCAAAATGAATCAATTTAAGATTTTAAACATCGTATCTGCAGGCTGATCTTGTAGTTTGACTTGGACCAGTTCAGCAGCCAAGTTCTGATCACCTTTTCTTTCAACACGCTTCTGTACGTTTCTCATTTGACAGAGATGATGCAGTCATCAGATGGCTGTGAACGGGTTGACCGATAATTTCAGGACGGTCCTTATAGTTGGATCATTTAATGTGATCATACCCTATAAAATAAGGGTAGCTATGGAGAAAGAAACATGCATGTGGGCGAAGTAACCATTTTGATGGTAAAATATAGTGATTGGTGTACTAGTTGAACCATAGGTGCCCTATAAATTAGAGAGTTTGGTCCCCTCGCCAGAATTGAGGCTTTAACATGGGAGCCACTTGCTCTGAGGGCAATGGACCACTCTATCAACTTTACCTCAGACCAAAAACCCTAGCCTTTCAAAGATTAGAAGGACAATAATAGCACAAAAATATTAAAAAAATTCTAGCCTGTAGAATATCTTGAAAGGACATTCTCAAGTTCATGTGACAGTACTGTTTATTATTTACATTTTTGTATACATACATATAATGAAAATGATTTCAACATCGATATGATAAATTGATATATAGAAGGCTTTATTGATCTCGAAAAGGTAATGCAGCCACAGTACTTCTTCTCGTATTCGAGTTCGATTTGATTTCAATTTCAATTACGGTTGCGAAGCAAATGAATTTAGGAGAGGAGGAGGAGGGAGGGGGCGGGAATATTATGGCCATTCGAAACCTATTTCAATTCATTCTCGATTTCCATTACGGTCCCAAACCGTATATATGAATCTTTAATATAATTATATTTTAATATATTTTTTGATGACATGGATCATAATAAATAATAATAATAATAATAATATAATAAATTTTAACTTAAATGAATGATCAAACATGCATGGGGCTATCGGAATACAAAGTTATTTTTTTAAATATACATTATCTCTTAAGCCGACGTGCACGCGCGTCATGCTATTATTTATTATATGTAAAAAATATCGAGGCATCGGTTCACGCCTTTGCACCCGAAGTTGCGCCCCACCTTCCACCATATTTTAGCCTCCAACCTACTATTCCCCTCTCTATTTATACGTTAAGCTCTCTTTTCGATCATCCCTTCTCCAACTCTTCTCATCCATCTCGATCGATCTACGGTACTCTGCAAATAATGTTAGCAATTAATTGCAAGGGTTCCATGCCTTCGACCTCCCCAACCAAGTAAGCAATTAATGAGACTCATTTCATGGTACTGCCATTTATTAAAGTGATGAGAATCTAGATGATACACGCTTAGGCGATCCTTCTTCTTAATTTCAAATGTTATATATGCAGTGGTGGTCGAAGGAAACGGTGGCGTCGTCACCGGAGCGAACAAAGGGATCGGGTTTGCGCTCGTCAAAAGGCTCGCCGAGCTTGGGGTCACGGCAGTCCTCACTTCAAGAGACGTTGCCAGAGGGAAGGCAGCCGTCGAGTCCCAGAGCTCGAGGGCTTGATATTGAGTTCTTCCAGTTAGATGTGGGCGACTCTTCCTCGATCATGGCCTTCGCATCCTGGCTGCGGCAAAGGTTCGGAGGATTGGACATTCTCGTGAGTAGCTCGAAACCTTTTTCTTTTCTTCTTTGTTGTGATGATATCCTATATATATATATATATATATATATATGGTTCCTTCGTTATAATCTTACAGCTTCACTGTAAAATAATTAGTTTGGGGATAATATATTTTTTTTTTCTTTCTTTCTTTTTGGTGAATAGAGATTGATTTCTGTTGGCGTGGAGTTCCTGGATCGTCCGATCGGAGCCGCTGCATCGCAGGACCGTTTCCTGGTTCACCTGCAAAACAAGTTCTTTGCCGGAGTTGTTCCGGCGGAGGACACTCCGATGCCTAAGTCAGTGACGGATTCCAGTCACAGAATGGGAAAGATGTCGAGAGTGGAAGAGAAAAAGAGCTCTTGAATATTGGATACGTGTATGTATGAGATTATTTCGCGCGTACCTCTCGAGCCATCCTCCTTACCCATATTTAAAAGATGGCCTCCGGTCTGTGACCCGCTATTTTTCTGAGATCATGGGGAGCCATTCACTTCCATGATAGTCGATCGTGGGTTGTCAATGAGCGGTTCCGGCCAGATCGAAGGCGTGGCTGCAGGAATTGCGCGCCATGATCATGGCATGATGAGTGTCGACTATAACCGTTGGTTACAGTTTCCTTTTTGGAACATATTGTAGTTCAAGCTTCGGGTTTCCCCTTGCATGGGCCGAAGGCTTGATATTCCCCAAGGCTGGAGATCATGTCTACGGCGGGGATCGAAGTTTGTGTCTTTGGAAGTCGGTGAGTAGTTCAGACTTCGGCCGGAGCCGAAAGTGCTATCCAAAGGGCTGGCCTTCGGATGTTGTAGTTCGGTATGAAGCCTTGAGTTGCTTACAGTTAGCCTTCGCTTAGTCCGAAGCCCGTAGCCCAGAGAACCAGGACTTCGATAAGTCGAACAGGAGCCTGGTCCATAGCTGAATCAGGATATCCCAACAGTTGCCCCCTACTCTCAGTTGCGAAGCGAAGATCTGCCTCGAGAAGTGAGAGTATTATTGCCTTGTCGCTTTCTTCCTGAGAGACGGTGCAGTAAATGATTACGGGACCTCTATGAGCTGCCCATCACGATCTGAGAATCAGATGGGGACAGGTACCATTCCCTGATTGGGGAAGAATAGGTGGCCCTGAGGCTATCTCTCCTCGTCCCGTTGTACAGTGGTTGAGGCAATCTTTTAGTTGGGATTTGGATAGTTGTGGTGGCTGTTCTCCGCCCGTTGGATGAATGATAGATTTATCCTGGCGATCAATCGTAAGTGGGTTACCTCTCAGGTAACTTGAGTCAAATTAACCCTCTGCGGGATCCAGAGACCCTTACTTTTTTTTTGGAGAAGAGTGAAGGTCTGGGCAATGAGCTTCTTCAACCTCATCTCATTCTCCACCCAGACCGTTCTGAGTCCCAGTCTACTCTTCAGGTAGAATCCTCTTTCCACCCCTTTGCTTCATTCCTTTTTCATGGAGGAGACTGTAGAGAGTCAGGGGAAGCAGGTTGGGCCCTTGGGGGCCGGAGATATGGTAGGTCCTGAGTCGGTCCCCAGTTCGGTTTCTCAGAGCAAGGCAACCCTTCTCTGGGTGGAATGCTACCGCATTCCTGAGGAATTTTTCTTCGTCCTCCCCGCGCCCGAGGAGCGGGCGAACGAAGCTCCCCCTGGGTGCCTAGCTGTATACGAAGATCACCTGAAGGCTGGTCTTTGGTTTCCCCTGCACCCCTTCTTTGTTAAGATTTTTCGCTTCTACCAAGTGGGTGCAAGCGCAGTTAACCCAAACAGCATCAGGAACATCCTACGGGTTCCTGGTCATATATAGCATCGCCAATGTAGAGCCTAGGACCAACTTTTCTTGGCCCTTTTCGTCCTCAAGAGGGACTTCCACAGCAACGGATGGTGGGTGATCGTCCCAGATCGGCCGCAGGGTGATTAAGGATATGCCCAACGCCATCCACGGGTGGAACTCGTCTTTGTGTTTGTGTTGTCCTTCAACCCATGGGTCTTCGACACCGAGTGGAAGAAGCCTCGCTTGACCGCCATGACGGAAAAAAAAGTCTTGGCGGCCGATCAGTCGGACTATGATCTTCTGACCAACTCGAAAGGTGCCCCTATCCGGAGTTTGTTGGAGGAAGGAAACCTCCATCGAGCGGGAATCCTAAATTTCCTCACTAGGTATAGTAGTGGAAATTTCTACTCTTTTTCTTTAGGTTCCATTGTAGCTCATTTACCTGAGTGTTCCTCTTTGCCGCCTACAGGTGGCGGGATGAAGCGCAATATGAGCTGGCTTCGCCAGACTTCGGAGAGGAGGGTGGCACAAGCCCCTTTCACTAGGTTCGCAGCTCGGAAGAGAGCTCGGAGAGATGGTCCGAAGGGGACCAAAGCACTCCATCCTCTTAAGGCATCTCGGGGGAAAATGCAGAGACCGTGGAAGAGAGGTTCCAGCGAGGCCCTGCCCAGTCGAGATTCCAGCGGCGGTTGCCTCCCCAGTTGACACGACGGGGGCCCGCCTCAAGGAGTGGAAGTGCCGCCGGTTTGCCCATCTGTCGCTGATAGGAGCAAGGCTCGGCAAGTCGAAGGAGAGTCCGTCTGCGGAGGTTCTTCAGCCGAAGATCGCCCGACGGACCCTTCGGAGCTCCCGCCTATGGGAGAACTGCTGGTCCCAGAGGAGGCCAGACAGGCATTGAAGGGCACGATTCAACCTCGCAAACTGGCAATTCTCCGGAACCGAAGCTTTCACAAAGTGTCCAATTCTGGCTTTGCCGCCCTGCAACAGGTATGATTATCACCGCCTCCCTTGCCTTGAGAGTTTCTTGACCCTCGATTCTTCTTTTTTGATATAGTTGGTCTATGACTTCACCTTCATGGAGGAAGGCCTGGGGAACGTGGACAGCCTCATCTACGACCTCAAGGAGGAGCTTTAGACTGCTAGAGCTGCCAGGGAAGTAGCCGAGGAGCTGAAGCAATCCATGGAGGACTGTCTTGTCCGGGTGATCGATGAAGTTCACGACGTGAAGGGTGAACCGAAAAGCGCCCACTCGAGGATAGCGGGACAAGAGGCAGGGTGGAACATGAGCAGGAGGCAAGTTGAATCCCTAGAGCGGACTGCCAGGGAGAACCAGGAGAGGATGGAGATCCTATCCAAGGTGGCGGAGGAGGCTTCTAGGAGTGCTGTAGAGGCGACCTAGAATCCGAAACTGCAAAGAGGGAGGCCGAATCCGCCAAGAGGGAGTCTGAAGCTTTGAGGAAGCATATGGACAATGTCGTGGCTGACTTCAAGATGTCTTCACAATTTCAGACAGAGATTGATGAAGCATCATTGTATGCCTACCAGCACGGCTTCAATGATGGGCTTTCCAAGGTGAAAGAGACCCTCCCTCACCTCGACCTTTCGGAAATCCCCTCCTTCAACATAATTGGAGAGGAAGTGGAAGAAGCGGAGGAGGCTGAAGCCGCAGGGGAGGTCGAGGAGCCACCATGTCCGGCGGAGGAGGCTGCTACCTCAGTCGAAAACCGGAGGTGATCTCGATCGTGATCTCAGCCTAGGAGGCGACTCAGGCTGGAGGAGTCCAGGCTAAAGGTTCTCCCGTCCCGGCCCAAATTGATGAGTCCTTCTCTGATCAGGTAGATAGGTTGCTCCAGTCCTGTTGATGTTGAGTGACTTGGATCACTCCGAATGTATTTTCTTCTTCTTTTTTTTACTTGTATTTTCAATGAACTTTGTATTGCAATTTTCACAGATTTTGGAATGAATTCTCCTTTCTTTGCACATGCATTGTTGTGCCTCATGTGTTCATGTGTAGTCTGAAACAGTTATACCATTTTTCCTTTGGCATAGTCGAACTATAGTCTTCGAAGGCCATTCAGTTGCTAGGAGCCGATTTTACCGGTCTTTTTACGCTTAGTCGAATAGTCATGGCCGAAGGCCGTTCAGTCGGTAAGGACGAACCCTCAAACGGACCAGAACTTCGTTGCGTTGCCTTCCTTCGGACGATTAGCTTGTCCATTGGGGCGGACATGTGTCATCTCCCCGCCAATCAATAATTAGGGGGATTTGATTAGGATCACCGTTATCTACGTGGCACGTCGAAATTGTACAGTCGCGATCTCTTGCGCCTTATGAGCCGCCGGGCATCTTTTTCCAAAAAGAGACCATTAATGATGCCGTCGTATGACGCAGATTTCTCCGGATTCAAAGTGATGGCGGTTGCGGTCCTGGGGATGGCTTCCGAGAGACATTCTGGTTCTCGAAGTGTCACCCAGACACGTGGCACCTTCTCAGTTGGTCGAGAAGGATGTGGGATGCGCCTCCCCGCAGTCGATTATGGGTGCAGGGCTTTTATAAATAGGACCCTGCCCCCTACTGTCGAAGGCCATCATTTCTGTTGGTGTCTTCCTTCAATTAGCCATGAGGTTCAGCACTTCCGAGCTTCGTCGTGCAGCGAAGAGGAGGGCTATTGACCCCGAGAGGAGGCGAAGTCCGGGGCCACCTGGGCCCGTTGGCGAAGAGGAGGAGCCTCTGGTTGACCGTCTCGAGAAGAAGGTCCGCCTTCTGGAGGCTCAGTTGAGGGAGGCCCAGGCCTAAGTCATGGCAGCGACCACGATGGCGGAGGAGGCGAAGAAGGAGGCGACGGAGGCCGTCGCAAGCTTCAGAACTTCTGCCTCATTCAAGGATGAGGTAGGTCGCCGGGGGTGGCCCTGGATTCCTTCCACAGGGATTTCGGGAGTGTCGGAGGAAAGCCTCCAGGTTTAATGACCTAAAGGGCTTGGATAATATCAAACCCTCCATTCCCTTCCCCGGCCACGAATTCGATTCTGACTCCGACGAGGGGTCAGACTCGAGTTCGGACGGAACCCCGGGGGCCCTTCGTCGTCCCATCTGGTCTCTCCCCGACGGTACGGAAAAATTCGTCGGGGAGTTAATGTAAATTTCCCAACTTGCTGTTGCTGCTGCTTTTTTTTTTATATCTCTCTTTTAGAGAGTTTTTCTCTTTTTTCACTCTCTTTATAGGAGAGTTCTTTCTTTTTTCTGTCTTTTTTTTTCTTCTTTTTTCTTATGTAAGAAAAATTGAAAAAAAGAAAGACCTTTTGTGTTACCTCTTCCCGTGTATTTTCTGCAATGTGTTGCATCATGATTTGTCCATAATGTAGACTTCATTGGTTTGTAGGGAAGAAGTAGGGTCCGTTGGACCATTCTGAGAGTGTTTGTTGTTGACAGAGAGGACAACAATGGTCCTGTCAGGCATGTGTTCGGATTTACCGTATGGTAGGTTATGAAAACCATCCTGTGCACTTTCTGTTGTGATTAAGGTAGGCTGCTCAGGCCCACCTCGGTGCGTGTTCAGATTCACCGTAGGGTAGGTTACGAAAACCATCCCTGCACCTTTGATCTTTTTGGTGGCATGGTTAGGCCATCCATTGCACTCGTCGAGCATACCGATAAGGTGAGTGGATCAAGCTCTCCTTTGCACAGTTGACCGATTTTTCAGATCGGGTCATTTAGGATGTTGTCGTTCAGTCGATGCACTAGCCGTTCTGAGTCGAGTAGGGTTGAGGAGCTTTGTATAGGAGTTTTTTGGAACTTTCTCATTGATAATATTTGCGAAGGTTTTGTCATTCCACGGTCGAGATAGGATCTTCCCCTCCAGGGTCTTGAGTCGATATGTCCCTGGTCGAATGACTTCTTCGACTTGATATGGGCCTTCCTAGTTAGGGGAGAGTTTACCCTGTTCGTTGGCCTGGTTGTTGCTGGCTTCTGCTGCCATGTCCCCCGTGCGAAAAGTTTTCTCCTTTACCCTTGCATTGTAGTACTTGGCGACCTTTTGCTGGTATGTCGCCATTCTTATCTGGGCCTGTAGCCTGGTACTTGATAGCAGATCTAGATCAATCCTTCTGTGATCAGAATTCTCAGGCTCTTCATAGTTATCAATTCTCAGGGACTGTAGGGAGACTTCGATAGGTAGCACGGCTTCGGTACCGTAGGCTAGGTTGAACGGAGATTCGCCGGTGGCTGTTCTTGGGATAGTTCAGTACGCCCAAAGAACAGACATCAGTTCTTCGGCCCAAAGTCCTTTAGCGGCGTTCAACCTTGTCTTCAAACCATGGAGGATGGTCCGGTTGGTGACTTCGGCTTCTCCGTTGGACTGTGGATGTGCAACGGATGTCAGCCGATGCTGGATATGGTACCGAGCACAGAAGTCCTCGAACTTTGGATTGTCGAATTGTCTCCCGTTGTCCGTGATGATGATGTGTGGGATATCGAACCTGAAGATGATGAAACTTTTCACAAAACTCTCCACCTTGCCCTCTGTGATTTGGGCCAATAGTTCGGCTTCCACCCATTTCATGAAATAGTCGATGGCCACTAGGAGAAACTTCCTTTGCCTTGATGCTGGTGGGAACGGGCCAAGAATGTCCATCCCCTACTGGGCAAAGGGCCATGGGGCTGCCAACTGTGTCAGGTGACTCGCAGGTTGTCTCTGCATATTGGCATATCTCTGGCATTGGTCGCACTTCCGCATGAAATCAGCTGAGTCCTTCTGGATGGAGGGCCAGTAATACCCTTGTGAATGATCTTGTATGCTAGAGATCTGCCTCCCAAGTGATCCCCGCATATGCCCTCGTGGACCTCTCTCAATGCATAATCTGCATCAGTGGGTCCAAGGCATTTCAGCAGTGGTTGGGAGAACGATCTCTTGTAGAGGGTTCCGTATAGGATGACGTACTGAGATGCCATCCAGCGGATCTTCTTGGCCTCTACCTTGTCTTCAGGCAGTTCTCCTTCATTCAGGAATCTGATGATGGGATCCATCCAGCTTGGCTCAGCATCAATCTGGCGTACCTCTGCAGCCTCTTTGGCAATGCTTAGAGTTTCAAGATGTTTAACAAAGGTGCGCCTGAGAGACTCCGGTGATAGTCGCCAGTCGAGACAGTGCATCTGCCCGGGAGTTCTCTGATCGAGGAACATGAATAATTTCAAAATGTTCTAGTTGAGAGGATAAAGCTTGAACCTTCTCCAGGTATTGCACCATGGTTGGATCTTTGGCTGCATACTCTCCATTAACTTGATTCACAATCAGTTGAGAGTCGGAGAAGGCTCGGAGTTGCCTGACTCCCAGATCTTTGGCGATCCGAAGTCCGGCGAGTAGGGCCTCATATTCGGCCTGATTATTGGAGGCGTAGAAGGAGAAACGGAGTGCATACTCTATAATTGGCTGTCAGGTTCGACCAACATGAGTCCAGCTCCGCACCCGGTAGCATTGGAAGCTCCGTCCACATGAAGCACCCAGACGGACTTCATCTCCTTCGGGGCTTTTTTTATCCGAAGAGGCTTCATCTTCAGACTTCCAGGTACACTTGGCCAGAAAATCGGAGAGCACCTGGGCCTTCATAGCTGCTCGAGGTTGGAAGTTAATGTCAAATTCGCTTAGCTTCATAGCCCACTTGGCTATCCTTCCGGAAGTGTCCGAAGGTCGGAGAACGACCTTGAGAGGTTGATAGTCAGCACCACGATAGCATGGGCCTGGAAATATGGCCGTAGCTGCTTTGCCGCAATTATTAAAGAGTAGATCAGCTTCTGCATCCTTGCATACCACGTTTCTGCATCATGCAGGATCTTGCTGATGTAGGAGATCGGCTTGTGGGACCCGTCTTCCTCCTTCTGGATAAGAATCGAGCTCACTGCTTCGTCTGAAGCAGAGAGGTACAGGTAGAGGACCTCGCCTTCTTTTGGCTTGGAGAGCAACGGCGGGGTCTCCAAATACTTCTTCAATTCTTCAAAGGTAGCGCGACAGTCTTCGGACCATTCGAAGCCCTTTGATGGAGTACCTTGAAGAATGGAAGACATTTCTCGATGGACCGAGAGATAAATCTGCTTAGGAGGCAATCCTCCCTGTCAACTGTTGGACTTCCTTTTTACAGGAGGGATGTCGCATATCCTTCAAGGCATGGATCTTCTCGGGGTTGGCCTCAATCCCTCATTGGTGACAAGGAAGCCCAGGAATTTACCCGACGTGACCCCGAAGGCGCACTTCGCCGGGTTTAACTTATTTTGTAGCGTCGGAGAGCGCTGAATGACTCTTCCAAGTCGTGGATGTAGTCTCTCCGGTAGAGACTCTTGACGATCATGTCATCAACATAGGCCTCCATATTCCTTCCCAGTTGCTTTTCAAACACCTTATTGATGAGTCTTTGAAAGTTGCTCCGGCATTCTTGAGGCCGAATGTCATCATCTTATAGCAGTAGAGACCTTTGTCGGTGATGAATGCCGTCTTCTCCTCATCTTGCGGATCCATTCTGATCTGGTTGTAGCCAGAGAAGGCATCCATAAAGCTCAGCAACTGGTGGCCGGCGGTAGGCGACCAGTTGATCGACCAGTGATCAATCTTGGGAGAGGGAAGCTATCTTTTAGGCAAGCCTTGTTGAGGTCTGTATAGTCGATGCAGATCCTCCACTTGCCGCTAGCTTTCTTCACCATTACCTAATTAGCCAGCCACTCGGGGTAGCGGGCCTCTCTGATGAACCCTGCTTGAGGAGCTTGCCAACCTCTTCATCAACAGCTTACTGTCTTTCGGGGGCGAAGCTCCTCTTCTTCTGCCGCACCGGCTTGTTCCCAGGGGTTACTTCCAGCCGATGAGTAATCACCTCGGTGGGAATCCCGGGCATATCCGAAGCCGACCAGGCGAAGACATCGGCGTTGTCCTGAGGAAACGGATCAGCTTCGTTCTGGTTTCCTCGTCAAGAACCCTCCCGATTTGCACAACTCTGGAGGGATCTTCCTCTTTTAAAGGTATCGGGATGGTCCTCTCCATGGGTTCACCAAGATTGTGGTTGAATCTCTCGGATCCAGCTGATCCGGGGTAGTCGAATTTTGAAGTGCCTGTCTTCAATCATTAGACATTGCCATGCCGTCCTCTGGTTCCCTCTAACTTCTCCAACACCATTCTTGGTGGGGAAGCGTACTAAGAGGTAGTGAGAGGAGATCACGGTCCGGAACCTGTTCAAGGCGGGCCTCCCTAGAATAATGTTGTATGCAGAGGGGATCTGGACCACCGTGAAGTTGATCGGCAATGTCTTTTGTCGAGGATCGGAGCCGAGGGTTACAGGCAACACTATCTCCCCTTCGGCATAAACTTGGTTACCCCCGAAACCGGAGAGTGGTATGGGGGATCTCTGTAGTTGATATCTAGGCAAACACATTTTGAAGAATGCATCGTATATCAAGACATCAGTCGAACTTCCATTATCAATAAGAACTCTCTGTACATCATAATTGGCTACTACGGTCGAAATTACAAGAGGGTCGTCGTGCGAGAGCTGGACTCCCGCAAGGTCACCGTCGAAGAAGAGGATGGAGTTGTTATCCTTCAGTCGCTTTGAAGCTTCATCTTCATCCCTTCTCCAGTTGGCGGGCCAGTGTATCATCCTTACACCTCCGTTGGTGGGCCTTTGGTTTGGCAATTCGGCCTCTTCGGGAGGTGGCTGGGAAACAGTTGCTTCCTACCGGGGCCCCTGGCGACCGATGTACTGCCCAGGTATCCCCTCTTGATGAGATCCTCGATTGCATCTCTCAATTGGATGCATTCTTCTGTGTTATAGCCGTGGTCCCAGTGGAATCGACAGAATTTGTTCCTGTTCCTTGTGGAAGAGGAGGCCTTTATGGGACGGGACCGTTGGAGATAGTTTTCTTTTTCTATCTCCATGAGGATCTTTTCTGAGGGAGGTTGAGGGGGGCGTATGAGTCGAATCTTCCTCCCAATGCTCTGGGCTTGGGAGGGCTTCTCGGCAGTCTGCATCTTTGCTGCCGTTGTTATTGGAAGTTTGGGGCCTTGCCCCCTGTTATTCTTTTTCTTTGAAGGGTTCCCTTCAATCACACGTCGATTCGCCGCCTGCTCTTCAGCATCGGTGTATTTCTGAGCCCTTGATAGGAGCTCAGCGTAGCTTTTGGGGAACCTCTTGTCCAAGGAAAATGTAAGCCTGGAGGTTCGAAGCCCCTTCTTCAGAGCTGACATGGCCACGTGCTCATTGAGATCGGGGATCTCAAGTGTGGCCGCATTGAACCTGGAGATGTAATCTCTCAGGCTCTCTCCTTCATTCTGGTGAAGGAGGAAGAGTGTGTCCGTATTCCGAGGAGTCTTGCGGCAGGTCCTGAAATGCAAGACAAACAATTTTTCTAACTCGGAAAAGGAATCGATGGTATCTGGGCGCACGCTCGAGTACCACATCCGAGCGGACTTCTTCAAGGTAGCCAGGAATGCCAAACAGTACGTTGCATCCGAAGCTCCTTGAATCATCATATGGGCTTTGAAGCTGCCCAAATGGTCGAAGGGGTCGGTGGTGGTGCCGTCGTAGGATTCCATGGGGAACCCTGAAGTACCGAGGAATGTCCTCTGCCATAATGCGGTCGGTGTAGGGTGGGCGTAGATCACCCACAATCAGGTCCTCGGGATCCCTCTGATCCCGCATTCTCTGCTCTCGCACCCTTGCCATCTCTGATTCGATGGCTCTGAACCTCCCATCATAATCGGGAGTCTGCTTGGATGCTCTTTCCATCGGAGTGGAGTCTTCGGAGGAGGAGGAGGAAGTTTGCCTAGGCCTTTTCCCTTTTTGTGGGGAATCGGCGGACCTAGGCAGTCTCGAAGCTCGGCCTTCAGGAGAGGGCCGAGAATGGGGGAAGGGATGCGCCGAATCCTCCCGTGGTGCTCTCCTTCTTCGGGATCGAGAGCTATGTCTAGAAACAGCCGGTGGGTTTGCCACCGGGAAGGCTCTGTCTTTAAACTCTTGAGCCCTGGCCGTCAGGTTGGCGACCTAGTTCAAAAGAGCTTCGAACTGCTGTGCTCCCACAGTAACCATGGGAGGTGGAACATCGTTCACCTCTGGGGGTGCACCCCCCTGAGACGGAGCACGACTCTGGCTTGTAGAAGCATTTTGGACTTTCTCTTGCCATCAAAGAATTCTTTGTTTCTTCTCCTTGTTAGGAGGGAGCTTAACAAATGTTAGTAAAACTGCCCCCTACTTGGCATGCCAATCTGTTGGCGTGGAGTCCCTGGATCGGCCGGTCGGAGCCACTGCGCCGCAGGACCGCTCTCTGGTTCACCTGCAAAGTAGGTCCCTTGCCAGAGTTGTTCCGGTGGAGGACACTCCGATGCCTAAGTCAGTGGCGGATTCCAGCCACAGAATGGAGAAGATGTCGAGAGTGGAAGAGAAAAAGAGCGCTTGGAGATTGGAAATGTGTATGTGCGAGATTATTTACGCGTACCTCTCGAGCCATCCTCCTTACCCATATTTAAAAGATGGCCTCGGTCTGTGGCCCGCTCTTTTCCAGGAGATCATGAGGAGCCATTTACTCCCATGATAGTCGATCGTGGGTTGTCAATGAGTGGTTCCGGCCAGATCGGAGGCGTGGCTGCAGGAATTGCGCGCCATGATCATGGCATGATGAGTGTCGACTATAACCGTTGGTTACAGTTTTCTTTTTGGAACAGATTGTAGTTCAAGCTTCGGGTTTCCCCTTGCATGGGCCGAAGGCTTGATATTTTCCAAGGCCGAGAGATTATGTATACGGCGGGGACCGAAGTTTGTCTTCGGAAGTCGGTGAGTAGTTCAGACTTCGGCCGGGGCCGAAAGCGCTATCCGAAGGGCTGGCCTTCGGATGTTATAGTTCGGTGTGAAGCCTTGAGTTGCTTACAGTTAGCCTTCGCTTAATCCGAAGCCCGTAGCCCGGAAAACCAGGGCTTTGATAAGTCGAATCGGAGCCTGGTCCGTAGCTGAACTAGGATATCCCAACAATTTCTATGGAAAAGAAAGGCTCAGTATAGTTCAATTTATATTTGCTTGATCTAGCTTTAACCAGCATATGGTGTAACAAGGATAGCAACTATACATAGTACTAGGTTAATATAGCTGCTGATCTCCAAGTTGAGATTGAGATTGGTCTCACCAAAGCGGGCCGAGTTTAGCGAGTTGGTAGACTCCAGAGGATGTACGACAGCTGAACCTACAAAAATGAAGTTTTTTGGCAGAAACGTTTGTAGTAGGGACCTTTCCATGCTCAAGTAAATAAATAGTAGGAGAGACCGAGAGAGTAGAAGGGAAGGAGAGTGAGAGGAGGACGCAGAATTTTTTTTTTTTTTTTGAAACTTAACCTTGGTCCTTTCTCCCTCTATTTATAGAGGATGATCGATTGAAGGTCATTAATTCCTATTTATGATGAGTGGTGGCTGTTATCGTGGGAATCATGCGGATTAATTACGTAACACTTTCCTTTAAATCATGGCTTAATTTGCGAGGTTTCTCGTCTGTAGCCAAGATGAGCAAGTCGGTCTCTGCGCGCCGTCCTCGGTTTATGCCGAGGTCAAACGGAATATTCCTTGCATGACTACTAACTTGGCATATCTTTGATATCCATTTTCAACATTTGTCCAGTATTGATCTCCATCACCTAAATGAGGTCAAACGGAATATTCCTTGCATGACTATTACGTGGCATATCTTTGATATCCATTTTCAACATTTGTCCAATATTGGATCTCCATCATCTAAATGAGGTCAAACGGAATATTCCTTGCATGACTACTAACTTGACATATCTTTTATATCTATTTTCAACATTTGTTCAATATTGAATCTCCATCTCCTAAATGAGTTAACGTACTTCATGGATGATAATAGCATCAAGTTTTTTTTTTTTTTTTTTTAATGTAATGGGAGGTTTGGCATATATATACCACTCATATATATTTTATTAAGGAGGAATGATGATTATAATATATCGTGCCCGAAGAACAACGTACCCAAGACTGTCAACGTGCCATGGATAATTACAAAACTACGTACAATGATCTGCAGTCCACTCAAATTTGGCTTGCAGATTGCTGCAACGGTAGCTGTAGCTTACCCACGGTCTTTTATGGCCATTCCTGGTTTTGTCATCATATAGATGATGCAATCAATACTTAAAAGAAATACAATATTCGCTGCACAATAATAGCATACTTTGAGCATTTCTTCTTCCTAAATATTCTTGAGTTTCTTTCCTTGCACACCTCCCCAACAGATCGTATCATGTCAATTTGAATCCTCTAGCTCAAACATTTTTTGGAGAAAATTAATTACATGGTAGTTTTAAACGAAAAAGAGTTACATTTATTTCTTGAAAAAAAAAAAAAAAAAAAATGGTCATCAGTCATGCTTAGATGACCTTGTAAAGAAATGCCAAAACCCCATCCTCCATGGATGGATTTCTTTCAAGAAAATAGAAGTCCCATTTAGATTTTATTAAACGATATGTACGTTGTTGCATGGTGCTAGCTAGCTGCTCCCTTCATCGATCGCATATCGATCTAAACATCACCATGGGAAGTTGAAATTTGTTTCTATTAATTGGAACTGGAGGAAATTAGCTCCCAGTTGCTTGATAAAAATGGGGTTGCTGATAAAATATATGTCATCTATCAAGGATGTCATGTTTGACCAAGCGTAGATGAAATTTCTCTACTCAAACATCATAATTAAACAACACTCAAGTAATTAATCCATGACACACTCCTAGAAAAGCTGAATGTCCCTCAACAAAAAGGTACACCTGTAGCCAGTGTTTCAAATTTTAATTTGACACCAGGTCATGACCTACAGCTACAACATGTACTATTTTTACAACAAAAAAAAAAAAAAAAAAAAAAAATCATACAATTAAGGTGATGGCTAGCTACGAACCAACACCAAAACTTCATTGATGCGTCAATATATATATATAATATATATATATATACTCCACCTACTTTATTTATATCTTGCATTGATCTGATCGATCTAAACCATTTCAACTATTTTTTTTTTTTTTTTATAAAAATTTATTATTACACGAATTTAGCACGTGCTTGGTATCTTCCAAATGCTAGATTAGCATGTGATCTCTGCTAGATAGGTTCTGTGCGAGTCTAGTAGTTCGAGCTTTCCATTAATCTATTAATGGTAGAGCCATTTTTTTTCATATTGTAAAGGAGTAGGATTCTAGCTAGATTTTATACAACTCCTTTATTTTGAATAAAATGCCATCCTATTTTCTTTGATTTGAAGGTTAACAATGCTGGTGTGTCCTTCAATGAGATTGACAGCAACTCGGTTGAACATGCTGAAACCGTGATTCGAATCAACTTCTATGGACCGAAGCTACTGACAGAAGCTCTCCTGCCCTGTTTAGACGATCTTCTGCCACGAGCCGGATACTGAACATTAGCTCACAACTCGGCCTTCTAAATGTAAGTCAAGGATATTGAGTTTTTTTTCATGTTTCTAAACTAGTTTTGTACTACAAAAAAATAGAAAAATGTAAATAGATATTGTTGATTAAAAAAGATGGATATGTAGGATCTATGCATTTGTTCCATTGCTTAATTTCCGTTGCAAACTATTAATATATATTTAGTTTTAAAACTCTCATGCTGGACATTATGATATAATGTTCTTAATTGTCACCAGTCTCCACTTTGTGAAGCTTGGAGTTGGATGCAAATTAACCAAGCTGGATGTCTGTCACATAAATCTACAAGCTTCAATGTTCATGTCTCATAACATTTTTTTCTGTTTCTGTTGATCGATGATAAGAACATGATGGCCTGGATCAAAATTATTGTTGACATAGACATCATTAATCTAGCTTGCATCACAACTACATTATTTCAGCCAACACAGTGACAGCAAACCTACTCTACGTACGCACAGGAAAAATACGCAAAGTATGATATAATAAAAATTAATATGCATCCTATTACAAGGAGCCAATATCTCACACACAATAACCTATAGAATAATATACACATTTTCACTTTTTTTTTTTTTTTTCTCAAGTCATTCACCACTCATCTTCAGTGGCTGAATCAGTTAAATTGTTTTGTGAATACTTTGCACATAAATGCTAACATGGTAATATTTTCCAATTTGATAATTTTGAAATTAAATTACATAGATTTTCATAACTTTAGCTCGGGACACTACTTATATATATTGCTTCGAATCTCTCACACACCCACCTAAAATTAATAGAATAGAATAATCTCTAGATCAAAGGCTTGGTGTAGTAGTGCAGACTGAAACTATTTTAGTTCTAGCACCTGCACATCTAGCTCATGAGGTGCCAAAACTACCAACCCCCACTTGTTTGTCTTGAGACATATATATCATGCACGCATGATTTTTTTGGCATAACTAACATGAAATATGAACTATTTTGCTTGTAGAAGGTGAGAAACCCCTCTTTAAAGGAGCTACTTCGAGAGGAGGACAAGTTATCCGAGGAGAAGATTGAGAAGATGGTGTCACAATTTCTGGACCACGTAAAGAAAGGAACATGGCAAGAGCATGGCTGGCCAAAGGTTTGGACCGACTATGCTGTCTCTAAGCTTGCACTGAACGCCTACTCCAGGTTGTTGGCTAAGAAACAAGAGGGTCATGGCTTGAGTGTGAACTGCTTCTGCCCGGGTTTCACGAGAACTGCAATGACTCGTGGCCGGGGAAGCCGGACGCCGGAGGAGGCCGCCGAGGTTGCGGCCAGCCTAGCTTTGCTCCCTCCTGATGAGTTGCCAACCGGAAAGTTCTTCAAATGGTGCACACCAGCCCTGTACTCGAGGTTATAGAATTAATTCTTGTTGTGAAACAAGTTTTATTTATGTATACATATTCTCTCATGCAGTCATGATTTATATAGATGAGTGGTTCTAAAAATATTTGCGGTGGGAAAGAAAATTAATTTGTACCTAATTGGACGAGGGGCTTCTGCTGATCCTTGTATGAGTTTTAATAACCAATACTGAATTAATGACGTAATTTCGCAGTCTTGGTTAAAGAAATTGCTCAAACCGAGGTTGGTAATACTTAAGAAACTTGTCAAAGGATTGAGCCTCATGGTCCGCATGGCCTATCGATCTGAAAAATATGTGCTAATTTAATGCAGATAACTTGATTGTCTCCATGCATATAT
Organism: Areca catechu; assembly: GCA_021397845.1. Classification (NCBI taxonomy): domain Eukaryota; kingdom Viridiplantae; phylum Streptophyta; class Magnoliopsida; order Arecales; family Arecaceae; genus Areca; species Areca catechu. Next base: position 132,241,075 of record CM038044.1, on the reverse strand, counting down.
GCTAACCGGATTTATCGATCCACAGCTCTCTCTCTCTCTCTCCCCCTCTCCTCTTTTCATTTTAACAATAACATGATAAAAATGAGGGATTAAAATTACAATTATTCTCAATAGCATTTTTCTTGCTCGTAGATGGATGCAATTATTGGTCAAGAAAAAAGAACATGAGATCTGATAGAATAGAACATGTGAAGAAAGAGTATTTTTCATGCAAGGAGGAAGAGAGTAAAAACTAATAGGATAAGAAAACTTAATATTTCATTGGAATTTTTACAACTCTCTTTTAATCCAAGATGGTTTAAGCACGTTTTCTTATATAGGAAATATTACAACCCTTCACCTATCCTTCATAAATTACCAAAAGTCATATGACACTTTGGTTTCATAATACATGTGAATACATTTCATAGAAAATCCAAAAGTCATTGCTAATAACAATACAACATTAATTTAATGACTCTTGGAAATGTCAAAAGACTCTTGAAAACTTGTGCACAATTAAGTTTATCTTTTTCCAAGATTTCCAACACCCCCATAATTATGTAACCTTTTGGATTTCCCATATGACCTTTGAATTCTCCATATGACCTTTGAATTCTCCAACATAATTAAGTTTATCAACTTCCAACATCCCTCCTTAAACTTAATTGTTCTTTCTTTATCATACCAAGAGAACTTTTAAACTTGATGAAAAGGTCTACTCCCAAAGGTTTAGTGAATATATCAACCACTTGATCTTGTGTCTTCACATATAGTAGCTCTACCTCTTTATTTTTCACATGTTCCCGGATTGAATGAAAGCAAATATCTATATGTTTGCTTCTTCGATGATAAACGTGATTCTTTCCCAAAGCAATTGCTGACTTGCTATTAATATAAATTTGTGTAGCTTCATTTTGATCAAAAGTAATCTCCTTTAATAGCTTCTTAGCCATATTGCATGACTAACACATGAAGATGCTGCAACATATTCAGCTTCACAAGTTGAGAGAGTAACAATCGATTGTTTCTTTAATATTCATGAGAATGTCGTATCACCCATGAAAAATACAAATCCAGAAGTACTTTTCCGGTTATCCAAGTCTCCACCCCAGTCACTATTAAAGTACCCTTCAAGTTGAAAGTTATTAGAATGAGAATAAAATAAACCAAAACTTAGAATACCTTGAATATAGCATAGGATTCTTTTAGCAACCTTCCAATGAGATGATTTTGATTCCTCCATAAATCTACTCACTAAACCAACACCATATAGTATATCTGGTCTTGTACATATCAAGTATCTCATACACCTACTAAACTTTGTACAGTGTATGATCAATCACCTTACCTTCATCATTCTTGGATAATTTTGCACCACTATCCACCGGTGTGCTAATAGGATTGCAATATTTCATTTTGAATTTTTTTAATCACTTCTTTTGCATAGTGCTCTTGAAAAAAAAATCCCATTTTCTACTTGATTTACCTCCAAGCCAAGAAAATAGGACATAAGTCCCATGTTAGTCATTTCGAATTCTTTCACCATTACCTCGAATTCTTTGATCAATTGTATAGAATTGCCAATGAAGATAAGATCATCAAATATAATGAGACAAGTAATATATTCTCATCATTCCTTTTGACATAGAGTGCTTGTTCATAAGAGCATTGAACAAAACTAGTAGTCTTGAAATATGCATCAATTCTTGAGTTCCACACTCTTAGTGCTTGCTTCAAACCATAGAGCGCCTTTTTTAATTTTAATACTTTATCTTCTTGCCTACTTTTGATATAACCTTTGGGTTGCTCAATATATACATCTTCATTCAAGTAGCCATTAAGAAAAGCTGTTTAACATCAAGTTGAAAAATCTTTCATTTATTTTGAGCTGCCAAAGAAATCACCAAACGAATAGTTTCATTTGAGCAACAGGAGCAAATACCTCATCATAGTCAATCCCGATCTTTGCTTGTAGCCTTTAACCACAAGTCGTGCTTTGTATTTTTCTACTTTACCTTGCGCATTTTTCTTGACTTTATAAACCCACTTTACACTAATTGGTTCAACTTCTCTTGGTAAAGAAGTTAGCTCCAATGTCTCATTCTTTTCTATGGCTTTTATCTCTTCATTCATGGCTTTCTTCCACTTCTCATCTTTGATAGTATCTTCAAAAGAAATTATTTCTTCATTAGCAAAAAGATAAATAAGATTTAGGAAAGTTGTCACCTCATATGAACCTTGAATGCTTCTTGTTTTTAGTGATGTGAACCATCTTCATCTGATAAAGTAGGAGATGAAGGTGGTGTTGGCTCACTTGTTTGCTCCATGATTTGCTCGTCATCTTGTATGATCATCATATTATTGTTCCAGTTCCATATACCATCTTCTTGAAACTTTATATTTTGGCTTATAATGACTTTTTTGGCCTTTGGATCATCGAGTTTGTAGACTTTAGATCTTGCATGGTAGCCGATAAAGATACATGACAAGCTTTTATCATCTAACTTGTCTCTTCTTTGATCTGGAATATGTGCATAAGCTATGCACCCAAATACCTTCAAATGTGAGATATCAGGCTTATAACCACTCCATGCCTCTTATAGTATTATTTCTTTCAAATTTTTTGTAGGGCATCTATTAAGCAAGTAAACCGCATAATTTATGGCTTCTTCCCAAAACTCCTTTGGCATCTCCTTTGTTTTAAGCATGCTTCGAACCATATCAAGTATGGTTCGATTTTCTTTTCGCGACTCCATTTTGTTGGGGTGAGTATGGTGCAGTCAAGGGTCTCCAAATACCATGAGATTTACAAAAATTCTCAAACTCCTTGGATGTAAATTCTCCTCCGTGATATGATCATAATACTATGATGGTATAGCTACTTTGATTCTCCACCAAAGCTTTAAACTCCTTGAAAGCTTGAAATGCTTCTGACTTATCCTTCAAGAGGTACACCCAAGTTTTTTACTGAAATCATCAATAAAAGTTAGGAAATAACGACGCACTCCAAATGAGCTTGGAGTGATTGGTCCATAAATATCGGTATGGATAAGTTGAAGTGGTATTTTTGCTTTGTTGTAAGACTCCTTTGAAAAATTCCTTCTTGGATGTTTACCAAAAATACACCCTTCACATATATTATTAGGAGCATCAAAATAGGGTAGCTCTTTTACTATTCTCTTACTTGAAAGAAGTTTTAGAGCACCAAAGCTGACATGTCCAAACTGCAAATGCCAAAGCCAAGAAACATCCTTCATACATGCACTAAAGCATTCAGCAATAACATGATTTATGTTTAGCAACATACATCGGTTATTTGACATAGGAATATGAGCAATCAATTTGTTATGTTTCCTTAAGTAGAAGTTTCCATCTTTCGGTTGGATATCAAACCCTTTCTCAAAAGTTGCCCAACACTAAGATGTTGGTTTTCATATCAGGCACATAATAGACATTGGAAATAACTGTCGACTTCCATCTTTGAGTTGAATAAGTATCTTACCAATGCCTTCACTTTTACCTTGGAAGCATCACCAAATGAGACATGGCCATTCACTGATTTATCAAGTTCCATGAAGATTTTTTTATGCCCCGTCATGTGGTTACTTGCACCGGAGTCCAAAAACCACATATTTTGATTGGTAGCTTCTCCTCCTTTTCGTGCTAGTAGTAGCCCGTCATCTCCATCATCTTCCTTCTTGACATAAATGGCTTTCTCATGAACTTGATTAGATTGATTAGAGTAGCACTCAAAAGAGTAATGCCCAAACTTGTTGCAATTATAACATTGAACTTGACCCTTGTCATACCTTCGGCTTCTATCTCTTTATCCTCTTCCTCCACGAGTTTGGTTGCCTTCCATATATTGTTGTGGTTACCATGATTTCTTCCACGTCGATAGGCTCCACCTCGGCCTCTAGCACGACCACGTCCTCGACCACGACTCTGGCTTCTTTGACTACTTTCGCCCCTTGATTCCTCCTTGTTGTCACTGATGGAGAAACTGCTTTGTAAAACTTGCTCCAATGGTTCTTTTTTTTTCTTTAATATTTTTGCTCATGAGTTTGAAGTGAACCCATAAGCTCATCCACCATCATAGTGTCCAAGTTTTTGGACTCTTCAATAGATGCCACAACATAATCAAATTTATGATCCAAAGATCATAAAATTTTCTCTATGACCCGATTATCATCAAATGTCTCACCGTTCCTCCTAAATTGATTCACAATGGTTAACACCCTTATGAAATAGTCTGATATGACTTCAGACTCCTTCATTTGCAAAGCTTCAAACTCACATCTCAAGATTTGAAGGTGAATTTTCTTTACCTTTCTACACTTTTGTAAGAATTTTATAAAATCTTCCATGCTTGCTTGGAGTTGGTAGCACTAGCAATCTTCTCAAATACAACCTCATCTAGGCCTTGATAGATGAAGAAGAGAGCCTTTTGTCCTTTTGAAGCTCTGAGATTGTTGTTCTTTGATTTGCCATGAGATTGTTGTCATCTTGGGGCTCCACATATTCCTTCTTTACAATCTTTCAAATATCTTGGGAGCCAAGTAAGGCCTTCATTTGAATACTCCAATTTCATAGTTGTTGGCAAGACGAGGAATGGAAAGTACTCCGGTAGCCATGATATGCTCCGATACCACTTTGATAGAATAGAACAGGTGGAGAAAGAGTATTTCATACAAGGAGGAAGAGAGTAAAAACTAATAGGATAAGAAAACTTAATATTTCATTAAAATTTTTACAACTCTCTTTTAATCCAAGATGGTTTAAGCACATTCCTTATATAGGAAATATTACAACCCTTCACCTATCCTTCACAAATTACCAAAATCATATGACACTTTGGTTTCATACATGTGAATAAATTTCATAGAAAATACAAAGCCATTGCTAATAACAAGACAACATTAATTCAATGACTCTTGGAAATATTAAAAGACTCTTGAAAACTTGTGCACAATTAAGTTATCTTTTTCCAAGATTTCAACACCCCCATAATTATGTAACCTTTTGGATTTTCCATATGACCTTTGGATTCTCCATATGACCCTTTGAATTCTCCAACACAATTAAGTTATCAACTTCCAACAAGATCGATCAAAAAAAAAGAAAAGAAAGAGAAATCAGTCTTGGAGGAATTTTTGCCATTGGTTGTAATGTTTGATATTTGCTGAGGGGGGTTGTTAATTAGAGCCCCTAGGTATAAAAGCTAGACAATGGACAAGGCATTTCACTCCAAAATGGCATAATAAGTATTCACCTTTTTCTTCTTCTTCTTCTTCTTTTGTTTGTGAGATTTAAGTGGAGCTGCACCAACCAATTCATTTGGGTATGTCTGGATGCGAGGAAAACTGCTTGAAAATTTTATTTTTTTGAAAATCTAGTTTTCCGATTGTTTGTTTCATTAGAAAACTACCAAAATTGAGAACCATTTTCTAAAAAAGCTTTCCTTCTCATGGAAACTCTTAAGGTTCCTTAATTTTCCTTTTCCATGGATTTCCTCATAGCTAAAAATATCCTAAGACAATGAAAGTTGTTTAATATAATAATCAAAACAAGAAAATAAAGAAAAGAGAAAGAAAGAGGAGAAACAAAGGCAAAGCCAAAGATCATAATATATTGGAAAGCACTTAAAGACAAATGATTAATCTTACTAGCCTGCCTGGAGGAGGCATGCAGCTTAATTACTCTTTAAAGTAGGAAACTATCTGCCCATAGATATATAGAAAGATTCATCTCTTACAACGATAGGATTCTCTTTAAAAGGGTTGCACTATTTGTACCCCCAAAAAAGTTTGTACTATGGTTCTTTTGTAGAGTAGATAGACAAGATTATCCAGCGATTAATTATCTGGTCATCATTAGAATTGGATAATGATGTGGCCCTCTTATTAAATTAATAAATCTAAGTTCGAACTTGTTTTATGGTGGCACTCACACAATATTTCTTAATAACAAATGGCTGGACCCAAACTAACTATCAATTGCTGACTTGTCCTAGTCCTATCTAAATCACTCAAATCATAGGTCGTTTGAACCATAATTTGATGCATATAAACCACACTCCTTAACTCGACAAATTGAATATACCATGCCAAAAATATTGAAGTTTGTGGGAATATAATTGTTACATAGGAAAGTCAAGTTAGATGGAGTTGAGCTATGGAATTGAGTTTGCTATCCTTGCTCTTTTACTGGAGGCTTTTGGTAGCTGAGATTGAACATGATTTTTCTATTTTGAGATAGCAAAGTAAGACTTCTTTATTAATTAAGATGCATGAAAGAGTAAAAACATAATCTTTTTTTTTTTTCCAGTCTTTCATCCATTTTTCTGGATCAATCAACTATCAACCAAGAAGAACCCTTTACCAATAATTGTTGTAATATTGCTTAGCCGGTGATAATTGATAAGTGACCAATTATTGATCAAATCATCAACGGTCACTACTCGATTGATTCACTAGATAGTAATCATCAATCCACTAGACACGGCTTTATTAGATTACAGTGTTCTTGATCACTGATAATATATATAACACTATTCTATTGACTAACGATGACCGATCACTAATGAAGTAATCACTAGCAACTTAATTGATTTTGCAACTAATTCTTTAAGTGTTGTGTTTCTAAGGAATCCTAATCATTATGTAGTTACACTAATTACAATAACTCAATGGTGGGTGAGAAGATAAATGCAGGGAATCCTGTGAGTTAAATATACTGCATATTTGAAAAAGTGGCCAGGGGAGAAAGCATTGGAAAAAAACCTGGGAAGAATTGCAAGTGGTCCACCCGCTCATGGGCGCTCGCTTTATTGCCGTGCATAACTTGTGGGGCTTTTTGTCTAGTGGGTGCTGAGCGACGGGATGGGATGTGTGGATGGAGATGCAATGGGGTTTGGTGAGTAGTGGTGGCCGGGGTCATCGGAAACTGGCGAGGGTGGTCGATCACCGGCTATGGACCTTCGTAGACAATTCATAGGATTTTGAATGAGGAGATAGATTATAGGCCCCAGGCTCTTTGTCCCTTGTATCACCACCTTAAGTGGTATAGGATAAGCCTGAGGTTGAGAAGGGAGAAGATGTGGACGTGTGAGTTAATCGTGCATGTGAAAAAAAAAAAAAAGACAGAGAGGGGGGACCGCAACTCTTTCTATCGCTCTTGCTCCCGTGCATCTCCTGCAAACCCCCTCTCCCTCTCCCTCCCTCTCTCTCTCTATTATCTTTCTCCCTCTTGGTCCTTTTCCATGTCGTTTTTCACTCTCTTTCTCCTCTCTTATCGGGTGTGGGGTGTGTGAGTAGATTTAAAGTATAAATCTTTAAAATTTTATAGTGCTATTTCCGTTGCTCCTCCTGTGACCAGAAATAGGACAAGGTTAGTGGTTAATTTCCTCTCCTTCCCTCTCTATTATATCTTTCTCCCTCTTGGTCCTTTTTCATGTTGTTTCTCACTCTCTTTCTCCTCTCTTATCGGGTGTAGGGGTGTGGAGTAGATTTGAAGTATAAATTTTTGACAATATTGCTATGCCATTTCCATTGCTCCTTTTATGATCGAAATTAGGATAAAGTCAATGGTTAATTTTATGTTACAATGCCAATAGTTAGAAACTAGATTTTTAAAAAATTTTAAAGATTTTAAAAATTAATTTTAAAAAATGATTGTGTTGCTAATTTGAAACATGTTTGTAATATTGAATTAGTAGGCCGTCTTAAAGAGTCTTAGAAGGATATTTAAAATATGGTAGATTTGTAGTTGCAAGGTAAGTAACATCTACATTTTATATTAATTATTAAAACTGAATGAAGATACTTTATTTTGAACTGAAATGAAAGATGATACTGTTATGATTGGATCAAATAGGCAAAAGTTGGATATTGCCTGTATTTCGAAACCATAATGAAAAATGGATTAAGAATATAATTTATATATTTTTATGTGTATCACTTGACTCTCAATCCTATGTGTATGAATCTGAATTTGATTATTTTGAGACCACCACAGGAGTGATCATGGTGATACCCTGCCATAGGGTTATAGTGTGGCAACCCCGCCATGAGGGTGATCGTGGTGATCCCTATAACAGGGAATATTATGGTGACCCGATCATTAGAAAAATCGTGATGATACCTGAGCTACAAGGATGATAAAATGCATCACAGTAAGGACTATAGAGCTAAAGGAGTTCGGTATCCAAATTTTATTATAGTATTTTTATAATGATATGTATTGGACTCTAATATGAGATATCTATTCTTTATGTTGATTTTATAGAAAGATTCGCAAAAAAATATTAACATTGATACTATTGATAGTATGATTATGATATTGAATTGATATATAAATCATATCCTGTTTGATGTAATTGAACAATATTATTAATATGAGCCATGGAGCTCATATTCTTCATATATAATTTTTCAGATATAGGAATCTCATTTTTGGAGGAGTCATCGATATTTGGACAAATGTAGAGGCAAAGTTGATTTAGAGATCATAATATTATCCTTTTGGATTAGTGGATGTATATTAATATATATTAAGGATGTTGTGCAAATACTTTAAATAGTAGTACTCAAAATATAGGTATAATAGTTTATTGTTCTGGTTATTATATTGCATGTGCAATAACTATATTATTTATATTAGTTTATTGAATATATTGTTGTCTTGCATACTTGTGGGTCCTTATCCATGGGTATGCGGCGGTTATCACGTTCCTCACCATAGCATTTTGGATTGTGGGCATAACATAGATAATCTCCAATGCTACTTCTCAAAGGTCTTAGAGTTTCCAGAGATTGTAATGAAGGAATCCTGGTGGCAATGGAAGAAGCTTGCAGTGTCGTGAGAAGCTTGGGGCAGAAGGTCCTGGTAGACTGGGTGTCTAAGGAGTGAGGATGAAGATGAAGTGGACTATAATTTGTAGGTTTTTACCATTATTGAGGATCACCTGATCCTCCATTTCTGGGCGAAAAATGATTGTGTGGTGGTCCTTAAGGATAGGCCATGGTTTGTAGCAGGGCAGTTCCTTATGATGGAGGTGTGTGAGCCAAATTTTATTTCAGGAAGAAGGGTGATCCGAAAGGCAGTGGTCTGGTTGTGGCTCCCTAGGGTAATTACCCATGTAGTTCTGGACGTTGATGACCATCTTGGCCATTGCAATGGAGGTTGGCAAGCCATTGGCAACGAACGACTTCATCGACCTATTGCAGAAGATGGGATATGCCCGAGTCCAGGTGGAGTTGACTGGGGGTTGCTGTTGAAGCCTGTAGTATCGATGAGGAGGAAAAAAGGGGTGTTTTGGTATCTATTTATTTATGAAAATTTTCTCTCTGTTGCTACTAGTGTGGGTGCCTAGGCCACTCTGATGAGGATGCCGTTTTCCCCGAAGGTGATCAATCATCTGACACTAACGACTGTTCTCTTTAGCCGAAAATCTTGTTATGCAGAGGGGTGATGGCGGGTGTGTCGGGGTCCTCCACTCCAATGGTGGTGGAAGGAAGGGCATCTTTGGAGGGGGCGACTGAGAGTGGGCCCTAGCTTGTTACTTCTCGGATCCAGCAATCATGGGTGCCTAGGGCAGTGCAAAGATGAGGAAGGAGATGAAGCCCACTCTAGATTCGTTTGAGCCTAACTCCTCTTCTTCCCGTTTGGGTTCGTCGAGGCCTCACCAAGTTCACCAAGCTCACCTCTAGATTCCGATGGCTGGCAAAGCCATCCAAGGGGGCCCTTCATCTTTCTCTGGTGGATCAGTCTAGGATGCCGAAGATGGGGCATGTTGACTGGTTGGGCAGGTGCAGGGAACTGGGTTTGCATTTAAAGTCCTTGGGTCACTTGAAGATACTATGGAGTTGGGTCGTTCGAAGGAGCCTAGCCCACGTGACCTAGTGGTCGGATCCAGGTTGCCCTTCCTTGAAGTGGGCTCGAAGCCCATCTAAGGCCCTCAATTTGAAGTCAAATGGGCCTCCATGGGTGGAGCCTTCTTCTGAGCCTGCTAGTCTTGGAGCTAATATGGTAAGCATCTTTCCTATGGCTTGGTTGTGGAATAGGGGAAGGGTATTGGATGGAGATTTTGATGCATCCACTGAGCCAGGGGTCTCCTCCACTAGTGGACGCAACCATCGTGGGCTCAGTTCATCTCCCCGTAGGGCCAACTACTCGTCTGCCTTGGGAGTTGGTGTGGATAGGCCTTCGATTGGGTTGGGCAGTGGTGGTCTCGATCGGGCTAGCAATGGTGGTCAGGCCACCATGTCGGATTCCAAAGGGGTGATATTGTCTAGGAGGGTGACAAGCTTCGGTGTCATGCTACCGGTGGGAAGCGATTTTGGAGAGGGAGGGAAGCTACAATTTGGGTCTTGTGCATCTGTGAAGCATGAAAGTGAGGGGGAGCTCAAGCCGGAGCAAACATTGGAGGTTGGGGGTAATTCGAAGCTTCAGGAGGATTCCAAGGGACTAGGCAGTCCCTCCCCAATTGATCATGAGGAAGCTATTCAACAGTTACAAGCTGAACTACAGGTAGTTGGGAGTGATCTGAAGCAAAAGGGGAATAAGCATTGGAGCTTGCAGAGGAGTGTTAAGTCTCCACTTCTGCTTTTGTTTCTTTATGAAGATATTATTTTGGAATGTACAGGGGGCAGCTAAACCATCTTCCACTCAACTTTTAGAAGATGGATGCGAATTCATAGTTGGATGTCTGTATTTTGGTTAAGACCCCTTTCAAGTCATAGTCTTGTCCATGTTAGACGGCACTTCCCAGCCTCCTTGGGCTTCTATGCTATTGAGTCTCAGGGTTTGTTAGGGAGAATTATTGTTGTTTGGTAGTCTAGGATAGCGGACATTGATGTCTTCCACAATTATTCTCAGAAAATATGTAACGTAGTCTTTGGAATGAATTGTTCTCCTTGGCTCTTATCGGGTGCTTATGCTAGTACTAGCTACAAATAGAGAAGAGAATTGTGGCATAAAATTTCTAATCTTTTGGGGCAAAGCATCCTCTCTCTAGTGGTTGGTGATTTCAATGCATTGACAATCCACAGGAGAAGAGGGAAGGGAGGGCTTTTATCAAAAGGGTGGAGCTCAGGAAGTTTCGGAAGTCATAAAGGAGAATGGCCTAGTAAATTTGGGATTTGTGGGGCCCTAATTTATTTGGTGTAACAACCATCAGGGAGGGGCTAGAGTCTGGGAGACGATTGGCATGGCCTTTGCTGGAGCTGATTGGATTTAGTTGCACCTGAGATATTAGGTTCTCCATTTATCGAGGATTGCCTCTGATCATCGATTGCTCTTAATCACGACAGAGCTCTTCCTTCCCTACTCGAGCCCATTTGAGTTTGAAAAGTTCTAGCTCTGTTACCTTTGATTTAGGGATATTGTTTGCGGGGTTTGGAGGCTCCATATTGCAGTAATGCCAGATACTGGGTGACTAGAAGATTGAAACTTCTAAAATGGAGGCTCCTTCGGTGGAATCGTGGGGATATCTTAGAAGGCTGGAGGCTACAGAAGCTGCCATTACCGACCTTTAGGTCAGGGAGGATCAAGAGGGTGAGCTTTCTGATGGAAACATGGTAGATTTTCGGGGCTTTCACCTTGCAACATTCTCTTATATGATAGCAGGAGATTTTTGAAGACAGAATATAGAGTCAAGTATATCAGAGAGGGGGATAGAAATACTAGATTCTTCTACCAGGCCACTATTATTACAAGGCACATAAATCATTCGAGCTATGAGAGATAGCAGCGGGCAGTGGGTTGATAGTGAGAGGAGCATCAGACTGAAGTTTGTCTCTTTTTTTAGATCAAGGTGGCGGCTTCTGTAAGGAAAAGTTAGTCCCTTATTTTCTTGAATCCTTTGAGCCAGGTCATCATCAAGAAAATAGGGAGCTGATCAGGGTAGTGTCGGTTGAAGAGATTAGGAGAGTGCTCTGGTCTATAGCGAAGGATAAAGTTCCTGGTCTATATGGCTTTCTCCCTCTCTTTTGTAGGAGATTTGGCCTATCATCTAGGCCGAGATGGATGAGGCGGTGATGGAGTCTTTGCTAATAGAAAAATGCCGGTAGATTGGACTTTTGTTACCCTTGTTCCAAAGAAGCTGATATTGCGAGCTTAGTCATTACAAACCTATTAGCTTATGCACCACATTATATAAAATCTATGCCAAGTTAATGGTTGAGAGGATGAAGCCTATTCTATCATACTTCATCTGTCTCGAGCATGATACTTTTATAGGAGGTCAGAGATTATTGACAATGTGATGATTATTTAGAATTCATGCATGATCTCTGCTAGGCCCTAGGTCATTGCAGTCTCATGGGAATTAAATTGGATATAGAATGGCTTATGATCGCAGGTGCTGAGCTTTTCTAGGCACTCTCTATAGTGTTCGCTTCTCTAGATGGATTAGCTAGATTATGGCCTTTGTTAGGCATCAATTTTTTTATTTTTATCAATGGCACTTTATTGGATTTCTTTTCTTCTAGCATTAGCCTCCATCAAGGTTGTCCGTTACCACCATATCTTTATATTGTTGTCTAATGTTCTCTCCTAGGCACTTTAGGTGGTGGTGAGCAACTCACATTTGGATGCCTATATGCTAGCCCTGGGTGCCCAATCCATTTCCCACTTATTGTTTATAGATGATTGCTTGTTGGGCCGGGCATCCATTCAAATGGGATGTCTTCTTCAAGATTCTTGAAGAGTATTACCAGGCTTCTAGGCAAAGGGTGAATCACCTTAAATTTACTGTCATTTTTAGCCCAAAGATGAATATCTAGCTCGGGAATACAATCAAATAAAGGGTGGGAAGTGGTGGAACAGGAGAGGGTTTGGCTATTTCGGCATCCTAATCGCTAGTAGGAGGTTGAGGAGGGAGGACTGCTCGAGGTTGGAGTGTGCTATCCAGGATTGCCTTCAGGGGTGGCAATCTCGTACCTTATCGATAAGGATAGAGTGACTCTGGTGAGGTTTGTTTTTAGCCTATGCCAGTCTACTTATTATTAATACTTGGTGCCAAGAATGTGCTTCTAAAGCTTGAGCAGTGGTTTCAACATTTTCTCTAGGGTCACACAGGGAGAAGGGAGAGTTTATCTACTAGCTTGGGAGGTGCTTAGTTAGCCAATGAGGGATGTGGGTCTTGGGATCTAGTCTTGATAATTAAGTGAGAGGCCCCATCATGAGGCATGCGGTGCACTTTCTTCTTTGCCTTGCTAACCTTTGGAGTCTTTGATGGTTGCTAAATATGGTACCTATGGGATATCGGCTGATATCAGACTAGCTCAGGGCAGTTCCTTCATATGAAGGGAATTTGTGCTCAGGCAGCGAGGGTTATGATCCAGATCTAGTGGGTGTGGTGATACTCATACCCAGGTTTCTTCTAGAAACTTGTGGATCTCTGACCTTCCATGAGTTTGTGGCCTACATTTGTCAATGTGGAGATCGAGAGCTTCTTGACACTTTCTGATCTTTTGCGCCATCGGGGGGTGGGTGGCGATCTGACCATGTGGCTTAGCTTTTGGTCCTGATTTAGCTAAGAGGGTACTATCTATTGCAGTCCCCACTCATGGAGCTAGGGATATTAAAGTGTGGGGTTCCTCCTATGGGTAGAGGGTGAGGGCTAGAGACATCTATGTTATTGTTTGGGGCCTCTTGCATGGAGACTTGATGCTGAGTAGATCTGAAGGATTGGGATTCATCCAAGAGTCAGTTTATTCCTTTGGAAGGTGACTTGGCATCGTCTCCCCACCAGATCAATCTTGAGAGGTAGGGCAGTCCCCCTCCCACCTCCTACCCATTTTTGTGAGTCAGAGGAGAAGATGGTAGATCATGCTCTTTCTGGTACTTGAGAGCAGCTCAGATATGAAATTTGGCTGGATTACTTTCAGGGGTAAGTACATTGAGAGTCCCACTCAGATCTTCTTGGATAGCATGAGGTTGAGCTTGACCTTGGAGCGAGCTACTTTCTCTACAGTTCAGATAGCTTACGTGGCTTATCACATTTGGCTATCTAGGAATAGCGGGTCTTTGAGATGAGGAGGTTATTTATGTAATTGATTCTAAAGCGTGCTCTGATTCAGGCGATCGAGATGCTTCATATTGATTATGGATTTGACCTTGTTGACTTCGGACCACTGGCACTCTAGTTTGGCTCATTGGCGACCCATCAAGTATTTATCTCTTGGAAGCCCATTCTTTGACTTTTTTCAAGATCAATTTTATTGGCAGTGTGATGGGTAGCAAGGGAGGGACGGGCTTCCTCATCAGAAGCCCTGACTTGAGACATGTAGCAGTAGGTGGCAGTCATCTCTTTGGGCTTCTATTCTAGGGCAGAGCTGCATGCTACTTGGGCTGGCATTATTTATACGAGATTCACCTTTTGTACCGATCATTCGATGATTGAGGGTGACTCCTCTACTAATTATTGGATGATTCCGTGCTATGAGAGGGGAGGTGCCACTCACCCTTTGTTGCAAGATATTTCTTCTTGTTACGGGAAGCAACCTGGCTACTCATGCAGTATGTGTATTGGGAGGCCAACTCAGCTATTGAATGGATCGCATCTTATGTTGTACACCTTCTGGTGATGTCCTTTTGACTACTGCTAACTTCATTCCAGGCCGTTTAGGAATATTTTGCACTATGATATGTTTGGATGTATTCATGTCAGAATTGTATGAGTACTCCATCTTTATAAAAAAGCATTAGGCGCACAGATGAGATTTGTCTTTATAAAGATGAGGGATGTCGATATTATGTTCAAAACTAGCTTAAGCTCAGCTAATGAAGTGAATTTAGTGTTTTTGGAAGGATTAGGACTTCTTATAATGTGAAGAGTACGAGAGAATTAGAGTGCTATAAGAGATCATGACAACCCCATTTGAGTTTTAAAATGTGCTTATACATACAATTTCATAGTCTAAATTTATGTTGGATGGTTTATAGATTAATTTTTGGGTTACCTATGGATTGAGCTTAGTTAACTTATGTTTGGCATTTGATTAAATCTGAGAGATGCTTTCCACCTCTCTTTTTTTTAAAAAAAGACTTAATTATTTAAAAACTTAAAAATTTGGAAGGTTTTTTTAGACTTTTATGAGCAAACCTTTTAAATATTCAAATTATATAAATACATTTCAAAATTAATATTTATATATATATTCTCATAAAATTCTTATTTTAATGTATGTTTTTATTTTTATTATTTTATATATATATGCATTTCATCTAATACCATTAAAAATTAATGATTTAAAATTAAAATGACTAAAAAATATTTTATAGATAATATGCAAAAAAATATAAGTATTATAAGGATATTCAAATAAATTTGAATGTTTAAAAAAAATATATATGCAAGAAATTTTAATTTAATTATTTTATTTAGATTTGTTGAAGGGCTATCTAATTTCATCGTAGTAATGACTTTATGAAATCTTGAAAAAAAATTTTAAAATAGTTCAACTTGGTCCGACTAACATGATCAAGTTCCCTAAATAATTTCCCATATGCTATGGGATACATGATAAACTTGATTTTATATTTTATATCTTATACATTTTATAGGGATATTTTTAATAAAAAAATTAAAATAAAATGGTAAAGTAATATTTCATCTGATGCCACAATGCACAGTATTTTTTACCGTAAGTAGAACGTTTTGGTAACAGTGGTGGGGCCGCATAGAAACACCGTACCCGAGTCGTAACACCACAGCAACACCCAACCGGTGAGGCAAAATAGTCCACCGCATAACCGCAGCGTCCCCCAGGTCCTCTTCTCCCCTTCTTTTCTACGTCCATTCTCTCCCATGCCTTTATATTTCTTTCTCTTAGGTTGATGAATTTGTAGATCATTCACTGCCAAATCCGATCTTTGATCGTCAAGGATCCCAGCGGACATCTCTTGCAGGTTCTTTATATTTTTTCCCATTTTCGACATTTAATTGAGAGTTTTATTCTGCCTTTGTTTTCAATTAGGTTGGATTTTGCTTGATTTTTTTTCTATCCACTTCAAATTTTAGACTTTTATCGCCAAAATTCAGATATAGTTTCATGATTTCCCTGGTTGCTGAAGTTTTTCATGATATTTCTTCCAATTTCAGTTATGTATGCATGCACCAATTTCAGTTTTGTATGCATGCATGCATGCATACATGCATGATGGTATTATCTGGTTCGCATTGCCACAAACCAGTCAACCAATCAAACAAACTTTTTTTTTTTTTTAATTCCTTGGTTCTTTTTCTTTATTTTGTTTGTTTAACCAATGAAGTATTTGGCTGCCAGGTTTGAGCAGCGAAAATTCTCCTCGGCATACATTTGGTTTTATTTTGTTTCTCAATTATGAGTCAATGTCATTTCACATCACTTTGCATAAAATGAAGTTAAAGTTAAACCATGTAAAGTTTCGTATTATAGCTTATTTGAATTTTCAATGTATTTTTCTTTTTTTTTTTTTTTTTGATAAAGAGCGACCCTTGTCAGGCAATAATATTGAAGAGAGTAAGATAAAGTTATAAATATTTGACATTGTACAATAAGGAGCAGGTAAATGAAATTACAAAGGCTTCATGGAACACAAAACGGGTATATAAACAAAGACCACATTTTAGTTAGATATAGTAGAATAGAAGTCTAATTCCAGGTACAGAATTAAGGAAAGCATAGAGATAAAACCAGCAGGCTTGTCGGCATGAAAACCCTCTTGAAACAGGGATCCTACAGGAGTTCCATTCCTGGAAATTGCAGCTTCCAGAACATATTTGAATATTTGTTAGAGATTCAGTTGTATATGGAGAAAGAGAAATCCATAAACAGTAAGTGGGATGATGGGTTTGAAACTCCATTTCCAGATGGGCAGATTGAGCAGGAACAGACGCAAGCAACAACTCCCAGCAGCCTAGATTAGATAGGTAAGATAAGAAACCAGCAGCAGTATATTGAAAGTGTATGTGTAGCATCATCTGTAAGTGAAAGTAGGCGACATCATGAAAGGCAGCAGTAATAATATCAGTATATTCCTCCAAGTGTTGCAGAGAGTAAATCAATAGCACAGCCATATCAGATGTTTCCAGAACATGAATGTCTGACTCTAAAAAAGAGGTAGATAAGAAACCAGCAGCATAATATTGAGGGTATATATATGTCCTCATATGCAAGTGATAGTATGGAACATCATCAGAGGCATCAGTAATGATATGAACATATTCCCCCCGGTGATGCATTGGATAAGGCAATCGCACAGGTAGATAAAATGCTTCCAGAATATGAGTGTCCTTCTCTGAACAAGAGGCAGCCTTAATGCCAATCACAGCTTCCTTGAATTGTGTAATAACCAATGAAACTAGCAGCAGGCACAACATGAATGATGTCCAAGGGGCAGCATAAATATTAAGAGAAGCTTTATAGCACTCTGTTTGACAGTATAAAGTGGCAGCATGTGAAGAATATTGTTTGGAGTCCTCAGAATGAAATGATTTTGTATCATTAGTAAAGAGAAGTAGCATAAGTAAATAAGTATATCATGCAATAAGAACAAAGCAGTCACAGATCAGTTCTAACTTCCCCAAAGCTCCCCAATCTTTGGCTTTGTCACAAAGAAGAAGATTCACCAAGCAATATAACGTTGAGTGCAACAATACCACTGGACGAAAGTATTTCAACTCTGCAAAGACATATGCAGAAGAAAAGATAGCTTCAATGATAGTCCGAACATTATCACATTTTATTGAAAACCATGAACTTAGCAGCAATGTCAGCCTTCCAAATCTTTGAGGAGTATCAGTTATGTTAAAAGGATCAGTAGAGCATCCTGTTTCCCAGCACAGAAGTATATGATTTGAAGCATGATGGATACATTGGACCAGGAAAATTAGGCTGACAGCATCAATATCATGACCCAGATTAGGATAGTAGACTTCCATGAAACTATGCATGAGAAGGATTGCAAGCACTGCAGTTAGGTTAAGTTTGGTAGTGGCAAATCTAATGTAAGTAGGAAGCAGCCTCAATGAAAACTAGCTAACATGCAGATGAGTAAGATGGTGAATGTTTAGAAAGCAGTACATATGGACATTCCTTAAATGCAAAGAATCATAAGTGCAGATCAAGAGGAAATAGCAGATCATAAATGTGGAGCATCGAAGCATGGTATTAGCATAGTAAACAAGTCCCTGCAAAACAGTCAAGAATGTTAGAAAATATTGTCCTTCTTTTTCCTTTTTCCTTCAAAATTTTCCTTTCTTTGTTTCTATTTTTTTTTCCCTATCTTTTTTGGGATTCTTTCCTTTATGTGGCATTGTTCCTCCAATCTTTTTATCCTCCTTCTCCATGTGAACTTGACAGGATTGAACATGTAGATTGTAGACTCCTGCCCAACACAAGAAGAGTCAAGCTGAATTGGGAGGTTATATTTGTGGCACATTTGATTAGGCAGCAGCAACAACATCATAGCATCAAAATATTTTGTGTGATTCTGATCAAAATAGATTCTAAGCTCAGAATTCGTGAAGGATCGGATCAGTTGAGCATCCATCCTCCAATTAGGGGTCAAGAGGATGTGGGTGATACAAGACCAATCAAGGAGTAGAGTCTGCATTTAGATAGCCCCTATACCCATAGTATCCCTCCATAACACCGCAGCCAACTGAAAAGGGATATCCATGTCTTTGGAAAAGCTGAAATCACCTTTTCGAGCATGAGCAGCATCCGTAGCCTGATTGGCTTGGCGAGAGACATACCTAGCAGAAAAACTTGAAAAAAATTCCTTGAAAACCAATATATCCTTCATAATTGGTTTAGCATCATAATAGTCTTGGACGGTTCCATTAATGTGATTGATAACAATTTGGTTGTCTCCTTCAAGAATCAAACTTTGGTGGTGAACATCATTAAGAGAATGTGGATACCATACCAGGCCGCACAAAGCTCAGCCTCAAGCATCGAAGTATGGCTAATCCTCCTATCACCTGCCTTAAGCATTTGACCTACACTGTCTTTGATGATGTAAGCGATAGTGGTGTCCTCCATCGTAATCGAAGCATCGAAATTAAGTTTGAGAGTTCCAAAGGAGGGGAAGCCAACAAATCGATTTAGGTACCCTGTGCTTGATAAAGGGGGGTAGTGGACCTTCCCAGTTCCTAATAGTATTCTCAAACTCATGAAGGTTCTTATTGGATACAGTTGTCGTGCCACACATGTGCACCATCTTGCATACTTGACGATGGGTTATAAATTTGTTCTGAAACAATCTAGCATTCCTTGCCTTCCAAACCTGCCACACTGCATAAGCAATAATGGATTTATTAGTCTCAGAAGTTAATGTACTTGTCATCGTGTTGTGAAGATCAGAGACAGAGTTAATTTGGAATTGGTTAGTGAAATTCTCCTTTATAAGCCTCCAATAATCTTTAACAAAAAGGCATCCAGCAAAAATATGATCTAAGTCCTCCACCTGAGATGGACATATGTCACAAAAAGTTTGGTCAGCAGGTAAAATGCCTTTATGACAAAGATAATGCTTGGAGGGTAATTTAAAATTTATCAATTTTCACCAAAAGGTTCTAATTCTCTGCGAGGTCTGAAGTTTCCATATCCATTTCTGAGAAATTTGACTTACCTGTCTCTGCTGAGTGATATAGGGGTACATATCTTTCTAAGTAACTTTGTCAGTAGCAGTAGGTGCCCAGGTTATGGTATCGTCCCATCTTCCCACAGGAATAAGAATGGAAAGAATATTCGTAACCAGATCCTTTGAGAAAATTTGATTCATAATGGTCGTATTCTAGGTCTTATCAGGGGTCATGATGCTGTTAAGTTGCCAATCCTGTGTATCAATTTTCATGTTCAGATAAGTAGGCCAACAAAAAATAGGGATTTGAGAGATCCAGGGGTCATTTAGCAATGAAGTGGTTTCCCCCGATCCAATAGCAGTTCTGCAGCGAGGACCCAGGATGATGCCCATGTCTGCAATTCTAGCCCATATGGAAGAATAATTACGAGATCTTCTATGGTTTCCCCAAATTGGCGGCAAATTATATTTGGCCTTTATGGTCCGACCCACAAAGTGTTAGGTTGAAGGAACACCTGAGTCGCCATTTTTGCAATAGAGGCTCGTTACTTGTGAATAAGGGGAATAATACCAAGACCACCTTCGTCTTTCGAGGAACAGACCTTAGACCAGGAAACTAAATGCAGCCCTTTCCGATTATTTGGATGTCCCCAAAGAAATGCATTGATGTTACTTTCTATTTTTTTAATAACAGAGCGGGGAATGCATAGCACAGCCATAGTGTAATTAAATAGAGATGCTAAGACCGAGGTAACCAACATTAAGCGTCCAGCAAAGGAGAGAGTCTTCCATTTCCAAGCTTCTATTTTGTTGTTCACTGCATCCAATAGAAAATTGAAATCAATTTTTTGTAATTTTTTCCCAGAAACCAGAATGCCAAGATAATTCCATTTTCCTCTCTTTTCCTCGATATTAAATATAGAAATGATACAATTTTTGATATTTCAATGTATCAAAGGGCTAAAGGAAATGTGGGATTTAGCCACATTAGTTATTAGGCCAGACAGGTGATTGTAGACTTCGAGAATAGCTTTTAAACATATGGTATCTGTCGAAGTAGCATGACTGAAGAGGAGCATGTCATCCGCATAGAGCAAATGGGAGAGTTGAGGACCATTATTGCGAATGGTAATAGGATTAAACAGGTGCTGGCTAGCTGCATAATTTATCATGTTAGAAAAAACGTCCGAGCATAAGATAAAAAGAAAGGGAGATAAGGGGCAGCCTTACCAGAAGCCTCTAGCCGGTTGGATCCAAGTTGTAGGGGTTTCATTAACCAGAATCGCATAATGATAGTTAGTAACACATTGAGTAACCATATGAACAAATTGCGGATGAAACCCGAAGTGATGCATAACTTTAAGGAAAAAGGACCATAAAACTTTGTCATAAGCCTTTTCCATTCCAATTTAATAACCATAAGCGAACGCTTTCGAGGAGCCAAATGCAATGAATGCATAATTTCATGGAAAAGCAAAATATTTTTAGATATACTCCTACCTGGAACAAAGGCTCCTTGCTCCCTAGAAATTATAGATGGCAGAATACCGTGTAAACGATTCGCCAAAATTTTTGCCACAATCTTGTATATAGTGTTACATAAGCTTATTGGGTGATAGTCAGTAATGAGTTTCGTGCTTCTTTTCTTGGGAACAAGAGCAATGAACGTCCTTTTCCATGCTAAAGGAATGTGGCCTTCTTGAAAGATGTAAAGGATTGCTTGGAGGACTTCCTTATGGATTATAGACCAAAAATTCTGAGAGAAGAATGGCTGAAACCCATCAAGTCCAGGGGCCTTATCTGATGGTAGCTGTTTAATTACTTCCAGGATTTCCTGCAAAGAAACATGCTTGGTCAAAATTTCATTTTGGGATTGCGTAATTTTAATATTAGCATTAAAAAGAGGCTCAGTATCTTGTGGGTCCTCAATCTGCCAACGATGATGAAAGTGAGAGTAGATAAACTCTTTCAAGCCCTCATTGTCAGTAATTGTGGTTCCTTGCTGATCCTTCAACATGTGTATCGCATTCTGTCTTCTGCGCATTATTGTGGAATGATGAAAAAACTTTGTATTGAGATCTCCCTCCTTCAACCACTACCGTCTTGATTTCTGATGCCAAAAGGTTTCCTGAACTTGTAGGTTCTCATTGAATTGGTGAATGAGATTTAAAAGATGAGTGTGATCATTATCAAAAAAATCATTCGTGGTAGTTTATTTAAGCTGAAGGTCAAGAATGTTTGGTTGAAGTTGTTTTCCTTTCCAAAAATTATTACATAAATATTTCTTCCATTTTGATAGAGCAATCTTTGTCTGGAAAAGAAGTTTAGATAACCTAACAGGAGGGGACCCAATAACCTCCGATTTCCAAGCTCTAGCAATCGTATGACGAATCCCATCACAATACATCCACATCTTTTCAAACCTAAAAGGAGTATAAGTTCTTCTGTAGTTGGTTTGGATAGATAACAGAATGGGGAAGTGGTCAGAAGCAAAACGCGCCAGGTGTTGAAGTGTAGAGGTTGGAAATAATTTCAACCATGTTGGAGACATAAAAGCGCTATCCAACCGCTCCTAGACTCTTGCTTTACCCTTCATGTTATTACACCAGGTATAAGAGGGTCCCGAGAAGTTAATATCTGTAAGAGCTGCACGAGCAATGAATTGATTGAACTCCATAACATCCCTCATCTTCTGAAAAGGTCTGCCCCCCTTTTTGTCCTCCCTGTTCAGAATGCAATTAAAATCACCCATTACCAGCATTGGAAGATTTATAGAGTTAACTGAAAGGAGTTGGCCCCAAAGAGATCTTCTCTCAATACCATTAGTACTAGCATAAACAAAAGCAATAATCCAGGTTTGACCAGTGGTCGGAGTTATCATCCCATAGGCAACATGTCTGTTGGTATGCATAAAGTCCAGGTGACCAAGATCAATTTTCCAGGTTATAATGATCCCCCAAGATAGACCTAAGGAAGGAACCATATAGACTCCCCACCTAGGGCCCATGATACTCCTGACCCTGTCAATCACTTGGTCAGACAACCTAGTTTCTACAAAACAACAAATATCAGGATTATAAGTTCGTAAAATATTTTTTAAGTAATTTATAAATGGGGCCTTAGCTGCACCCCTGCAGTTCCAAAGCACAATCTTTATTTGGCAGAGGTATGAGGATGCACCCCTCCTGGCTTATCCTCAAAAACATGCAAATTAGATGTCAGTTGAGTTATAGGGACATTAATAAGTTGATCAGCATGATAATGTCAAAGTCTTTTCAGTTGTAGATTCATGTTGGATAATAGTGGATAACTTAAATAGATGTTCGTGATGCGTACCTTTAACTTGATTTTGGATTGCCTTATTATCAGGAAGGTTGAATTGCTAACCTGATTCGTATTCCATCCTTTGCCTGTCATTCTTGGATTTAGAGGAAGATATTGGTCTCCAGATTTCATGAACTTGAGTATCTTTTTTACCTTGCTTTGGCATGTATGGAACCAGTTGAAGATTTGGCTCAAGGCCCTGACTATGTTCTTCTCGGATGATCACCTTCGTCGATGGGGGAGAATCTGTTCTCAATACATCTACATTGACAAGTGCTTTTGGAGATCTCTTCCGTTTTTCCTTATTTGTTGTTGCCATTGAACCATCTCCTTTTGTTGTTGTGAATTGAACTCCCTGCATGTCTATAGTTTCTTGCTCATCAGACTCTTGACTCAAAGGAAAGAACCTTGACCCCTTCATGAAGTCCTGTTGCTATGGAGTATTTTTATTCGTAGAAGATTTCCCTACCTGTTTGGGATTATACGTCCGTCTGTTCTCCTCCACCCTTTTTTCAGCATTAGTATTTACCTTGGATTTCAGGACAGATGGTTGGGGCTGCATTGGTACCCTGGCAGCCCGAATCCAGGGTCCATACACTGGCTTGGTTCTGATATGTTGAGGCAAATCTAGACATCCACAAGGCTTAGAAGAATCTATTTGCATGATACCACATGTGCAACATATTTCTGGCAATTCTTCATAGATAAATTCTTGCCACCAACATTCATCATTAATCATAATTTTTATACTTGGGCAAATGGGCTTTGAAACATCAATAAGGGTGCAAACTCTAGCATAGCCCATACGGGTAAAGTTTGCAGTCCAGTCATCGAGGAATAAAGGCCTACACGCCGCAGAGGCAATTTTTAAGATTTTGTCTTTCTCCCACAGTTCGACTGGAAGATCTGGAAGCCTAATCCAGACCCTAGCCTGTGAAATCTCATCACGGCTGGGTTTGAAGTTCGGCCTCCAGTCCTCCAGGGCCAACAGCTGGCCAGCCAAGGACCACGGTCATTTGGCAAGAACCTTGGCCTTGTTCTCCTCAGAGGTAAACCTGAATAGAAGGACTCCCTCGGATAAAGAAGAGGCAGCCATATCACCCTTGATTCTCCATCGGAGCTTAAGATCCTTGTGAACGAAATCCAGAGGCAGCCCTCTATCCAAAAAATGGCCAAGAAGAGCTAATTTGAGAGTGTTACGAGCTTGACTTACTTCTTCTGACGAGAAGACGACCACATAAGAAAATCTCTCTTCCAGAGCCGCGATGTCCGCTTGGGTAGCTCGCGATGACTCCCATTGGAACTTCCGGACTCCTTACACTACTTGGGACCAAGAACGAGTTGCCTCGGGCCCTAATCCCGCAGATCTTCGAGCATTAGCCGGAGGAGCTCCAGCATCCGGGACCGATGGGTTCACCGAAGGAATTTCCGAAGCACCTTCACCAGCGGTAGTATCCGTCGTATCACGAACCTTAGCTTTTCCTTTGTTTGCTTGAGGATTCCCTTGTAGAGCCGACCCATCCTCCCTTCGAATGGAAGTGGATGGTGAAACCCTAGAAACTTTTTCCCCTTTCTCACTCATCGAAACGTTCGCCAGACATTCTCGCTCAAGACTGACTTTTATATCTCAATGTATTTTTCTTTTGAACACCAAGAACTTCATATTAACTAATTTTTGGCTTTATCATTTGCTTTTTGTAATTCTGCTTAATTTTTTTGGTGAATTTTATCTTTATATTTCTACTCCTTAAGAGCAATCGATAAGAAAACATGGAGGTAGAAAAATGGCACTGTTGATAGTATTTATTGTAGAGGTTATTTGAGTAGAACTTTTGTTTAATCTGATGCATGGCAGCATGCCATATGTTGGTTCTTAGAACAAAATGTAATTAGATGATGTTTCATAATTATAAAACTTTAATTTTAATTCTTGATTGGCAAATAAACACATCTTAGTTTGAAAATGCTGATCTTTATACAGTGAATATTATTATGTCATCAAATGCATCTTGTTATTTATAACTTGAGCTTAAAACACATCAAAGCCTGAAAGTTCTTCTTGTTGAATATTTATCGTCTTCACAGTGTTTGCAAAACATCTTAGATGATTTTAGGCTGATTTTGAAGCACATCAAATTTATTTATTTATTATTATATTTTAACCATTATTTCATTAGTTACATTATATTTTAGTATGAATCATTTGGTCATCTAACAATTATGGTTCGATATTTTTTTTTCTATATGTATAATTGTAGATCTTGTGGATATCCTTTAACTTGACATCTTCTCATAGAATCACATCTGGAATAGGTTCGGACTGTCAAAAATCCATTGTGTGATTTCCTTTATTTTTATGGATCTCAATCAATTTATTCAAGTTGATGAGATAAATTATTTTCCCATCAATCCGGGCCGTTATGGATTGATTGCTTTCATTTATCTTGGTCCAGCCTTGATTGCTCTTGGAGTAAGATGTCGTCAATCAAGGGATTCAGCAGCCTTGCTCCCAGCACCAAAAATCTGATTGTGGCAGGTGGGCTGTTGGGCTTTGTCATGGGGGTGATGAGAAGAGCAGTTGGAAACACAGAGGAGCTGCAGGTTGTGATTGACAAGTTTGAAGAATTGAAGAACAAGGAGGCTGAAACAGTTGCCTCACCTGGGTCTTAAATTAACTTTTCTTCCGGTCACAAATATTTTCTTATCTTTCCTTGTTAGTGTTGTAAAAGCCTGCCAAAAGAGGTGGTCCAGTGACAGTTTATTTTTGCTCGAATGATGTTCTAAAAGAATGAATAGGATGTGCAGTGCTTAATAATTATGAGTTAGTTTTCCACTGTGACAGCTAAATAGAGTGCGAGTGTCACCATAACTGATGAATCAAATTTTGGACTTATAATACATGTGCTATTTTCCTTAAAAAATACTACCTCTCGGTCATTATCAGAAATAAACTACTTTTGCCCCGTTGCTGGGTTTTTCCATGAAAACATTCTTGCCGCACAGGAACTTGCAGCATCTATAAGAAGTTCTATGCAGATGCTAACAAAGAAGTTTTTATAGAATATGCTCATATCTGCCTTCTTGATGTTAAGAGATATAAAACATCCTTTTTTTTTTTTTTTTTTATAAGGATGGCAATCGAGTCAGGTTGGGCATATATGGGTTTGGAAGTAGGGAATGCCCTAAAGGCCATGTGTGTGTATAGAATTGAGATGTTATGGCTATTTCCTCTCTGAATAATAAGTCATAAATAGTATAGCAGATATGTTGCACGTTGAACTTCAAAAGGATTAATTCAAATGAATAGAATATTTTTGAAATAGAGGATTGGATTCTTAAGAAATTGAATATGTTTACATTTATGGATGATGTTGAGTATCACACCTATAAGGTTAGTGAGATATAGGCAATGATTTCATAGAGTTACTCCGAGACGAGACCTCTTATTAAACATTTGATATGGGTTGATCAATCTAAGATCAATGGACGGAGATAATAAGATTACCATATTTGATTGTGCCATAGTAATCTTACATAGTAGCAATTCCAAATCATCTTTATTTCTAAAATCATCACCCAACTTAGTAATGGAATACCTATCTTCGAGGTCAGGAATCCAAGATTATCCTTGGACAGTGATCTTGAACTAAAATTTGAGGACAAAAATATCTCCCAATCTAATAAAAAATTGGTATTTCAGTATATTATTAATATATTATATCAATATTTATATAATATTATATATATTATATGTGTGATATATATTATATTATTATATAATATTAATCATATTATAATTGATGGATAATTTAAAATTAGAGGGGAAATATTTTATTATACTTTATATTTATATAACAAAATTATATAATATATTACCTTCATTATCACTTTTTCTAATCAAAATAAATATTTATATTAATATAAAAGCATAAATAAAAAATTAATTCTATAATAACAATTAATATATTTTTATAGGATTAATAATTTAGGCTAATAAATATATTTTTATAGAATATATTAATAATTAACATATTATTAATATTAATATTTTATTATAATATATTTATATTATTAATAAATATATTTTTATGGAATTTATGAGGGGTAGTTTTGGTATTATATGGTTAGTAATTTTGGATGTCCATGCAATACCAAATAAATTATTTGTGGATACCTAGGGATCCTTAATCATCATATGCAATGATATCAGATCAATAGAAATTAGATTATCTCAGGATTTGGATTATTAATGATCTTAGATCATCATGATGATTCCATTTAGATCATTAAATGCCACCTAGATATATTATCACATCAAACAACTAATACTAGAAATCTATCTTATTAAGCACCATCAAGAGTAGAGTGCAAGCCATATATATAGTTTGCATGTGTTCCCTTAATCTAAAGGATAAGACACCTTATTATATCCTTGAGCCTAGTAAACTTGTGGCCAAACTTGTGTATTAATAATGTTACCTTATGATACACCTGAAAAAAATTAGGTAAATATGGAGTCTAGCATAGCCGCTATGTCACTACCAACTCAACATAGAGAGAAGACTCTCTAGATCTCGCTACATGATTCTCAAAAGTCATGTTGAAAGGAACTATAAATACCCTATCTTTCATAAGAGTGCCGGCAACCAAGCAATATAGCTCTCTAACATCCACCACTACCAAGACATACACCTAGCAGAGACGTGCCTGCTACGAAAATGTGCCCCATGTAGTCTCCAACCATTCCAGCCACTCTTATAAGCTCAAGCCTCTGTAGAAGCGTGTTTGCCATGAATACGTGCCACACACCATTACTTGTATTGCAAAACATCCCTTAGGCGACAGGTACTCTATGCACCCATCTATAAAAATTATTCCTGGAATCCTTTATGTAACTCCAAGATACCTTCTAAAACTTCCAAATACTCCCTAAGTCATTCACATATCCTTGTCGAGGCTTTTGCAAAAGCCAGGTCAATGAGAACCGAAGCGAGATGAAGAAGGGAGACGAAGCTAAGAGAGGCCTCATGGAGAACATACCAAATTTCTCTCACTATTTTGCCAATTTCAACAACCCTCCTAGAAGCCTCACCATCTCCTTCATGAGCCTCACCCGCACTGTCTCATACTTTGCTTACACTCCCCCACACCCACCTAACATTTCCACCACTTTGCCATACTCCACTTTATCCATACACCATGACTCACTACTATTTTATCTACCTTGAAGCTACAAATCCCTATTTTCTATTTACTTCCGTGGAAGATTGATTTAGGCATCGGATGATCTACCATTATGGAGCCTCCCATTATGGCTGAACTTCCATATTTTTGTTACTTTTATAGGTTCTGAAATGCCAGCACATCCTGGAGGGAACCCCAGATATGCACGCTGAAACAACTACCTCCAACCAAATTAGTACATCTTTAGCGAAATCGCAACACTCTAGATTATGTCCTTGATAGAAAGTGTAGTAGTTTGCTATGCCCAAATTGGGTGAAGTTCTAGTTGTCTAATATAAAAGACATTTTATTGACATCGTATCCATGTTTGTAAAAGACATGGTTGGATACATAAGATCCAAAGCTCATATCAGGGATGGCAATGAGTAGGGTACCCATAAAATCTACCCTACCCATATCCCAACTTTTTTAAAATTGTACTACTTGAACCCATTCCAAACTCAATTACAACATTGACTAAAAATTCCAAACCTGTCCCTATTAAAGTTGGTATACCTGCCGGGTCCTTGAACCCACCTAATGATTTGGGTTCATATTATCATGAAATAAAACTCCATAAATTGAGAATTTTGGAGCCAAACATGAATCCTTTCGATCAAAAATCCTCTAAATCACACACTTCTACCAAGATTAAGCCCTCAAAAATCTCAAGGGATCAACTCACACCACCACAACTCCCACAAAGTCTCATGTGCTCAAGAAAAAACCCCAATCTAAACTTAAGAAACCCCTTTGATCTCGCTTAAGTGCTCTCCTTTCTACAGTTCTCCCAAAAAGAGAATAAATTTATAAAAAAAGAAGCAAAAAGAAAAGAAAAAAAAATCTATTTGATATGGTAAAAGATCTTCTCTTTCAATTTTTTCATTGTTCTTTGTTTTCCTTGATTTTTCCTTTGTTTTCGCCTAGTTTTTTCTCTACTTTTTCCATCCTTAGGAATCTCAATCAGGTACGTGGGAGGCTTGGAGCAATTTTTCTCAATTTTAATTTATTCCATCCTTAGGAGTCTGAATCTGTTAGGACACTTGGGGCGGTCAAATAGGGAAACTTGGACATTGGCTAGAATCTTTATCATGTGGGAGGCCTGGAGCGGCTGAATCAAGAAGCTTTAACAATAACTAGGAATTTCAATCGGATGGGAGGCTTTGAATAGCAGTAGGATAAAGAGGCTCATATTTTTACATCATAAATGGGTTCGGATAGTCAGTACTTAGGAGATAAATTCTAAACCCATCCCAAACCCATTTAGATTTTAATTTTAAATTTCAAACCCATCCCAAATCCAAATCATATAAGTTATGCTAAATAGATCCAACTAGGATTTGGCAAGGGTTTGGTACCTGAAAATTCCCACTCAACTATTTTTTTAAAAAAAAAACATTTTATAAAATTATTGTTTGTAATAAATTTTTTTTTTAAAAAAAAGTTTTGCATAAGCAATTTTTATAATAAGATAACTAACATGATCTTAGGTTATAATATTATATGACTAAGATTTGGCAGTATAGTCCTCAATGATCATACGAGGATTATGGAATGATTAGAAATTAGATTGTAGAATATAGTTGAAGCAGGAATGAGGAGACTAACCGGTTTTATCATACTAATTAAGGGGTTCCATATCTCTTTGTTAGACCATGTGACTAATATGTGACTAAAGTAGATATAAAAAGGAAGCTAGGGAGGTTATTAATGAATGGGAATATGAGTTGGCTTATCACCTTTGTAGTATATACTATTTGACTCTAAGTCAATGAAATAAAATTCTAGTTGATAATTCTCTAATAGATTGGATCAAAATTAAAGATCTGGATTTTATTCGATAAGAGATTGGGCTAGAGAAATAGTCAAAAAAAAATAGGGCTAATTCTAGGTCGGTCGAGTATGTTTAGATCTAGGCTAACCCTAGGTTAGCTTAGATGAGATACAAGTAGAGAATATCAACCAAAGAAGATGGTTGGTGCCCTCCTTTCTTTTTGTGCCAACTGGATGGCATACTCCTTTTGTGAGTGTGTACATCTGGAATAGGGTGATCTCTAAGGCTACTTTGGTTTTGCTCTCTCCTAATAGAGTCAACTAGGATTGTATATGGCAAGTAAGATTGGAGCCCTTTGTCATCCTCATCCCTATCCTCTCTTAAGCACGGTCTAATATGGACTTTGGAGAACCTGAACACCTCCTCTTTTCTACAAAATGGAGAAGGCATTCTACGATTTCTTATCCTTAGCATTTAACATTATCAACTAGACAAGGAGAGAGTCAATGAGCGAGGCTAGAGTTTTTCTTTTTTCCTTCTCTAAGACATAGATAAGAGATTTATATGAGAAAACATAAATAAATAAGCCTTCACTTGAGTTTCCAAAGATAAAGGTACATGAATAGCTATTTGATCTCTATCAAAGAGGCAATATAAAAATATGTAAACTACAAAAATGGATCAAAGTGAATTGGTCCATATTAGCACTCCTATATAATGACTATACCAAAATGAGCTTATTATAGGAATAGCTTTAGGTACACCTGTCATTTTACTATCAATAACCAATTTGGTTTTGATGTTAGGAATAACCGTTTACACCAAAAGATGCATTCAATATATAACTAAATCAGCACCTAAAATTAATTTATGAGGTTTTTAAAATCCACTTGTGAGAGTTACATAAAATAAATGGAGGATCATCCTTAAAACCATCATACTTGCTTACCACTTATGAATTGATCAAATTAACAAACCAAAATTAGCCTTAGTCATTATGTGTTAAATTAGGGAAAAAACTTTTTGCAATAGTTGGACAATAGTAAAAAGTCATAGCAAAACCAGTAGTTGCTTATACTAAAAAACAAGTAACTATGATTCCCAAAGAAAGAGAAAGAGAGATAGAATATTGGACTTGTTAGATAAGTTCTTTTAACATTGCATCCTCTTAGCCTGCACTTGTTAGAAACTCAAAGGTAAGAAAAAAATCTAGAAAGGCACATGGATTGAAGTTGCTGAAGATAGTACTTTTTAGAAGGTACTTTCATGATCTCAATGTCTCCTAGAAAGCACCTCTCTTTTATTATTTATGTAATCTATAGATTGATGATGATTTTTCGAATAGGAGTCTATTTAATCTTGTATATATTCTTCAGCTGCAAAACACATTGTGGACCTATTCGGTGCCTTTCAATAAATATGTACTTGGTATTGCCTCAATTTTATAAAAAGAGAAGAGAAGATATAAGCTAGCTAGGCTTTCTAGTTCATCCTAAAGTGCTTTTTTGATATTTTCTTCTTGTTGAAGCACTTTCCAAATAATATTGCCAAACAATTATTTTTAGAAAAATATTTTGTTGCTTTAAAAGCTAGAAAACTTGGTTTTTTTTGAAGCAATACTATTGCACCCTAAATAGTTTTGTATTTCAGGAAAATGACTAGCTTGTTCCAATTTTTAGCTTATTTCAAAAATTTTAACAACCAAATAGGATTTATCATGGCATCTAGTGTAGCTATGCCACCTTGCATAGTTTTTCTTGTACCCATTTTTTTATGCTTCTACAAAATACAACCTACAAGCTTACAATAACTCCAACTAAGCTTAATATGTGGACCTAACTCTTTTTATTTTCCTTGCTAAACACTAACCAATATCCAAAAGCATAGGTCAAGAAGCAAACACAGCTTTTATGTTTGGAATAATCTTACATATTACAAGGTTGGGATCCTATATATTATTCTACTATTACCTTTATAGGACTAAAAAAAAAATTTCATAGACCTTCCTTACCTTGCATTATAGGTAGTTACTTTGGTCAAATATTAACACCGTTACCCTTTTAGTAAAAAACAAAACTTTAGCAATATATCAGCTAAAAATTTTATTCTTCATGCATTTTAATAATAAATGTCATGCAGCAAAATTTATACTTATGCATCCTATGAATTTAGTTTCCTAATCCAAGGACTTACATATTGACTCTTTTTACTATTAATTTTAATAAATCATCATGGATATCATGTGCTTTTAATGTATGTTATTGTGTCATATATAATATGTGATAAATTAAAGAAACGGTATCCAAGTTCCTCTCATTTTATATGATTATTTATATATAAATAGAACATAAATATTGTATATTAGTGACTTCTATGATGCACCTAAAATTTTATGAGATATTGGAGGAAATTAAAATCAACTGTATTGACAAGCGTGCTACGAATTATAGTTTTAATAAATTAATAGAGGAAAGAAAAATATTACATGACTAATCCAATCCTTTAATTAGATTCTAGTGTATTAAGACATATATCTTGTCTACCAATCTCATGTAAACAAATTGTTCAATATAAAATAATGGGTCGGTGATTTATTAGAGAAGGAAATACTAACTTTTTCCTAAACTATTTAGAAAAAATTGAAACATAGAGCATTTTATTATCGAGAAGTTTTCCTTTATCTTTCTTGTTATATGATTACAAAAGAAATGCATTAGATTATTTCTTGAAATATTAAATAAAAGGACATAATTTTAGCTAAGTATAATCAAATATATCAAAATTTATATAATTGGCTAAATATGCCCGGTACTATTTAATTTTTCCAACTCATTATTTAAAAACACATATTCACTAAAACAAGATGATTTTATTTTTGAAAAGAGTTTTGAATAAGATATAATAAAAAAACTTATGATATGTATATGATGAAATTCCTAACATAAAAATTTTGAGATTAAAAAAAGTTAAGGATTAAATTAGACAAAACAAATTTTTAATTTTTTTAATTACAAAGAACTTAGAGTCAAAAGCAAATATAAGTAGTGACACAAGCATATAATGCTCAAGCTCTCTCTTCGAGAGACATCAACATGCAGTGCTGAAGCAAACCAATTAGAACCAATCTGTAGCTGTACTGTCTTTCCACAAAATATGGATTGCTTTAAGGACCCATAGAGCAGTGGGTTACTTGGAAAATCATGATGGTTAGACCTATTAATCTAAGCAATGACAGATGCCTAAAACTTGAACACATATCAAATATATTGGATTCAAATCGAAGTAGTTGCAAGGTAACACTGGTTGGTGATGACAATTGAAATTGTTAAATTTTTGAATAGTTAACTTCTTCTTTTATTATTTTAGAAATAATTAATTAAAAAATAGTAGAGTACGTGCTTTTCATAATTGCTATGCATGAATCGGATATAAAGCTTGTTGATGCTAAATCACCTGGGCTGAGACTTCGACGGTGGCGGGCATCCCTTTTACCAGAGTGTCCTATCCCTTTTCGCAAATGAAACCGTCCTCTCTTCTCTCTCTTCTGGTTTCTCCTCGTCATCGTCCCCCAGGCACATCCATCTCGCCTGCAGTTTCTCCATCCAAGATATGGCTACTCCTTTATTCACTCTCTATATTTCTTCCTTTCTCCAACTCTCTCTCTCCCCTTTACACTCTATTGATATCTGTTATCGTTTATTGGTATTTCATTTTCCGTTTTTTGTTAATGATGTTAGAAGTACCATTTGATGGGTTGGATCTGAATCTGGTGTCCAGGTCGAGTCTAGATATGTCCACTAGCCATGATAAGATGAGAGTGAGCATTGATTAAGTACCGCTATCGCATTTCTATTTTGCAAGATAACAAGAAGTTATCACCCACGCATTGCTATTTTGCTTTCCAACAATTAGTGCACCATTGCAATGAATGCATCTGTGATGTAAGTTAAATGGAATTTTCATGTCTAGCATATATCTGATGTAATGCTTATATGGTTTTTCATATAAATTTTAAGGAGTCGATGCTGAACAATTTATTCAATTTTTATCCTACTTCAAATTTACCGGTTGTGATTATTTTGGATGCTGTGGTTATTTGGTTATTTGAAAGATGATATTTATATTAAAGTACTGTTTAGATTATTATTGAATTATTTATATTATGTTACTGTTTAATTTTTATTGGATTATATGTCATACAATTTTATGATGTATGTTATTATTGTACCATGATCGATAGAATTGAAATATATTTTAATTTATGTTCACATGATATTGAAAATATCCAACTGTTATATAAAAAAAGATTCACTTTTTTAATTTGAGGATTGTCAGTGTTGAAGTGTTGTCATATATAAATACATGTTATTTCAGGTCAAACATGTAATAATATATAAATTTTAATAAATTTGATTTAAAAATATTTTGATAATTTGAGTTTAGATTACTGGTAATCTATTTGTCATACCAAATACGGTAATCAATTTAACTGATAAATTATCTGTGTATACTAAACACAGTAATCAATATTACTGATAACCTATATAATCTATTTTGTAGATTTCCTGGCAATCCACCGCAACCTAAAAGTTTTTCTGAAATTTTTCGTCTATCCGGCCGGTCCAAGCCTCCCACCCGATTGACTCATGAGAATTTAAAAAACAGGGCCGGTCGGGTAATAAAATTTCAAACGGATTCGGATACGGGTAGGGCAAATATTGCGGTTACCCTACCCGTTGCCATCTCGACTTATAGGATACCGGCAGGGTGCACGTTTCTTCCGGAAAAACTCAACCCATCGCTCGAAGGTTTGTTCCTCTTCCGCTTCTGGGCTCATTGTAGATCTTTCTATGTTGCTTGCTTCGTGACATAAAAACCTTTCTCACGTCTATGATTTTGTGAAAATATAAATAGGATTTCAGATGGAGATTTTTTTTTTTTTTTCTTTTCCTAGTTTTCTGCCTCAATTTTAGGGTTTTTTAATTAAACTGTCACTTAGCCCAAATTTGGGTGCACCGATGCCTAATAATTTCCAGCCCTTGATCGTGATTTATTTTTGATCTCAATTTAGGATATATTTCTGCTGAGACGGGGTGAAAAAGAAAAACTCGGACTTCATATAATTTTGTGTTGACATATGGATTCTTTATTTTTCTATTGTTGGTTTCGCTATGCTTATATTATTGTCGTAAACCATAGTCGCAAGTCTTTATCGGAGGAATTTTATAGAATATGATGAATTCTTAAGGGCTATAAGTAACTTATGTTGCCAATTTGCCTTGATTGTGGAGTTTCATTTGGTTTATTTGATGAGGACTAGGGATGAATTTGATGGTCCTAAGTTTTGTAGTTTTTCGCTGGCGTGATTTTATCGTCATTAGCATCTTGTTCTGGTGTTTATTTGGTATAATTTAAGCGGGAATTATTTATCTTAGTTCTACTTTGTCACGAAATGGTTAGATTCTGTGTCGGTACGCACTGGATACTTCAAATGACTTTGGTTCATCAAGCAAGCCTCTTGGGCCTTCATTGTCAGTATTTTGATCCGATGAGAGAGGATTCGTGTCCAAAATTTGCCAATTTTAGTGCTCATGATTGAAACATTTGAAGCCGAGGAGATGGACCTCACAATTATGCACGATTGATTTGATAAATTAAGTAGGTATTTTTTGTGAAAATTTCTTTACGTTTTGAGGGAGGGTTCTATGAATGGGTTGGTTAAATTCTTGGATGATCCCTTTAGGAGATTCTTGGCATAAGCATGCATGCAATGGCATGCATGAGAAGAGAAGTTTGATGGTCAATTATGATAATGGCTCAAGTTAGATTTCATCGTAGTGACATAAAAGGCTAAATTGGACATGGTTGTGAAAGATGAACACTGGACAGTTTTGCAAAAATCTTCTGGTCAAGTTCTTGGATGACTTTCTTTGGAGATTGTTGACATACATATGCATGAAATGAATAATATCAAATTTGACACTTAAGTTTGATGAATTCATCTAGAAAAAGTTTCTGTTGCTGAACTAAATTAGACATGGTTCCCAGAGATGGAGAGGAACACTAATATCTTGTATCGTAGTTTCCAAATTAAAAGTGATCAAGTGGATCCTTCCATGCAAAGTACTGTGTACCTTGATTCAAGTATACTGGAAATTTGGGTCCTGTTCTGATGATGAAAGGGTGCTTACTGCTAGAAATGCTGGTCTCATGAGTTTGCTTGCCTTCTTCAAACTCTTTGGGTTTCATGACAGGTTTTAAGGTTGGGTGGAAGTTGACATGATATGTGCAAGTAATTAGTTAAGGAATGCTAATTTGGGTGGTATCATCACTTTTATGAATTTTGATAGTGGTGCTAACAAGCTAGACAGTCCCTTTGTCAGAGTGGGCAAAGTAAAGGAAACTGTCGATATATTTTTTTTTTACCTGGATGTACGTCAGTTTCCTCCTTGCTTTAGGGAATAGTTGTATGTTTTTGTTTACATTATTACCTTGTAATTGATATCTTATCCAGCACTTACTTGTCAAAGAGAACATAAAGACTAACCCATTGATACTGGAAGAAAAACCAAGATGCTAAATAAAAAGTGCACGGATATTTAAAGTTGTGCTGCTTGTCAATTTAATGGCTTTAGTAAGTATTCTCTGTATAACTCGATCAGTTTCAGTGGCAGGAAAGGCAGATGTATCCTTCTTAACAGGATTTCTTCATTCTGCAGCATCAAGGAAAATATCCCTTCATTATATGGCTTTTTATTTTATTTTCTTTTTTTAAAAGATTTCTTTGTTGACTTGGTTCCTTCATTTTAGTTATCAGTGCTTTTAGTTTCTGGTTGGAGTTCTGCAATTTTAGTGTATGATTGCACCCCCCCCCTTCTCTTTGGCAACATGCACACAAGAAACTATTCCAAGGTCCTTGTAAGATTGGATGAAGTGATTAAAAATATGTTTTATAATTAAACGTCTCTAGTGATATTTCAGTCCACTGGGTTGCTTTTGGCAGTGTACTAGCCCTGTAGATCATCATTCTGCACTTGTTGTATCCACAAAAAAATCTTGTTGATGCTGAATATTATGCTATTAAAGTCTAAATCCTGACCGTAAATATGATACAGTGAGGCCCATAAACAGCCCATATAATTATGCTAGAGCTTCTCCATTAGCACTTAAATCATACACCTAAGTTATCGGTTACCTTTAATTTATTCATTCTCCAGTCTTGAAAACTAGATATTATTTTTCAGTCTTGATTCTAACCTAAACATAATGGCAATCAAAGAGCTTTTCACACTTATCAGTAAGGATAAATTCTCTATGACTGGTCATATACTCGGCATAATACTCAGTATAGCATTAGCTATGCTATAATTGTTTTTTAAACTTATTTGGTCCTGGGTGGTTGATGCAGCAAGGATATTTGAATGAACATTTTATGACCTCTGTGAGTATTACCATGTATAATTGAATTCAAAAATTGGAAAGCCAAATATTTCATTCTCAATTGTAAGTCTTCATTCTGTAACATGAAGGAAAATGCCTTTTTGCTTTTTAAAGTTTACTGAGAATTTTTTTTCTTTGTTGACTTCATTCCTCCCCCATATCTTCCTTCCTATTCCTTGTTCATTTAAGCTAGCAACACATAATGAACAATTCCAAGATCATTGTAAGATGAAGTGATTGGGGAAAAAAAAG
The DNA here is from genome assembly GCA_021397845.1 of Areca catechu. NCBI lineage: Eukaryota > Viridiplantae > Streptophyta > Magnoliopsida > Arecales > Arecaceae > Areca > Areca catechu. The sequence continues at coordinate 132,203,505 of CM038044.1, read as the reverse complement.
CTTTTGGAAGTCCGGGTTGCTTTTGGCAGTATTCTAGTAGCCCTTTGGGTATCACTCTTCACTTGTCCTATACACCATGTCGATGCTAAATTTTGTGCGGTCAAGCCCATGCACACACGAAATTGTTATGCAAGAACTTCTTTGTTGTCACTTAACTGATACACCTAAGTTGTGGGTTAGCTTTAATTTATTTGATGAACTCTGGCCTCGAAAACCAGGTCAATCTTCCTTCATTTTCAAATCTTGATTCTGACCCAGATTTAATGAGTTGAAGACTTGTTTACACTTAAGAGTAGGGACAAATTCAGTAGTGCACTCGGTATGATGATCAAATTAGCATTAGCTAGTCTATAATTCTTTTTTAGACCATCCGGTCCTTCATGGCAGAGGTGGCAAGGATATCCAAACAAACGTTTTTGCACCATGCTGCTTCATTTTGCTATGACAGATCATTTTGTGCTTTTTTGTGTTTGATATGGTGTAACATAGATCACAACAAACACAGGCATTTCTCTGAGAATCTATTTGAATGCCCGATTGCTCTAATTTATAAGAAACCTCTGTGCGGGCAGGAGTTGCTAAGTAGAGAGAGAGAGAGAGATAAGCTGGAAGAATTGGACAAGGTTGTTGCTTTCTTAATCCTGAATCTGGTTGTCAAAATCCATCAAAAACCTGTTTTTCCATTTCCAATATTTGGGGATTGTGCAAGTGATCAATTCTCAGACCCCTTCTGTTTTTATTTTCTTCTGCATTGCCCCTTCACAACTTCCACTTGCATGAGAGAAGGCACATATAAAATGGTTGGCCATCTTAACAAACCTGAGAAGCTCTCAAATCTTATCCCTTCTACGTGATGGTACTGAAAACTAAGCCAGTGTATTTAAGGACTATACAGAATTATGTCTAATAGTCTGATGACTGATTACTTTCATTTTTCTTGGTCCAGCCTTGATTGCTCTTGGTGTAAGATGTCGTCAATCAAGGGATTCAGCAGCCTTGCTCCCAAGACCAAGAACCTGATTGTCGCAGGTGGGCTGTCTGGCTTTGTCATTGGGGTGTACTACTACACCATGAGAGCAGTTGGAAACACAGATGAGCTGCAGGTTGCAATCGACAAATTTGAAGAATTGAAGAACAAGGAGGCTGAAACAGCTGCCTCACCTCGGTCTTAAGACTCTTGACAACTTTTCTTCCAGTCACAAATCTTTTCTTATCTTTTGCTTGTTAGTGGTGTAAAAGCCTGCTAGAAGAGGTGGTCCAGTGACAGTTTATTGCTGCTGGAATGATGTTCTAAGAGAAGGAATAGGATGTGTAGCGCTTAATAATTATGAGTTAGTTCTTCACTATGACAGCTAAATAGAGTGCGAGTGTTACCATAACTGATGGATCAATTTTTGGACTTAATAATACGTGTGTTGTTTTCCTTAAAAAACACTACCTGTTGGTCATTATCAGAAATAAACTGCTTTTGCCCCGTTGCTGGGTTTTTCTATGAAAACATTCTTGCTGTACAGGAACTTGCAGCATCTGTAAGAAGTTCTAGGCAGACGTAAACAAAGAAGTCATTGATAGGTTTTTATGGAGTATGCTCATATCTGCCTTCTTGATGTTAAGGGACATAAAACATTCCGATGCACATCATCAAATGTCTTCTCTTGAACTTGGAGCTCCAATTTATGTACCTAGATTCATGGAAATAGAGCATGGTGGGGTAAAACTTGCTTGTAACGGCCCCGATGGTGGCCAACCTCCTATTTGCTGAGGATATTTTGCATATCCTTTAGTCGATATCAACCAACAACTTATCTTAATCATCTGCATCTCAAAGAAATGAGTCCCGTAGACCAACTTAGGCACCAATGCTGAAGTACCACTGAAGAAAACAGTGATAGGATGCAACTGGTGCTATCGTTTATATAGTCCATGCCTCTCAAAGTATGAAAATATTGAATTTCTCCATCCCCAACACTTTTTTGTGTTCATGTGCATGCACATAGAATGTGTTAAAAGTCTATACAAGAGTAATCCGTGGAGCATCACACCAGAGAATAGCTGGTACAGAACTGCATTGACACAAAAAAAAATTGGTTCAGTCCGGGCATCCCCCGGCCAAAGCTGACAATAATGCAGCCATGAACTATTCCTGTTGAGGACCCTGTAAACTCCATAAATGCGATTATAAAGCAATCCAAAAGCCTGATGAATTCCTTATGATCTTCCAATGCCATCCATCCTAACAAGCATGCCCTGTTTCATGCTATGTTAAGATCTATTCATGTGGTGAAAAAGCAATAAAAAAGCCTGATGGATTCTTTGTGATCTGCCTACACAATCCATCATATCAGAGCGTGTCCTGTTCCATGGTTATCTCTGTAAGCGAATGGATCAGTTTTAACACTGACAAGCACCTTGCAGCCAAAACATGTTCACATGTTTTCAAATCATCAACATCAGTAGTTTGATTACCACAGGTTGAATGGATGATTGAAGACCTACTAACATTCAAATTAAATATTTCCAACTCAGCACTCAAGCTTGCATTATTTCCTGGAATTCAATTATCAGGAATTCTATCAAAAAATAAAGACTTGATTACCAAGGAACAAGTCAAAGAACAAGCACATAAACCTGTGCCATCTCATGTCCATGAAGGGCAATTCCTTGTTCTGCTGAAGGTTTCCTCATGATTAGAAGCAATCTTGCAATCATTTCTCATGAATAATCTGAAAACTAACACAGCAGAATATCATACCACACAATCAAATGTAACTATTGCGGTCTTGGTGAAAACACATTAGTAATAAAAGATCCATACTAGTTTTAGACGTAAATAACTTTATTTTTCAAAAAAAAAAAACTTGTGAGATACCACCGACAAAGTTTATGGCACAGGCCCAACTGGTGTGGGCACCAGACCTCTGATTAGGATTTCAATTTTTTGGGTCCTGTAATAAGGCTTCAAGCCTAAATCATTGTATTTTTTTTAGTCATGAATTTAGTTTCAATTGCTTTTGTTTTAGTCTTGTACATTGATCAATTTGGTCAAGTTGGGTCAATGGGTCCTGTATTTAGCTAAATTGGTTCTAGTCCGAGTCTACTGGAAGATTGGGTCCAAGCCTATTTGAAGGAGTGGTCATTGAGTCTAGTCCAATTATTAATTGGTCAAGCCATTTCCCATGCCTTGAAGGATGCCACCTCAGTCCTTGAGCACCACCTCACCCATCCCATGTGGCGCCACATCATCATGACAAGTGGGCGAACCAAATCAAGAGGAAATGCAGAAGTTTGGATGCCATCAACGCAAGTGGACACCATCCCTTGACCCAAGCCTCCAATCAAAAGGAAGTGCAGATTTCTTGGACACCATCAAGCCATATGGACAAAATCTCTTGATCCAAGCCTCCCTTCCCTCCCCATATCAAGTTTTCTCCCAAAGAAGGGTGGGCGAAAAAGGAAGGTCAATGGGAGTTGAAGATTTGTGAAGACATGTCCTTTGCTTCAAGCCCCCATATCACGCTTTCTTTCTAAAGTGTTTGATCAACCATGAAAGAAATTCAAAAGTCCAAAGGCGACAAGACAAGATCCATGCTTCATGCCCCCGCATCAAGCCTTTCTCCATAAAAGCTTGGATGATGGTCAAGGAAAGAAGCAATGATCAAGTGGGTGCCCATGATTCTTGAAGACATACTCCTCTCCTCACTCCCCCAAATCAAGCACTCCACCATTTCAAGGCCGACCAAGAGAGGATTCCATGAAGAAAAAATATGATTTTATGGCACCATCTTCATGAAAACTTGTATTCTCATTTGAAATTTAAATTGGGTCCTAAGGTGCCTATAAAAAGGACTTTACCCCTCCTTTGTAATGCTATTGATGATGAATGAAAAAAATACAAGTTTTGAGAGCCAATTCTCTTTAGTTGCCTTCGTTCCTTAAGAACGTCGATCTTCGTGAGGGAGCGCCTTCGCCTTCGGGCGTCGAGAGGTGTGAGGCCTCGAGTTACTATCTCTTCAACAACTCCATCCTCCAACTTCGAATCGGAGTCCATTGGGATCATCCAACCGGGCGCCTAGCAAGAAGAACTCCATCCATCACCACATCAACTCTCATCCTTTCATCTATTGCTTTCTTTTGATCGAATCCCAACTCTTTTCTTGAATGCCCGCAGGTCCTCCAGGTGCCACGAACACGGAGTCGGTTGCTCTTGCCATCGTGACCTTCGGACAGAAAGCCGGCACATCCGCGGGGTTGACTGCTTGATCATCCAGGCCTCATCCACGAGGGCGAGTGAACTCGGCATCAGGCACTTCGGATCTTTAAGGTTTGCCATCCTGACTCCTAAGTAGGTATTGATCTGAGAGCTAAGTCCTAAGGAATTTCTCAATCCCAAGATCCTCTTTTTATCCTTACTTAGGGACTTGCTTGCCTGAAGTTCTTGTTAGTATAGAACCCTAGATCTACTCCTACTTGCTTTCGGGAATCCTAAACAAATCATTAAAACCCTAAAAATCACTAAAGAAAAATCACTTGCATCATTCTTCATCTTCGCATCTAGTTAATCCCCCATCATGTTTGGTATCAGAGCATGGTTACGACTTAGCACTTCTTAAGTACTTGGATTGGTGCTTCACCAGGCCGTCCGGACTTAGGAGAAAAGTAGGGTTTCAAGACCCTCTCCTCCCATTCCATGGGGATCTCCTAAGGTGTGTAGGGGTGCCATTGTGATAGGCCTTTGAAGAGGAACACAAGAAGAAAAGTTTTGCATCTTTAATTTCAGCTTTTTAGAATTTCAGCATTCCCGTACATAATCTGCTATTTTGATTATTTCTGCCTGTAGGATTGTCAGATTTTTATAATTTTTGTTTTGCTGGACTTTGCATAATTAGAAGCATTTTCCAGAAATTTTTCAGATTTTATTTCAGTCCGTAGAATTTCTACACGGCTGATTACCATCTGAGAAAAAATTTTGTTCTGAAAATTCAGCAAGCACATCTCATCACATCTTCATTTTTCATATAGTTTAATTTTGCATTTAGGGTCATATCTTTTTATTTCCATCATCTTATTTCTATTATCAAACATCAAAATCCAAAAAAATATAACTTAGAGACATATCATTAGATCATTTGTATGCCATCATCTTCATAAATCATCTTAAGGGCAGCAATTTGACATAGGGTCAGGATTTCATTACCTGTCCCTAGCCCAAAAATCACCACCCAGCATATCGAACCCCAACCTCTAATTAAAATTGAATAGACACTTAATTGCTCTAGTGAGCTAGGGACACCCACGAAGTCGGGTCGAACCAAGTGTCAAGCCAAGTTAGACAATTGGTTTGTATGTGCTAGAGTAGCTGGTGTTTAGGCAAGTGGTTCAGGGACAAGAGTCCGAAAGAAGGTGGGTTGGTTCGCTTACCTTTCAAATTGGTGTCTAAGACAAGCAAAGAGGAACCTCCACCAACAGAACAAGAAATTAGTGAGGACTTGGTTCCTGTAAGTCAATGCCCTCAGGAAGAACCCACTCCTTTAGCCTTAACCCAAGACCTCATTCCTCTAACCCCAGTTGATGAACTTTTTCTAGAACTGACTAAGTCTTCCCTTCTCGAAAAACCTGCACTTACAATGACCAAATTTGACCTTATGACACCCATAGGCCAATATTCAAATCTTAAGGTCATTCGGAATAACCATGGTCTGTTTCATGCCTCAAATAAATTGCCCCAAGACTCTGATTCCCATTTCCTACCTTTTCTTGAGTCTACACATGTTTCTAAAGCCATTAGGTTACATTTTACTGAAATCACTAGGTTGCATGAACCTTTAGAGCCCATCCCATTTGCGACATACTTTTGGAAGACCTTATGGCATTTGCTAGGAACCCATGGTAAATTCTCATGTGCATACCAGACCAGGGTCAAACCTAGAGAGTCAATAATCTGTTAGGTTTAGGTCCTAGAGAGTCCAATAAAAAATTGCTCTATAGGAATGCATCGTTGAGTCTGCATTTTGCATCATGCATTAAGTATAAATTTTAAAATAATTTGACTGATTCCCGAAAGTGAACCAAAGAGTTTGATCAAAGAAATTTTGCAATGATTAGGCTTAGACCTGAACGGTTTCCACCAGGAACCGTTAAGAAACTTCATGCTCGTGCAGTTGGCCCCTTTAGAGCGATAAAGAAAGTTGGCCATAATGTCTATGTGCTTGAGCTACCCTAGATTATGGCATTAGCTCGACTTTCAATATCCCGGACTTAGTCGAGTATAGGGAACCAGCAAACATACCCAGTGAGCCATTTGGGCCTAACCTTTCATTTGAGAGTGAACCCGACCTAGAGTGTCCACCTCCAATTTTACCTGATAGAGGAGAGCAAATCGAGCGTGTCTTGGATGATCAAGCTATGACCACCCGGGGCAAAGGCTTTCAGCATTACTTGGTCTGATTGCAAGGCCGATAGCAGTTCGATGATTCGTAGGATACCCGAGAGGACTTGCAGCACCTCGACCCCGACCTTCTGGAAAAATATTAAAGCCAGATCAACCCTTACTCGATAAGGTCGAGTTCCTCCCACCCCGAGAAAATTGGTGTGGGCACCAGACCTCTGATTAGGGTTTCAATTTTTTGGGTCCTGTAATAAGGCTTCAAGCCTAAAGTATTGTATTTTTTTTAGTGATGAATTTAGTTTCAATTGCTTTTGTTTTAGTCTTGAACATTGATCAATTTGGTCAAGTTAGGTCAATGGGTCCTGTACTTAGCTAAATTGGTTTTAGTCCGAGTCTACTGGAAGATTGGGTCCAAGCCTATTTGAAGGAGTGGTCATTGAGTCTAATCCAATTATTAATGGGTCAAGCCATTTTCCATGCCTTAAAGGATGCCACCTCAGCCCTTGAGCACCACCTCACCCATCCCATGTGGCGCCACATCATCATGACAAGTGGACGAACCAAATCAAGAGGAAATGCAGAATATTGGATGCCATCAACCCAAGTGGACACCATCCCTTGACCCAAGCCTCCAATCAAGAGGAAGTGCAGATTTCTTGGACACCATCAAGCCATATGGACAAAATCTCTTGATCCAAGCCTCCCTTCCCTCCCCATATCAAGTTTTCTCCCAAAGAAGGGTGGGCGAAAAAGGAAGGTCAACGGGAGTTGAAGATTTGTGAAGACATGTCCTTTGCTTCAAGCCCCCATATCACGCCTTCTTTCTAAAATGTTTGATCAACCATGGAAGAAATTCAAAAGTCCAAAGGCTCCAAGACAAGATCCATGCTTCATGTCCCCACATCAAGCCTTTCTCCATAAAAGCTTGGATGGTCAAGGAAAGAAGCAATGATCAAGTGGGCGCCCATGATTCTTGAAGACATGCTCCCCTCCTCACTCCCCCAAATCAAGCACTCCACCATTTCAAGGTCGACCAAGAGAGGATTCCATGGAGAAAATATCTGATTTTATGACGCCATCTTCATGAAAACTTGTATTCTCATTTGAAATTTAAATTGGGTCCTAAGGTGCCTATAAAAATGACCTTACCCCTCCTTTGTAATGCTATTGATGATGAATGAAAAAAATATAAGTTTTGACAGCCAATTCTCTTTAGTTGCCTTCGTTCCTTAAGAACGTCGATCTCCGTGAGGAAGCGCCTTCGCCTTCGGGCATTGAGAGGTGTGAGGCCTCGAGTTACTATCTCTTCAACAACTCCATCCTCCAACTTCGAATCGAAGTCCATTGGGATCATCCAACCGGGCGCCTAGCAAGAAGATCTCCACCCATCACCACATCAACTCTCATCCTTTTATCTATTGCTTTCTTTTGATCAAATCCTAATTCTTTTCTTGAATGCCTGCAGGTCCTCCAGGTGCCATAAACACGGAGTCGGTTGCTCTTGCCATCGTGACCTTCGGACAGAAAGCCGACGTATCCGCGGGATTGACTGTTCGATCATCCAGGCCACATCCGCGAGAGCGAGTGAACTCGGCATCGGGCGCTTCGGATCTTCGAGGTTTGCCACGTTGACTCCTAAGTAGGTATTGATCTGAGAGCTAAGTCCTACGGGGTTTCTCAATCCTGGGGTCCTCTTTTGATCCTTACCTAGGGACTTACTTGCTTGCCTGAAGTTCTTGTTAGTATAGAACCCTAGATCTACTCCTACTTGTTTTCGGGAATCCTAAACAAATCATTAAAACCCTAAAAATCACTAAATAAAAATCACTTGCATCATTCTTCATCTTCGCATCTAGTTAATCCCCCATCATGTTTGGTATCAGAGCATGGTTAGGACTTAGCACTTCTTAAGTACTTGGATTGGTGCTTCACCAGGCCATCCGGTCTTAGGAGAAAAGTAGGGTTTCAAGACCCTCTCCTCCCATTCCATGGGGATCTCCTAAGGTGTGTAGGGGTGCCATTGTGATAGGCCTTTGAAGAGGAACACAAGAAGAAAAGTTTTGCATCTTTAATTTCAGCTTTTTAGAATTTCAGCATTTCCGTACATAATCTGCTATTTTGATTATTTCTGCCTGTAGGATTGTCGGATTTTTATGATTTTTGTTTTTCTGGACTTTGAATAATTAGAAGCATTTTCCAGAATTTTTTCAGATTTTATTTCAGTCTGTAAAATTTCTACACGGCTGATTACCATCTGAGAAAAAAATTTGTTCTGAAAATTCAGCAAGCACATCTCATCACATCTTCATTTTTCATATAGTTTAATTTTGCATTTAGGGTCATATCTTTTTATTTCCATCATCTTATTTCTATTATCAAACATCAAAATCCAAAAAAATATAACTTAGAGACATATCATTAGATCATTTGTATGCCATCATCTTCATAAATCATCTTAAGGGCAGCAATTTGACATAGGGTCAGGATTTCATTACCTGTCCCTAGCCCAAAAATCACCACCCAGCATATCGAACCCCAACCTCTAATTAAAACTGAATAGACACTTAATTGCTCTAGTGAGCTAGGGACACCCACGAAGTCGGGTCGAACCAAGTGTCAAGCCAAGTTAGACAATTGGTTTGTATGTGCTTGAGTAGCTGGTGTTTAGGCAAGTGGTTCAGGGACAAGAGTCCGAAGGAAGGTGGGTTGGTTCGCTTACCTTTCAAATTGGTGTCTAAGGCAAGCAAAGAGGAACTCCACCAACAGAACAAGAAATTAGTGAGGACTTGGTTCATGTAAGTCAATGCCCTCAGGAAGAACCTACTCCTTTAGCCTCAACCCAAGACCTCATTCCTTTAACCCCAGTTGATGATCTTTTTCTAGAACTGACTAAGTCTTCCCTTCTCGAAAAACCTGCACTTACAATGACCAAATTTGACCTTATGACACCCATAGGCCAATATTCAAATCTTAAGGTCATTCGGAATAACCATGGTCTGTTTCATGCCTCAAATAAATTGCCCCAAGACTCTGATTCCCATTTCCTACCTTTTCTTGAGTCTACACATGTTTCTAAAGCCATTAGGTTACATTTTACTGTAATCACTAGGTTGCATGAACCTTTAGAGCCCATCCCATTTGCGACATACTTTTGGAAGACCTTATGGCATTTGCTAGGAACCCATGGTAAATTCTCATGTGCATACCAGACCAGGGTCAAACCTAGAGAGTCAATAATCTGTTAGGTTTAGGTCCTAGAGAGTCCAATAAAAATTTGCTCTATAGGAATGCATCGTTGAGTCTGCATTTTGCATCATGCATTAAGTATAAATTTTAAAATAATTTGACTGATTCCCGAAAGTGAACCAAAGAGTTTGATCAAAGGGATTTTGCAATGATTAGGCTTAGACCTGAACGGTTTCCACCAGGAACCGTTAAGAAACTTCATGCTCGTGGAGTTGGCCCCTTTAGAGCGATAAAGAAAGTTGGCCATAATGTCTATGTGCTTGAGCTATCCTGGATTATGGCATTAGCTCGACTTTCAATATCCCGGACTTAGTCGAGTATAGGGAACCAGCAAACATACCCAGTGAGCCATTTGGGCCTAACCTTTCATTTGAGAGCGAACCCGACCTAGAGTGTCCACCTCCAATTTTACCTGATAGAGGAGAGCAAATCGAGCGTGTCTTGGATGATCAAGCTATGACCACCCGGGGCAAAGGCTTTCAGCATTACTTGGTCTGATTGCAAGGCCGACCGCAGTTCGATGATTCGTAGGATACCCGAGAGGACTTGTAGCACCTCGACCCCGAAATATTAAAGCCAGATCAACCCTTACTTGATAAGGTCGAGTTCCTCCCACCCCGAGAAAATTGGTGTGGGCACCAGACCTCTGATTAGGGTTTCAATTTTTTGGGTCCTGTAATAAGGCTTCAAGCCTAAAGTATTGTATTTTTTTTAGTGATGAATTTAGTTTCAATTGCTTTTGTTTTAGTCTTGAACATTGATCAATTTGGTCAAGTTGGGTCAATGGGTCCTGTACCTAGCTAAATTGGTTTTAGTCCAAGTCTACTGGAAGATTGGGTCCAAGCCTATTTGAAGGAGTGGTCATTGAGTCTAATCCAATTATTAATGGGTCAAGCCATTTTCCATGCCTTAAAGGATGCCACCTCAGCCCTTGAGCACCACCTCACCCATCCCATGTGGCACCACATCATCATGACAAGTGGACGAACCAAATCAAGAGGAAATGCAGAATATTGGATGCCATCAACCCAAGTGGACACCATCCCTTGACCCAAGCCTCCAATCAAGAGGAAGTGCAGATTTCTTGGACACCATCAAGCCATATGGACAAAATCTCTTGATCCAAGCCTCCCTTCCCTCCCCATATCAAGTTTTCTCCCAAAGAAGGGTGGGCGAAAAAGGAAGGTCAACGGGAGTTGAAGATTTGTGAAGACATGTCCTTTGCTTCAAGCCCCCATATCACGCCTTCTTTCTAAAGTGTTTGATCAACCATGGAAGAAATTCAAAAGTCCAAAGGCTCCAAGACAAGATCCATGCTTCATGTTCCCACATCAAGCCTTTCTCCATAAAAGCTTGGATGGTCAAGGAAAGAAGCAATGATCAAGTGGGCGCTCATGATTCTTGAAGACATGCTCCCCTCCTCACTCCCCCAAATCAAGCACTCCACCATTTCAAGGTCGACCAAGAGAGGATTCCATGGAGAAAATATCTGATTTTATGACGCCATCTTCATGAAAACTTGTATTCTCATTTGAAATTTAAATTGGATCCTAAGGTGCCTATAAAAATGACCTTACCCCTCCTTTGTAATGCTATTGATGATGAATGAAAAAAATATAAGTTTTGAGAGCCAATTCTCTTTAGTTGCCTTCGTTCCTTAAGAACGTCGATCTCCGTGAGGAAGCGCCTTCGCCTTTGGGCATTGAGAGGTGTGAGGCCTCGAGTTACTATCTCTTCAACAACTCTATCCTCCAACTTCGAATCGAAGTCCATTGGGATCATCCAACCGGGCGCCTAGCAAGAAGATCTCCACCCATCACCACATCAACTCTCATCCTTTTATCTATTGCTTTCTTTTGATCAAATCCTAATTCTTTTCTTGAATGCCTGCAGGTCCTCCAGGTGCCATAAACACGGAGTCGGTTGCTCTTGCCATCATGACCTTCGGACAGAAAGTCGACGTATCCGCGGGATTGACTGTTCGATCATCCAGGCCACATCCGCGAGAGCGAGTGAACTCGGCATCGGGCGCTTCGGATCTTCGAGGTTTGCCATGTTGACTCCTAAGTAGGTATTGATCTGAGAGCTAAGTCCTACGGGGTTTCTCAATCCTGGGATCCTCTTTTGATCCTTACCTAGGGACTTACTTGCTTGCCTGAAGTTCTTGTTAGTATAGAACCCTAGATCTACTCCTACTTATTTTCGGGAATCCTAAACAAATCATTAAAACCCTAAAAATCACTAAATAAAAATCACTTGCATCATTCTTCATCTTCGCATCTAGTTAATCCCCCATCATGTTTGGTATCAGAGCATGGTTAAGACTTAGCACTTCTTAAGTACTTGGATTGGTGCTTCACCAGGCCGTCCGGTCTTAGAAGAAAAGTAGGGTTTCAAGACCCTCTCCTCCCATTCCATGGGGATCTCCTAAGGTGTGTAGGGGTGCCATTGTGATAGGCCTTTGAAGAGGAACACAAGAAGAAAAGTTTTGCATCTTTAATTTCAGCTTTTTAGAATTTCAGCATTCCCGTACATAATCTGCTATTTTGATTATTTCTGCCTGTAGGATTGTCAGATTTTTATGATTTTTGTTTTGCTGGACTTTGCATAATTAGAAGCATTTTCCAGAAGTTTTTCAGATTTTATTTCAGTCCGTAGAATTTCTACACGGCTGATTACCATCTGAGAAAAAATTTTGTTCTGAAAATTCAGCAAGCACATCTCATCACATCTTCATTTTTCATATAGTTCAATTTTGCATTTGGGGTCATATCTTTTTATTTCCATCATCTTATTTCTATTATCAAACATCAAAATCCAAAAAAATATAACTTAGAGACATATCATTAGATCATTTGTATGCCATCATCTTCATAAATCATCTTAAGGGCAGCAATTTGACATAGGGTCAGGATTTCATTACCTGTCCCTAGCCCAAAAATCACCACCCAGCATATCGAACCCCAACCTCTAATTAAAATTGAATAGACACTTAATTGCTCTAGTGAGCTAGGGACACCCACGAAGTCGGGTCGAACCAAGTGTCAAGCCAAGTTAGACAATTGGTTTGTATGTGCTTGAATAGCTGGTGTTTAGGCAAGTGGTTCAGGGACAAGAGTCCGAAGGAAGGTGGGTTGGTTCGCTTACCTTTCAAATTGGTGTCTAAGGCAAGCAAAGAGGAACCTCCACCAACAGAACAAGAAATTAGTGAGGACTTGGTTCCTGTAAGTCAATGCCCTCAGGAAGAACCCACTCCTTTAGCCTCAACCCAAGACCTCATTCCTCTAACCCCAGTTGATGATCTTTTTCTAGAACTGACTAAGTCTTCCCTTCTCGAAAAACCTGCACTTACAATGACCAAATTTGACCTTATGACACCCATAGGCCAATATTCAAATCTTAAGGTCATTCGGAATAACCATGGTCTGTTTCATGCCTCAAATAAATTGCCCCAAGACTCTGATTCCCATTTCCTACCTTTTCTTGAGTCTACACATGTTTCTAAAGCCATTAGGTTACATTTTACTGAAATCACTAGGTTTCATGAACCTTTAGAGCCCATCCCATTTGCGACATACTTTTGGAAGACCTTATGGCATTTGCTAGGAACCCATGGTAAATTCTCATGTGCATACCAGACCAGGGTCAAACCTAGAGAGTCAATAATCTGTTAGGTTTAGGTCCTAGAGAGTCCAATAAAAAATTGCTCTATAGGAATGCATCGTTGAGTCTGCATTTTGCATCATGCATTAAGTATAAATTTTAAAATAATTTGACTGATTCCCGAAAGTGAACCAAAGAGTTTGATCAAAGGAATTTTGCAATGATTAGGCTTAGACCTGAACGGTTTCCACCAGGAACCATTAAGAAACTTCATGCTCGTGGAGTTGGCCCCTTTAGAGCGATAAAGAAAGTTGGCCATAATGTCTATGTGCTTGAGCTACCCTGGATTATGGCATTAGCTCGACTTTCATTATCCCGGACTTAGTCGAGTATAGGGAACCAGCAAACATACCCAGTGAGCCATTTGGGCCTAACCTTTCATTTGAGAGCGAACCCGACCTAGAGTGTCCACCTCCAATTTTACCTGATAGAGGAGAGCAAATCGAGCGTGTCTTGGATGATCAAGCTATGACCACCCGGGGCAAAGGCTTTCAGCATTACTTGGTCTGATTGCAAGGCCGACCGCAGTTCGATGATTCGTAGGATACCCGAGAGGACTTGCAGCACCTCGACCCCGACCTTCTGGAAAAATATTAAAGCCAGATCAACCCTTACTCGATAAGGTTGAGTTCCTCCCACCCCGAGAAAATTGGTGTGGGCACCAGACCTCTGATTAGGGTTTCAATTTTTTGGGTCCTGTAATAAGGCTTCAAGCCTAAAGTATTGTATTTTTTTTAGTGATGAATTTAGTTTCAATTGCTTTTGTTTTAGTCTTGAACATTGATCAATTTGGTCAAGTTGGGTCAATGGGTCCTGTACTTAGCTAAATTGGTTTTAGTCCGAGTCTACTGGAAGATTGGGTCCAAGCCTATTTGAAGGAGTGGTCATTGAGTCTAGTCCAATTATTAATGGGTCAAGCCATTTTCCATGCCTTAAAGGATGCCACCTCAGCCCTTGAGCACCACCTCACCCATCCCATGTGGCGCCACATCATCATGACAAGTGGACGAACCAAATCAAGAGGAAATGCAGAATATTGGATGCCATCAACCCAAGTGGACACCATCCCTTGACCCAAGCCTCCAATCAAGAGGAAGTGCAGATTTCTTGGACACCATCAAGCCATATGGACAAAATCTCTTGATCCAAGCCTCCCTTCCCTCCCCATATCAAGTTTTCTCCCAAAGAAGGGTGGGCGAAAAAGGAAGGTCAACGGGAGTTGAAGATTTGTGAAGACATGTCCTTTTCTTCAAGCCCCCATATCACGCCTTCTTTCTAAAGTGTTTGATCAACCATGGAAGAAATTCAAAAGTCCAAAGGCTCCAAGACAAGATCCATGCTTCATGTCCCCACATCAAGCCTTTCTCCATAAAAGCTTGGATGGTCAAGGAAAGAAGCAATGATCAAGTGGGCGCCCATGATTCTTGAAGACATGCTCCCCTCCTCACTCCCCCAAATCAAGCACTCCACCATTTCAAGGTCGACCAAGAGAGGATTCCATGGAGAAAATATCTGATTTTATGACGCCATCTTCATGAAAACTTGTATTCTCATTTGAAATTTAAATTGGGTCCTAAGGTGCCTATAAAAATGACCTTACCCCTCCTTTGTAATGCTATTGATGATGAATGAAAAAAATATAAGTTTTGACAGCCAATTCTCTTTAGTTGCCTTCGTTCCTTAAGAACGTCGATCTCCGTGAGGAAGCGCCTTCGCCTTCGGGCATTGAGAGTTGTGAGGCCTCGAGTTACTATCTCTTCAACAACTCCATCCTCCAACTTCGAATCGAAGTCCATTGGGATCATCCAACCGGGCGCCTAGCAAGAAGATCTCCACCGATCACCACATCAACTCTCATCCCTTTATCTATTGCTTTCTTTTGATCAAATCCTAATTCTTTTCTTGAATGCCTGCAGGTCCTCCAGGTGCCATAAACACGGAGTCGGTTGCTCTTGCCATCGTGACCTTCGGCCAGAAAGCCGACGTATCCGCGGGATTGACTGTTCGATCATCCAGGCCACATCCGCGAGAGCGAGTGAACTCGGCATCGGGTGCTTCGGATCTTTGAGGTTTGCCACGTTGACTCCTAAGTAGGTATTGATCTGAGAGCTAAGTCCTACGGGGTTTCTCAATCCTGGGGTCCTCTTTTGATCCTTACCTAGGGACTTACTTGCTTGCCTGAAGTTCTTGTTAGTATAGAACCCTAGATCTACTCCTACTTGTTTTCGGGAATCCTAAACAAATCATTAAAACCCTAAAAATCACCAAAAAAAAAATCACTTGCATCATTCTTCATCTTCGCATCTAGTTAGTCCCCCATCACCAACAGAAAGTACTTTTTGTCGGGATGCAAAAGGTGGCTTATAAGTATAGATTTTAGAAGTACAGGGTTGAATTGTGAGTGAAATGAATTAATACTTCCTCTTAAGCCACTTGATTACGAAAGAAAGTCTTGGATTTCCCATCCAGCCTGCTGCTGAAAATTCTACCAAAAATATCTCAAATTTTCAATATTGTGTAGTCTATAGTCTAAAAAATTTGGACCACATCTTGAATAATGATGCTCTTAATTATTAAGGCAAATTCAGTAGAACTTTCAACTGATAGAGAGAGATGCCTTGATACGGTCAACACTCAACAATGTGAGGAAGGGCTTTTATATTGTCGTCAATAGCCTGATTGACACAGGACTCCAAGTCATTCATGGCATTTGTTTTCTGTTGGAGTTTTGCTGCTTCAAACTTGTCTTGGCATGCCATTAGAGACCGGTTCATTCATTCCTAAAGGGGAAAAGAAACAAACTGAGTTGCAATTATTGGTGTTGCAGAGTTTTCACATAATTGCAGATTCATGATCTACGAATATCAAAGAAATATAGTGAAGACATAAGTTATAGCAGAGCATCCTACAACTATAGCATAACTGGCAGATGTTCAATAGAGCGTGACACAACAAATACAATTTACATAGTCCATAAGCTGAAAATGAGATTTGCATGGATAGATCAATGATACCACTGTGACAAGTGAAATACTATCATAAGAATTAACAACCTTGAGACTTTCCACAGTACATTCTAGAAGTTAAAAGTTCCAAAATTTCTTAGTCTCTTAATGCATGTCTGTACCACTGCATGAGCATTAAACCAGATCTCGTATTATTCATCAAGCTAAATCTTCTCTATTTTGTAAAACTATACTCTTTTTTATAACCATTCCCATTTGGGTGTATGTTTATTGTTTTCTCATTTTTCAGAATGACAAAATTTGATGAGGTTGATTTATACATCAGCATTCAGTGCGAGTTGCTTGATACTTCCTGTTGACTCACTAAACTAATTTGATAAGCTATGTTTTTCCTTACCACTAGATTTTAAATTTATCAATGTTGGTCCCCTTTGACCTCTAGGCACCTCAGTGCTAGGAGGTCAATTGAGCCCCACCCGCCACCTGCAGTATTTTAAAATGTTGCTTATGATTAAAACAATATATTTGAGTCCTAAAATTATAGAACCATGTCCTATATTTCATCTTATGATCACATGTGCAATACAAGCAGAAAAAATCAAAAGAGGGAGGAGAAATAAACTTGTCCATCTCTCTATGCATACACTTCATTTGGTTTTTGAGGCTTCAAATGCACCATTTTAGGAATTCAGATGTCTTTTAGTGAAATGATTGTATAACTTTATAAATCCTAGATGAGACAAGAATTTCTAATCAGTGACATCAAGAAGAAGATGGTTTTCACTGTGTATCGGGGAAAGAAATAGAAGTAGCAGGGGAGGTAAGGAGGGAATGTGAGGGAGTAAAGAAGGTAAGACAGGTGTTTATACAAACTTGATATGTTTTATGCAAATTTGTGATTAGTCATTTATTGAATACAATATAACAATGCTAAATGCTAAAAGGCTTATAAGACCAATATGAGGAGTCATATTAGCTAGTACTACTACATTAATTACTATATTATTACCAAGATAATATTTGACTGTGATTAAATTATAACATCTAAATGGTTAAGAAAATCAAAAGGAACTATATCTAACTATCTATCTATCTATATATATATATACATACTCTGAAACATATAAAAGATGTGTGACAACCTGCAATAGTATCTAATGTAATGATGCTACATTTACTTTGGTTCCACTATCAATTGCGATATTAAATTTAGCATGCTTTATACTAAAGCAGGTAACCAAAAGATAATGCAAGCTCTGTTATGTGGTATAATTAAAACCCCCTTTACATCTCCCATATCTAGAATGTTGTATCTTTTATGTGAAAATGAAGTAAAATAAAAACAAGGAATAAGTTCTAAAATTAGAAATAAGAGCAGTAGTGCATTGAACCAACATTGATCTTGTGCATGGATGATTGGGCTTGTGTAATTCAAGTTCAAAGTCCTAAAGCATATTCAATTTGGAAAAAACAAACATCTGCTGCAAAAAATATTTTAGTCAACTATCCCAATTTCCTTACTCTTAAAATGGGTGGAATGGTAGAAAATGATTCACGTAGCCGACCTCAACTAGTTTGGGATTAAGGCTTGGTTGAGTTGAGTCCCAATTTTCTTACTCCATTAGTGACAATGTAGTCCTTCTTCAAACATCTTGTACATCCCGTTGCTCCCATCTTTGTTGATAGACATTTCTACAGGTGTGTTTGCTCCCATTATGGGATGTTGCAGGCTCAAAACACTAAATAATTGACTTCAAGCCCCAGTACTTATTCCTTTATGCCCATTTCACACATCCATCTCTGGTGCTTACAAGTTCATGTGTATACCCTCAATTTCAAGAACATTTCCAGTCATTTCAATCCTTTCACTATCCATTATTTATACCAATATCCCATTCTTCATTTTCTCCAATGATTTAAAATTTCAGATTGACCTTTATAGCAGGAATCTTCCACTTAGAGTGGTGCATCCACTTGGACTCTCCTCAAAAACATGGCCCTGCACATGCCTCATAAGTGTTTCTTCTCATTCTTCTTCTTCTTCTTTTAATGAGAACCACTTCCCCATGCCCATGCTCCTACACCCGCACCCACTTAGAGTAACTAAGCAATTGATAACTGCAATGAACCATCATCATTGCTTACATGTTTTCTCACTCATGTTATAGAGTGTTCTGGTGCCCCAAATTAACAACTATAATTTTAATTTCCGTTTTTGTCTCTTTTTGAACCAAGCAAATAACATCTAGCAATGATGAAGCCCTAAGCACCACCAATCATTCCATCCCCACCAATCAACTAAAACCAAACTATTAATATCAAGAAACAAGAACTCCATAACATTTATCTTCTTAGAAAACAACAGCAAACATGCTAGTCAAAGAAAAAATAACGGGAACGAAAGAAACCAATTGGTTTATTGAAGCAAAGGAAGAAGAAAATCTAGAATACCTGAAACTTGGCCATTTCATATTGAACCATATTATTGGCATCGACAGCCGGAACGCTGCAACGCTCCACGCAGTTGTTGATATCCTCCTGCCCCCGCCTCCTGTCGAAGCATTCATACGCACATCTGAAGTATGCTTGCTGCAATACCCATTAAATTTAACAATTTGTCATGAAATATATAAATAAATGAATGCATGAATGAATAATCCACATACCACCAAAACTTTATTAAAAACTGTAAAAAAAAGAAAAAATCAATATGGAAGAAGCAACTCACCAAACTTTACCAGGAGAATCAAAATTATAGAAATACTGCTTAAAGGAGAAGAATTGGCATTAAAAAAAAAAAGGATAAAACTCAAGCATTAAATTTTTGAGACGTACTGAAAATATATGATAGATAGGGGAATGAAAGAAGAAGACGAAGAAGAAGAAAAGGTGCCTGGAGAGTGAAGTTAACGTGGTCTTGGATGGGAGAGAGATGATCCTGCGCCGCGACGTTTACTTGCTCTATCTTCCTTCTCAGTCTATCCGATACCATTCGTTCTTCTACTGCAGCTATGTGATCCATCTCTCAGTGCTTGTCTATCTCTCTTGTTGTACTTGTTGTTGTTCCGTTTCTACCAGCCGCTTTGGGAGCCTCGGGCTTAGGGGTTTTGGGATGCTTGGCTTGGAGAAGAGGATTTCGGTTTTTTTTTTTGGAACCGATGTATACAGCAAACAGTGCGAAACTGAATACAACGCAGGAGGAGGATTTCATTCGGTAACACTGCAGAACGGTTTCAAGCTACGTTATCTAACCCTGGACAGTTGTACTACAGCCCCTTTATTTTATTTTACGTTATTTTATTTTATTATTATGTAGGTGGGCAGTCGCATTAGATGGATGTAAGAATTATCCAAAAAAAAATCAAAGAAAAAAGTTTTTGAAGGGGTTCGGGAATATGGTCATTCTGATTTCAGGACCAATCATTAAAATACTGAGCAACAAAGAAGGTAATCTAGTCAGCTGCACTGTTTATCTTTTGGTAGACGTATCTCGTCAAAATCATCCTGGATGATCAAAGAAAGCTCTAGATATCGTGAAGGAGTGGATGGGCATCGCAATACTCCATCCTGCCCTGAATTCAACTAATAATAGTGGAAGTATTTCCTTCAATAAGGATCCTCTCCGCATGCAGCTCCTGCGTAGCTCTCATGATACCTGCCCATGCAACAGTGAGCTCAGCTTCTGGGACTGAAGACTCATAAAGAAAGAAAACCCCCCGTTATCGGAAGCTTGCCCTTTGTGTCTTGAATGACATACTGGTACGACACAGGCAATTGAAAAAAGATTTCAAGCTAATCTAATTCACCCAGACTCTTTATGGATTTGTTGCTAAGGTAAATTGATCAAGATAATCAATGGACAAAAGCAAAGAAGCAAAACAAGGAAGCATCAACTACTTCAACTTCCTCACCACATTTATTGAAGCCAACTTAATTACCACAACTACTACAACTTCCACAACTTTTTCAACTTCTTGGACGACACGTGAAGCCAACTTCCTCCTTGGTACCACATCATCAACTTCTTTCTTGGCGCCAACTAATTTAACTACTTCCAACTCCCTTCAACTACTTGGAACAACTTAAAATAACTTCCCAACCACCTTGCCATGTGGCATGCTACTTCATTCTCCACTTCACCATCCAACAAGGATGCCACATCAGCAAGGAAGGTTGCATCACCCCGTCACATGTGCTAATTGGTTGAAACCAACTATAGTTACAACTACTAACCTCTTGTTGTCACAACCAATTACCTAATCTTGTTATAACCTATCTATTTGTTATAACCAAATTAGTTACAACTAATGTTGGTTAGGATAGCCTTATCTCTTGTAGCCGAATTCTATAGAGGCCTATAAATACCTCCTAATCCCTTGTAAGAAATGTACTTGATGAATGAAATGAAAGCTTGAAGCCTTCTTTTCCTTGGCCGTATGCCATTATTTTCGCTCCAAGTGTGGAGAGAATGTGAGGCCCATTTTTCTTGCTTGGTTTTTTCTTCTTCCATTGCCACAAGCAATGTCACTTTTTGAGGGAGGGGGTGTGAGGCCCATTCCACTTCAACGAAGTCCTTCTATGACTGTTTGAAGTATCGCTCCATGAGGGAGAGGGTATGTGACCCAAGTCCAAGCCATCCAAGCTCCAAGAGCCTTCCTATTTTCGTTCTCTTCCCTTTCTTATTTCAATTCCTTTCTTTTCTTTGCTTCCACGCCTTCTAATATCTCTTTTGCAAGTTCTCTCAATGATCTCGGGTTGAAGATGAAGGTCACCTCGCCTTGGAACCAACTACAAGTGAAGTCCATTGCCAAAGGTGTGTAAGTCTTACCTTCCACTTATCCTTCTTAGGAGTATTAAGTAAATCCTCGACCAATCACTTTAGCTTTCATTATTGGTAAAGAAACCCTTCCTAGACTCTTAAAATATGAATATTTGAAGGTACTTGCCCTAGTAAAGATGGTTTCTTAGCCATATAGTCCTTTCTCTTTAATTTGAACAAGATCTTATTTGCGGGTGTTTTAACTTTTGAACTAATAGTTTCTTTCATTGCATTTTCTTGCTTTCTCATGCTTCATTTAGCTAGTACATGTAAAATTCCTTGCTCATCATAGATAGCTAATTTTCTAGGCTTCACCATCCATCTCATCTTGTCCCACATCAATTTGGTATCAGAGCGTGGTTTACTAGGACAAGTATGATTGTTAAAATTTTGCATTAATTTCTAGTATCATGTCTTCAAGTTTTCCCTTCAAAATTTTAAACTTTCAAAAAAAAAAAAAATGAACTCTAAATTCCAAACTTTGAAATTGAAAATTCCAATTTTAAAATTTGAATTTTGAGATTTTGATATTTGAATTTCGAATTACAAGTTCTATTGGTTAGTTAGAGATTTGATTGTGCATCCATTCTAAAACACTTAAGGGCATTCAATCACAAGATAAGGGAAGGAGTTTATTATCTTTCCTTGGCCCAAAATAACCACCTACATCTTGCATCGACCTGAGCCTAATCTAAAATCGAATAGGAACCTAAGCCAGGGACATCAACGAGTCAAGTTCATGTGCTTGATGAGACTTAGTATTGATTGATTCTGTATTTGCTAATTGATATTGGTGTCTAAGGCTAGGGATCCAACGACAAATGCCTTAAGTGGATCTGTGATTTTTTAATTAGGACCTCGTGAAGGCAAGGGGAGCCTCCCACAATTCCATCTCTTACATGGATAGTTGAAAGGGTAACTATGGTCTTGATTGTTCCCCAGTCAATTCCTGTTACATTGAACTTCTAGGTCTAGGAGTCCTAGAAGCTAAAAATTTGTACTGCATGTCAACTAGATTAGGAACTCAATATCAGCAGTCCCAAACCTAGCTTGGTTTATCCATGGACTCCAATCTTGAGGCAACACTAAGGATTTTAACTAAACAACTAGCCCAACTAAATAATAATTTTGAACAAAAGAAGGAGCGTGTCGAGATCCTAGAAGAGGCATGATTGAACCACACTGAACCTGAATTACCTAGGCCAAATCCCTTGGGTCAAAGAGCCCCTCATCATGATCTCACCCCTGAACACAATCCTAGACGCCCACACCAAGACTTCATGGATTCGGAGGAAAGAGCTATTAGGAGCATACGTTTAGAGGCACCTATCTTTGATGGAAGTCTAGACCCTAAGACTTACATTGACTGGGAGGGAAAAATAGACCAATAATTCGAATGATATGAGATGACCGAGGAGAGAAAATGTAAGTTTGCCAAACTCAGATTAGTTTGCCAGGCTAGGCTATACTGGAAAAATGTTGAACGTATGATTAGATAGAGAGAAGGCACACACATAGCTACCTGGAGAGCCATAAAATTTAAGCTTAAGAAAAAGTACCTCTCTATGTCTTATCACCAGAGACTTTTAGATCAGTGGCAAAGATTGAATCAGGGTAATAAGACAGTATCTGAATACATTGCCAAATTTGATGAGTATGTCATGAAGTATAATATCGATGAGTCTGAAGCTGTGACCTTGTCCA
Source organism: Areca catechu (assembly GCA_021397845.1). NCBI lineage: Eukaryota > Viridiplantae > Streptophyta > Magnoliopsida > Arecales > Arecaceae > Areca > Areca catechu. Next base: position 132,180,722 of record CM038044.1, on the reverse strand, counting down.
GATTTTGAGCTGGATTGCATGAGGAAATTCTGAGAGACTTGTTTCTAAGAGAAGTTCATAATCTAGAGCAAGCCTATCAAATAGCAAGAGATTTTGAGAGGTTTCAAAGGGGACCCATAACCCATCGACTCAAACCCAATAGGATTAATACCCCTGGATATAAGTCGAGTACTAGTCAAGTTTCCCTTAGACCCATCCCTACTATCCCATTTGTTTATAATGATGACATTGAAGAGAAAATATATATGGCAAACCCAGAATTAGTTAACCAGGAAAATACTCAGACTGAAGCTATATTGGAAGGACAATTAGAAGAAGAGGACTATGAGGAGTATAACACTGCTACTACTAGGACTTTACCTGAGGAAATACTAGAAGAGAATCAAATTATAGAGCCTAGTCTTGAAATTTAAGAACAAGAGAAAATTAGTGAGGACATGGTTTCTTCAATTCAGTATCTTCAGGAGGAATTCACTCCTTTAGTCCTAGTTAAAGATCTCTTTCTTGAAATTACTTACTCATCCTTCTATAAAGTGGACCTTTTATCGCCTGGAGATATAAATCAATGTCCAAACCTTAAGGTCATCCCCATTAATTTAGGATTATTCCATGAATCCTCTTCTTATTTTTTACCCTACCCTAAGGCTTCCAATGCTTCTAGAACCACTCGATTACACTTTGTTGAGGTTAACAGGTTGCATAAATCCTTTGAGCACATTAGATTTGCTACCTATTTCTGGAAGACCTAATGGTATTTATTAAGAGTCCATGTAAAATTCTCATCTACATGTCACCCACCAACCAAGGGTCAAGCACAAAGTTGTAGTTAAAGATTTAATAAATTTCTTTCGATAGGCATGCATAGTCGAACCTGTAATTTATTAGGTGTTGGTATGAGTCATATGCATAGCATATTAGATATTTGCATTTGAGCAATGAAACTTACAAGCATATGGCTAATTCCTATAAGAGAGACAAAGAATTTTATAAAGGAGACTATGTAATGATTAGGCTCAAGCCTGAACAGTTTCCACCCGGAACCATGAAAAAGTTACATGCTTGTGGTAAAGGTCCTTTCAAAATAATAAAAAAATTGGACCTAATACCTATGTGCTTGAGTTACCATCTGACTTTGGTATCAATTTCACCTTCGATATTTCTGACCTAGTAGAGTATAAGGAACCAACAATGATACCTAATAAGCCTTTCAGACCTGATCCCATTTTTGAGTATGAACCAATCCTTGAGTGTCCACCAGCTACACTACCAAATCGGCAAGATAGGATCCAGCAAATTCTAGATGATAAGACTATCACTACCTAGAACAAGGGCTATTAACGCTATTTGGTTCATTGGCAAGAACGACCTGAATCAGAAGACTCATGGATTACTCGAGAGGACCTACACAGGATCAACCCAGACTTGCTAGAACAATACCAAAGTCAAGTTGACCCATACTCGACAGGGTCGAGTTCTTTCCATCCCGGGAGAATTGGTGCGGACTCCGGTAATGGAAAAATATTTCAAGCTAATCTAATTCACCCAGACTCTTTATGGATTTATTGCTAGAAGCAAAGGAAGCATCAACTACTTCAACTTCATCACCATATTTATTGAAGCCAACTTAACTACCACAACTTCTTCAACTTCTTGGACGATACATAAAGCCAACTACCTCCTTGGGCACTATATCATCAACTTCTTTCTTGGGCGCCAACTAATTCAACTACTTCCAACCCCCTTCAACTACTTGGAATAACTTGAAATAACTTCTCAACCATCTTGCCATGTGGAATGCCACTTCATTCTCCACTTCACCCTCCAACAGGGATGCCACATCAGCAAGGAAGGTTGCACCACCCCGCTACATGTGCTAATTCGTTGCAACCAACTATAGTTACAACTACTAACTTATTATTGTTACAACCAATTACCTAATCTTATTATAACCTACCTATTTGTTATAACCAAATTAGTTACAACTAATGTTGATTAGGATAGCCTTATCTCTTGTAGCCAAATCCCATGGAGGCCTATAAATACTTCCTAACCCCTCGTAAGAAAGGTACTTGATGAATGAAATGAAAGCTTGAAGTCTTCTTTTTCTTGGCCGTGTGCCATTATTTTCGCTCCAAGTGTGAAAAGGGTGTGAGGCCTACTTTTCTTGCTTATTTTTTTCTTTTTTCATTGCCACAAACAATGTCACTCCTTGAGGGAGGGGGTGTGAGGCCCATTCCACTTCAACGAAGTCCTTCCATGGCTGTTGAAAGTGTCGCTCCATGAGGGAGAGGGTGTGAGACCCAAGTCCAAGCCGTCCAAGCTCCAAGAGCCTTTCTATTTTTCTTCTCTTCCCTTTCTTATTATAATTCATTTCTTCTTTTTGTTTCCATGCCTTTTAATGATCTCTTTTGCAGGTTCTCTCCATGATCTTGGGTTGAAGATGGTCACTGATAAGTGCATAAAAATTAGTGATAAATGCATTAATTTATTAATTAAATTTATTTTATTTAATTAAAATTAATATTTTTATGCAGTGTTTTAACATAAGAAGCCTGTGAAGAGCGTGAATTTTGGGATTCAACAGCATGAACAGCATGAAAATTGGATTTTAATTGAGCAAGGAAGAGAAATTTCAAGGAATTGTTATGAAACTGCACAGTTTTTAAAGCACTGGTTCAACATGAACCACCCAATTGGTCCATGAATCTCTAGCTGGTCCATGGCTGCCATTGCAGCTGGTCCACAATTCTTGCTCATGGATCACAGGCCAACCAAAGCACCGTCTTCATCGGGGGAGCTTCCGGATCTCTTTCCCTCGCTGCCGAGACATCGTCCGAGAAGTCGCTAGAGGTCCGAAAATGGCCAAAAATGGATCCAAGGAAGAGCCATGGTCATCTTCTTCCCATTTTCTCCTCCGATCTCCTGTTGCCACTACAAAATCGCCGGCCACGCTTAGTCCGTTCCACCGTCCACCTGTCTTCTTCCAATCTGTTGCTGCTGCCGCTCCCAGGCTCTTCATCTTCCCTTGTTACCATTATCAGCCAGCACTCCTCTCTTCATAGCGCCTCCTCCTATGCCGGAAAATCCCAGGAAGTCACCTCCCATGACTGTGAGGCCCGCCCGTGTTTTGGGCATTGTGGGATGAAGTCGGCAGCCCTTGCTGACTTCACTCGGAACCCAGAGACAAAAAAAAAATGAGAAGCCAAAACAGGGGAGGGGTGTTCATGTTGATCGGCCAGGGATTTCGCCGGAGGACTCGGGAGGGAGAGTCATGGAGGGGAGGGGAGGAGTCAACGATGAGTTTGGGATAGGCTAGGACTCCGATCGGGCCATCTTCGCTTCCTAAATGGCGAGGAAACCATCGTGTTCCTCTTTAAATCCCTCACTACCGTCGTCGAATCGAGCCTCATCGATTTCCACGCCTTCGTCCTCCTCTCCAGTGAGTACCCGAAAGCCCTGCAAGACCGGTGAGTTCTTCCTTTAGTTATTTTTTAGGATTAACGGGATTTTTGTTTGATTTTGTTCGATTTGCGCGGACCGATCATTGCTGGTGGCCGCGTCGCCACCGTCTTTCCACCGGTCCGTTGAGCCTCCCCGGCAACCGCCTCCCATGGCCACCGCCGGCTGCCGTGGGGAGGGTGGTTCGGTCGAGATGAGGAGCAGGGGCGGGTTCGGGAAGAAGAGAGGAGAAGGAAGAGAAAGAAAGAAAGAAAAAATAGGGGGGGCTAAGTTCCGTGGAAATACAAAAAAATAGAGAGAGAGAAGCTTCCATTCCGTGAGGGAAAAAAAGAAAAAATGGAAAAAGAAAAGAAAAGAAAAAAAATGAAGAGTGAGAAACCTATTTTAATCTGCATTGGATTGCATGCATTGTGTTGGTGTGGGTGCATTGTGTTGGTGTTGTCACTCTCTAGTCTATCTATGATCATACGAGGACCTAGTCTCCTTGTGGGCCTCCAGCGGGGCGATCGCTGGAACATGACCGATGAGTGGTATGTGAGTCAAGAGCTAGTTGCCTTATTTTAGCCTTACATGGCAGGCACATGCAGAGGATGCATGTTTCTCATGTGATACTCAGAGCTAGTTTTTCTTGTGAGCCTCTAGTGGGGCGATCACTGGTGCATGACCGATTTCGGTATGTGAGTTAGGATCTAGTCTCTTGTGGGGTGAGCCACGGGCCGATCATGGCCATAGTCAAAGGGACTAGGAGAGTAAAGTAAATGGTTGGCCATCCATAGTTATGTCAGTGTCGGTTGAGATTAAGTATATATATTTGCATCATGTTGCTGGATATATATTATTATATTGATGGACATCTTGTTGTATGGTGTGTTTGTGCTTGCTATTTATTAATGGCATATTTATGTATGTATACTAGAGGTATAGCTCATCCCTGTTTTCCTATATTTTTGTTGCAGATCCGGAATATCAATTGGACTTTGGGACCAGTCAGTGAGGAGCTAGGGTTTAGGTGTTGATCTCTGAGTTTATAGTTGAATTTTATGAAAATTCTTGGAATCAATAAATAATTAGTGAAATTTGTTCCTTACCACTATTTGGATGTTGAATTGAAGATTAGGACTCGTATGATCCCTAGGGTGATACCTAGGGTTATGTGGCTGGTCGCGTAGCTGATTCTAGTTCTAGATTCGGGATGTGACAGAGTGGTATCAGAGCAAAGGTTTAAGATCAAGTGATCTAGTTAATGAGAGTGGATAGAATTAGGATTTTGATTGAATATTCTAGAGTAATTATCGATACTGAGAATTTATTTAATTCCCTTTGATAGGTGTATGTTATTATTATTCAAGGGTTTTGCTAAGTATCGGAGGCTTGCTTGAATAAAAATTGGATTTAAACTCCCCTAGCTTAATTTTTGGAAGAATGTCATTGAGACTAGATAATGGATATATGGAGGTATATTTTGAGTTATGTCATGGATTTGATTTACTTTGGGAATCTAGTTTTGATATAATTAATAAGATGGTTATTAAGGCATGACTGAATGATATTGAAGTTTATGTTATGATCACTTGAGAATGACATAAGTAGTTAGGATATGATTAAGTGATATTAAAATTTAGATTGTGATCACTATGGATTATGATTTTTGAACTTAATGTTATGATCAATTGGAATGGATTCGAAGTTGGATTTCTAATCCCTAGGTACTGTGCATAAGATCTGGAAGATGATTTTTGTAGAGATTGATCTTGGATGAGACTAAATGGTTGATACTATTTGATCATGATAAGTAAGCATATTATAGATATTGAAGGGATAGATAAGATGTATATATATTTATCTCTGATAAATGGATTAGACCGAGCTTCAGAAGTGTTGACCTGGAAGTATAGTGTGTTATGTTATGCTGAATACGTATATTTAGTTCTTAATTAAATAATGTTGGGATCCTAAATTTGATATGGATGAAGATCATGATAGCTTGCAAGTTTTGTTAAATTTTGGATTATAAATTTCGGGACTGTTGCAAGCTATTTATGATGTAGGTTATGAAAAAGTTTAATGAGATCAAGAAGGAGAATTTTTCGACGAATCTGTATATGGATTATGAAATGGAAATATGTTTTGGATAACGCTTAGATTTGTAATTTGCTATTAGCAGATTAAAGGATTTAATGTGGACATGGCATGCATATCTTGGTAAAAATTTTTGATGACTTATGTTAGTGGTCTTAGATTGGATTATTTGATCCTATATGTATGTTAGAGATTATTGGATATGTTAAACTCCAAGTCAAGTTTAAGATTTATGAGAAAATTTAGGTTATATTGCTACTGATGTTTTATTTAGCAAAAAAAAGGTGTATTGAAAGACTTATATGGGTTTAGTCTATAAGGAGTATCCTTGTTAGAAATTTATCTAATAAAATTAGAGAATTTGAAAATTTATATCAGAGTGCGCAGCGAAAGTGTGGTGGACTAAAGATATTAGGATTAAAGTGTATTATGACGTGTGAATATGAGCTCTTATTAGGATTATTGAATTTGGGCCAAATGGTATATATGAGTTTTGGATCATATATATTTGAGTTTCGGAAGACCTAAATTTATTTTTAAATTTCGAGGATGAAATTTTTGTTAGAAGGGGAGAATGTGAGGCCTGCCTGTGTTTTGGGCGTTGTGGGCTGAAGTCGGCAGCCTTTGCTGACTTCACCCGGAACCCAGGAAAAAAAAATGGAGAAGCCAAAATAGGGGAGGGGTGTTCGCGTTGATCGACTGGGGATTTCGCCGGAGGACTTGAGAGGGAGAGTCGTGGAGGGGAGGAGTCAACGATGAGTTTGGGATAGGCTAGGACTCCGATCGGGTGGTCTTCGCTTCCCAAATGGCGAGGAAACCATCGTGTTCCTCTTTAAATCCCTCTCTACCACCGTCGAATCGAGCCTCATCAATTTCCACGCCTTCGTCCTCCTCTCCGGCGAGCACCCGGAAGCCCTGCAAGACCTGTGAGTTCTTCCTTTAGTTATTTTTTAAGATTAACAAGATTTTGGTTTGATTTTGTTTTGTTTGCTCAAACCGCTCACCGTCGGTGGCCACGTCGCCACCGTCTTTCCACTGGTCCGTCGAGCCTCCCCGGCAACCGCCTCCCATGGCCACCGTCGGCTGCCATGGGGAGGGTGGTTCGATCAAGATGAGGAGCAGGGGCGGGTTCGGAAAGAAGAGAGAAGGAAGAGAAAGAAAGAAAGAAAAAAAAAGGGGGGCTAAGTTCCGTGGAAATAGGAAAAAAAAACAAAGAGAGAGAGAGAAAGCCTCCATTCCATGAGGAAAAAAAATGAAAAAATGGAAAAAGAAAAGAAAAGAAAAAAATATGAAGAGAGAGAAACCTACTTGAGAGTCCATCGCTGGGGTGGTTTTCAGTGGCTCACCTGCGAGGTCTCCCGCCATCGTGGGCGAGGAAAGAGAGAGAGGAGAGAGAAAGAGGAATGAGAGAGGAGAGAGAAAGAGGAGAGAGAAGAGAAAGGGAGGTGTTGACTCTACTAATTGATTTTGATGATAAGCAAAATAGTTAAGTATAAGTTGAGGACTAATGATTTGCCTTAAGTGTGTTTTTATTGAAAGGGTGCTCACAAAATTTGAAGAAGCTAAGTTGTTTTGAAGAAGCCAAGTTTGTAATGAAAAGATTAATCAAAAGAAGACTTGGACACTTATGAGATGGTTGAATGGATAGCTAAGTTAAGTAGAAACTTGTTCCAGCTCAAAATCAGCAGTTTTTGTATATTTTTCAGTGATGTGTCGACTCAAAGTGTCGACACATGACATGAAGTGTCGACACATGAAGATGAAGTGTCGACTCTGGCTGGTACGCAGCAAAGTTTCAAATGGCATAGATAAAGTATCGATATATGGACCTGAAGTGTTGACTCAAAGTGTCAACACATGGATCAACACATCGCTTGAGACTTTCAAGCCACAGAACTTGCAGAAGTTGAAGGAACAGTTGAAGTATCGATACATGGAAGCAAGGTGTCGACTCAAAGTGTCGACTCAACTGAGAAGGTGTCAACACTTCTGAGATTTCCAGAGAATCTGAATGGAGCTTTTTGAACTATGTGTCGATTCAAGAAGAACATGTGTCGACCTTATGTGTCGACTCAATTGAGGAAGTGTCGACACATAGAGTTCTGACAACAGTAATGACTAGTTTTTTCAAGTGCGGAACTCACCCAAAATGCCCCCAATGGCTAGTTTTTCAAGTATAACGGCTAGATTTCGATTTTAAGGCCCTGAGAAGCTATTTATATGCTCCAAAAATCAAATCAAAATGAAACACATTGAATATTTTTAAGAGTTTTGAGAAAAGAGAAGAGAAGAGAGCTTTAACTCCCATTCATTGAAGTTTCAACCACTCTCAAGCTAAAGGAACCCTTCAAGCATTCAAAAGCCATCAAGAGCATTGAAGATCTTTCAATCTTGGGCATCCAAAAGGCTTCAACTAGTGCAAAGCAACTCAACATCAAGTTACATCGACTTATTTGCTTTGTTATTGAAAGCTTACATTGGTTCTTTATTTCTAAACCTTATCTCTTGTAAGGGTTCTTGGTTAGCCTATTATAAAACTAAGTGAGGTTATTGGTAAGCCTTGAAAACCAATTAGGTTGGTTGTTAGCCCGCAAAACCATTAAGGTTCTTGGTTAGCCCAGAAAATCAAGGGAGGTTGTTGGTTAGCCTTGTGAAAACCAATTAGGTTCTTGGTAAGCCTGTAAAACCAAGAGAGGTTGTGACTTGTGAGCCTTGTAAAACAAGTCAGGTTTTGATTAGTGAGCCCCGAAAACTAATCGGCTGTAATCATGTGATTATAGTAAATTCCCAAGGGGATCGTGGAGAGTGGATGTAGGTGCATTGTTGGCACCGAACCACTATAGCTTTTGGTGTTTGTGATTGCTTGATCTCTCTTTCTTTGCTCTTTATTTATTGCTCTTAATTTTCGTTGCACTTATATCTTAGAGCATTGCATTTGAATCATAGTACCTTGATATATATATTTGTTAGATTAGATTGCTTTGCCTTTATTAAGTTTGTAACTTGTGATTAGCTTAAATTTTTTTTTTGAGACCCAATTCACCCCCCCTCTTGGGTTGCTTTCTGGACAACAAGTGGTATCAGAGCCTTGTTCTCAGTATATAGGCTTTATCGCCTTGAGTAAAGATCTATGGCAGCCCTAATTGGTACTAGTGTAGTTGAGGGACAAGTCTCAAATAGACCTCCATTTTTTAATGGAACAAATTATACTTATTGAAAAACTAGGATGAGAATTTATATGCATTTTATTGATTACAATTTATGGAAAGTAGTTGATAAGGATCCTCATATTCCTTCGGTGGTAGTTAATGGTGTTTCCATCCCAAACTTGAAGAGGATTATGATGAAAATGATATTAAACAATCCGAGATCAATGCTAAGACAATGAATCTTCTTTATTGTGCATTAAATCCTAGTGAATTTAATAGGATATCTACATTTATGTCTGCCAAAGAAATATGGGACATACTTGAAGTTATCCATGAGAGTATCGATCAAGTGAAGAACACTAAGGTCAATATGTTAGTGCACACATATGAGATGTTCCGGATGAAACCAAATGAATCTATCACTGATATGTATACACGATTCACAAATATAGTTAATGGTATGAGAAGTCTTGGTAAAGTCATGTCTAATGCTGATCTTGTGAATAAAATTCTTAGGTCACTTCCAACATCATGGGATCCAAAGGTGACAGCAATTCAAGAAGCAAAGGATGTGGACAAGCTACCTCTTGAGCAGCTAGTGGGATCGCTCATGACTTATGAGCTCAATCTAAAATAGAAATCCATGGACCTTGACAAGAAGAAGAAGGGGATTGCTTTTAAGTCAAATATACAAGAAGAATCCTCAATTGACGAGTCCGAAGATGAAGAAGAAGAAGAAGGTGAAGAAGCCCTCCTTGCATGAAAGTTTAGAAGATTCATGAAGAGGAGGAAGTTTCCCTATAAAAAAAATATCAGTCCAAGGAAAAGGGAAAGGAAAAAGAAAAAGAGAAAGAAAAGGAAAGGAGAATGAAGTACCTATATGCTTCGAGTGCAAGAAACCGGGACATTACAAGTTTGATTGTCCTCTCCTCAAGAAATCAAGAAAGAAATTAAGGAAGAAAGCAATGATGGCCACTTGAAGTGACAGTGAAGACTCCAGTTCAGAAGAAGAGCAGAATGAAGTTGCAAATCTCTACTTCATGGCGCATCAAGACAATGATGAGGTATGTTCTGACTCTGAAGTTGATTTCACTTTTGATGAACTTAGGAATGCTTTTGAAGAATTAATGCATGATTATAAATTAATTTTATCTGAAAATAAGAAATTGAAAAAGCATGCAAATAGTTTTTTCTTAGAAAACAACTCTTTACTAATGATGTTAGTTCTTTGAAATCTAAATTAGATGTTTTAGAAAAGAAAAATAGTGCTTTATTTATGGAAAATGAAGTTTTAAAAGGACCTAAAAATGTTATGTCTAACAATGATCTTTTAAAAAAAAACAATGATTTAGAACTTGAAAATGCTAAACACAAAATAAACTTGAAAAGTTAAAACCTTTTGTTGACAAATTTACTTATAGTTAAGAAAAATTAAACTTACTTTTAAATAATCAAAGAGCAGTTTATAATAAGGCAGGTTTAGGATATAAACCACAAAAGCAACAAAAGTATTTCAAAAACTTTTTTGTACCTACATTATCTAGTATTACTTGTTTTACTTGTAAAAAATTAGGTCATAAATCATATCAATGTAATTTTAGAAAAATCATGTCTTTTGATAAAGTATGGGTTCCAAAAGGAACCATTTTGAAAGCTAACCCTAAAGGACCCAAGTTGGCTTGGATACCTAAAAACAAAGCTTGATCTTATTGTAGGTGTGTCTTGCAACCAAGAAAAACAAACGAGTTTGGTATCTTGATAGGATTATTCAAGGCACATGACTGGAGATGTGAAGCAATTCACTTCTCTTGAAGCTTTGAATGGAGGGAGTGTGACCTTCGATGATAATGGTAAAGGAAAAATCATTGGTATTGGTAAGGTTCACATAAATCCTTCTAATAGTATTAATAATGTACTTTTAGTAGATAGTTTAAAGCATAATCTTTTGAGCATTAGTCAGTTTTGCGATAAAGGTTTTCAAGTAGTTTTCAAATCATCATATTGCATGATTACTAGTCCGGATATAAATGGAGTACAATTCATTGAAAATAGGCATGAAAATATTTATTTGGTAGACCTTGATGATCTATCTTTACCTAATGGAGAATGCCTTGTTGCAATGAATTCTACTAAAGAAGAGACTGGTTGGTTATGGCATAGAAGATTAGGGTATGCTAGTATGTATCTCATTTCAAAACTTAGTAAAAATAATTTAGTTAGAGATTTACCTGAAATTCATTTTGAAAAAGATAGAATTTGCCAAGCATGTCAATTTGGTAAGCAAGTCAAAACTTCTTTTAAACCAAAAGAATTTGTAATTACTAGTAGACCACTTGAACTACTCCATATGGATCTCTTTGGACCAACTAGAATATCAAGTCTAGGAGGCAAGAGATATGGATTAGTCATTATGGATGATTTTTCAAGATTTACTTGGATTTTCTTTCTAGCACAAAAAGATGAATCATTTTCTATATTTGTAAAGTTTTATAGAAAAGTTTCAAACGAAAAAGGAGTTTCAGTTCTTTGTATTCGTAGTGATCATGGAACTGAATTTGAAAATCAAGATTTTGAAAACTTTTGCAATGAAAAAGATATAGAACATAATTTTTCTACACCTAGGACACCTCAACAAAATGGGGTGGTAGAAAGGAAAAACCGTATTTTGGAAGAAATGGCACGTACTATGCTTTGTGAAAATGATTTGCCAAGATATTTTTGGGCTGAAGCTATAAATATAGCATGTTATGTTTTAAATCAATTTTTAATTCACCATATTTTAAAGAAAACTCCATATGAGCTTTGGAACCAAAGAAAACCAACTTTGAAATATTTTTGAGTTTTTGGTTATAAATGTTTTATTTTGAACAATGGAAAAGATCATCTTGGAAAGTTCGATGCCAAGTCTGATGAAGGTATCTTCTTAGGATACTCTACATCAAGCAGGGCATACAGAGTATTTAATAAACGAACTTTGGTTGTAGAAGAGTCAGTACATGTTATATTTGAAGAATCTACTAACAAATCCTCGAGAAAAGAGGATACATCTGATGAATGTGCAGGTGCTGACAAACTTCAAAAGCTGACACTGAATGATCAAGCTCAACCAAATGAAGAAGAACAAGATAAGGATGAGAAAGAAAATGATACTCCAAAGCATCAAGATCTACCTAAGGAGTGGAGCTATGCTCATGTACACCCTAAAGAATTAATCTTAGGTGATCCATCTAAAGGGATAAGAACTCGAGCTTCTATTAGAAATGAATGTGATTATATAGTATTTGTATCTCAAATAGAACCTAAATGTTTTGAAGAAGCTGAAAAAGACTCTAACTGGATCAATGCTATGTAAGAAGAACTAATCCAATTTGATAGAAATAATATTTGGACACTTGTAGAAAGACCATCTAATACTTCAATTATTGGCACTAAATAGGTATTTAGGAATAAATTAGATGAAAATGATATTGTTATTAGAAATAAAGCTAGGCTAGTTGCTAAAGGCTACAATCAGATGAAGGGATTGACTTTGATGAAACTTTTGCTCCTGTTGCTAGACTTGAAGCAATTAGACTATTATTAGCATTTGCCTGCTTTATGAACTTCAAATTATTTCAAATGGATGTTAAGAGTGCTTTCTTGAATGGTTTTATAAATAAAAAGGTTTTTGTTGAACAACCACCTGGATTTGAAAATCATGCACATCCTGATCATGTTTTCAAATTACACAAAGCACTTTATAGATTAAAGCAAGCACCTAGAGCTTGGTATGAAAGACTAAGCAAATTTCTTATTGAAAATGAGTTTTCTAGAGAAATTGTTGATAAGACTCTATTTTTGAAAAGAAAAGATAATGATCTATTAGTAGTACAAATATATGTTGATAACATCATTTTCGGTGCTACTAATGAAATTCTTTGTCAAGAGTTTGCTAAGCTAATGCAGGGTGAGTTCGAGATAAGCATGATGGAAGAACTAAACTTCTTTCTCGAACTCCAGATCAAGCAAACTACAGATGGTATCTTCATCAACCAAGCTAAGTACACAAGAGAAATCATTAAGAAGTTTGGAATGGAGACTACTAAACCAATAGGTTCGCCTATGAGCCCCTCTTGTAGACTTAATAAAGATGAGCATGGTAAATCTGTAGATCAAAAGTTATACAGAGGTATGATAGGCTCTTTATTGTATTTGATTGCTAGTAGACCAGATATAATGTTTAGTGTTTGTATGTGTGCTAGATATCAGTCTGAACCTAAAGAATCACATCTTATGGATGTTAAGCGCATTATTAGATATCTATCTGGTACTATTAGTATTGGTTTATGGTATGATAGAAATTCATCTGCTGAATTGATTGGATATTCTGATGCGGATTTTGCTGGTTGTAGACTAGATAGAAAGAGTACTAGTGAAACTTGCCAATTTCTTGGGGTTAACTTAATCCCATGATTTAGCAAGAAACAAACTTCAGTTGTACTATCCACAGTTGAGACTGAGTATATTGCAGCAGGAAGTTGTTGTGCTCAAATCTTGTAGATTAAGTAACAACTTGAAGACTTTGGAATCAAGTTGACTAGTACTCTTATTAAATGTGATAATACCAATACTATTTGCTTGACTAAAAATCCTGTTCAATATTCTAGGAATAAGCACATTGAAATTAGACATCATTTCATTAGGGATCATGTAGAAAACAATAATGTTTTGCATGAATTTATCAGTACTGAATTTCAATTAGCAGATATTTTGACTAAATCTCTTCTGGAAGATCGATTCTGTATGATTAGAAGAGAGCTCGGGATCAACAATCCATTTGATTAAATCTTTTCTACATTTTGACTCAAACTAGATCAATTTGACCTTACTCATGATAAATCATGTTTAAACATTGTTGATTCGACTCTAGATCTATCTTATTTCAATTGATTTTGATCTATCTATGAAATTCCTAATTTTTCAGTTTTAAGTCGATGTGTCGAGACATCATGTGTCGACATCAAAATGTGTCGATACATACGTGAGCCGACACATGACCGACAGTGAACTGAGATTTAAAGTGTTTCCGAACCATTTTTCTCCCAAAATTTTCTTCTCCTCCGAGCCGACACAAGCTCTTAAGGTATCCATTCTATTCATCCTTCAATTTCACTGTTTTTGCCCATCATTTTCTTGGATTTGAATGTTCGGTAGCCATTTCTGTTGGATTTCTTCCGAGGTTTAGCTTCCTAAACCCTAGAAACCCCATTTTTCCACCAAAAACCTTGCCCAAACTTTGAATCTTGACAATGGGTCCTCGCAAGCAAGTTGTTCGTCGACCTCGTCAGTCATAGCAAGAAGAAGAGCGAAGGATGAAGGCCCGACATGAGTCTAGAGCTCCGGATCCGCCCACACGATCTTTGTTTGTTCCTTCTAGCTGGATGAGCTCCAAGACAGTGGTTGGAGGATGTCGAGTGGACTTTTCCTTTACAGACCAGCAACATTTCCGGATAAGTGAGTGGATTCGACATGCTGGGTTGACCACTTTTTGTTTACTCAGTAAGAGATATTATTCCAGGCTGATAAGAGAGTTTTATGGTTCACTTTCTCATGGAACAGATGGTTGGATTGCACAGGTCAGAGGACGGGATATCCCCATTTCATCAGAGATTCTGAGCAGAGTATAGGATATACCTATGACCAGATCAGTTGTTGATAGCCTGATGGACCGAGTCAGTGGTCTCCAGTGTATTTTCGAGTCAAACATCTTACCAGAGGGAGCCACTATTCCAGCATCGAGACTATCCACAGAGATAAGACTGCTACACCATATCATTGCCCGGATTCTTCTGCCGAAGACTGGATGCTTTGATTATATCAGCGAGCGGGAGTTGCTCGTGATGGTCTCACTGGTTCAGCGTACGCTGATTTGCCTTCCTATTCTGATGGTACATCAGATGACTGAGGCATCGTCTAGCTAGTGGCTCTACTTACCGTACGGCATGGGATTGACTGTATTACTTAGGAAGTATGGAGTCAGCTTTCAGGATGAGCCTTATGGCACATTGATTCATACCGATTTGTATGATATTAGGTCATTGCATCAGATGGGTTATCATTTGGTCCGAGGCCAGTGGACACGGAGGATATCAGGTCAGGCCGAGGATAGAGCTGATGATGAGGACACAGCAGAGGAGGAGCGGATTCTTTCAGGTGAGGCAGGACCGAGTGAGACACAGCCTAAGACGGCAGCGCCGCTAGCGGTTGCTCCTCAGTCTGATCCTTTTACTTTTGCCCAGCCTCAGCCAGCACAGACGGAGACTCCTAGCACTTCAGATAGTTTAGAGGATAGAGTTAGACACATTGAGATCGACGTGTTCATCATGAGGTAGCGTCTTGACATTTTTATAGCTGAGACGAGAGAAAGCCATATTGGTCTTAGTGATGGCATCTCGGTTATTCTCTCTACACTGTCCAGATCTTCGACGAGTGCTCCAGCTGCAGATACTGCTCCTGCACTTATTCATGTACCTGCTCCTGCACCAGCTGATGACATTGCTGATATCGATATTGGTGTTGAGACTACTATTGGAGATGGAGTTGGAGATACAGTTATTGGAGATATTGATGGAGATGAGGAGACTGACTCAGACCAGTTTGATATTGCTGACTTACGTTAGAGCCAGTTGAGGAGTTGATGGCTGATTTGCCTACGAGCCGTATTGCTGACCCATCTTTTACACCTGCCCAGATTCCTGATCCATTTTCTCCTTCTAGATCGGATGATCGCACTCCAGTTCCTATTCCTGTTCTCACTCCTATTATCGATACACCTGTTATTGACTTACCTGATATTGATTCTCTTGATATTCATACACTTATCATTGAGACCCCTACTGTTCATACACTGATTCTTAATACACCGATACTTTCTTCAGCTGATACTTCTGTTCATGATACACCTGTTATTCCATCAGTTGTTACCCCTACTTTTGATGTATAGCTTACTGATACTCCTACTCTTCATTCATCATCAGTTATTTGAGAGCTTGGGTTTTATACACCCGGCTTTCAGTATCTTGACTCTGGACCTTCTTTTGATCGCATACCTCTCCCAGCGGTGACTGAGTTGGTTGACCCGATCACTTCCATTCCTGCAGTGGACATAGTTTCTACCTCTACTGGTCCAGCCAGAGGTCGAACTTATGCTCGTCGCAGAGGACGTGGTTATCGTACCCCTCCACAGTCGACCAGGATCAGACTTCGAGATCTTCGATCGAGATGGCCGCGAGCTCGATCCTTCACTGATACAGGACCGATTGAGATCGGTTCATCTTCTAATGATTCGATGGATGAGGATTAGGATTTTGATGTATTTCTAGATAGCTTACTTTCATGCTTACATGTACTTTTACCTTTGTTATGTCTTTGTTGTACAAATTTTAAGCATATATGAAAACCTTTTGATTCCTCATATCTATGTGTTTGATGAAATGATTGTTATATCTTAAATTACTTCATTGTCTTCACTTTTAAATGAATATCTTGTCTATTCAATTTCCCTACCTTTTTAATGATAACAAAAAGGGAGAGTAATTTAGTGAGATTTAAGTATAAATGGGGAGTAATTTGAGTAATTGATAAATTCTTGAAATGTGGTATGTATAGATACGCAAGAAATAGACATTTTTTTAAAAAAAAAAACAAAAAAACTGAATTGAAGATCATTTACAAAATTCCTTAAGAAAGGGGGAGCTTTACTCTGTGTTCAATTGAAAATCCTTTCAAAGTGAAGTTAATCCTTAAAACCCCTCTTTCAATATTTTAAAAAGATTCTTACAAATTTTGTTATGAATCATTGATTCAGGGAGAGCTTTGTTATTCATTTGGATGAATATCCAAGTTCTGATACTCTCTATCTTTGTAATAAGCTCTAATACTATTACTTGTGTTTTGAATGATCACATCTTTAATGCAAGTAATGTTGATATACTTAATGCTTTCAATATTGTGCACCTTGATTAATTCTCTTAAAGTTTTATTTTAAAAGCAATTTATACTTAAGGATTTGTCATCATCAAAAAGGGAGAGATTGTTGACTCCACTAATTGATTTTGATGATAAGCAAAACAGTTAAGTATAAGTTGAGGATTAATGATTTGCCTTGAGTATGTTTTTATTGAAAGGGTACTCACAAAATTTGAAGAAGCTAAGTTATTTTGAAGAAGCCAAGTTTGTAATGAAAAGATTGATCAAAAGAAGACTTGGATACTTATGAGATGGTTGAATGGATAGCAAGTTAAGTAGAAACTTGTTCTAGCTCAAAATCAGCAGTTTCTATGTATTTTTCAGTGATGAGTCGACTCAAAGTGTCGACACATGACATGAAGTATCGACACATGAAGATGAAGTGTCGACTCAGGCCGGTACGCAGCAAAGTTTCAAATGGCACAGATGAAGTGTCGACATATGGACCTGAAGTGTCGACTCAAAGTGTTAACACATGGATCAACACATCGCCTGAGACTTTCAAGCCACAGAACTTGCAGAAGTTGAAGGAACAGTTGAAGTATCGACACATGGAAGCAAGGTGTCGACTCAAAGTATCGACTCAACTGAGAAGGTGTCGACACATTTGAGATTTCCAGAGAATCTGAATGGAGCTTTTTGAACTATGTGTCGACTCAAGAAGAACATGTGTCGACCTTATGTGTCGACTCAACTGAGGAAGTGTCGACACATGGAGTTCTGACAACAGTAACGGCTAGTTTTTTCAAGCATAAAACTCGTCCAAAATGCCCCCAACAGCTAGTTTTTCAAGTGTAATAGCTAGATTTCGGTTTTAAGGCATTGGGAAGGTATTTATATGCTCCAAAAATCAAATCAAAATGAAACACATTGAATATCTTTAAGAGTTTTAAGAAAAGAGAAGAGAAGAGAGCTTTAACTCCCATTCATTGAAGTTTTAACCACTATCAAGCTAAAGGAAGCCTTCAAGCATTCAAAAGCCATCAAGAGCATTGAAGATCTTTCAATCTTGGGCATCCAAAAGGCTTCAACTAGTGGAAAGCAACTCAACATCAAGCTACATTGACTTATTTGCTTTGTTATTGAAAGCTTACATTGGTTCTTTATTTCTAAACATTATTTCTTGTAAGGGTTCTTGGTTAGCCTATTGTAAAATCAAGTAAGGTTATTGGTAAGCCTTGAAAACCAATTAGGTTGGTTGTTAGCCCGCAAAACTACTAAGGTTCTTGGTTAGCCCGGAAAATCAAGGGAGGTTGTTGGTTAGCCTTGTAAAAACCAATTAGGTTCTTGGTAAGCCCGTAAAACCAAGAGAGGTTGTGACTTGTGAGCCTTGTAAAGCAAGTCAGGTTTTGATTAGTGAGCCCGAAAAATTAATCGGCTGTAACGTGTGATTATAGTGAATTCCCAAGGGAATCTTGGGGAGTGGATGTAGGTGCATTGTTGGCACCGAACCACTATAGCTTTTGGTGTTTGTGATTGCTTGATCTCTCTCTCTTTGCTCTTTATTTATTGCTCTTAATTTTCGCTATACTTATATCTTAGAGCATTGTATTTGAATCATTGTACCTTGATATATATATTTGTTGGATTGGATTGCTTTGCCTTCATTAAGTTTGTAACTTGTGATTAGCTTAAATTTTTTTTGAGACCCAATTCACCCCCCCTCTTGGGTTGCTTTCTAGGTAACAGGAGGAAAGGTAAATTTTGGACCAGGATTAGAACTGGATTGACGAGAGTGCCCATTATAGTTTAGTTTTCATTTAGTTTTATTAAATAGGAATTAATTATATGTTTAAATTGTTGGTCAGGATTGTCGTTGTCCTTGGAAGATCAGGTCTAGTGTTTGAATTGTGCATAGTTGGTGGATGCTCTTTGGTAAGTTATCTTGACCTCTGATATTATATGCCAAATATGTTATGTATTTATGAAATATTAAATATATGTAGTATATTTTAATCTGCATTGGATTGCATTGGGTTGCATACATTGTATTGGTGTGGGTGCATTGTGTTGGTATTGTCACTCTCTAGTCTAACTATGATCATACGAGGACCTAGTCTCCTTGTGGGCCTCCAGCGGGGCAATCGCTGGCACATGACCGATGAGTGGTATGTGAGTCAAGAGCTAGTTGCCTTATTTTAGCCATACATGGCAGGCACATGCAGATGATGCATATTTCTCATGTGATACTCAGAGCTAGTTTTTCTTGTGAGCCTCCAGTGGGGTGATCACTGGTGCATGACCAGTTTCGGTATGTGAGTTAGGATCTAGTCTCTCATGGAACGAGCCATGGGCCGATCATGGCCATGTCAAAGGGACTAGGAGAGTAAAGTAAATGGTTGGCCATCCATAGTTATGTCGGTGTCGGTTGAGATTAAGTATACATATTTGCATCAAGTTGCTGGATATATATTATTATATTGATGGACATCTTGTTGTATGGTGTGTTTGTGCTTGCTATTTATTAATGGTATATTGTGTATGTATACTAGAGGTGTTGATAACTTACTGAGCCTGTATTGCTCATCCATGTTTTCCTATATTTTTATTGCATATCCGGAAGATCAATTGGGCTTTGGGACCAATCAGTGAGGAGCTAGGATTTAGGTGTTGATCTCTGAGTTTATAGTTGAATTTTATGAAAAATTCTTGGAATCAATAAATAATTAGTGAAATTTGTTCCTTACCACTATTTGGATGTTGAATTGAAGATTAGGCCTGGCATGATCCCTAGGGTGATACCTAGGGTTAAGCGGCCGATCGCGTAGCCGATCCTAGTTCTGGATTCAGGACGTGACAATGATCGTCCGAGCTCTCTTCACCGTTGGTTTCCTCCTCTCAACAGCCTTTCTTGTCACCACCGTTTAGCTCTACACCGAGCCTCCTTCTTCGGACCAAGCTCTCTGCCATGGCTGCTCCTCCATCAAGCCAAGACATTCTTCCCTTTCATCTTCATCCTCTTACCGCCATTATAGGCTGTGGAGGATGGTTGGAGCTCCACTCTTTGCCGCCCTGTTCTTCTCAGTCTGCTCGTCCTGCATCCACGGCCATCATCTCTTCATCTTCCTGCTCTCAAACATCACTGGTCTCCGCTTTGTTCTTCCACTGGCCAGTTCGTCATCTAAGCAACGGGAGAAGCCGGTCTCCACCATGCTATTTTCCTCTTCCAAATTTCTTCCTCTCTGTTGGCTGGGCCAGCTCGCATCCTCGTGGCTTGTCCAGTGTAGGGTCTGGGCCCACTGGGTGTGGGTGCTATCGGTAAGTCGGGTCTGGTGCCACGTCGACATCCCTTGGTTGGTGCTGCGGTGCTCGTCTCCAGCGAGCCGACTCGAGGGTGAGTACCCTGGGTTGCTCTTGCGGGGGTCGGCGGAGGGGTCGACTCGAGTGCCCGGTTGCTGCGCTGGTTTAAGAGAGATAAACCTGCCTCTTATAATAGGGACATTCCTTTTGTAAGAATGGTTAGGGGCATCGATCCAACAATTGGTATCAGAGCCGGAGGTCTCGGGTTCGAGTCTCCGTAGGGGGAAAAACTCGGTCGTTTCGCTGGGGGGGATTGTTGGCTGGGCCAGCTCGCACCCTCGTGGCTTGTCCAGTGTAGGGTCTGGGCCCACTGGGTGTGGGTGCTATCGGTAAGTCAGGTCTGGTGCCACGTCGACATCTCTTGGTTGGTGCTGCGGTGCTCGTCTCCAGCGAGCCGACTCGAGGGTGAGTACCCTGGGTTGCTCTTGCGGGGGTCGGCGGAGGGGTCGACTCGAGTGCCCGGTTGCTGCGCTGGTTTAAGAGAGATAAACCTACCTCTTATAATAGGGACGTTCCTTTTGTAAGAATGGTTAGGGGCATCGATCCAACACTCTCAGATCTCCTTTGCTGCAGCACGTTGTCGGGATCTTAGATGTCCGAAGGATAACATCGACGGATGCAAGATAACACTGAATACGCGGTGGTTGTGTTGGTTACAGGAACGAAGATAGAGACCAGAAGAAGACGAACGCTGGTTTCCCACGGGGTCATGCATTTGGCTCCGCTATAAATTATCGCCCGTAACCCAACACTGAGAGGGGAAGGAGCAGAAACCAGAGCCCGTCATTTTTTTTTTCCTTTTCTCCCTCCCATCCCTCTTTCCGTAGAATTTTTTTTTTTATTTTAACTCCAAATCCTGTTAATAGTTTAGAAGTTAAATATTCTATTATTAATTTACTTTCTATGTAATAAAAAAATATTTCTTTTATTTGAATTATTCTTATTTTTAAAATAGTAGATTAGATTAATTTTCTTTAATTTATTTTATGCAATTTATATAGTTTTATTTTTACAATCCTGTAATTTATTTTATGCCGTTTAAATTCCTGCAATTAGAATAGTTTTTATTTTTGCATTTAAATTATGCAATTTAAATTCCAGCAAGTAGCTAATTGATTTTAATTATTTTTTAAAATAATTTTTAAAGTTTTACTTTAATCATGTCTGGCTAAGCATACCCTCTGGGATTGGCGATGAAGCTAGATCATGATTAGAAGCCATTTTTTGGATTTCTTTTTGGACTTTAATTTTTAAGAGTTCATCTTCCTTTTTAAACTTCTTGTCAATAGAGAGACTTGATGAGCTATAGTTAGGTTTCAATCCCTTCATAGTTCATGCTTGATTTGGTGCAAGAAGGACGAAAGATAGATAGCTCAATACTTTATTTTTTCATTTCTTTTTTTCTTTCCTTGTAAAATTTTGATGGGTTATAGTTAAGTTAAATCTCTTCATAATCCATACTTGGTTATTACAAAGGAGGAAGTTGAAAGGTTTTACAAAAGAGATCCTTAGAAAAGTTTTCGAAATCATTGGTCTAGTAGATTCAAAAGTCCTAGATCTTTAAATTATTTATTTCAGCGATTTAAATTACTTTTGCTCTTTCTTGTCAACTATTCTAAGTGAGGGTTTGAATACAGTTCAGACACCATTTCCTCGTAGGATCGACTCGTACTTCCTGGACGTGCTACTCTGTATACCGTGCACTTGCGGTTACAACTTAAAGTTCACATCAGTCACCTCGCCTTGGAACCAATTATAAGTGAAGTCCATTGCCAAAGGTGTGTATGCCTTACCTTCCACTCGCCCTTCCTAGGAGTGTTGAGTGAACCCTCACCAATCACTTTAGCTTTTATTGTTGGTAGGGAAACCCTTCCTAAACTCTTAAGATCTAAATATTTGAAGGTACTTCTCCTAGTAAAGATGGTTTCTTAGTTATATGGTCCTTTCTCTTTAATTTGAACAAGATCTCATTCACGGGTATTTCAACTTTTGAACTAATAGTCCCTTTCATTGTATTTTCTTGCTCTCTCATGCTTTATTAAACTAGTGCATGTAAGATTCCTTGCTTCTCATAGATAGCTAATTTTCTAGGCTTCACCATCCATCACATCTTGTCCTGCATCACATACCCTACACTGCCAGAGGCACCACAGATACTGTCATCAAAGTTCACCTTGACAAATCTCATAGAAGGGGGCTTACAGGAAATATAGATAGCCCTCCAGACTGCTGCTGAGACAGCATGGGAGTTCCAAAAATCCAAGGTCGCAAGGAATGTAGCAGTGCCGAAGTGATGAAACTCCATCATCATGAACGTGGCTCTCTGAATAATCTGATATGGCAGAGTCATCACAATTTCAAAAAGAACAGCATTTCTAGTTAGCCAAATATGATAGGCTATGTAGGTACAACAGCGACCAACCTCAACCAAACACTACCTGAGTATATCGAGGAAGGAGCCTAACCAAGATCTGTTGTTTTCATCCCAAGTCCATCTCCTAGCAGGTCTCCATATCAGCCTCGTCCTAAAGTAGCTCAGATGGCATGCTCGATGGACTCGTCCTATAAACCACAAACTGGACAAGACATCGGCATGTCCATACCTCTGCGCTTGAGTAGAGTCCTCATAGGAAGGTGATCCCAAGCCATATTCCAAAGGAAGAGGCATACTCTCGGGTGAACGGGCAGTCTCTAGATCTAGTCTGCTGCCAACCTTATGTTTGAAGGTCCCCTACACAAATCATAAAGGGTGCTTGAAGGAACCTTGGGCAAGCAAAAGTGATCCCACACCCTCAGATCTTGGCATCACCGACTCGGAATTGGGATAGTAAGAATCCGATCCACCAGTTGGCTCCTAAAAAGTCTGATGATCTCCTGAACTTTCTAAGTCCTGCCATCATCCATCATCAAGTCACAAATTCGAAGGTCATCAAATGCCTCCATGCTAACAAAGATCAGCCACCTGGATAAAAATAAACTAGAGATCCAAGCAGGCAATCTATCCAGATTGCTAGTAATTTAATAGGACCCTATCATATTAGTATATTTCATATATTTTTCTGGATGATAATATATTCTGTTTGGTAATCTAGATTGCCTCTCCATAGGTAATCTAGATTACCTCTATAACGGGTGGTAATCCAAATTACTACCTTTCAGATACTCTTTGAACAATATTACCCTCCTCATCTCATTGTTATATTATAATGTAATATAAAATATAATATATTAAATTTATATATTATATTATATATAAATATATGTAAATATATTTAATATAAAAATACTACATTATATTAAATATATTAAATATAATATAATATTTTAAGTTATTTTATAAAATTTATTATACTATATTATATTATATATTATATTATGTAATATATTACATAATATTATAATATTAATATAATATAATATAATATATAAATTTAATATATTATTTAATATTTTAAATAATATATTAAATATATTATGTTTTAATACATAATTTTTTATATTTATTTAGTATAAGAAATAATTCTTATTTTTTTAATTTTAATATAAAATATAGAATATTTTATATTTAATATATTTTACAATATAAAATATTTAAAAATTATATTTTTAATAAATAAATATAATATAAAAATTTTATTTTTATAAATAAAATAGAGTTTTAATTTAAGAGTATTTTAAGATTTTAATTTTATATCATGCAACATTATCGACATGTGTAAATACAATAATTTACATTACCTATAATCTACATTGCCAGTAATCATATCGATGATGAACTATATTACCAAACATAACCTAAATTACCGCACATCTGACCCAACCTTGGTTGGTACTCGTACTCAACCCGAATACACTCAAGCTTGTCGGTAGCTCGGGTTGTAATAGAGCCAACAAGCCCGAAGCGACAACAAATCAAAAATCACGAAAAGCTCGCTCTCATTTCTTCTCTATAACGATACTTAAAATTCATATCAGTAGCTTATGTACAATTCAAAAAATATATTTCTTTAAAAGACTAGGCAAATAATATTACTCTATATGGTATGTGCATCAAATAAGTCACCGGTCTAAGCTTAGTACAAGTTTAGATCAAGAAAAAAAATTATTACTTAAACTCAGCCCAACGTGTATAGTTATTAGACTGTCCATACATATATATATATATATATTTAATCCAACTTTGATAACACAACTAATAGATGTTAGATATTTTTATCGGATCGAGATATCCAAACAATAACTTTTAACTTTTTTTTTTTTTAAGAGATCCTAAATTGTTACAAATATATATTGTATCAAATAGATTTTGACCGACATGACCTGGTATGCATTCCTAAACACGTGAGATGTACATTTGCTGATTTTTGGATCACATACTTTGATCATGTTTAGATTTCAAAATAAAATTAAATGAATAGAAATAGAATTTTTATTTGACTGGGTCGACTAAGTTTGGTGTGGTCATGACTATAGACTATAGGGTAGAGTAATAGTTGATAAGTTTTAGTTTGATTTGTTTAGCTTACTAGTCGTAGCAACCGCTAAAGTTGACCAAATAATTTGGTGATGGGTACCCCGTTTCTATGTATCTCGAATATACAAAGCAAAGGATCATGTTCTCACTCACAACCCTCGCATTTCATATGAAAATCATGATAAATTGCATTCCATGCGGTATAACAGAGTTATGGTATTTGTTCCCAAGTTTCTAGTACCGTCCAAGGCTCCAAGTAAATGGTGGCTCAAACACAAACCTTCTAAATAATTTGATAAAGAGAGGATATATAATCTTTAATATTAAATTTGTTATAAGAAGGAATGAGAATGGGAGAGAACAAGTTTTAAGTATTTTACATAAATCAAAGGATTGTAGGAGGTGATGGACTCAAGGTGAGAAATGTACCTCCATGTACTATTAATCAATATAATCAAAAAAAAAAAAAAAAGCGACATTCCAATTTCTCCACGGTGTTGATATCGTATATTCTTTTTAATTAGTTATTTTATTTGTATGAGCAAATATAAAATCTCCATCTCTGTAACTAAATGAAATCGTTGTTTAAATGTAATAATGTATCAATTTTGCTTAACAATAATAAGATAGGATATGATTATTTGGTATTTGGTATTCGGTATTTTACATATAAAGTTGGTATCTATGGGGATAGGATCACATGATTTTTTTTTTCCCTAGTATGACCATGCCAAACAAGAGTTAATTATTATAATACATCACAAGCTAAGGATTGTCATAGTATGACCATGCCAAACAAGAGTTAATTATTATAATACATCACAAGCTAAGGATTGTCATATTGGACACTTCAGGGATGATTGCAACTTAGTCTTCCAACGTGACTTTAAACAAGAAAACTAGTATGACGCCGGTTCGAATTCCAACCATTTTCTATTAACCAAATGCCACAAATCTAAAAACTATAGCCCTCTCGTGTTTACTTTTCACATAAACCGACATCTAAAATGGCTAAATTATCATTTTGATCGAAGACGTTTTCAAGTATTCTATTTTGGTCCCTATCTTTTAAAAGAGTAGCAATTGAGTTCATGGCGTAACGAATTTTATCCATGTTAGCTTTCCGCCATCGGTTTTTTCGTTGCTCAGCAAACGTAAGTGCACAGTTGATATTTTTTTTTTTTTTTTTTGGCTTGCATGGCATTTGAAACCTTGGCAAAAAGGGTAGATAAGGATTGATATGCCATGTCAGCATTCGGTTGGAGGGAAATTGTCATACCCGAATCTAGATCTAGGATCGGCTACGTGACCGGCCGCACAATCCTAGGTATCATCCTAGAGATCATGCCAGGCCTAATCTTCAATACAATATCCAAACAGTGACAAGAACAAATCTCATAAATTATTATTGATTCCAAGAATTTTTCATAAAATTCAACTAAAATTTAATATAAATTCGGAGATCAACACCTAAATCCTGGCTTCTCACTAACTGGATCCAAAGCCTGCTTGATTTTTTGGATCTGCAACAAAAACATAAGAAATATATGATGAGCTATATAGGCTCAGTAAGTTATCATTACTTCCAATATACATACACCAATATGCCACTAATAACAACAAGCATAACACATCATACAACAAGATGTCCAGCAAATAATAATATAACCAATAACATGATACAAATATGTACACTTAAATGCAACCGACACAGGCACGACACGACTATGGATGGCCAACCATTTACTCTACTCTCCTAGTCCCTCTGACTATGGCCACAATCGACCCGTGGCTCGTCTCGAAAGAGACTAGATCCTGTATCACATACCGCTCAAGTCATGTACCAGCAATAGCCCTGTTGGAGGCCCAAAATGAAAACTAGCTCTGAGTATCACACGAGAAACAAGCATTCTCTGCATGTGTCTGCCATGCATGGCTAAAATAAGGCAACTAGTTCCTGTGTCACATACCGCTCAACGGTCATGTGCCAGCAATAGCCCTGCTGGAGGTTCAAAAGGAGACTAGGTCCTCGTATGATCATAGTCGGACTAGCGAGCACCCACACCAACATAATATACCCACATCAACACAATGCATCCACACCAACATAATGCACGTAATCCAATGCTATCAAATGCAGATATATAACGTATATTTACTATTTCATAAATATATACATATTAGCATACAATATTAAAGGTCAAGATAACTTACCGAAGAGCATCCATCAACTAGTACAGTCCAACACTGAACCGGGTCTTCAAAGTCAACAATGATCCTGAATCACAAATTAAAAAGAAATTAAATAGAAACTAAATTTCCTGGGACATCCACAACTAACAGTTCTTTTCCTCCCTTCCTCCGCTTTTCTTTTATTAATTAATTAATTAATATTATTATTACATATATTATTTTATTATTAATTTTTTAAACGGTACCTTTACTGGACCGGTCCATCCTAGAAACAGGCCCGGTCCAACAGAGCCCGGCCCAACACAAAACCCGGACCCCTGATAATAGAGTCGATCCTTCTCTGTTAACAGGCCGAGCAAGCCCCTCCCCCTCCATGGAAACTGGAAGGAATGGCGGCGATCATCGCAATCGACCGCCTAGGAAAGATCATCGGAAGGGAAGGAAGGGACCGGCGGTCCCTTCGGTGGCTGTCCGGCCACCTGTCGAAAAAATCAAACAAATCAAATCTCCCCCCCCCCCCCGACGCACCTCCCATGGCTTGGCTGAGCCGGTCTCCCATACTGCCAGCAGTGGTCATGGGAGACGGCCATGGATGAGGGGCTCGGCTGACCGGAACGGACGGCGGCACGACCACCGACAGCCGTCCGGCAGCCCAACAAAAATTCTAAAAATATAAATATATAACAGATCCCTCTTCCTCTTGCATCGGTGATCTCCGTTCAGGCCCACGCTCGAATGAAACTAGGGTTTAGAGCCTTACCGACGAGGTCGGCAGCGGATTAGACTACGCTGGAGGTAGACAGCTGGAGGCACACAAGGGGGAAGGCGTTGTCCGACAGATCGGCATCGGTTTCTAGGCATCCGTCGAAGGAGGAGAGGTCCGGACTGGGCAGAGGCACGCGAGGATCCCTTTAAAACTCGAGGAAGATCCTTATCCCCCCAGCGCCGTCAACCACCTTCCCCGCTTCTTTCGCCGATCGTTCTGTGGTTCAGTGCCAAGATAAATCCGAATTGAAGTCGGCAAGGGCTACCGACTTCAGCCCAACATCGACCCAATAACACTGGGCCTCACATTCTCCCTTCCTAAAAAAAAATTTCATCCTCGAAATTTTAAAAATCTAAGTCCTCCACAACTTAAAAAAATGCACAATTCAAAACTCACATGATTCAATACTCACAAGTACCACTCTATCCAAATTCAATAATTTCAATAATAACCTCCATTCTTCCATTACAATACACTTTAAATCACTCCTAATATCTTTAGTCCACCACACTTCAACTATGCACTCTGGTATAAATTTTTAAATTCTCTAATTTTATTAGGTAAATTTCTAACAAGGATATCCATTTTATTGAATCTAGACCAAATCTAACTTTCAAATAAAACAAGATCAAACTATTAAATTTCCTTGTTCTTATTAGGCCTCGAGCATATCATTTCAAATTTAAACCATGATTCAATAATTCCCAATATATATAATATCAAGCAACCCAATCCAAAACTACTAACATAAGTCACCCAGATATGCATACCATGCCCAAATAATATCATTAAATCCACCAATAGCAAACTACAAATCTATCATTATTCCAAACATATTTTTCATTACATATTTTTAGTAACAATCCCCATATAGATTCATCGAAAAATTTTCCTTCTTAATATCATTAAACTTTTTCATAACCTTCATCCTAAATATCTTCTTACAATAATCCCAGAGTTTACAATCCATTAATTAACAACAAAATCTACAAGCTATCATGATCTTTATCCATATCATCTGACTAATAATTGAATATACATATTAAGCATACCACAATATATTATACTTCTAATCCACTACTCCTGAAGCTGGATCAAACCCATTTATCAGAGATGAAGACAAATCTTATCCAGCTCTTCAATATCCATAATATGTTTACTTATCATGATTAACTAGTATCCACCATTCAGCCTTTTACACTCATTCAAGATCAATCTCTACAAAAATCATATTCCTTTATTATGCTAATCATATATTAATTCTATGCACAATACCTAAAGATTATAAATCTATATTTTGAATCCATCATATCCTAACTAATCTTAATACTAAGTTCAAATATCTTTTATGTCACCGTCTATAGCAATTACAACCTAAACTTCAATATCATTCAAATCTCGTCCTAATCACTTATATCGATCTCAAGAGATCATAATCCAAGCTTCAATATCATTCAATCATGCCTTAATAACCATCATATTAATTTCTAATCACTTATATCACAGTCTTTAATTATATCAAAATTAGATTTCCCAAAATAAATCAATTTCACAATATAACTCAAAATATACCTCCATATACCCATTATCTAACCTTGATGATATCCTTCTAAAAATTAAGCTCAGAAAATTTTAATCCAACATTTTATTCGTGCAAGCCTTCAATACTTAACAAAATCCTTAAATCTATAACATACACCTATCAAAGGAATTAAATAAGTCAAAGTCCTACTTCTACCCCACTCTTACTGACTAAGTCATCTTGATCTTAAACTTTTACTCTGATACCACTCTGTCACGCCCCGAATCCAGATCTAGGATCGGCTACGTGACCGGCCGCACAACCCTAGGTATCACCCTGGAGATCATGCCAGGCCTAACCTTCAATACAATATCCAAACAGTGGTAAGGAACAAATCTTATAAATTATTTATTGATTCCAAGAATTTTTTATAAAACTCAACTAAAATTTAATATAAATTCGGAGATTAACACCTAAGCCCTAGCTCCTCACTGACTGGATCCAAAGCTCGCTTGACTTTCCGGATCTGCAACAAAAACATAAGAAAATATAGGATGAGCTATACAGGCTTAGTAAGTTATCATTACCTCCAATATACATATACCAATATGCCACTAATAACAACAAGCATAACACATCATACAACAAGATGTCCAGCAATATAATAATATAACCAACAACATGATACAAATATGTATACTTAAATGCAACCGACACAGACATGACACGACTATGGATGGCCAATCATTTACTCTACTCTCATAGTCCCTCTGACTATGGCCACGATCGACCCGTGGCTCATCCCGAAAGAGACTAGATCTTGTGTCACATACCGCTCAAGTCATGTGCCAACAATAGCCCTGCTGGAGGCCCAAAAGAAAAACTAGCTCTGAGTATCACACGAGAAACATGCATCCTCTGCATGTGCCTGCCACGCATGACAAAATAAGGCAACTAGCTCCTGTGTTACATACCACTCAACGGTCATGTACCAGCAATAGCCCTGCTAGAGGCCCAAAAGGAGACTAGGTCCTCGTATGATCATAGTCAGACTAGAGAGCACCCACACCAATACAATGCACCCACACCAATACAATGTACCCACACCAATACAATGCACCCACACCAACACAATGCACGCAATCCAATACTATCAAATACAGATATATTATGTATATTTACTATTTCATAAATATATACATATTGGCATATAATATTAAAGGTCAAGATAACTTACCGAAAAGCATCCATCAACTAGTACAGTCCAACACTAAACCGGATCTTCCAAAGTCAACAATGATCCTGAATCACAAATTAAAAAGAAATTAAATAGAAACTAAATTTCTAGGACATCCACAACTAACAGTTCTTTTCCTCCCTTCCTCCACCTTCCTTTTATTTATTAATTATTATTATTATTATTACATATATTATTTTATTATTAATTTTTCAAACGATGCCTTTACTAGACCGGCCTATCCCAAAAACAGGCCCGACCCAACAGAGCCTGGCCCAACACAAAACCCGGCCCAACCCCTGTTAACAGAGTCGATCCTTCTCTGTTAACAGGCCGAGCAAGCCCCTCCCCCTCCATGGAAACCGGAAGGAATGGCGGCGATCATCGCGATCGACCGCCCGAGAAAGATCGCCGGAAGGGAAGGAAGGGACCGGCGGTCCCTTCGATGGCTGTCCGGCCACCTGTCGGAAAAATCGAACAAATCAAATCTGCCCCCCCTGATGCACCTCCCACAGCTTGGCTGAGCCGATCTCCCATACTGCCAATAGTGATCAGGGGAGACGGCCATGGATGAGGGGGGCTGGGCTGACCGGAATGGATGGCGGCGCGACCACCAGCAGCCCAACAAAAATTCTAAAAATATAAATATATAATAGATCCCTCTTCCTCTCGCGCCGGTGATCTCCATTCAGGCCCATGCTCGAACGAAACTAGGGTTTAGAGCTTTACCGCGAGGTCGGTGATGGATTCGACTGCGTCGGAGGTAGACGGCTTCAGAAATGGTAGAGGCACACAAGGGGGAAGGCGTTGTCCGATGGATCGGCATTGGTTTCCAGGCATCCGTCGGAGGAGAGGTCCGGACTGGGCAGAGGCACGCGAGGACCCCTTTAAAACTCGAGGAAGATCCTTATCCTCCCAGCACCGCCGATCACCTTCCTCGCTTCTTTCACCGGTCGTTCCATGGTTCGGTGCCAGGATAAATTCGAACTGACGTCGGCAAGGGCTGCCGACTTCAGCCCAACATCGACCTAATAACACTGGGCCTCACAGAAATTTTCTATCAAATTAAGAGAGAATGGTCACTGTATAAAGCTCTTATAGAGTATCGGGAAATAAGGCATTTTCAAAAAAAGTAAATAGTTATGTTATAGGGCAAATGATGGAAGCTATAAATCTGGTCATCCTCATTTGTTTTTGTAGAGAAACTGCATTGCTGAAGACTTTTTGGACAGAGACCAATCTAGAAAGGAGATTTCTCAGTTGTAGGAGCTATGGGATATGTTGGTTTCTTTTTTTAAAATTTTGGCCTTTTCTTAATTCATATCTTTAATTTTTTTTCTAGCAATCCAGTGCATGTGAATATTTTGCTTAGTATAACCCCCCCAGAGGGTGATAGTGAGAGACATGCATTGGGCTATTGCCAAAGATAAGGAGAATAGAGCTGGAAAATGCAGCTGAAAGAAATAAGGATCGATCTTTATGTTGCTTTCTTTCTAGGATTTGTCCTGGATTCTTTGTATATTTTTTGGTTTGTCTTACTATTTTTCTAGGTGGAACAAGAGGTATCTAAGAACTATAATGGCAATAAACATCATCATTTATATATAACTAATTTTGTTGTGCTTTGCATAGGAAAATATTGTTTACAGTTACAATAGTAATCCTGTAATGATCTAAAAGACCAGTAATGAAATGCTAATTTTTATGCTTTGGAATAATTCATCTTTATTCAATTTTTGTTCTACTATGTATCATTATACGGTAGGTTGAATATGGAGTAGTTTACAGGTATTTACAGGTTCAATATGAAGCAATTTACAGGTGTTTACAGGTTTAATATGGAGCAATTTACAGGTATTTACAGGTTTAATATGGGATAGTTTACAGGTATTTACCCAACTACTTTGCATAAGATACATTTAGAAAAGGCTTTATAGGTGTTTCACTCGATGGCTTTATAGGTGTTTCAAGAACATGATGTTGACACCTATGATTCACCATCAGAAGTAATTTAAAAGTGGATTATACCTAACTCAAAGGAAAACCATGCAGTTTACAGGCTTATCTCAGAGTGGATTGCCTGATAGAAATATTTTATTTAAGGTACTAAATTTAGTTAGAAGAGAGAAACAAGTAGCTTGCCGATTGGTGTCACCAGCAGTTCTATAATAAGCATGACTCCTGATCTGGAGCATGTTTCTGTTTAAGATTTCTAAAATATTAAATGAGATTATAACATTTATTGATTTTTTCTATTTTGCCATGGCAAGATAACCAAGATCTTGATCTTGATCTATCTTGGAATCAAACACTTACAAACAATTCACATTCATCTTTTGGAGAAGCAAAAATTGATTGACTGAAGAAAACACAGTCTTTCTGAAATATTTTGGCCTATTAACTAAACATGGTCATTCTTCCAAAAATTCACACCTACTAACTCAAATATCTGAAGGAACTTGCATGAGTCTATCAGTTTATTTCAGCCTGGCTTGAATAGATTTCATAATTGCAATCCCTAAAAGTTCTAGCAAGTAATGCAAAAATGCATATAAAATTTCTGAAATAATTGATACAAACATTCTGAAAAATCTTGAAACAAATATTCTAATACAATTGGTACAAAAATTTTGAAACAATTGATATATTCCTAAAATTTAATTATGCTGCATTGCTCTCCAATATTCTAAAAAATTTCATATTGTAAATTATAATTCATACAAATATTATCTAACACAAGTTTTGTGCTGTACTGCTCTCCAATATCTTAAATCAATAAGTGAAACAATAAATTTGTATGATTGATACACAACATTGCAAGAACTATTTCTATTCATTTGATCTAACAAGATAATGCTATACAAAAAGTTATCTACTAAGTATCAACCTTTATAATTTGATATCAATATTTACATAAAAAATATGCAACAACATATAATGTGCCTATAATTACACTGCTATTCACAGTGGCATGCAATATTAGTAGTAAATGGCAAAAAACAAAATACCATCTACAGCCTCTACACTCTGAACATAATATATATCCTCCAACAGTAACTTTTTTAGCAATTGATAGTATTGAATGTTATTTATGTCAGTTTTTGTCTAGCTTTGCTATGTACTTGGGGTTGCTGCAAATTCATATAGGGTTGACATGGATTGAGTTGGCATTGGAATTGATATTTGGTACTAACTAGAACCCTGAAACAAAAGATGGGAACATTTAAATGAACATATATAGTACACATAAGAAGGCATATGATAGGTTAAAATAGGGATTAAAACAAAAGTATGGATAAGCTCACATCAGGTATCCATATAACAGTTATTATTGTTGCAAGTCCTTGAAAATTGGATTTCCTTCCATACATAGTCTTCATTGTAAGTATGTAATTTCAGAAAATGCAAAATGTTAATTCAAATTAACTGTGGCACTTAGGTAGAAAAATTAGAAATTTTAGTTATAAACTTGTCATTAATAAACTATTACAGATGCATTAGTTGTTGGTGGTCCACGTGATTAACTGAATGGTAGTGGATCTACTCTGCTTTGAACAGTCCTTTTTCCTTGAAATCAAGAAAGCAATCATTTTATGAATAAAGATATTTTACTTCAAAATGAAATTGTGGACTTGTACTTAAGAACATGGCTTACTCTTAAGGTTGGAAATTTTTATTTTGAACCACTAGATTGAGTAGCTAATGGTAGTTCCAATCTCCTATCAATGCCACTCTTACATATCCTTTTGTTATGCCCTTCTCTACTATATTGCCCATAACATAACTTGAAACTTCTTTTGAGCTTAGTTGGATTTTTGGTTTATCTGCCTCCTTCCTTTTTGATACCTTTGGTCTACCTAGTATTCTTTTACAAACATTAGGAGGTTGTATTTTCCTCATACCACATTTAGGCCATGGCTTAGGACCATTAATTGGGTTAACTATATGGTCATATATTTTTAAATATGTGTCCCTCTTGTAAATTCAAGTACATAATTCTCAGGCTCCTCTCTGTTATCCCAAATTGCTGCCATAGCATGTGCACATGGTATCACATTCAACTCCTACCTCCTACATGTACAAGTATGCTCTTTTAAATCAACTACAAACTTTCTAGGTTATCTGGATAGCTTATTCCAACTTTTGGACTCCTTGAAGAACTCAGCTAACACCTGGCAAACAATACCTTATTCTTCTCTAACTTTTTTTGAGTTTTAGAACAAATTCCTCTATTGAATCTCAGCATCTTATTCCTCTTGTTCGTAATCATGTTCATTATTTTGCTCCTTATAAGCTCAAGCATTATTAAAATAGGCTTCTCTCTTGCATCAAGAATGAACATGTTGAAGGCTTCCCACAGACTGTTTACTAACATATCATACTTAGGATATGTACTAAAATAAGATATGGACCAATGATAAGGTAACTTATCTTGAAGCCAATTATAACTATCCTCAGAAAGATTCTTCAATTTCTCCATATTCTCCTCAAAATCCTCTATGTATGTTGCCCTGGCATAATTCCACAAAGCATCCTTTAACCCCTTTTCTGGATATTTTATCTTGAAGTTAGAATATAGATATCTGACACAGAATCTATGTTCACTTTGTCGGAAATGTTCTTCAAGTACCGGCAGCAGTCCCTAGCATAAGATGCATGAATATAGTTTCAAATTCAAAGAATATAATAGTTAATGACAAATGAAGTACGACAATCAAGATAATTTAGTACTTTTTGTTGATCAGAAATTTAGATCTAGTGATATCCATTCTCCATTCTTAAGTTCTCTGTTAACAAACTCAAAAACTAGGTCCAAGAATCTTTGCTCACACTTTCAACTACAGTGTATGCAATAAAATACATGCAATAATTTGCATCTATCCCCATAGCAGATGATAACCGACTCCATACCTATCCTTAAGGAAACAATCATCAATGCTAACCAAGGATCTATAGCCAGCAAGAAATCCTATTTTACAGGCATCAAGATAAATATAAAATCTTTTAAACATCAACAAATCTAGTTTAGTAATAATGGTGGTTCCAAGATTTGTCTTTTTGAGCTCAACCACATAATCACCAATCCTTTTATATTATTCCTTATGATCACTCTATAGCAAGTCCAATGCTTTATTTTTAGTCCTCCAAAGCTTACTTCTAGGCACTGAAATATTATAGTCTTCCTTCATAGCATCTTCAAATAAACTAATAGACCACTTGGGATCTGACCTAAACATGTTCAAGTATTTCTGTGCAAGAAGCTTTGAACTCATTCTTTTATTAGTATGGGATTTACTGCAGTTATGCTCATTAACATAACATTTTACTTAGCATGTGGGGTTTCTTGAAGTGTTGCTTACAAATATTGACCATGGACAACCATCCTTCCACTTTGCATAAACTCTTCTTTTATCATTTTTAATGAATCTAATATTGTATATGTTCTTCACAGCATACTCATTAATAGCTGCCTTGATTTGTTGTATATTACTAAACTTCATTCCAACTACAAACTTGGATCAACCATATTACTATCTCTAAACTCAGGATATTTCTATCTAATATTATCATCATCACTTGAATTGTGAATACTATGAAGGTCCTCTGAATCCTCATAGAAAGAGTTATTCCAATCATCATCATCAACTGCATTGGTTTGAATTTCAAATATACTAAGTTTTTTAACTTTTTCTTTTTGCTTTTCGTTATCTTTTTCAATCTCCTGATCAACATTTCTTTTGAATTCAAAATCATCATCTATGAAACTATAGTTACTATCATCAAATTCACCATCTTTACTAGTTGAATCCTTTGACACTTCATCTGTATTGGCATCTATATTTGGTAATTCATCTTCAGTGCATAAATTATTTGGCACTTCATCTTCACTAGCATCTATATTTGGCAATTCATCTTCACTGCATGAATCATTTGGCACTTCATCAATAGTGCTTGACACATTTAGCAATTTATTAATAATGCCTAGATCTTTTGGCACTCTATCATCCATCCTCAAGTCCAATTGTACAACATCAACAATGCTCGAATCATGTTGCACTCCATCATTTTATCTTGACCCCCTATGTCAATAGCAATCGGAACTTGATTTACATTCATCATAGTATTACTACACACCCACTCCTCATATACTTCAATCATCTTACTTGCAGGGATATGCTTTATCATTTCAAGGACATCTTGATCATACTTAAGAGATCTTAACCCATCATCCAAAGTCTTTATTGGTTCTCTCTAATAATAATTCATACTCATAAAACTAGTGTATCCTCGATTCCCTAACATGTCTTCAATTCAAGGGTCGACATTGTGTCTACATTGCAATAGTTAACACAGTCGACCTTTCTATTAATATATAATTTATTTGGAACTTCAATAAAATGATCATTATGGTATAAAACCACTATGAAATGGTCTGGATCATCTACCATATACAAAATATATAGATTATTTAATCATATAAAACAATGACAAGAATAAGATACCATGATACATAATAAAAGGTAAATAAAGATTCTTGATTAAGCCAAATTAAATCCAACATTCCATATGACTAAGATAGCAGTAAATGTAGCTAGTCCTCCTATCATGAGCCCAAAGCACTAGCCATGCTTATTAATACACTAATACTATCATTAGTCCTCCTATCATTAAATCTAGACCATTAACTACTAATGCTATCAGCAACTAAAAAGAAAGCAATGAAAATAATATGAGTTAACTCAATGTAGCATGATGATAAAATATGAAAGACAGAGTTATATCTAAAAGATCAATCTAAATGACTCTTCTTGGGAATTTTTTTTCCAACACACAATCATATTTAAAACATCAATTTATCTTGGACTATGTAAAAGATACTTTAGTGGATTTAAAATTAGGATAACTATTCCCATATGCACCAAAAAACAAATAGAGCATGAATAATAATACAATACATAATTGATAAACAACAATTAAGCAAGTTGCTGCACATGGAATCTCATTTGGGATTTGTTATCTTAAAAGGGACCTTACTTATTTGTTCTTTTTGAAACAAAAACTAGCAATAATTCATGTGCCGGTCCTCATAATGTCTTCACAAAGCAATATCCATTCATAAACATTTAAAATACAATAGAGCAAATAAAATTAAAAATTAAAATGCCCATTTTGAAAACATATAATATGGGCAAGGGACTAACTGCATACACAAGCCAAGCATAAATGACCAATTAAGCAACACAAAAAAGCAGATATCAAAATTAAAGGCATGGTAACAATAGTGGAATAAATAAAACAGAAATCTTATTGCTAAATGCATTCACAATATAGCAAAAATAAGAATTTCTCTTACCATATTAAGGAGTCAAAACATGGATGTCAAATTGCTCAAGGCAAGTTGTTTCTTCTTCGTCACTCATTTGTTTGCTTCACTGACAACTGTCACTATTCAACAAGAAATGTAATCGGTCACTCCTTCTCTGCTTATCAATTAATAATCTTGTTGGCTTTAGCTCTTGATTTTGATGAATAACAAAACAATGAGTATATGTTTGGACTAATGTTTTAATTATAGTATGAATTTCAGGCCTTAGGTACATCAATTTCTCCATCAATGGAGTATCAAGTTTATTAATTTGAAAGCAAAAGGTTTCTCATGTTTAATTGATCTTCTAATCTTGGAATATTATCAAAACAACCACTTTGACTCCTATGAAGAAGTATCTAAAGAATTAATGGACAAATATTTAAGAAATTCAGAGTTTGGGATGCATTTTTGGATGGCATAGATCAAGTGTCAATTCAAGAGGTTGACTCATAGGCCAAGTGTCGACTCACAAGGCTGACTCATGAAGAAAATTCAGAAGTTCCAGAAGACCGGCATGCAAAATTCAGCTGGCACATCCAGGTATCGACTCAAGAGGTCGACTCACACCTCAAGTATCGACTCAAGAGGTCGACTCATCGCCTGAGACAAGTTTTAGGACAGAACATCAAGTTTTCTGTGTTCAGCCTGAAGTGTCGACTCAAGAGGTCGACTCATGCCTCAAGTATCGACTCAAGAGGTCGACTCGCTATAACGGCTAGTTTTCAGAATTTTAAAAATGTCTCCAAATGGCTAGTTTTTCAATTCTAACGATCTTCAAGAATTTTTTAGTGGATTTAAGGTATTTAACACTCACCAAACCTCTTCAAGTCAATAAGAAAGACAAGAATCATATGGGATAAACTCCAATCATTTGAAAAGACAATAAGAGAGCTTTTAAGAGATTTCTTTGATAAAAAGGCTTCCACTTTTGAATTATTGAGCATTCAAGTGTTCGGCCATGAGTGTGTATTCAAAGATTCCAAGAAGAAGACAACTCAAGCATTCAAGAAGAGCTACATCGACTTTAATTTCCGCTCATTTTAGGAGCTATTTCTTATGCTTATTTATTGTATACTTGATTTCTTTTGTTATTGCTAGTTTCAAAGGTATTGAAACTAGTGTTAAAGGTTGCTGATGAGCCTAAGAGATAAAACTAACTTGGATTTGACTTGTGAGCCGGATAAAATAAGTTGTAAAGGTTTTTGGTGAGCCTAGGTGATAAAACCAATATAGGTTTTGACTTGTGAGCCTTGAAAAACAAGTCGACTATAATCTTGGATAGCTTATAGTAAAAATGCCCAAGAAAAAGCTTAGGGAGTGGACGTAGGTGCTAGGGTGTACCGAACCACTATATATATTGTTATTTGTGGTTGCTTGCTTCCTTCTCTACTTGCTCTTTATTATCTTGCATTTTATTTATTGCTTCTGCTACATAATTCATTGAGCACAATCACTTAGTTACACAAACTCACTAAGAAGTGTACATACCTGCTTAATTTTTCTTATATACCCAATTCACCCCCTCTTGAGCTCCATCTTTAGGCAACAAGTGGTATCAGAGCCTGGTACTCTGCTTGTAGGTCCAATGATCTTGAGTTAAAGATCATGGCATCCCAAATAGGTATTAGTATTGTAAAAGGATAAGCCTCTAACCGTCCATCTTTATTTAATGGGACAAACTACATATATTGGAAGACACGCATGCGCATTTATATTCAAGCTATTAATTATAATATTTGGAGAACTATAGTTAAAGGCCCTCATCAGCCCACTCTTTTGGTTAATGGCATTCTCACTCCCAAATTAGAAGAAGATTGGGATAAGAATGATATTAAGCAAGTTGAGCTTAATGCTAAGGCCATGGATTTATTATTCTGTGCACTTGATCTAAGTAAATTCAATAGAATATTAAATTATATTTTGGCCAAAGAAATTTGGGACATACTTGAAGTTATCCATGAGGATACACATCAAATAAAGACCACCAAAGTAAACATGCTCATTCATGCTTATGAGATGTTTAGGATGGAACCAACTGAAACTATTAGTGAAATGTATACAATATTCACTAATATTATGAATGGCATGAGGAGTTTGGATAAAGTAATTTCTAATGCTGAACTTGTTAATAAAATTCTCAGATCTCTTCCGACTTCTTGGGATCCAAAGGTCACAGCCATTGAAGAAGCCAAAGATATCAATACACTTCACTTGAGCAGCTTTTGGGTTCATTGATGACTTATGAGCTCTCATTGAAATAGAAAATAGTAGACAATGACAAGAAGAAGAAAGCCATTGCATTCAAGTCCATTATCAAGGAAGAATCAAGTGATGAATCAGATGAAGATGATGAAGAAGATGAAATAACCCTCATTACAAGAAAGTTCGGAAGATTTATGAAAAGGAAGAAAAATTTCTACAAGAAAAAGCCACAAAAGGGTGATCATAATAAGGAGAAAGAAAAAGAAAAGAAAAGAAAGCAACCGATATGCTTCGAATGTAAGAAGCCAGGTCACTACAAGTTGGATTGCCCCACTCTCAAGAAAAGTAAGAGGAAATTTAGAAAAAAGGCTATGATGGTAACATGGAGCGAAAGTGAAGATTCAAGCTCCGACGAAGAACAACAAAAAGTGGCCAACCTTTGCTTTATGGCCAATGAAGAAGTGGTAAGACTTGAATTTGAAGATAACTTTATATTTGATGAATTACGTGATATTTTCGATGAACTAGTTATTGAATATTAAAAACTTAAATTCAAAAACAAAGAATTGAGAAAACAAAACTTAGAGCTTTCAAAAACATCTGATAAGTTTTTAATAGAAAAGGAAAGCTTGATTCAAGAAAACAAGAACTTGAGTGAATAAATAAATATTTTGAAAATGAAAAAGAAGATTTTTTAAAAGGAAAGACTCTTTAAAAAAGGATAAAATTTTGATATAAATGAAAAACTTGCAAAACAAAACAAGAAGTTTTTACTAAAAAATAAAAAATATAAAGAAGAACTAAAAAAAGTAAAGCCATTTGTTGAAAAGTTTACCTACAGTTCTGAAAAATTAAATATAGTTTTAAACAATCAAAGAGCAGTCTTTAACAAAATAGGCTTAGATTTAAATCACAAAAATAGCAAAAGTTTTTCAAAAACTTCTTTATACCTGCTTCCTCTAATATTACTTGTTATGCATGTGGTATAGTAGGACACAAATCTTATATGTGTAACAAAAAAAAATTAAATGATATTAGGAAGGTTTGGGTTCTAAAAGGAACCAATTCAACTAACCCTAAAGGAACCAAGATGACTTGGATACCTAAAGTTTCCACTTGACTTGTTTTGTAGGTATGTCTTGCAACCAAGAATAAAAAAGAATGTGGTATCTTGATAGCGGTTGCTCAAGACACATGACTAGGAATGTGAGACAATTCTAATCTCTAGAAGCTTTGAATGGTGGAAACGTGACTTTTGGTGATAATAGAAAATTATCGGTATCAATAAAATCCATATCACCCCTACTACTTTTGTTGATAATGTTTTGTTAGTTGATGGTTTCAAGCATAATTTATTTAGTATAAGTCAATTTTGTGATATAGGATTTAAAGTAGTTTTCAAATTTTCTATGTGTATTGTATCTAGTCTAGATGACAATGGTATCAGGTTTGTTGGTCGTAGGCATGGAAACATTTACATGGTTGATCTTGATGATCTATCC
Source organism: Areca catechu (assembly GCA_021397845.1). Taxonomy (NCBI): domain Eukaryota; kingdom Viridiplantae; phylum Streptophyta; class Magnoliopsida; order Arecales; family Arecaceae; genus Areca; species Areca catechu. The sequence goes on along the minus strand of CM038044.1, from coordinate 132,139,463 downwards.
ATAAAAATGGTCAATGTCTAGTGATAATGGAAGCCAGATCAATGAAACTAGTTGGCTTTGGCATCGTGGACTAGGACATACAAGTATGCATTTGATTTCAAAATTAAACAAAAATAATTTTATAAAAGATTTGCCAAAATTTATTTTTGAAAAAGATAAGATTTGCAGTACATGTCAACTTGGAAAATAAATAAAATCTTCTTTCAAATCTAAAGGAGTAGTATCTACTACTTAGAATTACTTCATATGGATCTCTTTGAACCAACTAGAATAACTAGTTTGGGAGGTAAGAAGTATGGGTTAGTGATTGTAGATGACTATTCACGTTTTGCTTGGATAATGTTTTTGGCACACAAGGTGAAACTTTTCGGCATTCATTAAATTTCATAAAAAGGTTTCAAATAAAAAATGTATTTCAATCATCTCTTTACGTAGTGATCATGGCACTGAGTTTGAAATCATGATTTTGAAATATTTTACAATGAAATGGTATTAATCATAATTTTTCTGTACCTAGGATATCTCAACAAAATGGGATAGTAGAAAGAAAGAATATAACTCTTAAAGAAATGGCATACACAGAAAATAATTTACCTAGATATTTTTGTGCGGAAGCCATAAATACTGCATGTTATTTTCTAAATCATGTTTTAATCTGATCTATTTTGAAGAAAATATCATATAAACTTTGAAAAGTAGAAAACCTACTATAAAATATTTTCGTATTTCTAGATGCCATTGTTTCATTCTAAATAATAGTAAAGATAATCTCAGTAAATTTGATGCCAAGTTAGATGAGGGTATCTTCTTAGGATACTCTACTTCTAGTAAGGCATACAGGGTCTTCAACAAAAAAACTCTTCCAATTGAAGAATCCATCCATGTAGTCTTTGATGAATCTAATGATAAATCTTATGGAAAAGAAGACACTGTTGATGATGAGACAGGTATTCAAAAGCTGGGAAGGATGACAATCAATGAAGAAACTTCCAAGGAACAAGGAGGTGATCAAATAATGAAGAAGAACAAGTACAAGAAGTAAGAGCCTCATCTACACCCAATCCACTGCCTAAAGAATGAGGTATGCCCATGGACATCTAAAGAGCTTATAATTGGTGATCCATCAAAAGGGGTAAGTACCCGTTTCTCTTTGAGAAATGTTTGTGATTACTTAGCATTTGTATATCAAGTAGAACCTAAATCAATTAAAAAGTAGAAAAAAATTCTAATTGGTTAAATGCTATGCAGATGAATTAAATCAATTTAAAAGGAATGATGTTTGGACTTTAGTTAAAGACCTTCAATGTTTCGATAATAGAAACAAAATGGATTTTCAAAAATAAACTTGATGAACATAGTTTAGTAAAAAGAAATAAAGCTAGACTAGTTACAAAAGGTTATAATCAAGAAGAAGGAATCGATTTTGATGAAATATTTGTACTTGTTGCTAGATTAGAAGCAATTAGGCTACTACTCGCTTTTGCTTGTTTTATGGATTTTAAGTTATTTCAAATGGATGTCAAAAGTACTTTTTGGATGGCTTTATAAAAAAAGAAGTTTATGTTGAATAGGCCCCTGGTTTTGAAAATCATGAATGCTTTGATCATGTTTTTAAACTTCATAAGCTTGTATGGTTTGAAACAGGCCCCAAGGGCTTGGTATGATAGATTAAATAGATTTTTGTTTGAGAATGATTTTTCAAGAGGCAATGTTGACACTACACTATTTTTGAAAAAGATAAATAATGACTTATTAGTAGTACAAGTATATATCGATGATATTATTTTCGGTGCTACTAATGAAGTTCTTTGCAAGAGTTTGCCAAGCTTATAGGGAGAGCTAGAGATGAGCATGATGGGAGAGCTAAACTTTTTTCTTGGACTCCAGATCAATCAACTAAGAAGGGATCTTCATCACCAAGCTAAGTACATAAAAAATTTTAAAGAAGTTTGGGATGGAGAACACCAAATCATTAGGTACTCCTATGAGCCTTCTTGTAAACTTGACAAAATGAATCAGGTAAGAATGTTGATCAAAAGTTATATAGAGGCATCATTGGTTCCTTATTATACTTAACTACAAATAGGCCAGATATAATATTCAGTATATGTCTATGTGCTAGATATCAGTCCGCTCTTAAAGATCTCATTTATTGGCTATTAAATGCATACTAAGATATCTATCTGGCACTATTGATATTGAACTTTGGTACTCTAGAGATTCATTTATTGAATTGATTGTATATTTGATGCTGATTTTGCTGGATATAGACTGGATAAAAAAATACTAGTGGAACCTTGTCAATTTCTTGGAGTGAATTTGATTTCATGGTTTAGCAAGAAACAAAATTTAGTTACTCTATCTACGGTGAAAACCAAATATATAGTAGCTGTAAGTTGTTGTATCAAATCTTATGGATCAAACAACAACTCGAAGATTTTGGCATAAAATTAAGTAAAACTCCCATAAGATGTGATAATACAAGTGCAATAAATCTAACTAAAAATCCTGTACAACTTCAAGAAGCAAATATATTGAAATAAGACATCACTTCATAAGAGATCATGTGCAAAATGATGATGTAATGCTTGACTTTGTATGTACTAATACAACTTGCTGATATTTTCACAAAATCTCTTAGTGAAGATAGATTTGCATGATTAGAAGAGAATTAAGAATCATTGATCTTTTTGTCTAAACTCTTCAAATTCTTGTTGAAATCCTCTACATTGATTCAAAATCCTTCAAATATCACTTAAAATGTCTCTTAGATTTTTCCTGGGTTTTCCTGGAATTTATTGAAATTTATTTTGCTTCACTGTGGTCAAGTGTCGATACTTTGAAAATTGCCCAAGTGTCGACTCACCTGAAGTATCGACACTTAAGCAATTTTGAAGTGTCGACTCATGACCGTTGGGACTTTTTTTAGGGCTTCCTGTAAGACATTTTTTTTATCATTTTCTCATTCCTTAGCTTCGTGTGGTCCCCAAACACCCTTCTAAGCTTAAGAATAGTATATTCCAACCCTATCCTTTCGTTTTTGGGTAATCTCTTCCTCTTTTCTTCATTTTGCTTCTAGTCAGTCCGAGTTTTTATGTTCTCACTATGTTTAGCCTGATTTTTCTTGTTTTCTCCTAGTTTTTTTTCCTCTCCTCCGAACCGTTCCCATCTTTCTTGTCGGATTTGGTCCGATTCTTGCTTAATCTTCCTATATTCTCCCTCTTCCCACCATTTTTTTTTCTCTCCTCAGTTCGTTCCTCCTTTTCGATCCTCTCTTGGTTCGATTCCTCATTTTTTCCCTCTTTCCTTCCTCAGTCACTCTTTTCTCCCTGGTTCCTTTTACCCTATAGTCTTTTGGGCATGGCTTCAAAGAAACAATTAGCCTATCGCAAGAGGAGATCTAAGCAAGGTGAGTCCAGCAGATAGAGGAGGACTAAGATTCGACAGGACCCTGCTAGACTGCATAAGCTTGAGTAGGAGACCCAGGATCAGCCTGCACCTGCATCTCCCAGAGCAGAGAGAGTTGTAGGGAAGACTATTGTCTCTGGTAGACGAGTGGACTTGTAGTTTTGGGACTCTAAGAGTTTCATCATTGGAGATTTGCTGAGAGGAGTTGGGCTAGTACCCTCTGCACCATGATTAGAGGTATTATCCATAGTGATGAGAGAGTTCTATGGGAGCATAGCCATTAACGGTCTTAGATGGACTACTATAGTCAGGGGTTTGAGATCATGTGACCCTTGAGGTGATCAGCAAAGTCTGGCAGATTCCTCTCCATGGCAGGGCAGCGAATTATGTTGGAAACTGTGAGGCAGCATTTCGGTGCATTTTAGAGCAAGAGGATGTCAGCGGTGTTCAGTGGTATCAGCAAACCACCAGCTATCCTTGAGATGAGAGTCCTACACCTATCATAGCTCGGATCCTGATCTGAAGACAGGCATATTGGACTTCATCACAGAGAGGGAGCTATTATTGATGGTAGCATTGAGGCATAGACTCCCATCAACCTCCCCATGATCATGGTTCATCAGATGGGAGAGGCGGTACTCAGCGCCGTCTATGTTTGCCTTATGGCATGGGCCTCACTAGGATTTTTCGAGAGTTCGGAGTCCATTGGAAGGAGAGCCCTCCAAAGAGATTCTCCACACGGACACGTATGGAGCGAAATCTTCACTGGATGGGATTTTGACGTATTGGAGGTCGATGGATCAGGAGGGAGTCTAGTCAAAAGCCAGACGAGGAGGACGAGATTCAAGCAGTGAGTGAGCAGGGCCATCTGGGCCTACTGAGCACTTTACAACTTCGAGACCTACACTAGTGCCAGCTTCTGGGTTTGAGCCAGCCACTCCAGCACCAGTTCCTTCTCCAGCTACTGCTCCTCGTGCCACTATAGAGTCTACTTTTAAGGAGCATATCAAGCATCAGATTGCAGAGGTCAAATATGAGATTATTGGTCTAGCAGTCAGGACTACACAGCTTCGGATAGAGGTAGAGGGATTGAGAGCACACACAGATGATCAGCTCTCAAGCATCAGGCAGACGATGGAGGCTGGTTTCACTGAGATACGGGATCTTCTAAGATCTCTTTTGCCTCTGGCTGCACCTTCAGGTCCACCTCCTCCTCCGCCAGCAGACGATGATAACCACCATGACACACATGATGACACTCTCGGTGGTGATGGTGATGGAGATGGTGGTGCTGATGATGGTGATGGTGATGATTATGGTGATGATAGTGATGGCAGTGATGATGGAGCTGGAGATTATCAGATTGTTAGCAAGGAGACTCAGACACCAGATGCTCCTACAGACACTCCTAGTGATATTCAGCTGTCACTACCGCAGAATTCTCCTGACACCAGCAAAGACCTTCCTCCCCTTCTGCTAGGTCTTCTAGGGTTATACCCCGTTCTGGACCTTCTACTAGGACTAGAAGCCTAACCCATAAGACCCCTAGGCCTTTAGCTTCTAGGACTAGATGTATGGCTCCTATCTACTTTAAGCTTCCGTCTAATGAGGGACTAGCCTCACAAATGTTATCATGTTATTATGATATGCATCAGTTTCTTTTTCTATGTATTGTCTTTTGTCATGTATTCAGACTTTGATTGTGCTTTTGTTTCATTCTATATTTGCTTATCATATGTAAGCATTTTGTTGTACTGAAACTCTCTTATATATATGAAAGTTCACTTTTGTTTCATGTTTACTCTTCTTTCAGTCAAATTGCTCTGATACCAGTTGTAGGATCGATGCCCCCAACCAACTTTGTATGCTTTATTATGATAAAATGCACTAATTCAAGGGGAGCAACCTTTTTATGATTAATGATGACAAAAAGGGGAAGTAAAAAGAATATATATAAGCAAAGCAACAATTGACCAACAATTTCACCTTTTTCAAGGAATCAGAAAGTTAAAGATCAATGTTTACAATTTACTTATAAAAAAGGGGAGTTTTGAAAACTAGTTTTGAAACATTACTTTATAAACCATTGATCTGATACTTTTTTGAACTTTAGTGTATAGACTGTTTGATTTATTAAATTACATGGTCATACTTGAAAACTTGAAATAATGATCAATTTCTTTTTGAAAATTAATTGCTTATTACTCAAAATTTTGTCATCATCAAAAAGGAAGAGATTGTTGGCTTTGGCTCCTTGATTTGATGAATAACAAAATGTTGAGTAATGTTTGGACTAATGTTGCAATTGAAGTATGAATTAGGTACATCAATTTCTCCATCAATGGAGATCAAGTTTACTAATTTGAAAGCAAGAGGTTCTCCTGTTTAATGACTTCTAATCTTGGAATACTATCAAAACAACACTTTGGCTCTTATAAAGAAGTATCTAAAGGATTAATGGATAAATCTTTAAGAAATTCAGAGTTTGGAATGCATTTTTGATGGCATAGATCAACTATCGACTCAAAAGGTCGACTCACAGGCCAAGTGTCGACTCACAAGGTCGACTCATGAAGAAAATTCAAAGTTTCAGAAGACCAGCATGCAAATTTTCAGCTGGCATGCCTAAGTGTCGACTCAAGAAGTCGACTCAGACCTCAAGTGTCGACTCAAGAGGTCGACTCATCGCCTGAGACAAGTTTTGAGACAAAACATCAAGTTTTCTATATTCAGCCTGAAGTGTCGACTCAAGAGGTTGACTCATACCTCAAGTATCAACTCAAGAGGTTGACTCATGCTGTAACGGCTAGTTTTCATAATTTCAAAAATATCTCCAAACGGCTCCAAACGGCTAGTTTTTCAATTCTAACGGTCTTCAACGGACTTTTCAATGGATTTGAGGTATTTAATACTCACCAAACCTCTTCAAGTCAATAAGAAAGACAAAAATCATATAGGACAAACTCCAATCATTTGAAAAGATAAGAAGAGAGCTTTTAAGATTTCTTTGATAAAAGGCTTTCACTTTTGAGTTGTTAAGCATTCAAGTGTTTGGCCATAAGTGTGCACTCAAAGATTCCAAGAAGAAGACAACTTAAGCATTCAAGAAGAGCTACATCGACTTTAATTTCCACTCATTTTAGGAGCTATTTCTTGTGCTCATTTATTATACTTGATTTCTTTTGTTGTTGTTAGTTTCAAAGGTATTGAAACTAGTGTTAAAGGTTGTTGATGAGCCTAAGAGATAAAACCAACTTAGATTTGACTTGTGAGCCCGGATAAAATAAGTTGTAAAGGTTATTGGTTAGCCTAGGTGATAAACCCATATAGGTTTTGACTTGTGAGCCTTGGAAATAAGTCAACTGTAATCTTGGATAGATTATAGTGAAAATACCCAAGAGGAAGATTGGGGAGTGGATGTAGGTGCTAGAATGCACCGAACCACTATATATATTTTTGTTTGTGGTTACTTGCTTCCTTCTCTACTTGCTCTTTTATCTTGTGTTACGGTCGTGACAGTGACGTGGCCAGGCTCAGGTATCACCGAATACGAGCGAGCCACGTGTATGTTTCCCCGACCAAGTCAGCGCCACATCCCCAAAGCCAGGATCGGCAAGACTACACCCGCCCGACGACTGTCTAAGGCGAACCGCCCTCGCCGAGGTCGAGCTCGGCTCGGAGTTCCTCTACCACCTCATTGGCGCCCGGGCCCGGAGGGGTCCGTCTAAGTGAAGTAGGCCGAGGTCGGGCGACCCCTGCCTGCCGCCTCGCCAGGTGTCCACCCAGGAGGGGTCCACCTAAGCCGAGGTCGGCTGGTCCTTCGCCCTTCGCCAGGTGGCCACCCGGAGACGGGCCCACCTCGGCCGAAGCCAGGCGACCTCCTGCCACCTCACAGGTGTCCACCTAGGGGGTCCACCTAAGCCGAGGTCGGCTGGTCCTTCGCCCTTCGCCAGGTGGCCACCCGGAGACGGGCCCACCTCGGCCGAAGCCAGGCGACCTCCTGCCACCTCGCCAGGTGTCCACCCAGGAGGGGTCCACCTAAGCCGAGGTCGGCTGATCCTTCGCCCTTCGCCAGGTGGCCACCCGGAGACGGGCCCACCTCGGCCGAAGCCAGGCGACCTCCTGCCACCTCACCAGGTGTCCCCCAGGAGGGGTCCACCTAAGCCGAGGTCGGCTGATCCTTCGCCAGGTGGCCACCCGGACGGGCCCACCTCGGCCGAAGCCAGGCGACCTCCTGCCACCTCGCCAGGTGTCCACCCAGGAGGGGTCACCTAAGCCGAGGTCGGCTGATCCTTCGCCCTTCGCCAGGTGGCCACCCGGAGACGGGTCCCCTCGGCCGGAGCCAGGCGACCCCTGCCACCTTGCCATCCACCCAGGAGGGGTCCACCTAAGCCGAGGTCGGCCGATCCCCGCCCCTCGCCAGTTGGCCCCCGGAGACGGGTCCAACTCAGCCGAGGACAGACCGCTCGTACGGAGAGGGCCCCGGGGAGAGAGACGGGCCCGAGGCCATCCCTCGGCCGTACAATCCCAGACGGCGTCCCGTACGGAGGGCAGCGACACGCGGAACATCACTTGCATCGGCCCGACAGGTCCCGCAGCCGAGAGACGCGATCCTGGACACAGGCCCCATAGATAGATGGCGCCCATGCTTGGGGAGGAGAGCGCTCTCACTAGCCCGAGGCCTGACCGGCCGCCCTGCCAGCGCCGCCCTCCCCTCTTTCTCTTCTGTCTTTGCCTTTTCCCTGCTGGCCCGGCGGACGAGGTCGGAAAGCCGCCTGCCCCCTTCACCGAGAAGGGAAAAGAGAAGAGGACGGGGAGGGGAGTTTCCGAGGAGGAAAAAGACAAACGCACGACGGAAGGAGATAAAGGAGGAATCTGGGACGAGAAGGTAAGCCAATTAGCCTGGGGACAGGGAGGAAGCACCGGCAAAAAAGGCCTTGCTCCGAGAGAAAAACAGGGATCCCGAGAGGGGAACACCGGGTGTGAGCTCGGCAAGGAGGCCTAGCCGAGATTCTGGTCCCCAGAGCATTTCCTTCACCAGTTAACTCTCTAAGTCTGAATCCTTTCGAGGGTCCGGCTGGAGAGTCTGTTCCTTCTCGTCGTCTACTGACTTTGACCGTCGAGCTCCCTCGCCGGATCCCCGACCAGGGTCCTCTAATCCCTTTGTTGCAGGTTCTCTCGGGAAGGGAGGCTCCCTCGCCAGGCGGTCAGGAAGGATCGGCTGATCCGTGGCACGGGCGCGGCGGCAAGAGCGGCAACATCTTGCATTTTATTTATTGCTTATGCTGCATATTCATTGAGCACAATCACTTAGTTACACAAATTCACTAAGAAGTGCACATACTTGCTTAATTTTTTTTATATACCCAATTCATCCCTTTTCTTGAGCTTCATCGCTGGACAACAAATCTAAATGAGAATATGACATTTCAATAGAGACATTGGATCTTTGCTCTCAGAATACTTTATTCCATTTTTGATTCACTAACCCTAAATTTCCAAAACCCTTTAACTTCCCTCTAACTGAATGCTAGTAATGCACATCGATCCTTATTTGCCCTTTTTGTTAGGGCCCCAAATACCATGTAAGCCAAAAAAATGTCAACTGTGCACTTTCATTTCCTGAGCAATAAAAAAATTGATGATGAGGACTAACATAGATAAAATCCTTTATATCACGAACTCAATTACTATTTTTTAAAAATAGGGACCAAAATAAAATTATTAAAAATATCATGAACGAAAATGATAATTTAGTCCATCTAAAACCCATTACAATAAAAATAATTTTTCATAACTTATTTATCAAAAATGACTATCTTTCATTTGACCATACTGTCCAACCAAAAGTGCCCTAATTTGACCAACCAAATCATGTTAGACTTTTATAACAAGAAAGAAATGTGATTAGACATGAATCCGTAGACTTCAAACGAAGTTGCGGAATAAACTGGACGCTCCTCACGCCCACTGCTTTGAAAAAATCATAGAACATAGGAAAGAGCGAGCTGATCAGACGCTCCTACAGCTCTAACGCACAATAAGAGTGTAGGGACCGTCGTTTGATCCTATCCGTCTATTTAATAGAGGCCCTAGCGAAATTGGAGGATGACAGAGAGGGGGAGGATGGAAATGGACTCGTCCGACCTCACTTTGCAGAGATCTCCCTCTCATCCTCTCCTCCTTCGTCGACGCCTTCGTCGACTTCTCCGTTAGCGGCCTCTTCTTCCCTAATCCTAACCCTAAACCTAGCGCGCCGCCGCCACCCGCCTCCCTGCCCCCGGCCGCCTCGTCGCCATCGGCGACCTCCATGGCGACCTCCCCAAGTCCCTCCAGGCCCTCTCCCTCGCCGGCCTTGCCGACCCCTCCACCGCCCGCTGGACCGGCGGCGCCTCCGTCGCCGTCCAGGTTGGCGACGTCCTCGACCGCGGCGGCGACGAGCTCCGCCTCCTCTACCTCCTCCACCACCTGAAGCTCCAGGCCGCCGCCGCTGGCGGCGCCCTCCATACCATCCACGGCAACCACGAGATCATGAACGTTTCCGGAGACTTCCGCTTCACCACCGTCGCCGGCCTCGACGAGTTCCGCCGCTGGGCCCTCTGGTACCGCGCCGGCCTTGCCATGAAACGCCTCTGCCCCGGCGTCGAACCCCCTCCGGACCCCTTCAAAGGGATCCCCAAATCATTCCCCGGCGTCAAAAAGGAATTTTGGAAGGAATCCGGGCCCGGCTTGCCGCCCTCCGCCGGATGGCCCCATTGCCAGCCGCTTCCTCGCTGGAAACCAGACCGTCCTCGTCGTCGGCGACTCCGTCTTCGTCCACGGCGGCCTCCTCCAGAATCACATCCAATACGGTATTGAGGAGATCAATGAGGAGGTGAGGGATTGGATAATGGGATTGAAGGGCAGAATCTCGCCTGTTTTCGTCAGAGGCCGGGAGTCGGTGGTGTGGCTCCGGCGATTCTCCGACGGGTTGAATTGCGACTGCGGGCAACTTGAAGGAGTGCTTGAATTGATCCCGGGGCGAGGAGGATGGTGATGGGGCACACAATTCAGGATCAGGGGATCAATGGAGTGTGCGAGGACCGGCGATTCGGATCGATGTCGGATTGTCTAAAGGATGCTCGGATGGATTGCCGGAGGTCTTGGAGATCAACGGGGGCGGAGAATTGACGATTTTGACGTCGAATCCTTTGTATGATCGGCGGCACAAGCGGCGACGGGTGGTCGAGGAGGAGAAGAAGGGGCTCGCCTTGCTGGTTCCAGACAACACCAGTGTGAAGGAGGTGGAGGTGAAAGCTTAGAACAAACTTCGTCCAGAAATACAAGCGACCGTGAAATTGATCGACGTGGACAACCTGCGGATGTATGATAATTACTGTTGTAGCATTTGTTGCTGGAAGCTTCGAATCGTGGGATGTATTTATTTATTGCTGGTCTTTATGGGTCCATGAATCCAAAGTGGAATCTACCAATGATTGATTTATTTTATTATTTTTTTTTATTTTTATAGAACAAAAGGGTAGAAATTTATTTCGGTATAGCTTTTCGTAACAGGCTTCCAGCCGCTAGACCATATTCGATTCAAGCCACAAATTTCTGCATGCCCTCTTCGCACAACTGGACAAGTACGTCGGGATTTCCCACTACGGTGTCGGAGTTTCGACCGCTCAGCCCTCCAATCACATGTCCCAGACTTAATCTGAATTTAATCGAGTCATCCGTAGGATCATTTCTTGAATCCGTGATTAGTGGATTATACATCAAAACTGAGCGATTGATTTAATTGTTGAGTAAAGCTTTAGATCAGTAAAGTGATTACAAATTTCTAATTTTTTTTAATCTATTTGGATAGGGATAATTAGTATAAAAATATATATTTTTTATAAAATAGTTATATTTGGTATGAAAAATAGAAAATAATAAAAATAATGGATCACATGCTAATTTTTTTCATGCGAGTATATAAGATAAATATAATTAAAAGTTGATATTTGATAAATTTTTGAATTATGGTAATCCATATTTGATAAAAATATTTTTAATAAAATATATTTATGATCATTGAATTTATTTTAATATCTTTTCAAATTTATTCAATATTTTTTTAAAATAATTATGTAATTATAATTATTATATAAAATTATTTGAAGATAATAATATATACTATCTTAGTGTTAAAAATATTTTATTGGTGGATATATTTATAAATTTGATCATATTTTTATATAGGATTATCTTCAACTAAATATAGTAATCTTTTTTTGGTATTATTTTTTGAAAAAAATTTCACCAACTAACATAGTAATTTTTTTCTCTATAATTATTTTTTTAGATAAATGATTCACATGAATAGTCAGATAATTCCATAATCTAAGATATTCCAACCAAACGGACACCTTGGCTGTTAGGATTTGGAAGGAACAAAAATCATATGGGATGAGCTTCGTTGTTTACCATATTTCTCTTAGCATCAATCTTAAAAAGTAAGTCTAGAAATCAAATACGTTTTACTAATAGAGTTATTAGTTTCATAATTATAACATTCTCTTTCTTCCTTATTTTTAGTATATATTTTTTATCAAATTATAGTATGTATCAATAAACTATCTAGTATATATCATTTCATGATTTACTGAGTATTAGTGAGTGTCATATTCTAGATAATGTATATTGGTTTATCTAAAGATATGTATAGAGATATCGGATAAATATTTTGCTAGATAGGCATCAACTAACCATATATATTATACCGATAAATACTATATTTAAAAAACTATATATCAATTTATCTATATATATGTATTAGATCACTACTGGATATATATTAAAAAAGCATAAAATACATATCAGTAAGTCATCAAGTATGTATCATTTAATCATATATTGTGTACTGGTGAGAATAATATTCTAAAAATTATATATCTATTTATTTAGAAATGTGCATTGAAATATTGAATAGATAGTTTTTATGTGTATATCAACTAGCCATGTATCGTATACTAGTAAGCACTATGTTTGAAAAAGTATGTATTAATTTATTTATAGATATATATTCGATTGCTACGAGTGTATTAAAAAACTTAAATTATATATAAGCTGTCAAGTATGTATCATTTGGTTATGTATTGTATATTAGTGAATGCTATATTCTAGAAACTATATATTAATTTACCTAAGCATATGTATTTATTTATTTGATGATTAATTTGTTTAGTGTATATCATATAACAATATAGTATGTATCGGTATAAAATATGTACTAAAAACAAAGAAGAAAAAAGGCATAATTGTGGAACTAATCACTCCATTAGTAAAGAATGTATTTAATTTTTAGACTTACTCTTTAAGATTGTTGTTAAGAGAAACATGACAAACTATGAAACCCATCCTATATAATATTCTATAGTGCCCACCTCATATTATATTTATTCATTTGGGAGTGTTGCCGCCCCGATCGTCTTGGCCCGTAGCTGCTGGTGGTGCCGGGTGTTCCGCTTCCGCTCGCAGGAGATGCCTCCGGCGCCTCGGGACCTGCAAGGAAGCAACGTCAGTGGCCCGGGCCAGAAATTCCGGTGGGGGCACTCCGACGGTCAAGTCAGTGATGATCCAGGGGAACAGATCCTCCTGGTCGAGCCCCTCCGGATGAGATCCATGCTAGGAGGGTGAATATAGTGTGAGTGAAAGATGAGGATGAGCTAGGAGTGGTGTTGGCCGAGGTGGTCTTGCCCTCCTCTCTGGCCTTCTTCCCTTGTGTCGCTCTAGTTCCTCTCGTGAATTGAAGAGTATGTTCTGGGTGTTTTTTTTTTTCTTTGAGTTAAATGTCGATACCTCTTTTTCTTACCCTAGCGGGTTCTCTACCTTGGTTTGCTTTGGGATCTCCCCCTGCTGTCGTGTACGGCGAGGTACCGTGACGTGGACGGGACGCCTCTCCTGTTTTGACAGTCGGGGAAGCCTCCGTAGATTTCTGACATTCCTTCTGCCCATCCCTCCCCTGGAAATATGACAAGGCCTCAATCGGCGGGCCACCGGTCTTGGGACCCGCGCTCTTCGGTAGGATCTTTTCTCCGGTTGTACGGTAGATCGGCGGAGGGTATGGCACCTTGATGTGAGCTTTCCTTTCTTTCTGGAGTGAGTGATGGCCGAGGGCATTAATTGCGGCATGGTTGGTGTCGTACGGCCCTCGGGAGCATCGTCACTGTCCTCGAAGGAGAGGCATGGCTCCCTTGGTGGCTGGTGCGTTGGTTTGGACTGAGGGCCGAGCTGGAGGGGTAGGGCCCATCTTCGATGGACTCGCTTCGGTGCTGCTCGGCAGGACGGAGGTGGACTGAGCTCGGTCGCGAAGGAGTGCCTCGTGGCAGAGGAGGCTGGGATTGACTCCTGACCATGGGGCCCGACCTCAGACGAGCTCGGTGCCGGGGTGCCGCCCAGCCTAGGGGACCTGAGCTCGGAGGGACGCCTCGTGGTGGAGGAGGCTGAGCTCGACTCCTGACCACGGAGCCCGATCTCGAGGGGTCTGCCTTAGGTGGGAACTCGGACTCGGCTCCGGCCTAGGCATTCCGGACTTGCGGGAACAGACCTGGAGGAGGACGGAGCTTGCCTTCGACAGGTAGAGGTGATGCTTCAGGGAAGCTCAGCTCGGCAAAGGCATTCGTGTTGAAAGCTTATCGTGGCGTCTGATGGGGACTCCACGTCAGCTGCCTCGTACCACGTCAGCGTTCTGGCCACATCAGGGAGTATCATCTATCCTTGATAGGATTAAAATCAGGATATCCTCAGGTGCATGCATCACATAATATTATAAAGGATGAGCTTCTTATTTTATTATATTTTTTTAGCACCCATAATTAAGAAGAAATCTCGAAGTCAAATGTCCACCTAGTGGAGTCTATTGGATTCATGACCTAAAAAAAAATCAAATGATATATAGTATATAGTATATAATCAAATAGTATACTTTGATAAATTGATCAGATAATACATATCTAGTAAAATAATAATCAAACATCTCATATATACATTGACTACACCGACCTTAATAAGGCGTATCCAAATGACAGCTTCCCGTTGCCAAAGATAGACTAGCTTGTTGATGCGATATCTAGGCATAAGCTACTTAGTTTTATGGATGCCTTCTCGAAATATATCCAAATTAGGATGCCTCTGAAGATGAAGAGAATACTGCATTTATGACCAGTAAAGATTTTTATTGTTATAAAGTAATGCCTTTTAATCTGAAAAATATTATGGCCACCTGTCAATGACTCGTTAATAAGGTTTTCAAAGATCAAATCGATTAAAATATGAAGATCTATATCAACGATATGCTTGTCAAGAGTACCAAGGAGATCAACCACATCACTGACCTGGTGGAAGCTTTCAACAACCTTTGCCATCACTAGATGAAGTTAAACCTAAGCAAATGTGTATTTGGTGTCACGATTGGTAAGTTTCTCGGTTTCATGGTTACCATGCATGATATTGAAGTGAACCCAGAGAAGATCTGGGCGATACTTGACATGCGACACCCGACCTCCAAGAAGGAAGTCCAATAGCTGACCGGTCGGGTAGCAACCCTTAGCCGATTCATATCCAAATATGTCAAGCACTACTTATCCTTCTTCAAGGTACTATGCAAGATGCACGACTTTGCCTGAATGGAGGAATGTTGAGTAGCTTTCAAGGAGTTGAAGAAATTTCTCACCTCTTCGCCTCTATTATCTAAGCCAAAAATCGGAAAGGAGCTCTTTCTATACCTTACCACCTCTAAGCAGTTAACTGCATGCTTATCCGAGTAGATGATAAAGGGTCCAGAGAACAATCTACTACACTAGCAAAGTCTTTATAATGCAGAGACCAGGTACTTCCAATGCAAAAAGATTGTTTTTGCTTTAATTATCTTTACTCAACATCTCAGGTCCTACTTCCAAGCCCATTCCATTATCATCCTCGTTGATCAAGAATCGGCACCTCTGGATGGCTAGCGAAGTGGACCATCAAACTTAATGAGTTGATATTTTATATCACCTGAGGCCATCCACAAAGATCCAGGTCTTCGGCGACTTCCTAGTCAAGTATACATGGTCGAACGACAAGCTTGAAGAAGCACTAGTCGAGTTGCCCGATACGGAGATGACTTGGATCCTCCATATGGATGGCACTTCGAACTCACAAGGGAGTGGAGTCAGGCTCATCTTAACAAACTTGGAGGGAGTTGTCGAATATGCTTTGCGCTTCATATTTAAGGTGACTAATAACCAATTCGAGTATGAAGCCCTTTTTGTCAGACTGAAGCTAGCGAAAGAGTTTGGGGTAAAGCACCTAAAGGTCTTCAGTGACTCGCAACTCATGGCCGACTAGGTCATAGGCGAGTATAAGGCTCGAGACCTGATAATAGCCAAATACCTTGACAGGGTACAGACCTTATGTTAGCATTTCAGCACTTCGGCATCTTCCATATTCTCCAGGATGAGAATGCCCGGACAGATATCCTCTCCCGGATTACAACCTTAGCAGACAACTTCCTTCGGTGCATATTGTTAAATACCTAGAAGTCCCTAGCATTAACAATGCTAAGGAGGTCCAATAGGTTACTAATGAACCGAGTTGGATAGACTTGTTTATTAAGTACATTACTGAAGGTGTCCTGCCTAGAAATCATGAAGAAGCAAGGCTACTGAAGCAGAGAGTTTTCTGGTTCGTGCTTCTGGATGGACAGCTCTACAAGAAGTCTTTCTCATACCCCTGCTAAAATACCTGAGACCTACTGAGGCTGACTACTTCTTAGAGAGATCCATGAAGGCATCTGTGGAAACTACTTAGAGGGTTGATCCTTAACCTATAAAGTATTAAGGCAAAGATACTGCTGGCCGACCATGCGAGAAGATATAACAGAGCTTGTCCCAAAGTGTGATTGATGCCAGTGACACGCCAACATCAAGCAGCAGCTGGCTACTCAGCTCTCCCAACTCCCCTCTTCCTGACATTTACCTAGTGGGGAATGAATATCCTTGGCCCGTTTCCTTCAACGTATGGCCAGTGGAAGTCCTACTCGTCGCTATCGACTACTTTACTAAATAGGTGGAGGTAGAACCCTTGGCATATATCACAGAGGGCAAAATCAAAAGCTTCTTCTGAAAATCGATCATTTATCAATTCAAGCTTTCCCACACCATCATCACCAATAATGGCAAGTAGTTCAACAGCCTAACATTCAAGGAATTATGCATCGAATTCCATGTCGACACCGATTTATATCTATTGGCTATCCTCAGATAAACGGAAAAATAAAGGTAACAAATCGCACCATCTTTCAAGGCCTCAGAACTAGGTTGGATGAGGCAAAAGGAAGATGGTTAAAGAGTTACCCAACATGCTATGGGCATATCACACTACTCCCAGGACTTCGATAAATAAGACTCTGTTTAGTTTGGTCTTTGGCATTGAGGTGCTAATACTGGTCGAGAATGGCAAATCATATGGGTCGAGCGCTATGATGAGTCAAGTAACCCAGTCCAACTATGAGCCAACCTTGATTACTGGAGGAGACTTGAGATAAAGCTCACCTTCAGATAGCTACATACTAGCAGCGAGTCGTCCAGTACTACAATTTCTGAGTAAGGCCAAGGACCTTACGCCCTGGGGATTTTGTATTACACCGTGCTGAAATTTCCAGACCAACCAAAGAAGGCAAGTTGTCTCCAAATTATGAGGGAACCTAACAAGTGGCAGAAGCCTTGCACCGAGGCTACTAGATCGAGAAACTTAGGTTGTGTTTGGTGGATCGCTAGGGAATCCTGAATGGGAATCTGGATTACCTGCAAGATAGATTACCATTGGATAGATTGCTAGTAATGCTGATTACTGTATTTGGTATACACATGTAATCTATCAGTAAGATTGATTATTGTATTTAGTATGACAAATAGATTACCAGTAATCTAAGCTCAAAATTTCAAAATATCCCTAAGTCAAATTTATTAAAATTATATTATAATATTATATAGTAATGTAATATAATATTACTTTAATATAATATATTATAAAAAATATATTAGATTATATCATATTTAAAATAATATAATATATTTATATACATAGTATATTATTTGAAATATATTTATATATTTATATATAATATAATATATATTTAATTATGTATTTATGTAGAATATAAATATATTATTTTAAATTTAATAATATATATATATAAATTTAATATAATACTTAATATATTTAAAAGTTTATATATTTTTTTTACATTTATTTAGTATAAAAAATAATTTTTAATTTTTCAATTTTAATATAAAAATATTAAATATTTTATATTTAATAATATAAAATATTTAAAAATTACATTTTTAATAAATAGCTAAAATATAAAATTATATTTTTATAAATAAAATATAGAATTAAGAAGAGTTTCCAATTAGCATCTAGAGGACATAGATGAGAGGGAGAAGGAAAATATTTCATTCTCACCGAAGCAAAAATGATAGGATAATTTTGTAAAAATAAAAAATACCAATTATCACATCTCCTGTAATCTGGATAGCCACCCCTCCCTGAGATAATCTGGATTACCAGATGAGAGGTAATCCAGATTACCACTATAACATAGATTACCGATTTAAAAGATACCAAACAAGGTTATATGGTGGGCCCAGTTTAAAATTACCAGTAATCTTGATAAATTACCGTCTACCAAATGCAACCTTAATGGAATTCCAATTCCCCGAACCTGGAATACTGAGAACCTCCAGATGAGTACTATCAATGATGTACTCTTCTTATTCAGAAATGAAAGAAGTCTTCCCCAAGAGAGTTCCTCTTTTCGATTATAGACCTATCCGACCAGCTCTAAGCCAATCAAAGTTAAGACAGGTCACTTCTCAGCACTGTATCTACCCGACCGACTCTAAGCCTGTCAAAGTTAGGACGTGTCACTTCTCAGTACCACACCTATCCGATTGGCTCCATGTCAGTCAAAGTTAAGATGGGTCGCTTCTCAGTACTGCACCTACTCGATCGGCTTCAAATTGGACAAAGTTAAGATGGGTTGCTTCTCAGCACCGCACCTATCCGGTCGACTCCAAGCTAGTCAAAGTTAAGATGGGTCAGTTCTTAGCATCGCACCCATCCAACCAGCTCTAAGCCAGTCAAAGTTAAGAAGGGTCACTTCTCAGTACTACACTTATCCAGTAGACTCTAAGCCAATCGAAGTTAAGACAAGTCGCTTCTCAGCACGTACCTATTTGACCGACTCCAAATTGGTCAAAGTTAAGACAAGTCGGTTCTTAACAATCGCACCTATCTGATTGATTCCAAAATGATCAAAGTTAAGACGAGTCGCTTCTCAGCACCGTACCTATCCGACAAGCTCCAAGCTAGTCAAAGTTAAGATGGGTTGCTTTCGATTGACTCCAACTAGATCGAAGTTAAGATGGCTCGTTTTTCAGTACTGCACCTACCTAGCTGACTCCAAGCTGGTTAAAGTTAAGATGAGTCTCTTCTCAACACCGCACCTATCCGGCTGGCTCTAAGCCAAATGAAGTTAAGACGGGTTGCTTCTCAGCACCGCACCTATTCGACAGGCTCCAAGCCGGTCATAGTTAGGATGGGTCACATCTCAACACCACATCCATCCATTTGGCTCCAAGCTAGATGAAGTTAAGATAGGTTGCTTCTCAGCATTGCACCTATCCGACTGGCTCCAAGCTGGTCGAAGTTAAGATGGATCGCTTCTCAGCACCATACCTATCCGGCCAGCTTCAAACCGATTGAAGTTTAGATAGGTTGCTTCTCAGCATTGCACATACTCGGCAAGCTTCAAGCCAAACAAAGTTAAGATGGGTCGTTTCTCAGCACCACACCTATCTAAGATGGTCGAAGTCAAGATGGGTCGCTTCTCAGTACCACGCCTATCCATCCTACTCAACACCGCCCAAAATAAGGGTGTAATGCAACAATATATTATCACTTCCTATCCAACCTACTAGTGCTCTGCCAGACTTAATGCAGCCATGACATTAGGCCTTCATCATTATCAACAGACCCAAGATCCTATGACCGATTCTTTGCGATCGAGTCCTACACTATAGTCAACCTTTTATCATAAAGGCCCTACTTAGAAATCGGTTCTCTGTAATAACGGTCCTATTATAGGACTTAGGCAAGGTTTGGACATCACTCTACTCAGTCAGGGCCACCTCAATTCAGTTTTGTGGTAACACTTGGAGTTCCTACAATACATTCACATGAAGGTGTGCTTCTAAATTAAAACAAAATTCTTCAAAGCAAAGGTGCATTTCTAATACAATAAATTGACCAACCCGATCAATTTGGAACAACCAGTAGAAAAGAAGCACAACAGTACTCATCTAAAGCCCGTATCAGGCTAACCCCGACATCGAACGAATTCTATTATGTCAAGAGTTCTCCATCCTGAGGGATCTTTGAACTGAGAAGTTGGTTGTAGATTTCCAAATTAGCAAGACCTATCTCGATTTCTTTGCTCGGGTCCAAATTGAGTTCACTCCTTCATAAAAGGCAAAAAAGAAGCAGCTCTTTCAACCCTTAATGGAGGAGAGCATGTAAAACAGAGTGATCTACCCTGCCTAAGAGCTATGAACCACCCTCTCTCCTCGGCTAGATGTCATTTCAGGGCAAATTTTGCCCAAAATATGAAAAACCTGGCAACTATCCCATGAAAGTGATAGAGTACAATGAAAGAGAATAATCCTAAAAGCACTTGGAGTAAGCTGGGCCAGTACAAGTCAGTGGTGGTCCAAAAGACTAAGGATAAAAGGGTGGAGAGGAAGTCAGAGGCCAGCGTGGAGACAACCCTTGTATAGGGCAATCCCACCTTTCGATCTTGAAGTGACTTTGTCATCCAGGTCAGGAGCAAAAACCCTAATATGATTTGGGATTCCGTATATATTCCTAAATCGGACAACATCCTCCCTAGTCGTAGTCAAAGCTACACTGGCTGGACCTATGGGCATTAGGTCATTCGATTTTGGAGCAAGAAGAGGAGTCGGAGGAGTCAAATGCTCGAACCAACCAACCGGGGAGCCCTACGCATTACCATAAATGGAACACCATCCTCCTCATGAACCGAGGAAGTAACTTTTTCTGGGGAAGGTTCCATAGAACCTCCAAGCCCGGACACATGGATCACCTAGTGGCACTTGCCCTCGAATGAAGTCATGCTATCAGAGAAAAGGAAGAAGACGAAGAACTATACAAGGAAGAAGAAACCCTAATGAAAGGCCAAGACTGTCGAGCATAGCCTTGCCAAAGAAGCCCTACATAAGATCTAAAGGGAGATAGGCAAGAGCAAGGACGAGGAGGGAGACCAACCTAGCAGAGGACCCTAGAAGTAATCCGAGTTTGAAGTTCTCCTTCCCTCTCCTCTCTACAAACAGAGGTAGGTAAAATCCTTTCAACGGAGATGGAAAGCCCTCTTAAGATAGGCCCAACAATCAGATCCGATCCCTTTCCAATGTGGTCCATTAAGATCCGGACATATGGTGGGCACCTATTCTTGAAAAGTCACATTGCCTCGAGCACCCCTCCCGCTCATTTAGTTTTCATTCTGGGAAGTAAAACGAATGATCTCAAGTTACCACTACCGGACCACGTAGCAATTCCCTGCCATGCAAAGAAAGACGTACAAGCCACCTAATGCTCTGGAAATTAATTACAGTCCTGTGACGTACCATGTCAACGGCTTTCTCTCTCCACGAACGGAATGCTAATACAGCTAGCGAAGATTTATCTAGAGATTCGGCTGACAACCAGATCATGCCTGGATCAGTCTGGTCCTTGAGGCAATCAAGCCGAATACTCCCTTCACCCCAAAGTGGCAAAGGCACTAGATTTTCTGGACTCGAAAGTGGGGGGCATCCGATGTGGCAACTGCTAATATAGCCTTGGCAACTTCCTGGACCGCTATAAGCACTGCTAGTTGGAGCAAACTTGACCCCCTCAACTGGGGCCTGGGCATCATTGCCGACTGGCTGCCTGCACCAGAGGAACCGGCCACAGAGTTCACTGACTAGTTGCCTCCATGCCGAGTAGCAGGGACCAGCGAGTCTACCTAACATGGCAACTCTGTGCACATATTTGTCAACTTCCTATCCGGTCTCAACTAGCTAGTCTTGCAGACCAACCTGATGCACCCAGACATGTGGCTAAACCTCCTCTCCTGCTTAGCGACCATGGCTTCCGGTAGGGATGGCAATGGGCCGGGTACATAACTACCCAAATCCAAATCCAAATATTCAATACACTATACAAATCCAACCCAAACACTATCAGGATTGGATTTTTTTTATCCAAACCCATCTCAATTGGGTATCGGATAATCGGGTTACCCGGCCCGAACCCAACTGAGTCATATTAAATATTTTTTTATTTTTATCAACTTTAAAATCATCTATAATTTTATAAATTATACATACATTAAACAAATAAAATTTAACTACATTTTTAGTTCAACAGCATTTAATGTCATATTCAATCAAAATTTATATTATGAAGTTGGTAAACTATTAATTATGATCTTGTTTTGAATTCACCCTGAATAGAATAGGATGAAAAAAAAATCTAATATATATATATAATGATTAGGGTATAGGGTTCAAGTATTTTAAAATTTAATAACTAATAATTATAATTAATAAAATATATATTAATTATATATATTAAATATTAAAATAATTCCGGTCGGTTCGGGTTGGGTATATATCTACCCAGTCCCAGTCCAAATCCAAAGTTAAGCATTCGAGTTTTACCCAAACCCGGCCCAAACCCAGTCAAAGTGTTGACTACTCGACCCAATCGGGTCGGGTCGGGTACCCATGGGTTTGGATTTTATTGCTATCCCTAGCTTCCGGGTAATTGGGTAGCCAGTAGCCCAGCTAATTACAACTATCTTGGTATAACACGTAGTGGGTCAAATCCCAACAAATCCCGACACCGTAACAGAAAAAAATCCAATCAAAGAAAGATATGGGAGATAAGGTCTTGCCATCTCAGCCAAGTTGTTATGTCTATCAAAGATGGACACCTCTGCAACAGTATCATATAATACCACATAACCATACAAATAGATAAGAGAGATCTCCGGTCAAGTACATTCCATATATCTCGCACAATTGCTCTCATAGTCACTAAACTACCACAGGCTCTCAGCTCCGTTTGCTATAGTCACTAAACTACCAATAATCATAGCCTAGAGACCTTTTTGCAAGTCATAGTAGAGGAGTAGCTGGATCCAGTATCTCTCTTGGAGCAAATTAGAGTATCTTTTGTCACCATCGGAACTCAGTGATGAGCGGCTAGATGGCAACAATATCTAGTTTTGTTTAACAAACATGAATGCAGATGAGTAACAATTGATGAAACAATCCATATTTATTTGGCTTAATCGAATATAAATATAAATCAAATATTGTAAGTATATATATTGGATATAAGCTGGATAGATAAATTTTATGACCACTAAAATGATAATATAATTAAGTGGAAGATACATTTAAGTCAATGAAATGTGATGATTATTTATTTTTATTGAAAATTCATGAGTCCCTATGGCATTAAATAGAATTACAAATAAAACTATCTACTTAAATATAGATCAAATTATTGTTTATCAATGCAGATATTAATTGAATACTACTTTGTATTAGTGTCGATAGATTTGTATATAAAATAAATCTAAATAAATATATTCAATCCATTTTCAATCCTACTACAAAATGAATACTCAATGTGGTGGCGTACTAAGCCTAAATAGATATTATTCAATCCATTTTCAATCCTACTACAAAAATGAATACTCAACGGGGTGACGTACTAACCCTAGGGTCACTAGCAAATTGGTGTTTGTTGAATTAATGTTTTCATCAAGCAAAAGTCCGTCAATGCAATGATGCTAGCTCATCAATTGTTCAGTTCATGTTATAAGGGACAAGGTTAATTAGAAAAATAGTAAAAAAAAAATAATCAACTTCACAATCTCCCTTCTTTAACCTCCTCAAAGGACCACTTTCAATAATATTTGGAGACCTTGAAACTATTAGCTTATTGGCTATTCTCAAAGCATCTCCTTTCAAATCTTGGAAGCATGTTCTACATCCTTTCAAAGCATCAGATACGTAACTTATGAACAAGGACCATTCAAAGATCTCCCTCGTTCAATCCACCCCAATTGTATTTAAAAAATAAATAAATTACAAAAACTTGTAATGATTAGAAGTAAATTACACTTACCCAATATTTTAAAAGTTTAATTCATTTTTATTTAACACTTGAAATCATAACTTAATAAAAATGGTAACCTAAAATAAAATTCATGTACTACATTAAAAAAGTTCAAAAATAATCTTAAATGACATAACTCGCAATCAAAGGTATAAAAAATACCCATCTTTTTTTTTGGTAATACGGATCATTTAACCATGGTCCTCTGATATGAATACATCCAAAAATATTAAAAAATACAGTCCCTAAAAGCAAAAGAAGTATCGCTGAAGTGATTCTAAAGTACCTGACCTAAATGGCTTACAACATAAAAAGCGACCTATCAGCTATCATGTTAGCCTCTCGATACACATGCCTAAACACAATACAGGAGTATCCACGTAATCAAAAATAATATCACGAATTATGAAATATAAAGAGATGGAACTGACAACCTTCCGGGTCTACAAAATAATAGTAACAAAATTTCGAGGTGATCAAATCGAAGGAACCGACAGGCATACTAAATAACTATCCAAGTCGCTGCAAGTTCCGCAAGAAAGACAAGATCAACCCCTCCATCCAAACCAAATCCATGGATAGTAAATCCAGCACCTCCAACCAAATTCATGGATAATAATGCCCAAACCAAATCCATGGATAATAAATCCAGCCCTCCATCCATTCCCCTCGCAGTCCCATCAAGATAACACATCTTTTCGTATAAATTTTATAAATTATTAAATATAAATATAATAACATAAATTTTATTTTTTTTATAATTTATTAAAAAATAAAATAATTTCATTCAACAAATTGAATACCAACATTTTTTATAACTAATGCATCCCAAAAACACCTAACAACAATCACGTTTGATAAAGACTTTACCTCATTATCAATTGGGTTCGAGACGGAATCTTAATCTTATGAATGATTCAATTAAATTTAGAAATGTTGAATCTAGATTTAACCCCCTATTCCTTCTTCAAAGATGACTGAGTAAATCTAAAAATATAAAATCTGGATCTAACCCCCGGTTCCTTCTTCAATCGAAAAAGCTTCACTTTTAGCAAAATCTATTTTGCATTAAAAAAATTTCTTTATTGATTTCACCCAGGTCCATTCCCTTGCTAAACTCAAGCGAATTGAAAAAAAAATATTTTTTTTTTCATTCTAATTAGAAAACAAATATATAAAAGAAAGTTAATACTTTATTTTAAATTTTTTAAATATTTTTTTCAAACCTATTTATTTTTTCAAATCAAATAAAATTTTAATAAATAATAAAATACAACTATTTTACAATCTTCATCGTACCTTTCTAAAAATAAAAAATTATATCATTTCTTTTTTTTCATCCGTCAAACGAAATCCGGTTTCTTTATCTTCTTTTCTTTTTTACCGATTATTTCTTTTCTTCTTTTCAGGCCCTTAGCAGGCGATGCGCATTTAATTTTTCTGCATAAGCTTGCCCTTGAACCTATAGTTTGCCCGTACCTGTTTATCTCTAAAAACACAGCAAAGAGAACTGAAAACCGAATCCTATCGAAGAAAACTTATTAAAAACAAACCAAAAATCAAGTTTTAATATACGCATCTGAGATCAGACAAAGATCGCTTGCCTCCGGGACGATGAAGATTGGAGATCAAAACTTGGAATCCCAAACAAGTTAATCGGTTAATTAGAAAACCCCGACAATCCCCTCCCTTAAAAGGAATGAAAAAACTAGGGGGGGGGGGGCAAAACAAAACAAAAACAGATGAAGAGAAAAATATAGCAGCTTGTTCGAGGCCGTCTTCAAAATAGGGATTTTTGAGAGGCACGGAGAACTGCAATTTTTCTTCTCGCCAACCTTCAAAACAAAGATAGTCGCCATCTCAATTCGGCGTCTTCGCTCTGCAAATTGGCTTTCTTTCCTTCTTTCACTCCTCAAATCACAATCCAACGGAAAACAAGATTAAACAAACAAAAAAAAAAAAACCGAAACAACACTAAAGGATTAAAAAATTCCTTCAAGAAAATGAATCAGATTTGGTATAATCTTCGTTATAGCTAAAAGGAAGGAGACCTCTCACCGTCCAAGGCAAGGAGCCAGACTCTGCCTCCTCACCTATTTATAGGCGAAAGGGGCTAAAAAACCCTAACCCTAATGTTTTAAGACGTTGAGACAGAAATGCCCTTAAAGTTCGGCCCGAATTGATGATACCGTCGTCGCCAACCGTAATGTTGGGCTTAAAGCAGCCCCATGAAGACTAAAATAATCCATAACAATAAAGATGGCTTAACTATTTCTCATATTTGATAAATATATTATTCTAGTTTTATCATAATATCAACCGGTCTAATAATTAATTTTATGCATCCATATTCAGTATATAAATAATTTTTTTTTATTTAATCAACTTTTCCGTGACTTGTATTTTAAATACTAGGAGAACCTTTTTATTATATTTTTACTGGCAAGGATTTTTTGAATTAGATTTAGGGGTTGGGATAGCTTGTGAAATTGATATTTATATCGTCCATTTTTATATCTATAGCACCATAATGAGGATTATAGAAGTGCTGGTGTGTGGCACTTGACATCTTGGCTCGAGTGGTTATCTTATTCTTACCCACTAGTTGTACTGCCTTGATGAAAAAAAAAAATCAGATTTGGCTTAAAAAAAACTGGATTCAGTTTATGCAACTATGACCACTGTAAACCAATTGAGACTATCATATTCTCATCCTTATCTCATGGATATCAGGGATGATCACCACTCTGGTATTAGGCTGAAGGTTATTCATGTTTATTGTCAACGGATCCAAGCTATGGATGCAATGTGTTTATTAACATAACCTAGCAGTGTACCAGCTGCATTCTTTAGGTTAGAACTCCCCTGCTCCAAGGGTGGTTTACCCTGCACAGTTTCATGCGCATGGAACCATGTTCGAGAGAACTTAATTACTCTCTTAATTAGGATCACCCACTTTTCGCTCTCAGGAAGAAAAACAAAGACCTTAATTTAATTTTTGGGATCTATGAAAACCAAAGGAAGCATGTATTTTTTTCTTCTTTTTTTTTTTTCTAAGTAAAGTGGAGCATGTATATTTTTTAAAACTTGATGGAGAAATCCGTGGTCACTGACCATTGAACAATATGGATAGTAATTGTTATACAAAAATGGCCTCCCTCCGAATCAGGCTGGAGCCGAAGGCCCTTCAGCTAGGTCCGACCGACCCTTCAGCTAGATCCGATCGACCCACTTCAGCCAGGCCCATATCAATCTAAAACGGGCCGCTCCAAGAATGGCCCGGAGGTCTCAGAGGCCCCTTCTAGCTGTACAGAATTCTGTTACAACAAATTTCTGATATCTCAGCGCCACTACTCTGTAGATCCCACGGCGCCACTCCCTCTTGGTGCCACTTGGCTACTACCAAGATTTCTCTAAGGACAAATCGGCCTATTCCAGTCTAGTCCCTAACATATTATGGTAAAGTTCCGCACATATATAAGGTAAAGGGGAACCCCGAGGTAAGGAGGCCCTTCCTTCCCATGAGCTATCTCCTTTGTGATCCCTTCATTATGTTGCTCCAAGTCTCTCACTGACTTAGCCATCAGAGTGTCCCCCACCGGAACACCACCAGCCCGTAGGATCTTTTTTGCGGGAATCAGGAACACGCGCTCCAGCGAGCCCGGTCCGAGAGATTCAGCGGCAATAGATTGGCGCTAGAGGAAGGGCCTACGGCTGAACCTCCGCCCTTGTGTTCCTTCTTCAAAAGGAGGGATCCACCGCTAGACAAGATGATAGTGAAAGGATGAGCTCAGAATACCTCCAATAGGAGAGGCCGCTCCCAAACGAGATCGGGAGAACCTTTCAGGGAGAATGACGTCGCCCAGCCTACCATCACACTAGGATAACAGCAGTTCCAGACCCTTCTGAATTGCATCGACACTCTTGCCGCCACGGTTCAGAACCTTCAAGACGAGGCCAATGACAGATAGCAGCTGCTCGCGGCGTCCAGAACCAGTCATCCACTTGCTATCGAATGAAGTCGACAGCAAGGAGTCCCTCAACTCCGCTCCTGCATAACCCGGGCCCTGGAGGTCGCAGAAGACTCATGCCGATGGAAAGAGAGTGGGGTATGTCTCGCACTCTTCAGCAAATTCGGTCTCCGACGATGACCAGTGACATGATGGAGACCCGAGGGACTACACCAGCAAGCTCCAACGCATGGAGGAGCAAATTACCGAGCTGGTCGATCAGCAAGGGAGAAGAAGCACCGGCGTACGACTCTCGCTAACCATTCTCCGCCAGAATTATGGGGGAAGCTATCCCCCATCACTTCAAGATCTCCCAAGTTGATGTCTACGATGGCACCAGCGACCTTCTGGATCATCTGGGCACTTATAATGCCCACATGATGGTACAGGACGTCTCCGACGCCCTCCACTGCCTCACCTTCCCTGCGACACTCAAGAAGGTAGCTCGGATGTGTTCTCCACCATCCAACCAGGTACGATTCATTCCTTCTCCCAGCTGAAAAAATTCTTTTTATCCCATTTCAAGACCTGCAGCCGGATGCCGAGGAACACAGATTGCCTCTTCCTCGTGCAGCAGAAGGAAGGAGAAACCCTCCGGGAGAACATGGCCCGATTTAATTCAACAACCATGAAGATCCTGGACCTCAACGAGCATGTAGCTATGTCGGCCTTCAAAAGGGGCTGCGATCATCCAGGCTCACTTTTCGCTGGACAAAAGTTCCCGACAAGCTATTCTGAACTACTAGCCCGGGCTCAAAAATATGCCCAGGCAGAAGAACAAGCGGCAAGCCGACTCCATGCTGAAGGGAGGTCGGCTCCCAAGAGGAGGAGAGATAGAGCTCCTGAAGTCCGACCTCCCAGCGATGGCACCAACTCAGCCCAACGCCGCAGCCCTAAGTCAAAGGACTTTTCTAAGAGGTTTGAGACTTACATACCTCTCTCCCTCCTAAGAGAGAAAATCCTTATGGAGATAGAAAAGGAAACCTTCCTGCAAAGGCCTCGCCCGATGAGGAGCCCCTCCACGTCGAGGAACAAGGACAAGTACTGTCGGTTCTACCGTGACCATGAGCACAGCACAGAAGATTGCCTCCAATTGAAGGAAGCGATCGAAGATTTGATTAGGCGGGGGTACCTGCACAAGTACGTCCGACCCCAGAGGAGTCGGGCTGAAACTTTCATTGCCAGAAACCCCCGGAGGAAAAGAGCTGCCCAACCAACGCCCCACCGATGGAAATGTTGGCATGCTCCATCGCTGGTCCGACTGGAGGGATGAAAGGTCAAGACATCTCGAAGAGGCCTCGGGGTTCTAACGTAATTAGTTTCTCCAACAAAGACCTCCTAAAACCTAGGTCTCCGGGAATGATCCCGTTGTTGTGTCGGTAGTAATTGCCAATTATAATGTAAGGAGGATCCTCATTGATAATGGAAGCTCCACTGAAATTTTGTTGTATGATGCCTTTGTCAGAATGAACCTGCCTAGAACTAGGATGCAAGAATCCCCAATACCATTAACTGGATTCGAAGGAAATTTCGTTGGCATAGAGGGAGAAATAACTCTGCCCGTAACCATCGGATCATAGCCTTATCAAAAGACCCTCCCTATCAATTTGTGGTCGTCCGCACGACATCAGCCTACAATGCCATTTTGGGGCGACCAGCCTTGAACAAATTCCGAGCCATTGTGTTTACTTATCACTTGTTGGCAAAATTTCTGACTCGGAACGGGGTCGGAGTGATAAGAGGGATCGCAGGATGGCCAGACAGTGTTTGACCATTCAGGACAGGCAATAAAGAGACCATTCCATCTTAGAACAACTTGATCCCAGGTCTAAAATCGATTGCTGCAGAGAACCGATCGAAAGAATCCTATCCGTACCCCTTAGGGAGGACGATCCTACTAGGGTCCTGCAGATCGAGAGCATGCTTAGCGAGGTAGCCAAATCAGAGCTGGTTGGCTTCCTACGGGACAATGCCAATGTCTTCGCCTGGTCGGCATCCGACATGCCAAGCATCCCGTCGGAAGTCATAACCCATCGACTTAAGATGGATCCTACCTGCAAGCCTGTCTGACAGAAAAAGAAGAACTTCGCCCCTGAGAAACAGAGGGCGGTTGATGAGGAGATCAAGAAGCTCCTCGAAGCTGGCTTCATCAGAGAATTCCACTACCCTGACTGGCTGGCGAATGTCGAGATGATGAGGAAGGCCAACAGAAATGGAGGATATGTGTGGACTACACTGACCTCAACAAAACTTGCCCGGAGGATAGCTTTTCCTTACCAAAGATCGACCACTGGTGGACGCCACTGCCGGTCACCAGCTTCTAAGCCTCATGGACGCCTTCTCTAGGTACAACCAGATCAGCATGGACCCGGAAGACGAGAAGAAGACAGACTTCATCATTGACAAAGGACTGTACTGCTACAAATGATGCCCTTTGGCCTAAAGAATGCCGGAGCCACTTTCCAAAGGCTGATCAACAGGATCTTCGAGGGGCAACTTGGAAGAAACATAGAGGCATATGTTGACGACATGATAGTCAAGAGCCTCTAGAGAGCTGACCATATCAAGGATCTCAAAGAGTCCTTCGACGTCCTAAGGCGCCACCAGATGAAACTGAACCCGACCAAGTGTACCTTTGGGGTGACCTCGAGAAAATTTCTTGGCTTTCTGGTCATCTAGTGAGGAATTGAGGTCAATCTGGATAAAATCAAGGCCGTCATCGACATGGGGCATCCGACCAATAAGAAGCAAGTGCAAGAACTCATAGGTCATATAGCCTCTCTTAGCCGCTTCATTTCTAGGTCAGCTGAAAGGTGTCACCCTTTTTTTAAAACACTATGGCAGTCGGATCACTTCCAGTGGACTGATGAATGTCGGTCGGCCTTCGAGGCACTGAAGATATATCTGAAGACTCCCCCTTACTTGCTAAGCCTTTAGAAAGAGAGTCCTTGTACTTGTACCTATCCGCATCGGATGAGGCTATAAGCTCCGTCCTTGTCTGGATATGGAGAACAACCAGCAAAGGCCGATCTATTACATCAGCAAGATACTCCAGATACCGAAACAAGGTATCCTAAGATGCAGAAGCTTGCCTACTCCTTAATTGTAGCAGCCAAGCGATTGCGGCCCTACTTCGAAGCGCATCCAATCATCATCCTGACTGATCAACCGCTCAAGGCAATCCTCAAGAGCCCCGATACCTCGGGGCGGCTCGCCAAGTGGGCCAACAAGCTTGGCAAATTTGACATCTCCTTCCAGTCTCGGTCGGTCATGAAGGCTCAGGTGATCGCCGACTTCATAGCAGAGTGTACCTGGAGATAGGAGACACCTCTGCAAATGATCGATGCACCTAGGGATGATATTGCTGAAGGGTCAGATCTCGTCTCGACACTCCTATGGACGGGGCATCTAACCTTATTGGTTGTGGAGCAGGATTAATCCTGGCCAACCCTGACGGATAGAGCCTAGAATATGCCCTGCATTCCGCATTTCAAGTATCAAATAACCAGGCAGAGTATGAAGCCCTCCTCACGGGACTGAGGATAGCTGATGAACTAGGCATCAATCGGATCAGAGCCATCTTGGATTCCTAGCTAGTGGTTAACCAAGTGAGAGGCAAATTCGAGGCGAGAGATCCATCCCCGGCCAAGTACTTGAGTAAAGTGCAAAGCCTTGTGGCTCGACTCAAGTCTTTCATGATCATCCACATACCCGGGTGCAAAATCCTTAGGCGGACGCCTTATCACGGCTAGCCATTGCCATCACTGATTCCTCTGATCGGATTTTCGTGGAGCGCCTACAAAGCCCAAGCATTACTGAAGAGACATCAGAAATCCATCAAGTGGAACGAGAGGCTTGTTGGATGGACCCCATCCTTGCATTCCTCAATGAAGGAACCCTGTCGGAAGATAGGGCCGCAGCAAACATGTGCGCTGGATGGCCTCAAAGTATATCGTCCTCAGTGGGACCCTCTACAAGCGATCGTTTACGCAACCACTGCTCAAGTGCCTAGGACCGTCGGATGTCGATTATGCACTCAAAGAAGTGCATGAAGGCATATGTGGCGACCACCTGGGAGGTAGATCCTTGGCCTACAAGATCATTCGGCATGGCTATTACTGGCCAACCATCCAAAAGGATGCTGCTGACTTTGTTAAAAGGTACGACGCATGCCAGAGGTACTCTAATGTTCAAAGGCGACAACTAGTCAGCTAACCCTGCTGATCGCCCCCTGGCCATTCGCACAATGGGGAATGGACATCCTCGGGCCATTTCCTCCAGCATCCGGATAACGGAAGTTCCTAATCGTAGCCATCGACTACTTTACCAAGTGGGTGGAAGCTAAACCACTGGCGCAGATTACTGAAGCCAAGGTGGAGACCTTCATCCAAACTGCATTATTTATCGGTTCGGCTACTACAGGCAGTCATCACCGATAATGGGAGGCAATTCGATAACCGAAGTTTCAGGATTTCTGTCAGCAGTATCATATCTCCCACCGGTTGACTTCAGTCGGACACCCCCAATCCAACTGGGAGGCCGAAGTCACAAATCGAACGATTCTACATCACCTGAAGACTCGACTGAATGATTCCAAGGGCTCTGGGCCGAAGAGCTCCACTCGATACTCTAGGCTTACCAGACTACCTCCTGCATGGTGACTGGGAAAACTCCATTCAATCTCACCTACGGGAGCAAGGCAGACACACCAGTGGAAGTCTCCTTGCAATCTCTCCGGATTGATCATTTCGTCGAACCAGCCAATTCTAAGCAGAGAAGGGCTAACTTCGACTTCCTCGAGGAGACTCGACTCCAAGCGGACTTGAGGATGGTGATATATCATCAAAGAATGGCCAGATATTACAATTCTCGAGTCAAGGCTTGAAGCTTCCGAGTCGGAGACCTGGTTCTACGGAGGTCAGAGATATCCAGGCCAACTGAACAAGGAAAGCTCTTTCCTAACTGGAAAGGCCCCTATCGGGTAGTCAAAGTAATCCAGGCCGAAACTTACCAACTTGATCATCTAGATGGATGGCAAGTGGCACATCCTTGGAATGTAGATAATCTCCATAAATATTATCAATAAAGGCAGCAATTTGCTCTACCAAAAGTTTGACCCTAATCGACAAAGGCTTTAGGGCAGCCCACTCAAGTCCGACCTCGATCGACAAAGACTATAGACAGCCCTCTCAAGTCCGACCTCGATTGGCAAAGGCTCTAGTGCAGCCCACTTGTTGCCCAGAGATGATGCAACCCAAGAGAGGGGGTGAATTGGGTTTTATAAAAATTAAACAATTACTTCAATCATGAACTAAAACAAGTATGTGCTAATTCAATTTAAATGCTTGTGTTTTTCCAAAGTGTTTGTGTGCTTCAAAATAATATATAACAGAAATTAAAAAGTAAATTCAAGAATAAAACAATCACAAACACAAAATAATTTATAATGGTTCGGTGCAAACCAAGCACCTACATCCACTCCCTAAATTCCCCTGGAAATTTCACTATAATCACCAAGATTACAGTTGATTAGTTTTCCGGCTCACTAATCAAAATCCGACTTGTTTTTACAAGGCTCACAAATCAAAACCTCACTTGGTTTTACGGGTTAACCAAGAACCTCCCTTAGTTTTACAGGCTAACCAAGAACCTAGTTGATTTTATAACTTAGGCTTATCAACAACCTTGTTGGTTTTCACATAAGGCTCACCAATAAACCTCTTTGATTTTCCAAGGCTCACCAAAAACCTTAAGTAAACAATATAAGAACAATATGAAAGAATATAATTAAAGCTTTCTAAAATAAAGCAAATATCTCTTTGAATGTTGATGAAGATCTTGTCTTCAAGTTGTTGAAGCATTTGATTGCAGCTTGAGGATGTGAACTTTGGATGCTCTTTTTGAAACTTGGAAGCTTGAAGACTTGAACCACTCAATTCTTGAATCCTTGAAGGATATTCAATGATCTCATCAAAGGATTGCTTCTCCATTTGATTTTTGATGTTTATATAGCCTTCCAACACTTAAATGACCGTTTATAGTCATTAAAGATAAAATATAGCCGTTTGAAACAAGTTGGAGAAGTTCTGCAGCTTTTGAAACTAGCCGTTACAGTCAAGTGTCGACACTTCACCTCCAGGTGTCGACACTTCATTCTCAAGTGTCAACACTTCACCTTCAAGGTATCGATACTTCATCTTCAAGTGTTGACACTTCATTCCCATGAGTCGACACTTGAGGCAAAAAATCTCCGGATTGCATAGTTCTGTATTTTCAAAAATCTCAGGCTTGAGTCAACACTTCATTTGCAGGTGTCGATACTTGATCTTCAGGTGTCGACACTTCAACTCCAGGTGTCGACACTTGGAGTTGCCATTACTGAAACTTGCTGAAACTTGACCAAAATCAAACTTTAACTTCTTCAAGTTCTTCCATATTAATTCCAAAGTCCTTATAACTTGATTTTCCATTAATTTAAGGACTTTTTCAACTGAAATACAAGCATTTCTTCATTTAACATGGACGAGTACTAAGATCTGATAAACATACTTAAAATACAGTTAGTATTTATATATACTTAAACATTTTGTCAATCATCAAAATCAAGACCAGAGTAACACCACTCAAGTATGACCCCGATCGGCAAAGGCTCTAGTGCAGCTCACTCAAGTCCGACCTCGATCGGCATAGGCTCTAGGGCAGCCTACTCAAGTCTGACCTCGATCGGCAAAGGCTCTAGTGCAACCCACTCAAGTCCGACCTCGATCGGCAAAGGCTCTAGTACAACCCACTCAAGTCCAACCTCGATCGGCAAAGGTTCTAGCACAGCCAACTCAAATTCGACCTCGGTCGGAAAGCACTTTGTGGGATCCTTAAATACTTAAGGTATTTCTCTGTAAACAGTTAGTTCGAAGATCCCTTAGAAATATTTTTAAAGGAGATGGGTTCAGAATAAGCCGACCTCTCGACACTTAAAATATTTCTTATAAATGGCTAAGTTAAAACCGCGATGGGACACTCGGCAATCCCATGAAGGGCCGTTGGTCGGCGACAAGAGACAATAATAGCCTATAAAAAAAAACAACAAGTTGAAACAAAAATGAATATCGAGATGTCATTTCATTGACCAAAAACTTTTATACAAGATATAGGCAGACTTTTACAATTGGTCCTAAGTCTTACCAGTATTTATAGAAGAAGGAGATCCTTCCCACTTGTCGAAGGAGCTTCGGCTTTGGCCTCTAGCACAACATCAGAAGCCCCAACCAAGGCCTCCACCGGTCCCACATCGGTAGTGATTTGGCGTCGGCCCTGATGTTGACCGAGCCCTCTTTTTCTTTTGGCGGGTGCATCAGCTGTATTGAGGACAGGTCGAGCTCCGGGAAATTTCGACCACCTTCTTCAGGCAGTCATCAAAGTCGTAGTCATAGCTCGTCGCTCCAGCCTCCTCCATCTCATCGCTGAAATCAGCTGAAGCTGCCAACTCCTTCACCTCCTTTAGCTCGATCAAATACTTCCCTGCCAATGTCTTGTGGGCCCGCACACTCCTTTCGGCATCGGTAGATCGCTCCATCTAATCAGACAGTCGATGGGTCAAAGACTTGACCCTTTCCTTCTTCTTCTTTAGCTAGGCCTCCCGCTCGGCTAGCTGGGTCTGCAGGTCCTCTGCCTGCTTCTTCAACGACTCAACTTCGACAAACTGGTCGAAAGTCTCTTCTCAGCGGCCTTCTGCGATGCCATTGCCGTTGCTTTGGCCACCTTCAGTCCTTCGGCCTCCCCAGCCGAGGCCTTTGTCACACGGACCATCTCGTTGAGGCCCTCGTGAAAGGCTACAAGCATGGACCATATTAGTCATGTACAATAAGTGAAAAGAAGAAGGGAGAAAATGAAGGGACAACAAAAGTACCTTCATCAGACTGAGGTAGGTGCCTCTCGCCCCCTCATGCAACTTGTGCTTGCTCGCTACTCCCAGTCGGCTAGGTGATGGCCCCCTTTAACAGGTCTCTGGCCTGCCGGGGGTTGTGAAGAGCATGTCAGCGCTGGAAGGTTTCGAAGCTGACCTCTTTAGCCTCTCCCCTCGCGCTGTCCCTTTCTTCTCACCTGCAGGGCGGACCCACCTCCATCCGCTCGGTTGATGGCGAGGCGGGCTATCCCCACCTCTATCCACTTGGCTGATGGCGAGGCCGGGCCGTCCCCACCTCGAATCGGCCCTCTGATGGATCCGGCTCCAATCGGATGGCTGACTCCTCGACTGTAAGCAGGGTCCCACTGCTTTTGCCACCAACCGCTCCGACAAGTAAGGCATGTTGTCCTCATCGGAGCCTGATGCCATGATGATCGCGGGCTATTCTTCCACCCGCTATTTCTTCTGCCTGCCTGTGGTCGACTCCATGGACCAGGCGACCCTCTTCCTCGCTGCCCTCTACTATCCTTGCACAGTCGGGCTTCATTTTCTCCTACTACAAGAACAAGATCAGAGCGAGGAAAGAAAGAATATAGCTGACAGAACAAAAAGACCGATGGCAATGACTCCTACCCTACCTAAATGTTCGTGATAGCTAACTCCGGCCAAGCAGAGGCTATCCTCCGAAGCAGCTCATTCACCATGGTGATACCAACTGCCTCTAATTCGTTGAAGTCGGCTTGGTCGGCCATCAAGACCGCCCTCCCTCCGTCAGCTGTCGACCTTGGTTTTCCCCATAACAGGTTGAAGCCCCAAGGCTGAAGACTGTGTATGAAGAGGAACTTGACTTCCACCCATGAATGGCCGATGGAAGACCTCCGATTATCTTCCACCGTGATAGGGGCTGAACACCCATCACTCCTCGCTCCAAAAGTCTTTTTTCAAGACAAAAAAGTTTGTAAAGAGGGAAGTCCTAGGTTCTACGCAACCCTCTGACACAAGATCGCGAAATAGCTGATGGCCCGAATGCTATTCGGGGTCAGTTGCGCAGGAGTGACTCGATATAAGTTGAAGACCCGGACAAAGAAGTCACACGGGGGAATCAGAGGCCGGCCTTTAGGTGGTCCTCGTACACGGGAGGGCTCCCGGGCTTGGCAGCCGGGTCACCCTCCCTTCCCAGTCCGGGATGGTGAGGTGCAGGATAGAGGGGATGTTGAACCTAACCCTAATGGCCTCTACCCGATCCCGCACTAGCTCAGATTGGACCTGGCTGGGACCTAGTCCCTCTATCCTACGACTAGAGCTCCGGCTACCAGAGGCCATTGTTACGGGGCTTGGAGGAAAGAAGAACTGACCTGAGGCTGGGTTTCCTAAAAGGTTCAAGACGTTGGAACGAGCCGAGATCTCTCTCCAAGGGCAAATGCGACAAAGGCTTCGCCCGGTCTCAACATCCCCTTTTATAGCCCTTGAAAGAAGCGGTTGTCACCATTCCTCGAGCGCTATGACCCAGACATCAGGCAATACAACTCCCCACGTAGCGGAAGCCAATACGATGGAAGGAAGCACAGTCTGGCTGCGATCCACGTGATCGCCAGATTAGCGACGGATGGGTCACCCCCAGCGCGGCACCAACCGCCCAGATGTCGCCACGTCATCCAAATCACCTCCGAAGCCCGACGACCTAGCGAGCCGGGTTGGCCACTCATCATTGCGCCCCTTTTGCATTAACTACCACTCCCTTCGCTTCCAATGTGAGATCGACACCTATCCCAGGCATGAGCTTTGGAGTGGGGAGTGACCAGAAGTAGCATACCTAATTAGATCCGCAATCCCCTTAAGGATGAATGCATTCAATGCGAGAATGATGCTCTTGCCCTTCGAAGTTACAGGCCCTCCCGAAGGCCAAGAGCAAGGGGGCAACTATTATACATAACTGGCCTCCCTCCGAACCAGACCAGAGCCGACGGCTCTTCAACTAGGTCCGACCGACCACCAGAGGTCCGACTGACCCGCCAGATATCCGACGACCCGCCAGATGTCCGACCGACCCGCTAGAGATCCGACCGACCCACTGAAGGTCCGACCGACCCTTCAGCTAGGTCCGACTGACCCACTTCAGTCAGGCCCATATCAGTTCAAAATAGACCGCTCAAGGATGGCCCGGAGGTCCCAGAGGCCCCTTCCAGCTGATACCAGAATTATATACAATAGATTCCTGGATCTCAATGCCACTACTCTGCAGATCCCTGGGTCCACTCCCTCTGGTGCCACGGCCACTACCAAGATTCCTCTAAAGGCAAATCGACCATTCCAGCCTAGCCCCTAATAGATTTCTGGTAAAGTTCCGTGCCTATACAAGGTAAAAGGGGGACCCCGTGGTAAGGAAGCTCTTCCTTCCCCACGAGCTATCTCCTTTGCGATCCCTCCATTCTGTTACTCCAAGTCTTTCACTGACTTAGCCATCGAAGTATCCCCCGCTGGAACACCACCAGCCCGGGGACCTTTTTTGCAGGAACCGAGAGAAGCGCGCTCCAGCGAGCCCGGTCAGAGAGATTCAGTGGCAACAGTAATCACCAAGGACTTTAAGTGATTAAAGAAAATGGCATTCTAGTGCACAAGCTTCTGCCATTTCAGGGGCTTAGGTAGCTTTACCCTTAATATATGAAAAAAAATTATTCTATATTTCGAACCCATAGCATCCAAGCAATAATTGAGCAATTTTATCATTGCATCAGTATCTACATATTTTTTTAATAATATGTTTCACATATAATATTTATAAATCAAACATAAAATCATCATGGTGGTGTTTGATAAGAGCATAAAACTTGGATTAGGGTTTCATACCAGCCACATGCTACCTACTGAATGGGATACATATATAATAGATTATATCGCATTGAACCATCTTATGTTTTTTTTAGATATAAACTATCCCATACCTATCATGGCATAGTTTTATCCTATTTTTATACTAATTTCACTTGTTTGTTTCAAAGATTAAACTCTTTGACCATTCTAAGATTATAACCATCATTATTTGTCTTGAAAAGCAACTTTGTAACTTTTGATATTAAAATCATCATCAAGAAAATGGTTATCATTACTATGATATAAAAGAAAATAATATAAATAATTAAAAAAAAATAATATGATGTCTTTCTCTTCATTTTACTAGATAAATTAATATATTTTTTAGACCATACAATTTCTTTTGAAGAAAACTTTAAGAAAATAAATTCAAATTGAAAATGAATAATATTTTTATTGAAAAGTATAAACGAAAATAGTGATCTTTATTTATATTATGTATCCCAATAACTCCAAGGATTGCTTGCCATTGTAATAATTACAATGTAACTATATAAAAGCATGCTTAGCACTTCTGCTTTTAATTTTGTATTATCAATTATATTATATAAGTATATAATATAATATACTTGGTATTTTATTTTTAATATATAATAACATTATTCTTTTAGTATTGTAATAAATTTTATAATATGACTAAAATATATATTATATATATGTCATGATATAAAATAATAAAATAATAATATCGATATTTAATTATATTATTAATAATAACAAAAATATTATGATAATATCAACATTCACAACTTATACATATTAATAATAAATTGTTTAGTGTATAATATACTAGCCATATTTATTTTAAATATTTATTATTATATCATATTAATGTGTACATAAATAACTAACAATATAATGTAATATATATATTTTTCATATTAATATTTATTTATATGTCATATTATCATATAAAATGCAGTATAATAAGTCAAGTGTTGGAAGTAGGGAATGCCCTATAGGCCATGTGTGTGTATATATAAAGAATTATTGAGATGTTATGGCTATTTCCTTTCTACATAAGTCATAAATAGTATAGTAGATGTGTCACATGTTGAACTTAGAGCAAGAAAAAAGTCCATAATTATTTTAAAAGGATTAATCCAAATGAATAGAACATTTATCAATAGAGGATTGGATTTCTAAGAAATTGAATATGTTTACATTTATGGATGAGGTTGGGTATCACACCTATAAAGTTAGCGAGATATAGGTAATGATTTCATAGAATTACTCCTTTATTGAAATGAGACCTCATACAAATACCTAAAGGGGTATTTGATATGGGATAATTAATCTAAGATCAAGAGTGGTGTGAATAGAGATGATAAGACTACCATATTTGGTTACACTATAGTGATCCTACATTATAGTAATTTCAAATCATCCCTACTTCTAAAATCACCACCCAACCTAGTAATGGGATACCTATCCTTGAGGTTGGAAATCTATGATTATCCTTGGACAGTGATCTTGAACTAAAATTTCAAGAATAAAAATATCCCTTGATACACTAAAAATTGGTATATCAATATTTATCTTATATTAATATATTATATGTGTGAAATATATTGTATTATTATATATATATTGATCATATTATAATTTATGGATAATTTAAAATTAGAGTGGAAATATTTTAGTATACTTTATATTTGTATAACAAATTATTTAATATATTACTTCTATTATCTATTTTCTTATCAAAATAGATATTTATATAATAAATAATATATTATAAGTATAAATAAAAATTAATTCTATAATAATAATTATTATATTTTTATAGGATTAATAATTTATGGGACTGATAAATATATTTTTATAAAATATAGTAATAATTAATATATTAGTCATATTTATTTTATTTAATATAATTTATATTTTTTTGGTAAGCTGGAGCATTCATCTTAGAGTTCTAGTATGAATATATCCAAGAAAGTCAGAAAGAACAGTATCACGGAGGGGCCCCAGGGCATCCCCGAGGTGGGACTACAACATTTCTCTCGAATAATTAGCAACAAAGGAGGCAACCCAGTCCACCATAGAATTTGCCTCCCGATAAACATGCCTAACAATACTGATCGAGCAACCTTGTAAGAGAATAGCAATATCACAGAGAAGAGGGTGCGCTGGCTTCATGCTCATAGCCTCCTGAATCCAAGAAATAATAATAATCGAGTCATCTTCAATGGTGAGGTGCTTGATATGTAAGATCCTCCGGGCATGGGCAATATGGGCCCAAGCACCCTGAAGGTCCGCTACCGGGATAGTCGGCTCAAAAAGATAGCACCCCCCTCCAGCCATAAGACCAAGACTCGGGCCACGAATAACAAAGCTAGCTCCACCATGTGTACCCATTATACTTCCATCAAAATTGACCATAAAAAATCTCATAGATGGGGGCTCCCAAGAATAAAACCTGATGAGGTACTCGAAGAGCCAAAGAAGCCCAGGTCTTCGAGGTCAACACGGTCGTCATCAGACACTCCTCTGCATGAACATGAGCTCTTTCACTATAACTCTAGCTAAATATCTCGTAGAGTTAAAAATAATAGAATTTCTGGTAAGCCAAGTGTGGTACGCAATATAGGCCAATAAAGTTAATGGAAATATCTAGTTCCTGAATGGAGCGGCTCCAGAAAAGTGTCTGCATGATTTACAACATGCATAAAAAGGCCATCCAAACTAGCAAGCCTCCAAACCTGACATTCCCGTGGGCATAAAAAATATGTACCAGAGTCTCCTCCTCGCCACATGCTGGGCATAAGGAAGGCACGTGCATCGCTCTAGAGATGAGAAATGATCAAGTAGGGAGACATCTCCAAGCCACTTTCTACAAAAACAAGCTCATCCTTGGGTGAACCCCTAATCTCCAAATCTAGCCAATATCAAAACTCCTCTGGGACTCCTGACGAAACAGGAGATACAAACCCAACATGACCACTCCGGGAAGAGAAAAGGACCTCCACACCCTTACATCATTGCTAGCATATACTGGCAGGGCAATAGATAAGATCCGAGCTCTCAGAATATCACCAAAAATATGAGCAACGAACATCAGATTCCACTATGTACCATCTATAATCAATAAATCAGAAATCAAGATAAAGTCAGAGATATCCATGGTGATGAAAGTTGCCACAAGGCCAAGGCAGATCTGCGATCCATGGATCAAATATAAAGTTGATAGACCTACCATTACCCAATATCCATCTTGTCTGTGGGAGCACTTCAGGGGCTCTAGCAACCATCTCTCTCCAGATAAGTCGAATATTTTGTTTGGCTCGAGTATTCTCCCTAGAACATACGGGGCCATATCCGGCCTTCATCATCAAGGGCCACATGTTGTCAGGGCATAAAAGGAATCTAGCGACATGTCTAGCCAGTAGAGCTTCCTACCTCGCAACAACAAAAGAATGCCGAGGGCCCCATCCCCAACAAGCTGGCACACCATGTGTTATCCTAGAAGATGACACCTCAACCTCCAGAAGCAGAACCCTACAAGAAAGCATAAATAAATTGCTCCACCTTAAATATCACAGATTTGGTAAGGACAGCATTTGAAAGCATGTAACACATAAAGATGTAAGGACTGACTTGATCAAAGTGATCTTGTCCATTAAAGAGAGGGCTCTTCCCTGCCAACCCTCTGTCCTGTCCTGTAGCGCCTTCACCACTAATCACAGTCAGCCTTTAACAATCTTCTCCTAGTAATTGGAATCCCTAAATACTGCAATGCACCTCCATGCTCAATAATCCCAAGGATGTCCCAAATCAGGCACCGAAGTTGGGCTAGAGTCTTCGGACTAAAGTGAACCTCAGATTTTAAAAAATTGACTATTTGACTAGAAGTTAAATAATAGTTTTTCAAAAATCCTTTTGAAGTCCTAAGCACAGAGAGCAGTAGCATGCCCCAAGACCAAACAATCATCTACAAATAAGAGATGTGAGATCGGGTGGGTACTAAGAGCAGGACATATGGATCAAGACTCGATCCTTGTGTTGCTGCCCACAGTGCTTGCGATAAAGCATCAACACAAATAATAAACAGGTATGAAAAAGAGGACAATCTTGTCATAGACCAACATTAGAAGAGAAGAAATCCGAAGGAGTACCATTAATAAAAAGGCAAAGGAAGTTCTGACAATACAGGCCAGAACCTAGGAGATCCAACAACGATGAAAGCCAAACTCCATCAAAGCCTTCTCCAAAACTACCAGCATGCAATCATAGGCCCACTCCATATCAAGCTTGATAGCCATCAGATTACGATAAGTGGGGGCCCTCCGGAGATCATGCATAAACTCCTGAGCGATAAGCCACAAAGCCCCCTACTCCGGACTAATAAGACGTGGGAGAATAGACTTCATCCTGTTAACAATGAGCTTGGCACAAATTTTATATAGAATGTTGCACAAGCTGATAGGCCTAAAGTGGCCGGGCTTACAAGCATCATGCCGCTTAGGATGAGAGTGACAAAAGTTTGCTTCCAAGAGTCTTGCATCCTGCCCGTAACAAAAAACTCCCATACTGCATCAATCACATCATCTCGGACAATACACCATAAATGTCTAAAGAAAATAGGGGAGAACCCATCAGGGTCAGGAGCTTTATCTTCAACCAGGGACCAAAGAACATTCCGAACCTTATCCTTAGAAACAGGCATGATGAGACCCTAATTCTCCCGCTCTGACACCATGACCAACGGTGGAAGATCAAATGTAGTAGGGCCTTCGATAAGAACTATCCACCTAGACCTGAAAAGTAAGTGATCTCCCATTTGATATCATCATCATTCTCAATCCAGAGCCCCTCAGTAGTCCATAGAGCTCTCATTCAGTTCCTATATCTATGAACAATAGTAGCCTGGTAAAAGAATCGGGTATTGCTGTCCCCTTCCTTGATCCACTGCACTCTAGATTTCTATCTCTAGAAAGTCTCTTGCTGATAAAGAAAGGCTGATGAGTAGATAGCTAACTCCGTAAAGTAGACATATCATGCTTCGCCAAATCCCCTTCCCTTTCCTCCCGCTCCTGGAGATCAAGGATAGATTTTTCCATAGCCACCAATCTAGAGAGAGAGACCCCACCTCCTACCCACCTAAAGTAAGTGCCTCTTGGCTAACTCTAGTGTACACAGAAATCCGATATCTAGTATCCCCACAAATAG
Organism: Areca catechu; assembly: GCA_021397845.1. NCBI lineage: Eukaryota > Viridiplantae > Streptophyta > Magnoliopsida > Arecales > Arecaceae > Areca > Areca catechu. The sequence goes on along the minus strand of CM038044.1, from coordinate 132,095,834 downwards.
GCATTCTCCACCTCCTTCATATCTCCCAAGAGCGGGGATAGGCCAACCAAAACTTCTCAAACCTAAAGGGAGGATGACAGGAAATGGAGGAGTCAGTAGAAAGAAAAGAAACTGGACAATGATCCAGAGTATTCTAGCAAGATACCATCATGCGTCGGGTGGGCACTGAAGCCATGAAGCGGTGTGTAAAAATTTTATCAATTCTCTCCCAAACCCTGGCCCCTCCTGAGTGGTTATTATACAGGTAAAATGTGGGCCACAAACCCAAGATCTGCCAAGCCATTTGATTACAAAAAGTGCCCAATTTCCTAGAGCCAGTATCCTCAATAAAAGATCTACCACCTCTCTTATCCTTAAGCCGTTAGACATAATTAAAGTCCCCTTCCATTACTATTGGAATACCCTGATTCACCAAGGCCGTAACCTCTTCCTAAAGGTTCCTCCACTCCCTATAATCCGTACTGGCATACACCCCTAATAAGAGCCTAGTGTGCCCGTTGGACTCAATAACAACAATTGCCACATGCTGAGAGCAATGATGAAACACGTATATTCTAGTAGCTCCATGATCCCAAACAACTATAATCCCTCCCGACAGGCCTTGCAATTCAATTACATAGAATCCCAATTACCTAGAAAGTGACAACGAACATGTTCCAAACTAGAACCAACCAAGCTAATCTCAAGAAAAATACACAATTCAGGGTGATACAATTGCCCCAATCTTTGAAAACTAGATTGAAAGAAGGTTTCCATGCCCCAGGAACATTCCAAACTAAGACCTTCATGGGACCCCACTATTTCAATTTTGCTTTGCCTTTGTGCACTCCGGTAGCCTCCAAGCAGTCATCCTCCAAATTCATTGAAACCCCAGTCTCCCCAGTGGCAAATAGGGCTTTCTTTAGTTAGCCTACAATCTCCTCATGAACACGGTTGCTGTAGAGATTCCTGGGCACTGATGCTACTTGTTGGGATTCCGGATCAGCGCTACGTAGCATAAACAATGAGAGAGAACACGCAGATATGAATCAGCCTTTTTGATTCCAAGTAATCAAGAATCTAGCTGGTTGCAATCTTTTCTTGGATTCAATTTCATGCAAAGAAGATAGAAGAAGAGATATAGGAGAAAAGATGTAGGAAAAAAAGAGATTGCTTTATTCCATTGGAGAAGAAATCCTTACTGCTATTATAAGATGGCATCCCTTCTTCTTACAAGAATCAAGAAGAAACCTCATGCCAAGCCTCATGTACGCATACAAGACAAGACGCCCCCTCTCCAAAATCGTGAAGCCACTCTCACCAAAGCCCAAGCCCCAATGCACACATCCGCTCTTCTCAAAACTGAGAAGACTCGCGCATGCATCTCTCAAGAATCGTGAAGTCCCCACGCGAACTCCCCAAGATCTTGAGCCAAGCCCCACGGTCCCTTCTCTCTCCAAACCATCGCCCCCTCCCTCCTTCAAATAGATGGGTGGGTGGTTTAGTCCTTGAGTAGTTAGGATCTTGTTGGGCTTAGTCTTCTTGGATAGTTAGGCTTCCTAGGACCAAACCAGTTAGGACTCTTAGGTGGTTAGGATTCCTAAGTTGGTTACAACCAACCAACCAACTAAGCTAATCTACTAACCAACTGAACCCCCTTTCACATCCAAAGGGTAGCTGGCTATACCTCTGGACCTAACCCCATAACCCAACTGGGTTATGTTACAATCTCTCAAAAAACTCTTTCCAAGAATCAATGTGAGAAAACACTCAAATCCATAGCACATGTATATCCATGTCTCACATGTTCTCTCAATCCTGGATCAAGCTCCCTGACCCAACATGACTCTGGGACCCTGGGAACCTATAAACCTAAGCTCCCAACCTGTCCCATGAATACATTATGAACCCCTATAGCACCTCTAGGACCTCTGGAACACCTCCAGAAACTACTTGGCACCCTCCAAACACCCAAGGATCGCCTCGAACATCCCTGCCATGGCCTTCCAAGTCTTTCCAAAGATTGGGAGCACCATACAAAACCCTACAATCTCCACCTTGATGCCCCTAAGCCTTGGCAAACCTGATAATGTTCTCTTGCACAACCCTACTATAACTGCATGTCCTGGCAGTCTCTTTTGCGGATCTTCTTGCCTCTACCAAACACCTTCAACTGCTGAGCTTCCTTGGAGGCCTTTGGGATGACCGTCTCCTCAGCTGAAGATCTTTGCTTGTATCCTGGCACCACCATTATAGCCTTCCTTCTGCCTGGCAGCTGCATCAATCTTTTTCTTCAACTTTCCTGGAGAGACCACAGCGATCTCGAGCTGGCACTTGCTATAACTGGAGTTCTACCTGACATCATCTCCTCAGAGCCATGCCTTACTACCTGTGCACACTGCTCCACCTGCCTTGGTGCACCCCTGGTGCTGGTGCTGGGATGTGTCTCCTCCCCGTGCACCCCTCCGCTCTAACCTCGTGTTGAATCCTACTCCACCCGTGAAGCCACCTCTCCCCTGTGAAGTCCACCTGATGTCACATAATGAAATCTCGAGGTCAGCCACTCAACTCTGCCTTGCTGAGCCTGCCACAGCATCTCGTACCCCGTCGTTGCCTCTCGGACCCTTCGCATCCCGTGAACCTTTCCAAGACCATTTCGATACACTGCACCATGCAGGCTCCTCTAAAATAGCCAAGAGCTCATCCGACTCTTCCTTTGACCTAGCGACTGAACTTGAGAAATCTAGACTTTTTCTTTCTCTATCCCTGCACTTCTTTCTAAGGACACACTATACAACTCTGCATCAGCCAAACACCTCTGATAGTTGCACACCGCCCTCAGGTGCACACGCCCTCTCTGCAAAGATAACCAATCTCAATTCGTCATTCCCTCAGGCTTTTATCCAAGCCACCTCAAGAAAATTCTGCACCAACAAATTCTCCACCCAAACCTTCCACATAGAGTAGCTTCCCTTCCCATTAAATTTCTCAAACTCCACCTTGCTACCGCTATTCATGGTTGATCAGGCCACAAAAAATAATCCAAAAGGTTAAATTTCAGAAATACCTTGAAGGGATCCCGGGATAGAAATCCACAACACGTGCAGACGGATACAGTATAGCCGATTTCAAGGCCAGCATCTTCCTCTTTCTGGAACGAACTAAGGAGCAGCACCTCCTTCTTCCTGAATCCTTATCTCCCTACACTCGAACAAGGCTCTGATACCAATTGTTGTGCATCTGGATCATCTCTGATATCAATTATAGAGTTCCTAGGCACTGATGCCACTTATTGGGAATCCAGATCAATGCCTATGCAGCAGAAATAATGAGGGAACACACAGATATGAATCAGCCTTCTTAATTTCAAGTAATCAAGAATCCAGTCGGTTGCAATATTTTCCTGAATTCAATTTCATGCAAAAGAGATAGAATAAGAGATATAAGAGAGAAAAGGTGTAGGAGAAAAGAGAGATTGCTTTAGTTCATTGAAGAAGAAATCCTGCTGCTATTACAAGATGGCATCCCTTCTTCTTACAAGAACCAAGAAAAAACCTGACGCCAAGCCTCACGCATGCATACAAGACAGACACCCCCTCTCCAAAACCATGAAGCCACTCTTACCAAAGCCCAAAGCCCTAACACACGCATCCCTCTTCTCAAAACCAAGAGACTCATGCATGCATCTCACAAGAACCGTGAAGTCCCCACGCAGACTCCCAAGATCATGAGCCAAGCCCCACGGTCCCTTCTCTCTCCAAACCTTCGCCCCCTCCCTTTTTAAATAGATGGGGTGGTGGGTTTAGTCCTTGAGTGGTTAGGATCTGTTGGGCTTAGTCTTCTTGGATAGTTAGGCTTTCTAGGACCAAACCGTTAGGCTCTTAGGTTGTTAGGATTCCTAAGTTGGTTATAACCCACCAACTAACTAAGCAACCTACTAACTAACTGAACCCCCTTTCACATCCAAAAGAGCAGCTAGCTACACCTTTGGACCTAAACCCATAACCAACTAGGTTATGTTACAATCTCACAAAAAACTCCCTCCAAGAAATCAATGTGAGAAAATACTCAAACCCCGAGCCCATGGACACCCACGTCTCACATGTTCTTTCAACCCTAGGTCAAGCCCCCTGACCCAACATGACTCTGGGGGCCTGGAACCTATAAATCTAAGCTCTCAAATATGTCCCATAAATACATCATAAACCCCCTGGAATACCTCCAAGGACCCCTGGAACACCTCCAGAAATCGCTTGGCACGCCTCCAAGCACCCAGGGATCACCTCGAAACATCCCTGTCAGGGCCTTCCAAGTCTCTCCAAAGCTGGGAGCATCACAACAAAATTCTACAATCTCCACTTGGTGCCCCCAAGCCTTGACAAAACCTGGCAAAGGTCCTCCTGCACAATCCCGCTATACTGCATATCCTGACAGCCCTCTTTGTGGATTCTTTTGTCTCGCCAACACCTTTCAGCTGCTGAGCTCTCTTGGAGGCCTTTGGGATGACTGCCGTCCTTAGCTGAAGATCCTTGCTTGTACCCTGGCACCACCATTGTAGCCTTCCTTCTGCTTGGCAACTGCATCAGTCTTTTTCTTGGACTTCCTTGGAGAGACCACAGCGATCCTAAGCCGGCACTCACTGTAATTGGAGCTCTACTTAACACCATCTCTTCAGAGCCATGCCTCACTCATGTGCACAGCGCTCTACCTACCTCAGTGCACCCCTGGCACTAGTGATGGGATGTGACTCCTCTCCGTGCACCCCTCCGCTTTGACCTCGTGTCAAATCCTGCTCCATCATGAAGCCACCTCTTCCCAGTGCTCCACCTGAGACTGAAGTCCAGTTGATGTCACAGAATGAAATCTCGAGGCCAGCCACTCATCGTTGCCCTGCTGAGCCTGTCGTTGCACCTCATACCCGTCGCTACCTCTTCGGACCCTTCGCATCCCGCTAACCTTTTCGAGATCGTTTCGGATACACTGCACCCCGCAGGCTCCTCCAAAATAACCAAAAGCTCATCCGACTCTTCCTTTGACCCAACGACTGAACTTGAAAAATCCAGACTTTTTCTTTCTCCATCCCTATACTTCTATCCCTATTGGAGGACTGAGCTGACTGACAAGAAGACCCAGGTTGCTTCCCAACCACCCCCGGCCCCTCCAGAGCCAAAGAGTTAACCTCCCCACCACTTCGAGCTTCCCCTTCAACATCGCTAAGATCTGGGCAAGGGTAAGAATTCTCCCCGAATCACCCTCCTAACCATCAGTAGAGCAGGCAAAGTTGAAGGTAAAACATGCATTCCCGTTGCAGCAGTTATTGAAGACATAGAACCCCCCCAGCTGGACTCCTGTCTTCCCAACCACAATCGCCAAACCAGCATCAATTTTCCCCCTCCTCACTTCAACAACATAATCTTGGTTGGACAGTGGGCAGACACAATAGAATACTCCACCCCAGAGTCAAAGGCCCCTTTAGCCAAGAGAGAAAGCATCACACTTGATGCCCCCATCCACCAGATCCCCAACCATACAAGGAGAGAGTGGGCTAACCTGGTCGATAGCAGACACTGCAAGAGGAGAAGGAATTTTTGTAGGCAAGAGACCTAAAGAGCTGGATTTAGGCATCTTTGGTAGGCTACGAGCTCTCTTCAAAGACTACACACCGAGGTCAGACATCATCAGGTCATGCAGGCTGGGCTCCTCTATAAGGCCCAGATCCATAACATCACCCAGTGGTCTAAGGGCACCAAAAGCAAAGCCCGTTGCAGAATCTTCTATTATGAGCTCCCCTAGCAAGCCCCCGGTGATCGCTGGCGAGCCACCTTAGATGGTTTCTGCCAACCGTCCGAGTTCGATGGTGAGTTTGGGGAGACGAGTTGATCCTTAGAGGCTCAGAGGTGGAGAGGATTAATTAGGGTCCGACGACTCAGGGCAATGCTTCTTTTGTTTTTCCAAGTCCCTTCTCCTCTTTGCTGGAGCTCTAGGCGCTCATAGTTGTCGAATCCGAGGTCACCAGCCATGGTCCTAGCCTAGGTCAGCCACCCCCATCGCCACTCTTCCCCTCTGCCACCAAAGGAGTCAGAATTTTTGAACCAGCTACATCGCTTATGACCACAAAGTTTTCAGGGAGAAGAGAACAGTCACTATTGTCTGATGAAGGGTCCTCGTCTGAGATTCAACAGCCATCATCCGAGTGTCCTAATCTCCCACAACGATAGCAAATGACTGAAAGATTTTCATAGACAAATTGCTACCATAAGGTACCCTTCTTTTCCTGGATCAAGATACCAGGTTTCAAAGGTTTACTGACATCAATCTCCACTCTAACACGAGCATATCAGGTCTTCCTCAAGAGATCCATGAAATCATCTATAGCCAGTGGCTTTCCCGCCTCCGCTGTAATGGCCAAGATCATCATCGATAACCAGAATTCTAATGGAAGCCCCGAGAGTCTCAACAAACAACAGTCTTCTGAATAGGCCAACAACCAGGCACAAAGTTAGGTTCCCAAGGCTCCATAGCTAAAAGTTGACTAGCCACAAACCAAGAATCCCCTTCATCACCATGGCACACTCATTTTCAGTCTTAAATGAAGGATATGATGATCTTCAGCAATAGAAATACCTCAGGTTCATACTCAAGCTTGATCCTCATTTTAACTTCCTTGGCTACCCATTCCGTCGGAACCCTTCGTCCCAGGCTCTTCATGAACACTACTAGGTCCTCCCACTACCAATGAGAGTCGTCCATCATCATCTCAGGAAGCTCGAGCACCTTGGTGAAATAGCACTATAGCTGGTCGATCTCCTTCTCAAAAATCTTGTGTTGTCCAAGAGGGTCCGCATGGTATTCCCTATACTACTCGTGCCCAAGAATGATCACCTTTGGCAGAATCAGAGAAACCCTAGCCACCACCCCTTTGGTTATCACCCTCCTTTGCCATTTGCTTAGAACCTGTACGAAGAAATCATAGAGAGAACAAAGGGGTAGGCACGAATATGGTCAGTAGTTTTGGACATCCATGTAATACCAAATAAATTACTTGTAGATACCTAGGGATCCTTAACCATCAATGCAATGATCTAAGATCAATGGAGATCATATTATCCCAGGTTTTGGATTATTAATAATCTTAGATCATTATGGTGATTCAATTTGGGCCATTAAATGCCACCTAGATATATTATCACATCAAACAACCAATTCTCTATCTTATAAAGCATTGTCAAGAGTAAAGGTGCAAGCCATATGTATATTTTGCATGTGTTCCCTTAATTGAAGGATAAGACATCTCATTATATCCTTGAGCCTAGTAAACTTGTTACCCTATGACACACTTAGAAATTGTTAAGTTAATATGGAGTCCAGCATGGCCACCACATCACTGCCAACTCAACACAGAGAGAAGACTCCCTAGATCTCATCACATGATCCTTAGAAGTCATGCTGGAAGAAGCCGTAAGTGCCCTATCTTTCGTAAGGGAGCCAGCGACCTAGTATCACACCTCTTTGACATCCATCATTACCAGGACATGTACTGACAGAGGCATGCTTGCCATGAAGATGTGCCTCATGCTGTCTCCAACCATTCCAACCACTCCTATAGGGGCATATGCTCTGCAGAAGCGTGCATGTCGTGAATACATGCTAGCCACCATTATCTGCATAGCAAAACATCCCTTAGGTGACAAGTACTCTATGTACCCATCTATAAAAATCATTTTTCAAGACCCTCTAGGTAACTCTTTCTGGATATCATTTAAGACTTCCAGATAATCCCTAAGTCATCACATATACTCGTTGAGGCTTTTGCGAGGGCCAAGTCGACGAGAACCAAAGCAATGTAAAGAAGGGAGACGAAACCAAGAAAGGCCTTGTGGGGAATGCACCAAACTTCTCTCTATCTTGCGAGCTTCAACACCCCTCCCAGAAGCCCCGCCATCTCCTTCACAAGCCTTGCCTACCTCACATAAGCCTTGCCCATGTCTCATACTTCGTTTACACTCCTCCACACCACGGCTCCCACTTCCACCACTTTGCCATACTTCACTTCATCCTACACCATAACTCACCATTATTTAATGCACATAGAAGCTATAGGTCCCTCTCTTCTGTTTATTTGAGACTGACTTAGACTCACCATTATTCCATGTCTTTGATGCTTTATAGGTTTCGAAATGCTCGTGCATCCTGAAGAAAATCTCGAGTTGCACACTGAAGCAACCATCTCTAACTAGATCAGCACATCTTTAACGAAACAGCAATATCTTAGATTATGTCATTGATAGAAAGTGCAGTAGTTTGCTATGCCCAAATCAACTAAGATTCTGGATGTCCAATATAAAAGCATTATATTGACATGGTATCCATATTTCTAAAAGATAGTTTGACACATAGATCCAGAGCTCATATTAGAGATGGCAATAGGTAAGGTATTCGCAAAATTTGCCCTACCCATATACCAACTATCTAAAATCTTACTATTCAAACCCATCCCAAATTCGATTACAAAACTGACTGAAAATCCGAAACCCATCCCTTTAAAATTGGTATACCGATTGGGTCACCAAACCTACCTGATGATTTGGTACCATATTCATATTTTTGTGAAATAAAACTCCATAAATTAAAATTTCTGGAGCCAAAGAATCCTTTCAATCAAAATCCCTTAACACACTCTTCTACTAAGATTAAGCTCTCAAAAACCACAAGGATCAACTCCACCACCACAACTCCCACAAAATCTCATATGCTCAAAGATAAAAACCCCAATCGAAACTTAAAAACCCCTCTAATCTCCTTTAGGTGCTCTCCTTTCTATAGTGCTCCAAAAAAAGAGAACAATTTTTTTTAAAAAAAAAAAAAAGAAAAAAAATGATCATTCTATATGTGAAAAGGTCTTCCCTTTCAATTTTTTTCACATGTTTTTTGTTTTCCTTGATTTTTCCTTTGTTTTCCCCGAGTTTTTTCTCTACCTTTTCTATCCTTAGGAATCTCGATCAAGTGGGAGGCTTGGAGCAATTTTCCTCAATTTGTTCCATCCTCAAGAGTCTCAATCTGGTGGGACACTGGAGTGGTCAAATAGGGAAGCTTAGATGATGGCTAGGATCTCAATCAGGTGGGAGCCTTGGAGCGACTAAATCAAGAAGCTTTGACAATGACTAGGAGTTTCAATCGAATGGGAGGCTTTGAGTGGAGATAGGATAGGGAGGCTCATGTTTTTACATTATAAATGGGTTCGGATCGTTAGTACTTAGGAGATAAAGTCCAAACCCATTCAAATTTTAATTTCAAATTTTAAACCTATTCCAAACCCAAACCCTATAGGATATGCTAAACAGATCTTATTAGGACTTAGAAGGGTCGGGTACTCAAAATTCCTGCCCAACTAAGATTTTTTTAAAAATTATTTTTATAAAGTTTTTGTAAGTTTATTTATTTTTATAAGGTTTCATATAAATAATTTTAATAATAGGAAAACTGACATGATCTAGAATTATGATATTATATGAATAATGTTTGAAACTATAGTACTCAATGATTATATGAGGATTGTGGAATGATCAGAAATTGGATTGTACAATATAGCTGAAGCACGAATGAGGAGACTAACTGGTTTTATCATATTAATCAAGAGGCTCCATATCTCTATGTTGGACCATGTGACTAATATGTGACTAAAGTAGATATAAAGAGGAAGCTAGGATGATTATTAATGAGTGGGAATGAGTTGACCTATCACCTGAATGCATCTAGTATGTACCATTTGTCTCTAGGTCAATGAAATAAAATTATAGTCAATAATTATCTCAGATGATTGAATCAAAATTAAGATCTAGATTTTATTAGATAAGATTGGGCTAGAGAATAGCTAAAAATAGGACTGACTCTAGGTCGGTCAAGTAAGTTTGGATCTAGGCTAATCCTAGGTTAGCTTAAATGATTCACGAATGAAGAATATCAACCAAAGAAGATGGTTGCTGCTCTCCTTTCTTTTTGCACGAACTGGATGACATACTTCTTTTGAAAATATATACATCTGGAATGGGGTGATCTCTAAGGCTACTCTAGTTTTGCTCTCTCCTAGTAGAGTCAAGTAGGACTTTATATGGTAAGTTAGACTAGAGCCCTTTGTTTCTCATCCCTATCCTCTCTTAAGCATGGTCTAATAAGGACTTTGGGATACACGCCATCTAAGGAAATCCCAACACCTCTTTTTTGCAAAATGGAGGGGATATTCTAGGGTTTCTTATCCTTAGCATTTAACATTATCGACTAGAGAAGGAGAGTCACAGAGTGAGGCTAGAGTTTTTCTTTTTTTCCTTCTCTGAGACATAGGTAAAAGACTTATATGAGAAAACATAAGTAAACATGCCTTCACTTGAGTTTCCAAAGATAAAGATATATGAGTAGCTATTTGATCTTTATCAAAGAGGCAATATAAATGTGTAAACTACAAAAATAAGTCAAAGTGCATTGGCTCATACTAGCACTCCTATGTAATGACTCTACCAAAATTAATCTTATTATAGGAATACTTCAGGTACACTTATCATTTTACTATCAATAACCAATTTGTTTTAATGTTTGGAATAACCATTATACCAAAAATGCATTCAATATAACTAAAATAGCACCTAAAATCCAAGTTATTTGTGGGATTTTTAAAATCTACTTGTGAGATTTACATGAAATACATGGAGGATCATCCTTAAAACTATCATACTTATCACTGATGAATTGATCAAATTAACGAACCAAAATTAGCCTCAATCATTATGTGTTAAATTGATAAAAAAGACTTTTTGTAATAGTTCGATGATAATAAAAAGTCATAGTAAAACCAGTAGTTACTTATACTAAAAAACAAGTAATTGTGATCCCCAAGAGAGAGAAAGAGCGATAGAATATAAGACTTGGATAAGTTCTTCTAGCATTGCATTTCTAGGTTTGCACTTGCTAGAAACTCAAAGCTAAGAAAAAATTCTAAAAAGGCACATAGATTGAAGTTACTGAAGATAGTACTTTTTAGAAGGTACTTTCATAATCTTAATGTCTCCCAGAAAGAATATCTCTTTTGTTATTTATTTAATCTATAGATGATTTATCGAATAGGAGTCTATTTAATCTTGTATATTCCTCAGTTGCAAAACACATTAGTGGACCTATTCCATGCCCTTCAATAAATATGTATTTGGCATTGCTTTAATTTTATAAAAAAAAGAGAAGCCATAAGCTAGCTAGGCTTTCTAGTTTATCCTAAATTGCTTTTTTGATATTTTCTTCTTGTAGAAGCACTTTCCAAAATAATATTGCCAAACATTATTTTTAGAGAAATATTATGTTGCTTTAAAAAGCTAGAAAATATTATTTTTTTAAAGCAATACTATTATACCCTAAGTAGTTTTGTCATTTCAAGAAAATGACCAAGTTATTCTAATTTTCAGCTTATTTAAAAATTTTAACAGCCAAATAGAATTTGACATGGCATCCAGCTATGTCACCTTGCATAGCTTTCTTGTTCCTATTTTTTAATGCTTCTATAAAATACAATCTACAAGCTTACAATAACTCCAACTAAGCTTAATATATATATGGACCTTACCCGTCCTATTTTCCTTGCTAAACACTAACCAAATCCAAAAGCATAGGTCAAGAAGCAACACAACTTTTATGTTTGGAATGATCTTACATATTACAAGGTTGGGATCCTATGCATTATTCTACCATCACCTTCCTAGGACTAAACGAAAATTTTTCATAGACCTTCCTTACCTTGCATTACAGCCATTACCCTTCGGGAAAAATAAAACTTTAGCAATATGTTAGCTAAAAATTTATTCTTTAGGTATTTCTAATAATAAATGTCATGCAGAAAATTTATATTTATACATCCTATGAATTTAGTTTCCTAATCCAAGGACTCACATATTCACTCTTTTTACTATAAATTTTAATTAATCATCATGGATATCATGTGTTTTGGTGTATGCTATTGTGTCATATATATGTGATAAATTAAAGTAATGGTATCCAAGTTCCTCTCATTTCATATGATTATTTCATATACAATAGAACATAAATATTATATATTAGTCAATTCTATAATGCATCTAAAATTTTATGAGATATTGGAGGAATTAAAGTCAATTTTTACAGTTTTAAAAATGGATACTACGAACTAGGATTTTAATAAAAGAAGAATATTGCAAGACTAATCCATTCTTCAAACGGATTGACACATTTCTTGTCTGGTAATATTGTGTAAATAAATTATTTAATATAAATAATAAATCAGTGCTTTATTCAAGAAAGAAATACCAATATTTTTCTAAACTATTTAAGAAATGCATTATATTATTTCTTGAAATATTGAATAAAATGAATAATTTTAACTAAATATAACCAAATTATCAATTTTATGTAATTTATTAAATATGTTAGATAATATTTAATTTTTCCAACTCATTATTTAAAAATATATATCCGCTGAAATAATGAGTAGACTTTCTTTTGAAAGAGTTTTAAATAAAATATAATTAGAAAACTTATGATATGTATATAGTGGAATTCTTGAAATAAATGTAGAGGTATACCTTTATTAGTTCTGTATTCTCGACACTTCTTTCACCGTCCAAGATTGATGCGGAGATGGAAAGTTAAATAGATTACAGCGACTAGACATGACAAATAAAAATCGGGAAGTCCGATAAGCTAATATTTCCAATCATCTGATGCCACGTAGCATAGAGCGTTTTTGATAGCTTAGATGGGGTGGGACCGCATGGTAGCACAACACTCGAGTCATAACACGACAGGAACATCCACCGGCGAAACAAAATAAAGTCCACCGCATAACCGCATTGGCAATTGCATCCCCAAAGTCTTCTTCTCCTCTTGTTTTCACAGCCATCCTCTCCCATTATTTCTTTCTCTTAGGTTGATGGATTTGTAATCATTCAATGCCAGATCCGATCTTTGATCGTCGAGGATGTCCCAGGCGGACGTCGCTTACAGGTTCTTTTTATTTTTTTCTATTTCCGACTTGTAATTGAGGGTTTTACTCTGCCTTTTGTTTTCAATTAGGTTGGGTTTTGCTTGGTTTTCTTCTATCCACTTCGAATTTGAGACTTTTACCACCAAAATTCAGATGTAGTTTCTTGATTTCCCTGGTACCTGAAGTTTTTCCTGAAATATCTTCCAATTTCAGGTGATATACCGTGATATCTATATATCTATATACCGATATCTAGGAGGATTTCATTTAAAATCTTCATAGTTTTAAATTTTTGCGGTTTGTCTTTGTCCTTTTACCATGCGATCTAATTGTTTAATTTTGTAAATCTGATGGTGGAAATGGTAGCTATTTGTTTTGTTATTATGTAATGTCATGCCATTGAACTCCTGTTTGGTGGGGAATGACTGTTGTTAATTAGTCCAGTATCTTATTTGACGAAATCTATTACATTCGGTTTGTTTGTGTGTCACGCTCAAATGAAATTGCTGTTGTAAAAATTGAAGTGATTTTTGAAGTTACGATAGGAAAAAGGAATGTGACTCTGAATTTTAGGTACAGAAAAGTAGACTGCAAATCTGGTTTACTATTTCACATCAATTTAAGTAAGTTGCAATTTTGCGGAAATTAGATTCTTAGGATTGATTGCTTAATGATTCTAATGGAGGTGACAACATGGACTAAGATACTGGAAGAATTTCTAGCAATGTATATGTTTCATGTCAAGTTTCTAAGTGGGTTAGGAAGCAAGGTGTTGGAGCTGGTAATATAAACTTCCTGAGTTCGTTTCTGAACTTAATAAATTATTAACAGGATGAACTGTAGAGTTAAAAAGATGATTAAACCCAAGGCTTCAATAACCATGATGGTGTCATCTGGTTAGCATTGCTACAAACCAGTCAACCTATCAACAAACCTTTTTTTTTTTGATTCCTCGGTTCTTTTTCTTTGTCCTGTTTGTTTAACCAGTGATGTATTTGGCTGCCAGCTAAAATTCTCCTCAACATACATTTGGCTTTATTTTGTTTCTCAATTCTGAGTCAATGTGATTTCACATCACTTTGCATAAAATGAAGTTAAGTTAAACCATGTAAAGCTTCGTATTGTAGCTTATTTGAATTTTTAATGTATTCTTCTTTGAACACCAAGAACCAACTTTATGGTTTTTGTACAGTATAGGATTCATATTAACTATGTTTGGGCTTAGCATTTGTTTTTGTAATTTTGCGTTTTTTTTTTTTTTTTTTTGGTGAATTTCATCTTTATATTCCTACTTCTTAAGAGCGATTGATAAGAAAACATGGAGGCAGAAAAATAGCACTGTTGATAGTATTTATTGTAGAGGTTTTTTGAGTAGAACTTCTGTTTAATCTGATGCAAGGCAGCATGCCATATGTTGGTTGTTAGAACCAATGTAATTAGATGATGTTTCATCATCATAAAACTTTAATTTTAATTCTTGACCGGCAAATAAATACATCTAAGTTTGCAAATGCTCATCTTTATATGGTGAGTATTTGTATGTCATTATATGCATCTTGTTACTTATAATTTGAGCTTAAGCACACATCAAAGCCTCAAGTTCTTGTTGAATATTATTGTCTTCACAGTGTTTGCAAAATGTCTTGGATGATTTTAGGCTGATTTTAAAGCATATCTAATTCATTTATTTATTATTATATTTTAACCATTATTTCATGAGTTATAGTATATGATAGTATGAATCATTTGGTCATCTAACAATTAAGGCTTGACATTTTTTTTTTTCTATATACAGTTGTGGATCTTGTGGATATCCTTTGAACTTGACATCTTCTAATAGAATCACATCTGGAATAGGCTCGGACTATCAAAAATCCATCAAGAAGGGTGTGATTTCCTTTATTTCTGTCGATCTCAGCCGATTTACTCAAGTGGATGAGATAAATTGTTTTCCCATCAATCTGGGCCGTTATAGACCGAAGACTAAGCTTCTTTGTCGCAAATGTGGAGTCCTTATTGGCTATGGATATGGTGAGTCAGCTGTTCTATGTGGCTTTGACTCTATTGGTTCATCTTTTTCAAGTTGCCAAAAGTACTCAATAAAAATTCGTGCATTACAGCCTTCAGATTAGAATTAGCTTTCCTTTGGTTTAGTGATTCAAAGAATGGATTATCATTTAAACAATGTCGAGAGCTATCTACCTGATGATTGCTTGCTTATTATTTGTCGGAAGCTTCAAAATATTATTGATCGAAATGCTTTTGGCTTAACATGCCGTCACTGGCTTCATATTCAAAATTTAGCACGCAGATCGTTAAGCATTCACTTCACTTATAATCCAAATATTTACGAAGAGTATATTCGATATACCAAGACTGTTGGTCCGCTTTCCCTATCTCAATTCCATATCTCTAGGTGGTTGCACAGAATTACCTGATTCAGCATTGGCTCGACTGAGAGATTCTGGATCAAACCTTCAGTCTCTTTCTTTATATTGTTGTTTTGGCATCACAGATAATGGTCTTGCTCAAGTATCTACAGGATGTACTCATTTGGTATCTATTACTCTATATCGTTGTACTATTACGGATGTTGTTTAGAAAGCCTTGCTGAGTATTGTCAGGCATTGGAGAACATAAATCTCTCCTATTGCATAAGAATTTCAGACCGTGGGATCAATGCAATTGCTAGGAGATGTTTGAAACTTTATGCTTTTATGATTTCATATTGCACGGGCTTAACAGGTATGGGATTCAAAAGATGCTCGTCTACTTTAACTTACTTAGAAGCTGACTCGTGCAAGCTTACTCCAGAAGGATTGTTGGAAGCTGTCAGTGGAGGCGGGCTTGAGTATTTAAATGTGTCCAACTTGAGAAAGTGGGTTGGCATGGATGGTTTGGATGGGATTGGTGCCGGATCTGCTCCAAGACTTCGATTTCTAAACTTGAGAATGTGTCGTTTTGTTGGTATGATCAGTGGCAGCCATAGCCAAGGGCTGTCCATTGCTTGAGGAATGGAGTGTTGCTGTCTGTCATGAGATCCATATTTCTGGATGGTCAGCTATTGGATCAAATTGCCGAAATTTGAAGATTTTTCATGTGAATCGATGCCGAAATCTATGTGACAGAGGATTGCAAGCTCTGCGAGATGGTTGTGGCCACCTTGAAGTGTTGTATATGCATGGCTGTCGTAGAGTCAGTCACGTGGGATTAGAGACATTCAAAATTCGAAGACAGGATGTAGAAATCAGAAGAGAGGAATGTGTGTCCATTGGACCTTGTATTGATGATTTATTTGCACAGTGATAATTTTCAGAACAAAGAGAACTTAAATACAACAATTACATTTCAAAGCTGCACATTTCTCTTTGTAATTTGATTGAAAGCTATATCCTTAAAACAATTCAATGACAATTTAGCTTCAAACATGCTCAGTTGTCAGCTTAATTTGATTAATGCTTTAATATATCTGTTCCTTTTTAGATATCATGGCATGTGACATCTAACTCAGTGCAATTACTGGTTGGATATCATGATACAGTCATATAAATGTCATTTTATTGCCTGTGCCATAAAGATGTTAGTTCCAATTTTTTATTTAGGATTCGCTGGTCAAATTGAGTAGTTTGTTCAAGCTAAAACATTTTACCAACTATCATATATATCTAACAACCTGATTACAGGGTGTTTTCATAGTTTGTTACCATTTCTTTGTTTGGTGTTGGTTCAAAGAACTCATGTTGCCACAACCAGGGCTGGCTGATAAAATCTGAAATATGTAGTTGATCGGCTTCTGCTGGATCTCATTGTTTAAGTACGAGAGAGAATGCAGATGAATGCATTCAGAATATTTAAGCTACATATGTGTCCATTTTGTATTTGGAGAAGGGTTGTATATTAATGCTAGACCACAGTCAAAAATTCATTACTCAATAGCACTTTTCAGATTAGTGCTGAGTGGATCTAGTTCATGCAGTAGGGTAAAAAAGAATTTCATCAGGCATGGTGGACACATATCAACATTGGATATGATGTCAATAGTCCTTTTATAAACGGGTTTATTGGATTTTAAATCATGATATTTATGAATCTCAGAGCTTAAGCTGTATCACTTAGCTTTCCAAGTTCTTCTGCAAATTAACTGTGACAAACAGAAAGGAGTGGATTGTTTCATGGTCTGGTGTCTGCTTCTCAATTTCATATCGGAGGAACTTTTGAGACCCTTGCATGCATCCCATTCCTCATTCTGAATAGATTGAGTCAGGTAATAGACAATTCATTATATCAACCACCTAAACTTGTGCATGTTATAATTATTATTATCCTAGTGTAAGACAGGTCACACATCCAATTTCATATCCTTCTGTCGTCTAGTGTTTCGCCGAACATAAAGCATATCTGACAAGCCTCATCAATCCCTGCAGCTGGCGTTCACCTCTAAAGAGCCCTAAAAAGACAGACCACTTGCTGAAAATATAGGGCATGTGAAATCCAGCACTGCACTCACCCTGATTGGGGAGGAGTCAGTCCTAAAGTACCATGATGATGCAGAGTAACATGTTCTTGTAGTACTAATGTTTCATGGTAGAGTCAAAACAAGTATCACGAAAGGGATTGTTTATCTTTAAGAAATAGCCATAAATTATTGTATATCCCCACAACTCCACACCCCCCCTCCCCCCAAACAAAAAAAAAAAAAGGAAAAAAAAAGATTTATCATCTCTTCAGAACCAATTCCAGCTATTCCCCTTGTACGAATATCTCCCCGTTTTCATAAAAAACGGATTAAATAGTAATGAGCTGGGAAATGATATGACCAGGATTGAGGCTACCTATATTGGTGTATGCAAAAACCTGAAGATGGGGAGAGGTGACAACAAACATCAAGATTATCTCTCTAATTATCGAAGGACATTGTCGGAGTACTTAAAGTTTGAAAAAAAGTTATGTATAATGAGCAAACAGAACAAAATTACAAGGTGCTGAATTATTTGGAAAGAGCTCAATCATTAAAGGGTTGACGTGACAAGATCGTTGACATGGAACACTTGTCAGACGTCACGTCGGAAAAGGTTGCCACATCGAATACTTCTTCTTGAACTCCTTTGCCGGGCCGAGTTCCTTCAAGATGTCGGAGTGGCCCGTCGAAACCAAGCTCCATCCTCCATCAGGCCGGCCCCGCGAGATCGGGATGCTTAGGTCGGAGCCGAGCGACCTCCCCCAGATCGAGCCCCTCAAAGTCGAGCCCCTTGGTCTGGAGTCGAGCTTAACCCTCCTTCGTCAAGAGGAGCCCCTTCGAGGTCGAGCCCCTTGGTCCGAGAGTCGAGCCCAGCACTCCACCAAGCGAAGCCCCTTCGAGGTCGAGCCCTCTAGGTCGGAATCGAGCCCTGCCCTCCTCCGCCAGATCGAGCCCTTTGAGGTCGAGCCCCTTGGTACGGAGTCGAGCCCAGCACTCCACCAAGCAAAGCCCCTTCAAGGTCGAGCCCTTGGGTCGGAGTCGAGCCTTGCCCTCCTCCGCCAGATCGAGCCCTTCTAGGTCGAGCCCCTTGATACGGAGTCGAGCCAGCCATTCCTCCGCCAAGCGGAGCCCCTTCGAGGTCGAGCCCTCTGGGCCAGAGTCGAGCCCTGTCTCTCCAGTTCGGCCCCCCCACCTCGACGGCAGCAGCACCACACCGATGGGCGACGCCGTCCCCCTTGGATACCGGCGAGTCGCCCGAAGATCACAAAGAGGCGCCCACCAGGTCGTAATAACTGTCCACAGCTACCACTTATATCAGAAAAGAAAGAAGCTTCCTGACCAAGGCGCCATGCTCTCCACCAACCAACTGCACCATCCGAAAGAGGAAGTCAACCAAGAGATTCAAATCCCAAGGGTGGCAACCCCCCGATCGAGGATCTGCCAAGTTTCCCAGAACGGAGCGACCGAAGGAATGTCAGAGCGCATAGCAAGTTCCCCTATCACGAACCAGGAAAGACGTCCCGTCCATGGCACGGAACACTGCCGCACGCACCTACTAACATAGGGGAGATCCCGAGGTAGGTGTTTAGCAACCACCTGGATTCAAAAAAGCCATCGACACCCCCAACAGGGGAGGTAACGAAACATACTCCAACACACTCAAGCAAGTAAGAGGTAAGGTCACACAGGAGAGCCACCTCTAACTCACCTCGGCCATCACCCTCTCCAACACACTTGCATTCTACTCATACCATATTCACTCCTCCTAGCGTGGAGTGCATCTCAAGGGGCTCGACCAGGAGGATCCATTTTCCTGGATCATTACTGACTTGACCGTCGGAGGCTCCTACCAGAATTCCTGGTCTCGGTCTCTACCTGTTTTGCAGGTCCTGAAGCGCAGGCCAGTCCCAAAGAGACGAGGGGCGACCCGACGTCGATAGCAGTTATGGTCCACGACAATCTTGACGGTAATAGATTGGCGTGCCAGAAAGGAGGAAGGCATGACGTACTTTGGCCCAACCTAAATCCTTTACAAACAACTCATCGGGAGGATGGTGACGACGTGGGCAAGAGAAGTCTCCACCAGCCGTGAGGGAGATCCCCCTTCCCTAGGGACCCGCACAGTCCAGAAGGGAGCTCCCCACTCCAGCTCCACTCCAATGGATGTCAGACTGGCCGCACTCGTCTAGCAGATGCAGATCCTCACTATGGCAGTACGCCAGCACCAGCAACGATCCTTGACTACCCACCAGTAGCAAGGGACCCTCGCGGCCAATGCACGGCACCCCGCGACAGCCTGCGTTCCTTCCAAGGAAGCCTTCATAGCCACGGGTCATCACCGACACCGGGGTAGTCACCAGACTCCGGTGAAGAGACAACGGGCCGGATCTGCGATCAGGAGAGCCGATCCCCAAACCTCGAGCGGGTGACATCCAAATCCCGTCGAGGTCGAAAAAGCAAGACCCCCCATCATGGACACCATCCTATGTCACCTTCTTCGTCTCCTTCGACCGAGGATTCCATCGAAGAGGGCCATCAGCGCCAACTGAGAAGCGCCTGGAGGAGCACGAGCATAAGCTAGCAGAGCTATCCCCCCAGTTTGCAAATATGCAGGGCTCTACTGACCGGGAGCCAGCTGGCTATGATGCCCATCCCCCCTTCTCCCGAGAGATCCAAGAGGAATCGATTCCCGGTCGTTCCGTATGCCGCAGGTGGATCCCAACGACGGGACCACCGACCTCCTGGACCACCTGGAAAGCTACAAGGCCCTCATGAGGGTCCAGGGGCCATCGATGCTCTTTTTTGCATTGCCTTCCTAGCAACCCTCCGAAAGGTGGCTCGGGTCTGGTTCACCTCTCAAGCCCGAAAGCATCGGCTCTTTCGCTCAGCTGGAGTGGAAGTTTGTGGCCCACTTCGATGCCTGTCAGAAGGTGCCACGTGAGGCGGACAGCCTCTTCTCCATCAGGCAGCAGGACCGCGAGCTCCTACGGGACTACGTGGCCCGTTTCAAGGCTGCACGCTGGAGATCTACAACCTTGATGAGCCAGTCACTATGATGGCAATGAAGAGAGGGCTCAGGACCTCCAGCCTGACTTACTCTCTTGACAAAAAGCCCCCCAAGACTTACTCCGAGTCCAGAAGTATGTCCGCGCCGAGGAGGCGGATCGAACGAGGAGGGAGCTGGATGGAAGGTCTCTGAAGAAGCCCTCTCCCAGGAAGACCTCTGAGATGTGGAAGTCTGGACCAGCCGCTTCAAACTTTCGCCAGAGGCCGAAGCCGAGAAGAGACCCTATCCTGGAAGAGAGCTTCACTCCTCTCCTCGCCCCGAGGGAGAAGATCCTCATAGAGATCGAGGGTGAGTGCTACCTGAAGTTCCCGCCTCCGCTGAAGCCATCTAATGATCATGATAGGATGAAATATTGTAAATTCCACCGCGACTACGGCCACGACACCGAGGAATGCCGCAACCTTAAAAGGGAGATTGAGGGCCTCATAAAGAGAGGCTACCTTGGAAGGTTCGTGGGGGGTAGACCTCCATCTGAACCTCAGGCCCTCGTCGCGCTCTCCCAGTCCCTGTCGTCGACAACCGCCCCACCGAAAAGCTGATCAGGATGATATACTGGGGAGCCGAGCGTGCTTCCAAGAAGGCCCTGGGTGGGGGAAATCTTGAGAATGTACTTCCCTTTGCGAGAAAAATGGGGGATGAAAATAAAAATATAAACAATGATGATGTGGTCGTTGAGATGACGATCGCAAATATCCTGTAAAACGTATCATGGTTGATAGTGGAAGCTCCACAGACGTGCTTTTTTACGATGCTTTCTCCAGGATAAATCTTTTTCCTGCTTGACTCAGACCCGTGCACACGCCTCTTGTTGGTTTCGTGGGTGACTCCATGGGGGTCGAAAGGGAGATTGCCCTCCCCGTTACCACCGGGACTCCACCTCGACAGAGCACCATCATGATGACATTCACGATCGTTAGGCTCCCTTCATCCTATAACATGATTCTCGACCGACCCGGGCTCAACCTGCTCGACGCGGTCATCTCCACAAAGTGGTTGTTGGTGCAATTCCCAACTCCCTACGGCGTCGAGGAGATGAGGGGGGCACCCCAACCCTGTTTCCAAACCATCCCGGGGCCAAGGCTGCCAAGGACGATCCCAGCTCGGACGACCTTGACCAAAGGCACAGGATCCCAGAGGTGGCCTGGCCGAGCGCCTGCTGTCGTATCCCCTCAGAACCGATCCAACGAAGATGGTGCAGATCGGGGGGCAGCTACAAAATGATGACCGGGCCCACCTTCTGGAGTTCCTCCGGCGAATGTCGATGTGTTCACTTGGACAGCGGCTGACATGCCTGGGATCCCACCAGAAATCATAACCCACAAGCTGAGTATCGACCCGAAGTACCGCCCTATCCGGCAGAAGAAGAGAATTTTGCGCCAGAGAGGCAAAAGGTAATCACGAGGAGGTGGACAAACTCCTCGCAGCTGGCTTTGTTCGGGAGGTGCAGTATCCAAGCTGGCTGGCAAATATGGTCATGGTGAAGAAGAATAATGGGAAGTGGAGGATCTGTGTAGACTACACTGACCTCAACCGAGCCTATCCAAAGGACAGCTTCCCTCTGCTGAAGATCGACCAACTAGTGGATGCCACCTCGGGGCACCGCTTGCTCTCCTTTATGGATGCATTCTCCAGATATAATCAAATACGGATGCATCCAGACGAGGAGCACACTGCCTTCGTCACTGACCATGGGACGTACTGCTATCGGATGATGCCATTCGGCTTGAAGAATGCTGGCGCCACATATCAGTGCATGGTCAACCAAGTCTTCCAAGACCAGATCGGCAGGAATATGCAGTCTACGTGGATGACATGCTTGTCATGAGCATGAGCAAGCCGAGTTCAGACCATGTAGCCAACCTCGCGGAAGCCTTCTCTGCGAGTACAAGATGAAGCTGAACCGGGTGAAGTGTGCCTTCAGGGTAGCAACAGGGTTTTTCTCGATTTCATGGTGACCCAAAGAGGGATCAAGGTGAACCCGAAGAAGATCCAGGCGATCATCGACATGGAGCACCCGACCTCGAAGAAGTAGGTCCAGCGCCTGATTGGTCGGATCGCTGCATTGAGCCTATTCATCTCGAGGTCAACGGACCGCTGCCTCCCCTTCTTCAAGGTGCTGCGCAAGATGAATAACTTCACCTGGATGGAGGAATGCAGGATGGCTTTCGAGGAGCTTAAAGATTTCCTGGCATCACCACCACTGCTCTCTAGGCCGGAGATGGGAGAGGAGCTCCTGTTGTACCTGGCGGTCACCCCTGGAGCCGTCAGTTCGGTCCTCATCCACATGGACAAGGACGGATCCCAGAAGCCGATGTACTATGCCAGCAAGTTTCTCCGGTATGCCGAGATCAGGTATACTCGATCCGAAAAGCTCATTTTTGCACTTATCATGTCTGCTCAACATCTCAGGCCATACTTCCAAGTACATCCAATCACGGTCTTGACGGACCAGCCCTTGAGAGCTGTGCTCAGCCGTCCCGACACGTCCGGATGCTTGGCCAAGTGGGTACTAAAGCTCAGCGAGTTCGACATCGCGTACTGGCCGAGATCATCCCAGAAGGCCCAGGTGCTAGCTGACTTCCTAGTCGAGTGTGCAGGACTCGCCGAAGAGCCAGAGCAGATGGTCCCGGAGCATCAAGAGGAGCCCGATGTAGAGGGGAGCCCTGGATCCTCCACGTTGATGGCGCGTCCAACGCGGGCAAAAGCGGTGCAGACTTAATCCTCGCCAACAACGATGGAGTTGTGGCTAAATGCGCACTCTGTTTCCAGTTCACCACGACAAATAACCAAGCGGAGTATGAAGCACTCCTCGCGGGCCTCAGGGTCTCCCGTGAGCTGGGTGTGAGGAGCCTGAAGGTCTTCACCGACTCCCAACTGGTGGCCGGACAGGTCTCCAGAAAATACGAAGCAAGAGACCCATAGATGATGAAGTACCTGGAGCAGGTCCGCTCAAGCGCGACGAGTTTCCGGTGCTTCAACATCTCTCACATCCCCCAAGATGAGAATGCTCGCATCGATACACTGTCCAGACTTGCAACCTTGCCATACTCATCACTGAGGCGAGCTCACATCGAGTACCTCAAAAACCCAAGCAATGAAGCTCCCATCGAGATGCAGGAGGTCATCCCGGAGCCAAGCTGGATGGATAGGTATGTCAGATATATCACCAATGGCACTCTGCCAGAAGACCGAGTAGAGGAAGGCCTCATCAAGAAGAAGGCCTCGCAGTTTGTCCTCATGGAAGGATAACTCTACCGCCGATCTTATTCATATCCACTCTTGAAGTGCCTGAGACCCGCAGAGGCAGCCTTCATGCTCCAAGAGATCCACAAAGGCCTTTGCAAAAATCACGTCGGAGGGAGGACACTGGCGTACAAGGCCCTCCGTCAAGGTTACTATTGGGAGACTATGAGAGAAGACGCTGTCAACTTTGTGAAGAGGTACGACCGGTGCCAGTGCCACGCCCACATACAGTGTCAACCCGCGGCGCCCCTCTCTCAACTCTCTACCCCATGGCCATTTGCCCAGTGGGGGATGGATATTTTGGGCCCGTTCCCTCCAGCTTTAGGGCAGCAAAAGTTCTTAATAGTGGTCATCGACTACTTCACCAAGTGGATAGAAGTAGAGCCATTGGCACGGATCATGGAAACCAAGGTCCGACAGTTCTTCTGGAAGTCGATCATTTGTCGCTTTGGGCTTCCCCCCAGCATCATCACTGACAATGGACGGTAGTTCGACAACCAGGAGTTTGAAGAATTTTGTGCTGAGCATGGCATCCAACACCGCTTCACCTCAGTGGCTCACCCCCAAATAAACGGGGAAGCCGAGGTAACCAACCAAACTATCCTCCAGGGACTCGGGACCAGGCTGGATCAAGCCAAGGGCAGATGGGTGGAGGAACTCCCAAGTATTCTGTGGGCCTACCACACAATGCCTAGGATGACAACGGATGAAATGCCTTTCAACCTCACCTTCAGCTCAGAAGCAGTCGTTCCAATCAAGCTCGGCGTGCCCACACTGCAGGTACAGCAGTATAACGAAGCAGAGAACCCGGTGTGCCTTCTACGCAACCTGGACCTCCTTGAAGAGACCAGGAAAAAAGCTTGGCTCCGGATGGCAGCATACCGGCAATGAGTGGCCCGGTACTACAACGCGCAGGTAAGGCCAAAGATCTTCGGACCCGGCGACCTGGTGCTGCGCCGAGCCGAAGCATCTCATCCCTGGGAGTGCGGAAAACTCTCACCGAACTGGGAAGGCCCCTACAATGTGGCCGAAGCTCTTCCACACAAAGCCTGCTATCTGAAGGATATGGACGGTGTCAGATTCCCACAAACGTGGAATGCCTGCAACCTGAGAAAATATTATCAATAATGTAAGGCTCTCTTCTTATAATAGTAAAGATTTTCTCATGCACAAATCACTCTCTGCCTTGCAGGGATGTTGCTGCCCGGCCCGAGGTCCGGTACACAAAAGCCAGGAGCCTAGCTCTTCGGCACTCAAGCCCAGGGTCCAGCTCTCCGGCACCGAAGCCCGGAGCCCAGTTCTCCGGCACAGAAGCCCAAAGCCCAGTTCTCCGGCACTTAAGCCCGGAGCCCAGCACTCTGGCACTCAAGCCCGGAGCCTAGCTCTTTGGCACACTCAAGCCCGAGCCCAGCTCTCCGGCATGCTCAAGTCCGGAGCCCAGCTCTCCAGTACCAAGGCGCGGAGCCCAGCTCTCCGGCACTCAAGCCCGGAGCCTAGCTCTCTGGCACAAGCCCAGAGCCCAGCTCTCCGGCACCAAAGCCCGAGGCCCAGCTCTCCGGCACATAAGCCCGGAGCCCAGCTCTCCGGCATACTCAAGCCCAGAGCCTAGCTCTCCGGCACTCAAGCCCGGAGCCTAGCCCTCCAGCATGCTCAAGCCCGGAGCCCAGCTCTCCAGCACCAAATCTCGGGGCCCAGCTCTCCGGCATCAACAGTGTAAGGTCCTTCCTCACTAATAATCAAGATTTCCCTTGTGCAAACTCTTTTTGCCTTGTAGGAGAATCATCACCTGACCCCAGGTCTGGCACTCAAAGCCTGGATCACACGACTCTTCGGCACCAAGCCCTGGAGCCCAGCTTCCAGGCATCAAAGCCTGGATCCCATGACTCTCCGACACCAAGCCCTGGATCCCAGATCCCAGGCATCAAAGCCTGGATCCCACGACTCTCTGGCACCAAGTCCTGGAGCCCAGCTCCCAAGCATCAAAGCCCGGATCCCACGACTCTTCGGCACCAAGTCCTGGAGCCTAGCTCCCAAGCATCAAAGCCCGGATCCCACGACTCTCTGGCACCAAGTCCTAGAGCCCAGCTCCAAAGCATCAAAGCCCGATCCCATTACTCTCCGCACCAAGCCCTGGAGCCCAGCTTCCAGGCATCAAAGCCTGGATCCCACGACTCTCCGGCACCAAGCCCTGAAGCCCGGATCCCACGACTCTCCGGCACCAAGCCTTGGAGCCCAGCTCCCAGGCATCAAAGCCCGAATCCCACGACTCTCCGGCACCAAGTCCTGGAGCCCAGCTCCCAGGCATCAAAGCCCGGATCCCATGACTCTCCAGCACCAAGTCCTGAAGCCCAGCTCTCAGGAAATCAAGCCTAGAGCCCTGCTCTCCGGCACCGAAGCTTGAAGCCCAACTCTCAGGCCATCAAACCCGAGCCTAGCTTTCCGGCACCGAAGCTTGAAGCCCAGCTCTCAGGCCATCAAGTCCGGAGCCCTGCTCTCCGGCACCGAAGCTTGAAGCCCAGCTCTCAGGCCATCAAGCCCGGAGCCTAGCTTTCCGGCACCGAAGCTTGAAGCCCAGCTCTCAGGTCATCAAGCCCGGAGCCCAGCTCTCCAGCACTGAAGCATGAAGCCCAGCGCTCCGGCACTCGGGAACACTCATCCATCTCTAAGATGCTCAGAGACAAAGTGGAAGCCTCTCGTCTAATCTCGTTACATGCCCTAAAAAAAAAGAAAAGGAGAGAAAAGAAAAGAGAAAAGGAGGGGAGAGGTAAAGAAGTTTCAAGCCAAGACAATTGAAAATTCCCCCTTCATTGAAAATCTGTTGTTTATTACAAGTGTCCCCAGGCCCCCGACATGCTGGGCAGCCCAGGTCAAAGATAGAAGAAAAGAAAAATAGAAAGGAAAATCTACCCTACTCAGGCGATCCCTTGCCGGGGCTATGTGGCTGTGAGGCGTCATCTCCAGGGGCCTCGAGCTGTGCAGTTTTGGCTTCAGCAACCATCACCGACGTGGAAGGTTCGGAGATGGTCGCCGACTCCTCAACAGTGCCGGAGTCCGGGCTGGCTCCGCGTCGGAAGCATTGGGATATCTGAGGAAAGCTCGGCCCTTGTCAGAAATGAACTCCTCGACCCTGGAGCGCAAGTACATGAAGCCTTTATAGAAGGAGTCCGACACCGTTTCATGGAACTCGGCGGTGAACTCCTCCGAGGCCCTGTACCTTGCCACGGCCTCTTCAGCTCCCTTCTTCGCCTCGGCGGCTTGCTCCTTTGTTGCCTCTACTGACTTGGCCATCGCTGCTGCCTCCTTCTCAATAGTTGTGGCCCTCTTCTCGGCAGCAACCAGCCTCTCTTTCACCATATCTAGTTTGGCCTGGAGGGACGAGCACGCCAATTCTGCCGGACCGCCTTAACGTTGAACTCAGCCAGCCTCTTCTCGGTAGACATGAGCTCCTCAGCCTTGCTCCTTGACCGGCCCCGCTCCTGGTCAAGGTTCTCCTGGAGCTCTTTCGAATGCCTCTCAGTGCTGGCGAGTTTTTTCTAGAGCTCCTTGTTCTTCAGGTCAAGCTCCTGGGAGGCGTCAGTCTTCTCCTTCAGCTCGATCCTTAAGGACCCAACCTCCGCTGCTCGTTGCTGGTCATTCATCAACCAATTTCTGCAGCAGTCTCTGATCAGGAGGGTCTCGACGCTGATCTACACCAAACAAGACATCGGCAACCAATGCACAAAGAGAGAGGAAAGAAAGAAATCAAGAAGGCGAAATGACTTACCGAGAAGAGTTGGGGGAAGATGCTACTAATCGCATCCCCCAGCACCTTTCTAGCCATCTCCCGCTGGTCGCATGATTGGATTGAAAAATCCATCATGTGCTCGGCCAGTCTCTGGTCCCGGAGCAACGAGATGTCAGGCACCAGTTTGAATGGGACCCGGCGTAGTCCCTCTCCTCTCCTGCTTGCCCCCGAGGTGGAATCGCCTACTCCACCGGTAGAAGAGGCCTCGGGGGCAGGGTGGGAGCTCGGTACCCCTTCGGGCAGCGCCCCAGGTGCTGGCTCTGCTCCTCCTCGCACCTTCTCCCCATCGACGACAACGAGCTCCGGGGCAGGAGGAGACATGATGGCAACGGCTACAGCCGTGGCCCTGGCCCGGACGGCCACCTCAAGCTTCGGGCGGGGTCGGTTCTCATCACCTTGGCCGCTCTGGCATGGGCCCGGCTACCCTCTGACCTAGTTCCAGCACCACAGCAACCACCCTCCTTCCTTGTGCGGGGGTGGCCTCGGCCTCCCCCCTGCTCTGCTCAGTCGGCGCGGCGGGAGCGGCCACCGACGCGCTCTCATCGCGGGCCCTCTTCGAGGAGGGCTCCTCAACCAATTCCGATGGAGGCCTCTTCTTGATGATCGAGAGCAGGTCGTCCACCGAGAACTTCATACCTGCATACGAAGGATGCAATGTCAGCTCCAAGTTTGAAGAATTAGAGTAAGAGGCACAAAAAAAAAAAGAACTCAAGCCGAACTCACCCAACTCTCTCGTTGGGTCGACCCTGGCCTCGGCGAGATTCTGCTCTGAAACATAACCTCGAGGGAAGGAATCTGGGCGGTGCAGAGCTGCTCATAGACATCTAAGTTAGCTGCTTCGACCGTGGAGTTTTGGTTAGGGGACCGATCTGGGTCACTCCATGCCCAGTCGACCCCCTCGACAGTGGCAAAAAAAATTTGCTCTTCCACCCTTTGATGGAAGAGGAGAGTTCAAATCTAATGCGCCTCGGGTGAGAAGAGATGGACCACGACCCGTCCTCGATAGGGTGGCACTTCAGGATGAAGAATGCCCTGAACAAAGAAAAACGGGCGACAATCCCATGGAAATGACAGAGCACTATAAAGCAAAGATGGTCCTTATGGCATTCGGGACGAGTTGAGCCAGGACCAGACAATAGTTGCTCAACACTGACAAGAAGAAAGGGTGGAAAGGGAAGCGGAGTCCTCCTAAGAAGGTCTCCTCATAGAAGGCGATCCGGCCCGAGCTATTCAAAGTAACCCGATCTCCTGGTCGAGGGATCAAAGCCTGATGGAGTACGGGATGCCATAGACATCCCGGATGGTCCCCAGTTCCTCGGCAGAGATTGTCGAGACAATCCCGCCTGGACCTGTCGACCAAGTAGGTTCAGGGGTGGGTTCAGGTGAAGGAGGAGGGGGCCAGACCTGGGCTCCCTAATGACTATGCCACTAGGGGACGCCTCCTACTAAACTCGAAGCGCGCCTCTTCCCCCTCCTCATCGGAAGAAGAAGAGGTAGCCTTGGCTTAGAAGGCTCTGCCTTGGCCTGGTTGGTCGAGGGACATAAGTTGGGACCAAAACGAGACATCTACAGAGACAAAGAAGATGAAGCTCAAGATAGAGGGAAGATGGACTGCGTTCGAAGAAGGCCCTAGACTCAAAAGGAGAAACTCTACTCTACTAGGAGAAGGAGGAAGAAGGAGACGAACCTGGTTCCTGGGGGAGTCTAAGATGGCCAGGGAGAAGAAGAGACTTGGGTACAATGGCGGGCATGCGAAGTTCGAAAGAGTGGATGTTTTGGGAAAAATCAGCCTTTCATTTTAAAGTGACCCGATGCCAATCGTACCGTTACAGCATCTCCGCCGACCGATGTGCACCGCGTGTCAACCATTGGCAAGTGGGATATCCCACCCCGACCGTGGCCGCTTTGAATTCTGTGCCAGCAATAACTGCTCCTCGAACGTGGCCACGTAGCTCCTCCGTACTAGCTTGGGGAACTGCCTTACGAGGCGCTGGTGATCGTGGTCATTATTGCGCCGAATCTTTGCCTTTCTATGTCAGCACCGCAATTACTCCCCTTTACCCGAGCACCACGCACCAACGGACCTCGGGAGTGGGGGACAAATGATGTGGCAGGATCGTTGACGTGGAACACCTGTCAAACGCCATGTCGGAGAAGGCTACCATATCGGATACTTCTCCTCGGACTTCTTTGCCGGCCGAGTTCCTTCAAGATGTCGGGGCGGCCCATCGAAGCCGAGCTCCGTCCTCTGCTAGGTCAGCCCCGCGAGATCAGGATGCTTAGGTCGGAGCCGAGCGACCTCCCCTAGATTGAGCCCCTTGGTCTGGAGTCAAGCTTAGCCCTCCTCCGCTAAGAGGAGCCCTTCGAGGTCGAGCCCTCTGGGCTGGAGTCATGACCTACCCTCCTCTGCCATATCGAGCCCTTCGAGGTCGAGCTCCTTGGTCCGAAGTCGAGCCTAGCACTCCTCCACCAAGCGGAGCCCCTTCGAGGTCGAGCCCTCTGGGTCGAAGTCGAGCCCTGCCCTCCTCCGCTAGATCGAGCCCTTCGAGGTCGAGCCCCTTGGTACGGAGTCAAGCCCAGCACTCCTCCGCCAAGGGAGCCCCTTCAAGGTCGAGCCCTTTGGGCCGGAGTCGAGCCCTGCCCTCCTCCACCAGATCAAGCCCTTCGAGGTCGAGCCCCTTGATACGGAGTCGAGCCCAGCACTCCTCCGCCAAGCGGAGCCCCTTCGAGGTCGAGCCCTTTGGCCAGAGTCGAGCCCTGTCTCTTCAGTTCGGCCCCTACCTCGGACGAAGGCACCAGCAACCGAAGGGGTGACGCCGACGAGTCGCCAAAGGATCACAAAAAGGCGCCCACCAGGCCGTAATAACTGCCCATAGCTACCATTACATCAGAGAAGAAAGAAGCTTCCTGACCAAAGCGCTACGCTCTCCACCAACCATCTGCACCATCCGAAAGAGGAAGTCAACCAGGATTCGAATCCCGACGCTCCCCGATCGAGGACCTGCCATGTTTTTCGGATCGAAGTGACCGGAATGAATGTCAGAGCGCATAGTAGGTTCCCCTATCACGAACCAGGAAAGATGTCACGTCCACGGCACGGAATATCGCTGCACGCGCCTGCTGACACAGGGAGATCCCAAGGTAGGTGTTTAGCAACCACCTGGATTCAAAAGAGCCATCGATACCCCCAATGGGGGAGGTAACGAAACGTACTCCAACACACTCAAGCAAGTAAGAGAGGCAAGGTCACACAGGAGAGCCATCTCTGACTCACCTCGGCCATCACCCTCTCCAGCACACTTGCATTATACTCACACCATATTCACTCCTCCTAGCGAGGAGTCCATCTCAAGAGGCTCGACCAAGAGAATCTATTCTCCTGGATCGTCACTGACTTGACCGTCGGAGTGCCCCCACCGAAATCCCCGGCCCGGATCTCTAACCCTGTTTTGCAAGTCCTGAAGCACAGGCCAGTCCCAAGAGACGAGGAACGACCCAACGTCGATAGCAGCTACGGGCTACGACGATCTTGACGACAACAGGGATGTTTGGTTTAGATGATTTAGAGCCTAGGATGAGAAGTCCCATTCCTATTCCGAGATAGAATGAAAATGATCCAATCCTTCTTTCTTAAAAATTTATTTATTTTTAATTTTTTTAATTGAATAAGGATTCCAATTCATCCATAAAATAAATACTTCAAAGATATGACTATTCTGTTTTTCATTCCAATTCCGAATTCAATCCTAGCCGTAAACTAAACATGTCCGAAAAATAATTCAAATAATTATATGACCATGAAAAATTTAAGTACAGAAAGGAGTTAATATTCTATGGCACACCCTCCTTGGTTCCACTGATTTTGGCTTAGAGAAATATCCGTGCTTTGCAATGGATGCCATTGGTTGGTCTGTCTTGTTTGCATTTAGAATAGAAGGAAAGAAATCAAGAACAAAATATCCACATGCTGCAAAACTGGAGGATAGAAAGTTTTAGATCGCTGAGATTTACAATTTAAGACATGAAACGAAAAATAGCAAAGCAAAAGCCTGATCACAAAATCCTGATATGTATTGCCAATCTACTGATTAAGACAGTTCATATACTTCCCTACAGATTTTATTTTGTAAGATTTATA
The DNA here is from genome assembly GCA_021397845.1 of Areca catechu. Taxonomy (NCBI): domain Eukaryota; kingdom Viridiplantae; phylum Streptophyta; class Magnoliopsida; order Arecales; family Arecaceae; genus Areca; species Areca catechu. The sequence goes on along the minus strand of CM038044.1, from coordinate 132,064,167 downwards.
ACCTTCCCCTCATAAACATGAACCAAGAATTAGAGAAGCCCCTTAAGAAAGAGCAAAACAGAAACCTCCTTCTATTGTATATACACAAACATCACCCACTGTACCAGAGCTGTTAATGCTCTTAATAACCAGTCTGAGACGGCAAAACAGCCACAATATGAGATAGCAAGCACCAGCATTACAAAACCCCTTTAATACTGCAACTCAAAGACTCAAATTGAAGACTTGACCAGGGCAGGGTCGATGCGGTGCTGATCTTCAACAATGAGCCTGTCTTGAAGCATGGCTGAGAAGATTTAAGGACATTCATGGAATCTTCTGATGGAAGCAAACACCACTTTGAGAATAAAGTTGCTGTACCTTTTGGACTGCAGCTCTTGTCTGTCAAAAATGATGAATTTTGATCAGCATTTGTTAAGTACAACAAATTTGCCAGCCACTGCAGCATGAGTAGCAGTTAGTAGGCCCTGTTCATTGTATTGCATGAGATCTGGAATTAACACAGTAACTAACATCAAATTACATGTTAACAATCATTCAGCAAACAGTACACACAACTCCTCATACCTGGAGAATTTGACAAGCCAAGACTATCCAAACCTCTTTCTTAACCTGTGAAGAGTTAAAAATTAATTTATTCTTGCATCATCTAATCTATTTCAGAGCATTGGAGAGGGATAAGCTAAAAATTATGCCTTTCTATATGGTATAGGGTTTTCCTCCTAAAAAACATCATTACAGTCCAATTTCAGGCTTTGTATTTCTATAAAACCAATAGTTCACAGATAATACAACTCACCTGCCAACAATTATCCACAAATCTGATATCTCACGCACTTTAGTTCTCAAATGAGACTTGGTGCTGGATGGGAATTTGCAGTGCAATAAATCTACCAACTTGCTCATCCCATGAGGGTATGACTGGATACACTCAACCTGCATTGTCAATTTAATAGATAATCTGTCATGCCAAAGGAGAACATTAAAAAAAAAAAAACAACCACAAGCCTAATCACCATTCAGTTGGCAACGAAGCAAGTCTAGTGAGAAATAAAGCATTGTACATTTATTTGCATCACACTTACGAACTCTGCAAGGTCAGAGTCTGGAATAACTGCTGCACAAACTACAGGTGTTGAGCTGTTCTTACTTTGGGGTCGGCAAATCTCTTGGTCCTATTTGATGAATAGTGATTTATTGATTGATCTATGATAGAGCCTCCAGGGCAGGGTTGCATGCATAGTGCATGCAAACATATCTGCTCAAACTTTGGTGTCCCAACTAGACCTACTGCTGAAATTAGTTCAGCTTTTTCATGCATGAGATTTGATATGACGAATGGTTGATTCTTTTGGAGAGCCTGCTCAGTCACAGTATGAAGATACTTCTGATGCCGGAGCGATGCTCTGAATTCCTCACTTTCAATCTCAAGCTTCAAACAAGACGAGCTTTTGGCCTCATCCTCCATGACATATGATGGGCTGTCAACTCGAACACCCTGCTCGGTCAAAATCAGATTTAGTTTTTAAACCAGCACCGAGTGTGATGCACATGAGCAATTGCGATATCAAGATCATGATATTTGAAATTTATGTCAGATGATAGACACACTCCTAAACAATAGTTGTTAAATGGAGTTTACATAATAGTAGACTTAAACAGGATGCCTTGGTAATTTATGTAAGATCAAGCGCCCAGAATCAAACTAATGGCAATTCATTTCATCTCTACATCCGTTAACTTTTTCCCAAATGAGTAAAGCCATGATCATTGCTGCCTAATTAGAAGTTCCTCTATTGATACTGGAAGAACAAGAATTAAACAATAGAAACAGAACTTTTTTTTGAGACCAAGATATTATATATGGAGAAAATGAAATAAAAAAGTATATTTACAAAATGGATTATAATTTTATCAAACTGATCAAATCCACTCAAAAGATAGAATAATGACTTCTGCATGATATTATAGCATTTCCAGTAGCATGAAATCCAATTAAACAATGTGAAATTTCACATTGACGGATAGTGGTTAAGATCTAATGAAGATACCATCTTCTGAGAGATAACCATCGGGCACAAAGAAAGCTGTCTTCATTTTCATCTTCGTCCTCCCTATTTAGGCTTCATTCCTCTAACAGCTCCTCCTCGTTGTCCTCATCGGAATCTGAAAGGCTTTCACCCGGATACTCCTACAAAAGAAAGCAAATCCTAAACCAACTAATGGAAATGATCTAGTATCATCAGAAGCATAAGATAAATACCTCTTCCCATTCCTCATCACTGTCAATGTCATATTCCAAATCTGGGTCCTCTTAAAGGGATGCCGTGGCCCAACAACATACTAAAATTTGCAGAAAAGCAAATATCAATACAAGCACAATCATCAAGTTTTTCATGATGAAAGAAAATCAGATAATATGAAAGCAAAATCAACAACATTGATCTTGCCTTTTCCTGTGCCATGTACCATAATATGCTGGCCTGGGACTCTGTCAAACTGCAATAACTTTTTGATCATTGACCGGATACAAGTTGGACCACATAGGCATCTGTCTGACATGAGATCTCATTTGGGATAGTTTCTTCCCATTATCAACCAGCATATCCATGGTTCGTTCACCACTGCGATTCACTTTATTACAGGCAAGACCCTTATTTGGAGTTGCAACTTTTCCAATGGATGATCCTCGTAGTTTAAGTTCTTTAATCAATTCAACCTTTGGATTTCGCCTTACTCCCCACCGGTTGGATCTATTGGAACAACGTGCTTTGCACCAGCTAGCAACATGCAACCTGAAATGCATGACCAAAAAGTCAAATTTTACGGGATCTCTCTGTAACACCCAGAAAAAAAAAGTCGGGCGGGAGGACGCGAGCGCGCGGAGCGACGCGCGCGACGCGCGCGGGGCGAAGGCGCGACGCGCGACGCGCGACGGGGGGCGGGAGCGACTGGCGCGCGTGCGCGGGGCGTGCACGCGTGCGCGGCCCGCGCCGCTCTCGCGGCGCGCCGTTGCGCGGCCCAGGCCCATGCGCGCGACGCGTCGGAGCCGCGGGCGCGTGGGCTCGGCCCAGCCCGTGCCGGCTGTCGCGTGGGCGTTTCCCAGGTGTTTCCCAACCGTTTCTCGCGGTGTATGGCGGTCCATGGTTTCTGATCTGTGATCTGGACCGTCCGATCGTGACCATCGGATGTGAACGGCTGAGAGGGTCCGAAGAGTTTAGGCTTGATTAGGTGCTTTTGATTCGGATTGGACGTGGTTGAGACGTCGATCTCAGATCTGACGGCTGGGGAGATATTTTAATGGTTTTGAACTTCCTAGGTTGCGTTTGAGGTGATTTTAGATGGGTTTTTCTCCTCTTTTTAAACAGGACGTCGATGGAAAGCAGGGAAGAGCCTGCTGAGAGCATAAAAGAGAGGAGAAGAGGAGAAAGAGAAGGGAAAAGAGAAGAGAAGGAAGAAGAGAAAGAGGAGAAAAGAGAGAAGGAGAGGGAAGGGATTTTGGTTTGGAAGATGAGGAAGAGAAAATCGGGGGGAACTGATTTGATGAATTTATTTATTATTGTAGGAGATCAATCTTTTGAGCAGGAGGATTTGGACGAATTTCGGGTATAGATGATACCGGATATTTTGGATTAGCGGTTAAAGGTAAGGATTCTGGACGTGATCACCAGTTTATATATTTTTATATGCCATGGTTTTGATCCGAGTGCATGATCATTGGCATGCATGAATTATGTTATATGGTGTAGTTGAGTTTTATGAACAATATATTATTATGATTAATATTGTATATTCCGGATATCGTGGTTTATCGGATAAAAGTTCTATTTTGATGATTTGGACCGTGATGTCGGTCAGTGGAAGAGTTGAGATTTCATGTTTGATATTGGGTTTATCATTATTATTGTCGATATCTCATACGTGATGTTATAAAGAGGATTTATATCCGGATGGGTTGGACCATGATACCGGATTGCTAATAGTTTGAATCATGAAACTGGATATCGAGTGGGTTGGACCACGATATCCATTATTGCAATGGGTTGGACCACGATATCGGTTATCGAGTGGGTTGGACCACGATACCGGTTATCGAGAGAGATCAAAAAATATGTTTCGACAAGTGTTATGAAGTAAATACGGTATTTGATCTAGCCATGCTACGGTTGCACCGTGTTATACAGCCTGAGCCACGGCTTTGTACGTGGGAGCCGGACGGGCGGATAGTACGTGGGACAGCCGGGAACGGCGAGCCACGCTTAGACGTGCAGGACCGACCATAGTATGCATGGTCGCTTTGAGGTTGCCAGTCATGGCTGGTACATGACCGTGGTTAGACCAGAACCCTAAAGATAAAGGTGCAATAATGAGAATATTAAAGGAAAAATGCAAAGTTATCAAAGTTTTATAATACATGAGGCTTAGATCATTTAATTGAATGACATAATATACTGGTATTTTGCTATTTTAGAAATGTATATTATTACTGGTGTGATCATATGAAAACCTTACTGGGCTGTAGAGCCACAACCTACTTCTTCTTTACAGAGTCGTGCAGATACTTGGCTTGGTGATGAGTGAGATTTTCTTGAAGTAAGTGACTCTTTGTACCCAGCCCTTGCATGATCTCTAGGGTAAAACCTAGGGTTTGTGCGGCCGGTCGCGTGCCGATTCCGGGCTGGATTCGGGGCGTGACAGAATGGTATCAGAGCTTAGGTATGATCACTTGGGATGGTGATACAAGTGGATAATAATAATAATGACATGATGGTTATTAGGATATGATAAGAATTGTGACAGATCTTAGTTATGATGATTTGAGGACCGTGGCAAAGTGATATTGAATTCAAGTCATGATTGTTTGAAATCGTGATATAAGAGATTATGGAATTAACATGATGATTAGTAAGACATGACAGAAATTTTAGAAGGATTTATTAGTGAATCTAGATGGTTTAGTAAATTATATCAGAGCGCGCAGTGGAAGCGTAGTAATTTTTAAGTGTTATGATGGGCATTGATTTAGATCTCAATCAAGCTAATTTCGAGGACGAAATTATTTTAACGGAGGAGAATGTACACCCAGAAAAAAAAGTCGGGCGCGAGGAGCGCGGGAGCGAGCGCGCGACGCGCGGGCGGCAACGCGCGAGCGCGCGGGCACGCGGTGCGCGGCCCGGCCCATCGCGGCGGGCGCGCGTGGCGCAGCCCAGGCCCATGCGCGCGACGCGCGCGGGCGCGTGGGCTCGGCCCAGCCCGTGCCGGCTGTCGCGTGGGCGTTTCCCACGCGTTTCCCAGGTGTTTCCCAACCGTTTCTCGGCGTGTATGGCGGTCCATGGGTTTCTGAGTGATCTGGACGGTCCGATCGTCCGATCGAACGGCTGAGATTGGTCCGAAGGAGTTTAGGCTTGATTAGGTGCTTTTGGATTCGGATTTGGACGGGTGTTTGAGACGTCGATCTCAGATCTGACGGCTGGGGAGATATTTTAATGGTTTGAACTCCTAGTTGCGTTTGAGGTGATTTTAGATGTTTTTCTCCTCTTTTTAAACAGGACGTCGATGGAAAGCAGGGAAGAGCCTGCTGAGAGCCATAAAAGAGAGAAAAGAGAGAAAGAGAGGGGAAAAGAGAAGAGAAGAAGGAGAAAGAGAAAGAGGAGAAGAGAGAGAAAGGGAGAGGGAAGGGATTTTGGTTTGGAAGATGAGGGAAGAGAAAATCGGGGGGGAACTGATTTGATGAATTTATTTATTATTGTAGGAGATCATCTTTTGAGCAGGGAGGATTTGGACGAATTTCGGGTATAGATTGATACCGGATATTTTGGATTAGCGGTTAAAGGTAAGGATTCTGGACGTGATCACCAGTTTATATATTATTTTATATGCATGGTTTTGATCCGAGTGCATGATCATTGGCATGCATGAATTATTGTTATATGGTGTAGTTGAGTTTTATGAAAACATATGATTATGATTGTTAATATTTTATATTCGGATATCGTGTTTATCGGATAAAAGTTCTATTTTGATGATTTGGACCGTGATGTCGGTCAGTGGAAGAGTTGAGATTTCATGTTTGATATTGGGTTTTATCATTATTATTGTCGATATCTCATACGTGATGTTATAAAGAAGATTTATATCCGGATGGGTTGGACCATGATACCGGATTGCTAAATAGGTGAATCATGAACTGGATATCGAGTGGGTTGGACCACGATATCATTATTGCAATGGGTTGGACCGACCAGCGGTTATCGAGTGGTTGGACCACGATACCGGTTATCGAGAGATCATAAAAAATATGTTTCGACAAGTGTTAATGAAGTAAATACGATATTTGGTCTAGCTATGCTACGGTTGCACCGTGGTTATACAGCCTGAGCCCGGGCTTTGTACGTGGGAGCCGGCCACGGGCGGATAGTACGTGGGACACGCCGAGCCACGGCTTAGTACGTGAGCAGGACCGACCATAGTATGCATGGTCGCTTTGAGGGTGCCAGTCATGGGCTGGTACATGACCGTGGTTAGAGACAGAACCCTAAAGATAAAGGTGCAATAATGAGAATATTAAAGGAAAAATGCAAAGTTATCAAAGTTTTATAATACATGAGGCTTAGATCATTTAATTGAATGACATAATATACTGGTATATTTGCTATTTTAGAATGTATATATTACTGGTGTGATCATATGAAAACCTACTGGGCTGTAGAGCCACAACCTACTTTCTTCTTTTACAGAGTCGTGCAGATACTTGGCTTGGTGATGAGTGAGATTTTCTTGAAGTAAGTGACTCTTGTGTACCCAGGCCTTGCATGATCTCTAGGGTAAACCTAGGGTTTGTGCAGCGGTCGCGTGCCGATTCCGTGCTGGATTCGGGGCGTGACACGGTATCTCAACTCCCAAAACAAATTTAGAAATTCGAATATCTTTCCTTTTCTATCTATTTTTCTAAAAATGGTCACATGGAACTGCTCTTATTTTGTCACCTACTTGGAATGCTTGCTAGCCATGCTGGCCAAAGCCCTCAAATCGTTTACTCTAAATGCAATAGCAGCATGTAGGTTCCCTAGAAACAGTCCTTCAGATGTAAACTGACATAAGGCAGTGAGAACAAGAATAGGAAGAAAAACCAGCAAAGATCTGCAGCTTTTAGCAATCTGAATTTAGAAATATACAATCCCATATTTGACAACATTACTTTCTACTGAAATGGCACATGATTTCATATTTCCCCTAATATCTATTTTATTGTCTCTGGCATAAACAAATTCTTGCCTGGACTTACCAAAACTTGACCAAGTTACCAATTTTTACCGAAATCAATTCTCTTTTCAAACTTCACAACCACAGATGTCACGATGAAAAAATCAAGAAAAAATAATAAAGGATGAAAAGAAGAAAAAAAAGCTGCAACTACTTGCAAAGGTCCTCCACAGTAGGCAGGCTCTCTTTCTCAGAAATGACACGGTCCATTGTTTCAACAAGATCCTCAGATACTGGAGCTTTTTTTGATGACACTTTCTCTGAGTTGTGTCTGAACAATCATTGCTCTTCTTACTTTTAAGGAATCGTTCCATAAGTGTTGCTTGCGTTCGTAGGGCAGTTGCTTTTTCAATTCAGCTTCTTCTTTTTTCCGGCGGCCGTTGATCCTCTCACTACTTCTTTCTGCCTTTTACGTTGTTTTATCAGTTCAGCTTGTTCTTTTTCATGATGTCTTTGCTCCTTTCAGCTTCTTTTTGTAGCCACTTAAGTTCCTTTTCCTGCAAAGTAACAAGATATATTTAACGGTGGTGGGATTCGCAAGCAGATAATTCAGTATAAATACTATTAAGGGCTGCGTATGAACCAAGCTGTTCTTGACCAGTTCAAGGCCCTTGGCTTGTGATAATAACTTATTTGGGCTTATTCAACAACCACACAGATGAACCTCAACCTCGCTAGACTGATTATATATGAAGCCAAACTTAAAGAACCTAGTTCAGCCACTAGGTTGTAGGCTAAACATGAGTTGTGTAGTAACCTATTTCCTAAAGAGAATTACAGAAATAAAAGTATAAAACCCTTTAAACGACAACAACATCAAATAGACAACCATTTTGAATTTTGATAAAAAACAAGCAAGTTTTTCAGAGCTAGTCATAAGCTTTTAATCACTAAACTTAACATTAGAATTAGGAGAGCTAAATCCATTGTAAAATGGTTATGCTTGTAAACCAGTTTGGCTGAACCTATACAAAACCAATTCTCTCTGTATGCAAACTGAATAAACCACCTATGGATTGACTAATTGAGTTGGTTTAGGTTGCAGCTGTAACTTTCGTTTCAATAGTTTTAAAAATAATTTTAGAGTTTCACCCAAAATAATTAACAAGCAAAGAAAAGAAAGTTGTTAGATAACATTTTAGAGAATTTCCAATCATATATGTTCTTTATGAGTAGTTTTGGTAGTTTTAGGACAAATTTAATATTTAGATGTAAGTAAGATTCATAAAATATACTGACAATATCATGCTGTAATTGCACATATATTTACCTATTGCACTTCAATTGTTCAAAACTATTAAATCCCAATTGTAAGATTTAGAGCCTAGTGGACTTTCTTCATCATTATATAGCAGACCTTCCAAAAGTCTTGAATTTAGCATTTCTTTGTTATATTTGAGGCTAAGAGGACACTTAAATAAACTCATGTAATTGCAAAAGACTATTATTCATTTTTTTAAAAATTGTGTTAATTATCATGAATGATGGCTTCCTGTATTTAGTTGTTCATATAGTTCATTCTATTAGTCTCTATAAAATATATAAATGGGGCCTCACTAGTATTTATTAAAAACAAATATTTATTAGAATATAAGATAATATTATTAAAGAGAGATTGTAGTCATTTTAAACCAAAACCATCCATGCCTTTTTCTTATGTGGGTACTTTAAATTGCCTTTACAGAAACTAATAAATTTTGATAGAAATTTCAAACTTGAAATTATGATAAACCTCAAACAAGCTTTCTAAAACAATTTGCCCAATCCTCAGATGCCTTGCTAGTTGCAAGGTCTGCTGAACCGGTACCGGGACCCGTACCGGTCAGCGAGCGGTATGGTACGGTCCATTACCGTACCAGCATGTGTACCGGCATGCCAAATTTAAAAAAAAAAAAAACAATCTTTCTCTCCCCCCCTCTCACTGAACCAACCCCGAACCGACCCGAACCGGGTAGTTCGTACCGGTACCGTCAGAAATTTTTTTTAAAATTTTTTTTTTCAACGGTCCGATATCCAGACCGTTTTTTGGTGACGAACCGTGCCGGCTCTTGGCCGGTCGATATGGTACATCCCGTACCGGGCGGTATGGTATGCCCCGTACCGCGGTACGGGACGGTACCGAAGCTACGCGAACCATGGCTAGTGTTTTATTTCTGTAGTCTAAACTCATACTACTTGTTATCAAGGTTGTTGACTTTACAGGTTTGCCAAGATTTAGTTGACTTCTACAATTGCAGCAAGTTTTGGAAGTTTCAGTCTAAACTGACCAAAACTACTTTTTTTCTTCTAAAATGTAGATATGCCATGTGTTTTCTTCTGCTCTCTTTTTCTTTGAATTTCATTACTAATTAGATTGTATTACATGTTGCTATGTTTCTTTTTTTTTTTCCCCTTCCTTACATGCGTCTGAAAATAAAATTAATAATGAAATAAAATAGGGTTTTCATTTAGATAGGCTTCTCGAGGTTAGTCATGTCATAAATCAAATAGAATAAAATATAAATCAGATGGATTGGTGTTGTGCTTAGATAGTTATTCAATGAAAGAAATGTAATATGCTTAGATGGGTTATCAAAATGAAATAAAATGAAATGTGCTTACACATTTTTCCTTGCTTAGATAGATTGCTAATTTATGCTCTTGTGGCCCTGAATATACAAATGATTGTATATTCTTTATTTTTGATTGAATGATGTTTGGTATTTGAACTTACAAATTATTATGTTCATGAGATATATTTAATGCATTAAACCTCAATAGTCAATATAGTTCAATTTTACACTAACCTACCTAAACCACAACAAATAATTCAAAATATAATTAAAACTATGTGATATAACTTGCCTAAATTTATTTTACTTCTCTTAGTTTTTCTATTTTTCTTGATTTTCTTAATTAAAACTCCAAAGTAGGGAGTAAAACTACCATAACCGAAACGAAACTCTACCCAGGGGACCAAAACCGAAACTAAGTTTTAAAACCTTGCTCTTATTCACCCAACCCATTGAATCCTTGATTTTTCTCTTCATCTATGTGGAAAAAGATTATCATCACTGGGATAATTCCTTCAAAACTTTCAGGGCACTAAAGCAGCAAGATCTCACCATGATATTTGTTTTACACAAAAGCAATATACACTTGGTTTCGTTCATCATGCCTTTCTTGCAAGGGTATGAAATCACCAAGGCAGTCCTAGGAATTAATGTCATTTAAGGGCCTAAGCAGAATGCCCAGACAGCCAAGTGGATTTTTGGAGAAAAGGCCATAAAAAATGAGATAACTTCATTTCATAAATAAATCATACATAACCATGCATGATCTAATAATATATGTATTGCTCATAACACTGATTAAAGAGCATCATATTGATAAATGGTAAGGTCATAAATCACTTAAACTAAGCAATAACGACATATTCGGTTTATCACATTGGTTTTATTTACATTATTTTTTTATGAGTGATTCAATATCTAAAGCTTCCAGCAACATAACATTGTCAAGCATCAATTATTGTTTAGGGTACACATTGTAATGCATTTGCTTCTCTCTCATAGAGTAGATATGTATTTGTTAGAAAGAGAATGAATCAAAAGGGTAATGACAAGTTTGCCAAAACTGTTGGTACTAGTGTGTACCAACCATACCATATGTAGCGGGTACTGATCAGTATACCAAAAGGGGGCATAACATTTGGTATGCCAACCCTGTACCATACTTGGCATATGACCATACCACACTATAAAGATGTGTGCTGGTATAGGGTCCGGTACGAGAAGGCGAAGTGCAATGAACTTGATAACTAAGAACTGTAATTTCTGGTACAAGGTCCGATACCGAGAAGGTGGTTAAGTATGCAAATAACACTAAGGACTACAAGGTGTGTTTGTAAGACAAGATGGCCCCTAGGCAGCTAGGTGCTCTCGTAGGTGCCAAATATGTGCATAGATGGCAATCTCACTTGAAGACCTAAAAGTGCTAGTGGCTAAGCAATTGGGTTGCCTAGGCACCTAGCAACCACCTTTGACAACCTTGCCTTCTTGGAGCACAAACAATAGCTTTCCTAAGGAACTTCTTAAATTAGCTATGATTTTTCAGACCAAAACAATAGTAATATTTTTGATGATGCCTATTTGTATACATAATACCTCACTAAAATCAAGACATGGCATTGTCTACTCAGCACATTTTAAGTCTTCCATTGGGCAAACTACATTTAGGACATGGACATGAAACTGCTATGATAGAAAGAGGTTCCCAAGAAGCAAATCCAATTTCCTCTAGTTAATGTGATGGTAACAATCCTTGCACATTGAATAACAATTTCGTGTTGAACTTCTGACGGTTACACAAACTGTTGACTCACGGATATCTAGAAAATGAAGAAATAATGTTTTGATCAGATACCAAGCAAAAGCTGAGTACCATGACATGGCATGGCCTCATGCAAGCTTCAATGGTTAAACTACACCTTTGATGAGCTGGGAGCACATCTTCATAGCCCTATGGCATTATATGGCACTAGTCATGCACTCATGCTACTTTAGACATTATTGCAAACAAGTACTTAAATCCCGTCCCTATGCCTGTAGATTGGGCACCTGTTTGGTATCATACTGGAGTGACTGCATGTTAACACAGTACACTAGCATCCCCCACCAGGACCTGTTTTTTAATTATATTTCCTTTTTTCATTTATTTGATGTTTGTTTATGTTATTTAGGGTTTTTTGTTTGTTTGTTTAGGTATGTGAGGTTTTTGAGACTAGATTGGGTTTTTAGTGATAATACTGATCCTAGCACCATTTGCCTTGGTTATTTTTTAGGCATTCTTTTATGGTGCTCCAATTATAGCTAAGCTACTCTATGAAAACATAGTCATAAGTTTTTTTTGGCATTCCCGAAACTAACCTTTTTCGTTCTTCTTCCTCTCTTTCCACCTTCATCTTTTATCCTCACAGTCATATGCAACACAAAGGAAAAAGCCAGCCAGACATTTTTATGATTGCATCCTGGATGGTCTCAAGGTGAACCGCTAATCCTGCTTGTTTTCCCACTTGGTACATGGTGAGGCAGGACTATACCAGCCATCCAAAGTTTTCAATGTCCCCTTCACTATACCACCCAATCCTAAGTTTTCAATGTCCCAAACTCAACCCAAGAAGTTTTGCATGGTATGGCAAATATCAACTAGGACATAAATCCATGCTGCAAATAACAGCCAGCTGAAAGGTGAAAATAATACATCTGTCCTGCTTAAAACAGCACAGATGAGCTTGGTCGCTAATTTTGAAAATGTTTTTACTAGACCTCTTGAAAAAGATACATTTCAGCAAATCATCACTTGATGAACATCTAGAACCTTTATGCTCCAACTTGAAAGAGAGACTAATGAAGACTGGCAGCTTTCCTCTTCTTTTAGCTTGTAGATAATAAGGCTCAAATGATTGCTTTCCTTTGCACCTTCAGAGTCCATTCTTGTCAGAAAAAAAAAAAGTTTTAGGTTGCCATTTATGGAATCTCCATAGAAAATTTAGTAGGGAATGGGGGCCTGCAGATTAGAACCCTGCTTAATGTAGGAAAAGGTGAGACAAATAGGAGCTGTCGGCGGGTGGCACCAGGCAGGTCAGGTCATTTCAGGTAGGGATGAGTTCATGTATCAAGTCCCTTTGGGCCTGTGCCACACTTGACCCACAGTCAACCCACCTAACCGCATCTAACCTGCTGGCCCATTGAACCAATTCAGGCTTATTTAATTTTAAATTGTTATCGTATGCGCATGCTATTTATTTTTCACAATTTCCAGGTTATTCATGCTCCAAATTATTTCACAATCCTCTTTTGCTATATCAAATGATCAAGCAATTTCGAATGCTGGTGTTGCAGGTTATTCTTATCCTATAACAATTGGGGGTACCTCTGCATCTACCAAAAAAACAATTGCAATTAACAAATAAAATCATATTAAAGATACATGCATACATACCCTTTTTTTTCCATTTATTCTCAATATCTAATGGTTTCATGTCATTCATTACATGAGAATTAAATTATATAATAAATTCCCTCTTGACATGATGGATTGAGGGGTCTTGACCCGAATCTGAGCCATTGGAAGTCAGGGTTGGCAAATTACCCAACTTGCAAACCCAACAAGTTACTGGTCTTGGGTTCGCCATCGGGTCTAGGCCAGGTCAGGTTGGGTAAAGGGGTCCAGGTCAAGATGTCACTCCTAGTCAGATCTGATCCAATAGTTGTAGTCACCTATCATGGCAACCTCATTGTTTCCTAGTAGAAAAGCATGTTACATACAAAACCAATCAACTTTGTATAATGTCTGGCAATCTTTGAAACTTCCCATATTACATGGATTCCATTCGATACAAACTGCAGCTACATACACAGGATTGATATGAATGAATACACAGGAATTATAGCTGCAACTTTGTTCTAAACATGTTATTCAATCTTAGGTAACGCTTGAAATGAGGTGAGCACATTTGGGTTCAATCACATTAAGCTTAATGAATTCACATTCAGCTCAGCTGGTTTGCATCCCTTATACAAAATGCTAAAATCAGCAAGTTAATTAAGATTTTTTTGTCTTTTTTTGCTTATGCAGAAACTTTACTACTAAGCAACCGATAAGCATGACCTCATGTTTAAAAAGTCAAACATCTGATTTCTGACCAACTACTTAGTTGTACAAACGATGCCCTTAGCACTATCAGATAAGTTCTCAGGTACAAGAAAGTACCTTAACAGCTATCACAGAACAATTCAGCAACATCTTAAAGCAGATTTAGTTATACATACGCACATGAAAGAAGGCAGTGAACCTTATCACATGTCAGCATGTACAAGAAATTTGTAAGCTGGAGGGTCACAGGCATTGATGGAAGTAGGCTTTCAACCTATTACACACATATCTTCTCTGAAAATTTTGATATACACATAAATTCTTTATCACATCAATCACATCAGTGAACTTAACACTTACAGGTTGACACTTCTCTTCTGAAGTTCACGATCTACTCCTTTCTTCTCATTTTTAGGATCAAAATCCTTGATTAACACCTCTTTTGGCTTGGCTTCTCTCACACACCTAAAAACAAGAGGATTTTTGCATTCAGCAGCTTAAATATCCATCAAGGATATAAAGAAGGAAAAAAAAAAAAAAAAAAGGAAAATGTCATAAACAAGCATACATGTCAGTAACATTCTTTGTTTCAACCTTTCAATCTAACCTGATTCTCATTCCATTATTGCTTTTCCAAGCTTTTCCGATGTTTCAAAGCTCAGATTTATAAGTTTCATGGCTTTCTGGAATGGACAATGCTGACAGTGTTGCTGCAATAAAGAAGCATTATAACTACCCAGAGCTGAAATTACAAAGTGAAGCTCTTTGTATGCACAGAAGTCAAGGTTGCATTTTTATAGCAAAAAACCAAGTCACTAGAATCTATTAGTAAGTCAGAGGAAAATGCAAAACAGAGAACCTGCCATCTTTCTGTTTAATGGGAAAAAAAAATAGAATGAGAGAAAGCACAGGATATGAAAAATGCTATTGAAATCATAAATATTAAAGGCATCCAGACCAATTATTTGGCAAAAAATTGTGATTTGTATTGCATCAATATGCCTGTACATAAATAATACAAACCTTCTACATATATAATTTACCCAACTATTAGTAGAAAATCACTCTAAGCCATATAGATAAGTGGTAAAAAAGCGGAAAGAAAAAGACACTGGAAAGTTTATAGTGTACATGTAAACATATTTGTTGAAGGATAACATTATCATGCCTGCTTCATTATTTTAGTTCTTAAGCGCAGATAAACCAGAATCATAGACATCATTTTCCACAACAAAATGCACAAAACAAAAATGAAAAAGCATACAGTTGTTAACTTTTATTATCTATAGAAGGAGAAGCCGCATGTCACAGAATCTGCAGAATAACTGAGTTACCAGTTTAAAGAAAATATTGTGAGCCCTAAACTCCTTGCCATTGAGGAAATCTGGTATAGAGGACAATGGCGGATAATAAATCATGTTTAACAATTTAGAATCAGATTTGGTGCCATGGGGTTTCATTTAGAGTCACTTCGGTGAGAAGCAATATTTTGACCAGGACAGGTTCTTACCTGAAAGAGCAGAAATCCTCTCATGAATTTTTTTCCGACCTATGCGCCGAATGCTCAGAATCCAACGATGAGTTATGGGAAGCAACTTCATATCTCTTGTCTGAATGGTTAAGGGCATCAAGAAAAAGAGTAAGATGAACAATATTTCATGCCAGCCAACATCAACCAAAATAGAAGATAAAATAAACAACCAACAGTTGAGAAAAAACATGATCAGTAGTATGACCTCCCAACACCAGAGGCACAGCTGAGATTCATCTTCTAACACATCAGCATCAGGATTGGCAATCCCATACATCACTCTCTGCCCAATGAAAAGCACTGTACTACGGACTGATGCCAATGTAATCCCCTCCCAATTTCCTCCTCTTGCCTTCAACTTATCATAGATCTCATCCACCAACTTGGAAAAGGGGAGATTGCTCTCCTCCAGCAAGCAGGCAACCACTGAATTGTTCGACAACAGAGCACACTCATCCAAATGCAACTTATAAGATGAAACCTCCTTGTAGTACTCGAACAGCTCCTCAAGCTCCTGGTGATATTTTATGATCAAAGACTCCTTATCTGCACCAATCACATTCTCCTCGACGGAAGCTCTTTTCCGTTTTAAAGGTTTCTTAGCCCCCTTCTCTTGATTTTTTTCTGTATCCTGCAACTGTTTAAATGTCTCAGAACGAAATTTATCAGAAATCATCTTCTCTCGATCAATTTGAGGCCCATTCGAGCAATCCACTTCACAACTATTTGATACAATCCCAGCCATTAGAAAAGCTTTTGAAGTTTCTCTACCCGGAACGATATTAAAAACTGGTGGCAAAGAGAAATGAAGCAGAAACCTAAAAAAGACTGCAAATTTGTAGGTTTTCCTCGTATAATATGTGGAAAAATGAAATCTTTATTCCATTTCTTCTCCGTGAACAACAGCACTTACACGAAAAAGGGCTTCTTTCCCAGAATCAAAGTATTTATAATGTTTTAGCAATCAAAACACGAGAGTCTACGATCTAAAAACCATATAAAACAAACCATTCAGATCTCTGTTCTTTCCCTATCTTCCCCAGCAACGACATATTCGGTACCTGCACCAAGAACAGAACAAATCGAAAACAACCCAAAAAAAAAACAACATGAAACAAAAACAAGAACAGATCAGATGCACGATATTAGGCGGGAAAAAAATCAAACATCACTTCAAAAACTCGAAGAAAACAACCATTCAGGACCTCATTTTTCCCGTTTTCAACGATTGTTTTCACCAAAAAACATCAAATTGGAAGCTTTACCTCGACATTTAAACCCCCAACCGATCGGAAATCCGAACCCCAGCGACGCCGACGTTTCGACTACCACCGTAAGTGGGCGATTTTTTCGCCTCCTCTCTTTTTCCCTCCTCTCTTATCTTTTCTTCAGCTCGTCGCTCGATTAAATGGAGCGAGAAACGACGCCGAATAACTCAACGGCGCTCGCCCGATCATCCCCTGCTCGAATCGTACGGCCCTTCCTTCTCCAATGCTGCTTGATCTCCAGATGGAGAAATGTCAGCCGGCGGATTCAAGCCGTTGGCGCTCAGATTGAGACAAGGGCAAGAAAACCCCTTCCCGCCAATTGGACTGGTTTTCTTAAATGTCCTCGCGGAGTAGTTTGCTTAGATCGTGACAACGATCATCACCGTTAATTTAATGAAGCAACTGTTGACGTGATGGTGGAAGAGCATGGCGATGGGGGCCACCGGGATGCGCACCAAGATAGCGCATTGATTTTTTTTTTTTTTTTTCATTGAAACAGAAGGGTAAGGGGGTAAACCCCTCTCGTTCTGATCCCAGCCCGTTTAATTTTGTTCGGTTCGGACCGTATTTTTTATATACCTTCTTTATCAATCTATGAGTATGTTGATCTAATTTTATTATCTCATTAAGGTACCAAAATAATAATTATTCTGCTTTTCAATCATGCATATTCAAAAATATTTAAAATTTAATTAAATCATTCAAAAAAATTATATCTCGAATTCATAATTAAAAATAATTTATAAGATTGAAATCGTATTCTTATCAACCACGCTATCTATGATGATAGCACATTGATTTGGCAGAATCGTTGGATCAATGGATCTGGACAGTCTGATACGGTAACAGGTGGACTTCGCTGAGATACACTGGTCCACCATTTAATGCTGTTGAGATTGGTCAAAGCCACGTCATTGCAGTGATCCGGAGATAATGAATATAATGGTGTGGTGGCTGTTGCCATTGATGTTTTTAGAAAAAGCACATAAATTCTTACCCAAAATTTCACTTTTTGTTTATGATATTAATAATGACATGTTCGATCTTATAAAATTTCGATTGTATGAGGGTCATGATAGAAACTCAATTATATAACATTCTGCAAAACTGATTTTGTATCCTAAAATGGGAGGAGAGATTTTAGAATATTTTTTTGGTAACTTATATGATAATATTTTATTAAAACCATCTGCCTGCCAGATCATTGATTTTTCTTTCCTTCTATCGTACCAAATCTATTCAAATTATGGGCAAATCTTTTCCTCTTCTCTTTTTGCTCCAATCAACCCTTCCAGATATTTTTTTAAGCATCATCTTGAAATCCTAATAAATTCATTTAGATTATACGTGGATCTCCTACAAGACAAAGGCCGGCTAAAATGGAAGGTCTCAAAATACTACATTGACCCATCCAAGAGATCTTAATGCTTCGTCATGAAATATAAGATGAACTGTTACGTAAGTTGAGAGTCAATCAGATCAAGGGAGACAACACGGTGCGATTCTATTTTGTCCAAAAGATAATGAACGATCAATAAAGAGGAGGCCCAATTCATGAATCCTCGAAATGCCGAAGGTGAGGATTAGCCCCGACATCACCTATATTTATAAGTAATTATAAAAAAAAAAATCTAATATTATTGCCACAGGCCACTACTAGGAGGAAACAAATATATATTGCGTTGCTTTAAGAATCAACTCAATAAATCAATTACAATTTTGCATGGTTTAGTTGAGACATAGATAAACAAATTGAGTCTTAGTTTATCTTCTTCTTCTTCTTCTTCTTTTAATTTCATTTTTTAATATATGTATGTATGTACGTATATTTGTATGCATAGAATATGCATGTTATACAACACATGAATAAACATATTGAATATCTGCATGCTATGCAGCGCAAGAACAAAAATAATCTATAAAATCATAAAATAAAATAATTATAGAATATTTTTAATTATTAGAGTGTTGCATGTGTACGTGATGCATGCAATTCCCAAACTCATATAAACCTAAAAACAACATTTGTACAGGAGAAAATAATCCAACCGTGGATGGAAACTAGGTAGACAATGGTGAAAGAAAAGAAAATAGATTAATATACCCCAAAATCACTTATTAGAAGGTTTGCATCGTATAATAGAAAGGATATTAGAAAAAATCATAATCTTCTTCAATTTATGCGTTGATTGAAGAGCTCCAATTATGCCATCATGGCCATCCACGTATCGGATATTTGACTGTGATTTGATGCATTTTAGTGTTGTGCATGAGAAAACATGCTTTACGTATGGCAAAGGCCCTAATTGCAACTCTCCAACCTAGCTTAATTTGGAACATAGAAGAACAAAATTCATGTTAGAATCATGGCAATATTTATTTTCCTGAATTCAATCCTTGAGCAAATATATTAATTTTTGTACTGGTCAAACAATGCATTGTTAGTAAATATGGTCTTGTGAAGTTTATTTCACAGTTAAAAGGTCCAAGCCTACACCTACGAGGCTTGGTAATAATTAACCTGGCTAGGTTAAATCATGGTCCAGCACAATCAAACATGATTCGGTATGCTGATGGCTTTTATATCCAAACTAATGGTGATCTCGATCTTGATAGGTAGAGGACCAAGTTTTAGAGATGATAACGGGTCGGGTTTGGGTCGGGTCATCCAAAATTCATACCCGTCCCGCTAAAAAATTATCCGCTCCATACCCGTCTCGGATCGGATCAGGTCGGGTATAAAAAAATCTCGTGTGGATCGGATCGGGTCGGGTATATCCGGTCTCATAAAACTTAGTTTATTTAAAAGCTAAACGGATCGGGTCGAGTCGGATCGGGTTGGATCGGGTATATCCGTCCCATATCTAATTTACTTAAATATTTTATAAACATAATTTTTTATATATATAAACGGGTCGGGTTCAGATCGGGGCGTACTACTATCCATACCCGATCCGAACCCGAGTATGATTTTTTTATATAACCCATATCCGTTTATAAATTAGATGGGTTGGATTTTATCCGTCCCATCAAGATCGGGTCGGATCGATAAAGATTGCCATCCCTACCTGGCCTGGCCATGAACTTGTATCTTAGGTTTCATGGGGTCATGTCATGTCGACGTTTGGCATATATTCAACCATGTCGTCACGCTAATTTTCATAATTTGCACTAATCATTGCATTGCACAGCGAAGGAGAATTATTCATGTACATGAAATAGATTAGGCCTACAACTTGCTATTTAATGGGGTCTACATGGTATGTTAGTTGCGTATAATAAGCGCACGATACAAATTATGTCCATACATCAAGCAATTCTCTAGGTTTGAGCTGTAAAACGAAACCGTGTTGTATTCCATCAAATTTATACTAAATAGATGGGTTGGATGTTGGAACAAAAGTTTATTTATTCTATATATTAATTCTTTAGTCAACCTAATCCTGTCTATTAGTGCATACATGCACCCAAATTTAGGGATTCAATCTGAACCGGTCAGCCTAGATTGTCCGCAACCCTTGAATTCAGGGAGGTGGGCTTGCTTGATGACAAGACCCCATGCCAGACACAAGCATGCCCAAATTTTCACCGGCCATTTGGTGGGTGAGGGTAGGTGTAGGGTCGCCTAGGGCGCTTGGCAGGTGTTGCTTCAATTTTAGTGCATTTATTGTGGCCTTTCATCAATTTTGGACATGTAGTGTGAGGATGCAAGAAGGAGGAGAAAAGCAAGAGAATGACAGGTCCGGGCCATCCTCCTCCACTAGTGAGGAGGATAGGAGCCGGGCAATGGTGATCGGAGGCCAGCCTCGACAGACCTCTCGGATGTCCCACAAGATTTAATTTGAAGGTCAAAATGGATTAGCTTCGAAGCTTCTTCACCAAGATTCTTGAATTTTCAAAAGAGAAAATGGACAGAGCCAAAGGGTAGTGGAAGAGGGTGGCGGTGCTAGTGAAGTCTGGGCCAGCATATTCCAACTGACCGGGCCAGTGTGTTTCGACCGACTGGATCACTAGGGACTTCAAAATTAGAGATAAAATCCTTAACGAAGTTTAGTCTTTTTCTTTGGTAGAGGACCACCTTTTCTTTTGTTTCAAATCTAGGGAGGAGAGGGATGACATCCTCCATGGTGGCTTGTGGGTGGTCGTCAGCTAATTGCTCCCCGTTGAATCGTGAATGCTATATTTTGTACTAGAGACCAACACCATTATGATGACAACTGTCTAGATATACTTCCCGGCATTTCAATAGAATTTTGGTCTACTCGGAGGTTATTAAGCATCATGGAGGAGGCCGGCAACCCGATTGCCATTGATGATTTAATCGACCAACTCAAGAAGATGAGCTTTGCAAGGGTTCGGGTGGAGATTGACTCTTCCCTACCATTGAAACCTGGAGTCCTAATCAAAGGGAAAAACATGATCTTTTGGCAAAGCTTTGTTTACAAAAACCTATCAATAGTTTGCTTCTAGTGTGATCAGATCGGCAACTCTGACAGTGGTTGCAATGAGGCTATCGGCCACCCCTTCGATGGAATCAAGCTCCCTTTCAACTAGGAGAACATCTTGGAGACCAAACCCTCTCCTATAGATGTTGGGGCTGAAATGGCATCAGATCTAGGGGGTAAGGAGGAGAGGGGTCAGTTGTAGCAATCCTGATTAGGACCTTGGGTGGTCATGTCAAAGATCCGGTCGCCTAGAGCCAGTCCAGTGATGTCAAGGAGGAAGAAGATCGCTAGGGTGCAGGCAGATCCAGGGGTCCCTCTCTCGGATATGTACTCATCGGCTAAGCATGCCTCTTCTCCAGATTTGGATGGCTAGCAAAGCCAGCTAAGGTGGCTCGGTGGCTGTCTTCGGATCAACATAGGGCTCATTAGGAATCAGTCGACTCGGGAATGAAATTGCCAACTCAAGGTGAATCCCGGCTACTTGTCCTAGTTATGAGTTGGAGGATGTGATTATAGAGCATGTTCTTTTCCACTATCTGAGGGCGACGCTGGTTTGGCAACTAGCCTCCTTGTCTTTCGCCAATGATCTTGAGAAGCAGTCTACCCAGACCTTCCTAGAGGCAATGTGAGTAAGTTTGGAGTCAGAGGCCATGATGAGGGATGGGATCAGCGTTGCCTATGTTACGTATTAAATTTGGCTTGCCTGAAATTCAAGTGTTTTTGAGGCGACATGGCTGCCGGTGAGGTTCGTGGTGGAGAGAGCCATGACCCTGACCATGGAATTTTTTAAGACTTGCTACCTGATATGACCTTGAAGACTTGGGATATCTGAAACTCCCCTTCTTTTCCTTCTATCAAGAGGAAGATTTTCATCACCAGGGAACTCCCACCCTTGTCTTTCTTGAAAGTTAACTTTGATGATAATATGACAAATGGGAGAGGCGAAGCAGGGTTGTCATCCAAGGCCTTGACTCCCGGCTTATTGCGGTAGGCGGTATTCGGTTTGTGGAGACATCTGTGCCTAGAGTTGAGTTGAGGGCAACTTGGAAGGGGATCTATTTTGCTAGATTAACTCTCCGAGCTGACTGTATGATTGTGGAAGGTGACTCTTCTACAGTTGTGATCTGATTGCATGGGCATCCAAATTGTGATATGGCCACTCACCTCTTAGTATGTGACATCCATTGGCTTCTTCTAGGATATATTGTTTCTGGCATCAGGCATATCTATCACGAGGCGAACAATGTCATAGACTGGGTCACCTCCTTTATTGCACAGCATTCTGATAGAAATTTTTAAGATGATGTGTCTCTTTTGTCGATGTCCTTTCTGAATATTCTCTTTTCTGATATTTTGAGATGTACTCATGCTCGTATTGTATGAATTATCCATTTTATATAAAAAAAAAAATAAGATAAACATGTCCAAAAAAATCATCAATCTCCAATACTAGATGAATATCCAATGGCATGCTTTAAGTTCAAAATTAAAAGCCCTCCATATTGACACCCTTAAACCTTTAAATTTTTTCTCCTTCTTATCTCAGTTTTAATCAAAAATTATTATACATATCAAAAAAAATCCCGCTCCATGGTTTATAACCATCCATTCTTCCTGCAAACAACATTTTTTATTTTTTTATAAATGCTCGTTAGATGCATCAATGGAAAGGAAATAAGCAGGAAAAAAGATTAATGGTCGCAATAATATGTAAACTAGTGGAGCAGCCCAAATGAAACTCACACACACACACACACACAACTACAGTTATTTTTTAAAACTTGGTTTGGAGATCCAATGAAATAATAAGTGCACTCCCATACTTTTCTTCTGTCCAATAAAAAAGATAATTTCTTTCTATATCATGTTCTCACGAAGAAATGGAAGAAAGCTCCATTTGGAGGAGTTCAGCAATTACATGCTCATTTCAAGGAGAGAAAAAAAAAAAAAAAAAAAAAGAGAGAGAGAGATACCGTAGTATCCGTTGAAACCTGAAACTCAAAAGCAAAGAACTACTCTTCTCCAGCCAGAACCATCCTGCTAAGAGGACTCGGCCCAAGCTTTTTCCTTCTCATGGCATTCCTTTTCCTCACGAATTCCATCTGGTTCCTCCTCCTCAGTTGCATCATTGCTTCCTCCTCAACCACGAATCTTTTCATCAAGATGTCATCGGTTAATGACTTCCCCCTGAACACTCTCCGACCTTCCACCGAGGTTCTCGTGCTCGTAACTCTACCAGGTGCCACGAAAGATTTTGATCTCGATAGGCCGTAGCTTCTTCGCGGCGGGACGGCGGCTCGAAACACCTCGTTGTAGGAAGAGATGGGAGCACAGAGACACGCTCGAGTGAACGAAGAGGCTACCTTCAGAGAAGTGCATTTCCTAAGCTTTGGTTTGTTGGAGTTTGCTGGACTTGCATCAGATTTTGTTATTGGAGTAGTCTTTGCTGCAGGCTTCAATAGAATCACAATCTCCATCACTCTCTGGTACCACGGCTTGCTGAAAAAAAAAAAAAAGAAAGAAAAAAAAGAGCATCTCTGTGATCAAATGAAACCAAGTACAAAAACATAGACAATTGAAGACTCTTTAAATTCATTCAGTAGATAAATAGAGCAAGGATAGAGACTTCAAAATTTATGATAATTGCAAACAATTGGAGAAGTCTTGTCTTGTTTTGACCAAAAAAAAAAAATCTTTATGATGCTAATTCTATGAACAAATTTTAAAATACAATTGGCATCATGTTTATAATCTATATCATGAAAAAAATACAAACATATATAGGAGAAGGGTAGATAGTGCAAGGGGACTTCAGCTTGCCTTGTTTGTGGAATCTTTTGATCTTGCATGAACAAGGAGTGGAGAAACATGGGGGGAGTTGGAGGATGGGAATGATGGAGTTCATCTGTGGAATAGAGTGGTGTGGGAGCTAGAGTTTGTGAAGAATTTCTAGAGTGGCAATGTGGTCCTTTCCCTTTTCTTTTACTTTCTTTTCTTTATTGTAGGATGCTTTTGCTTTGGCAGGATTCCTTGCAACAGAGGTAGAGCTACTAACTATTGAAAACTGAATTTGAACACCACCAGAAAAGCTGAATGCCCTCTTCAGCTCCTTTAGATATAGAAACCATAATAATAGGACCCTTTAACAGCTATCTAGCCCCATAATCTTGCATAACAAAGCCAATGTGGGTCAAATCTAATGACCCAAGTGGTCAATGTTGTCGGTGTAACCACGAACACTAAAGATCGACAAATTGTAAACATAAAATCGGCCCGTGACCGTTCTTCGCGACCGAAAATATTCGATCAATGCAAGCTATATAAATGTTGAGAAAAGCAAGTGGAAAAAGAAAGGTCAAGGTGATGATTCATATAAAGTGCAATGGTTACTATATGTAAATGCTGAAACAAAAGGAGCCCTCCAGTTGTTGAAGAAGAATGATAGCAGTGCTTAATAATTGCCATAGTTCTGAATAAAGAATCAAAAGCCTCCAGTGAAATATCTCATGCCCATCTTTTTCCCTCTCTTGTTGGATGGGGAACATTCTCATTGCCATGGTAGAGGATGTATGGAGAGGTGAAGTGCATCATAAAGGCAGCACACCACAGTGACTAGATATATATATATTATATATATATATATATATATATATATATATATGTGTGTGTGTGTGTGTATCTTAGACATTGATAATTTCCAAATGGATGGCATCATGATTAACTTGTTGGTGATGTTAGGTCTAAAGGCTTAAAAAAGTGGAGAAAGGTGGAAAGGGACATTATTATTTAGACTAGGGTTCTTCAGGACACTCAAGATCTCCATATGCTTTTTAATCTTCGAAGATACATAAAAAGTCCAACGAGGAGCGAGCTAAGATCTTAAAGAATGGATTTAGTTGGCCAAGATCATGGACAGAGATTGATAACTAGTTAAACACAAAATGTTGATGTTCCCAAAATATAAGTTGAAAGATCCTATGAACACTTGGTTTGTGAAATGTGATGTTCCTATTATTTTAGATGGATTGTCCACTAAGTTTTTGGACATGGTTTTAAGGACCCAAGGCCACATATATGGACCAAAAATAGGGGGCAAGCTTTATCTTAATTGGTTGATATCTTGAGCAAAAACTCAGCTGACACCAGACCTGGTTTGAATGCCAAGACCAATCCCTATCAACAGATTTTACTTCATGGCCGACCAGCAGACCAGTATGTGCCCAAACTGACCCAGTTTTGTAAATCCTGTCTTGGCCTTGATTTTGTGACCTCACCATGGGTCTGGTAGGCTCCAAAAGAAAACGACATGGACACAACCATCAATTTGAACTTTAAACTTATCAGAGCTCATGGTGAGGTCACAAAACAGGATCCAAGAATTGCTTTGGGGACCATTTAAGCTTCTTGTATTGCAATGCTCTTTGTGTTTCACAGCATATATAGTCAAGTTTTAATTATATGGGTAGAAATTTCTTGGGGCATCCACTTAATGACCATTATCAATTTTGCCTAAGGTTTTCAAAGATTGGAAGATGCAAATAGAAAGGGAATTTTTTTTTTTTAACGAGTTCAGAAAGTTGATGAATTATCTACAATCAACAAATGGTGATAATGTAATGCAAGTGTTATTGTTGTTTCACGTTAACATTTAGAATGAATTTGTAACTAGCTAATGTAATTAGTAGTAAAATTAAGTTACAAAAGATAATAAGATAATAATAAGGCATGGTATCCGAATCGGTTCATGGAGCCATTTCATTGTAATATAGTGAATTTTTACTATATTTACAATCTAATTTTTTCAGTTTGATTTTGGAATTTTAATTGAGTATTTGAAATAGGGCTAGAAGTGGGTTCTCGGGCCGGGCTGGGCCCGACATCGACCTGACATCAGGCCGGGCTTGGGCCTTATAATAAAATCCATTAATATTTTTGGCCGGGCTCGGGCTTATCTTTGGCCTGGCTCGAAGCCGGCCCAAACCAAGCCCGCCCGAACCCAACCCGAAGCCCATGAATATGAAGAATTAATTCTCTTTGATCTTTTGTAGAAAAAAAATAGCAATTATCTAGCCACTTGCATATAAAGAATATCCATATAATCATATCAACATTCTTTTGGCTACACTAAAGTTATATTTTAAACTCCTCAATTTAACCCATAGAAGAATTAATTTATTTCCTGTCTTAAATGCCTTTAATTGGGCCAGCCTGAATTGGGCTTTAGTTCAGGCCAGCTCGATTCGGGCTTTGATTCGGGCTGGCCCAAATCAAAGCCCGATTCAGGTCGGCCTAATTGGGCTTTAATTCGGGTCGGCTCGAATCAAAGCCCGATTGGACCGGCCCAATCGGGCCCAGGCTGGGTTTGGGTTCGGGCTCGAGCTGGGTTTTTTTAAATAAATCTCGCTTAGATCAGGCCCAAAGCTCGAAATTTTTTTCGGATCGGGCTCGGGTAAAGGTATGGCCTAGCCTACTTCCGGCCCTAATTTGAAATCCAAGTACAAGGAAATTCTAAAAAAATTATGAGATTTTGCTGCATTTTGATTTAAACCCTCATGTAAAACATTTGTTTATTGGGAAAATGTCATGCAGAATTGCTAGATGGAGCCACTACTATCAAAAATTTAATGCATGAATTTGGTGAGCGGCAACTAATGTTAGTGATTGCTACAAGCCTGCAACAAAAATAATTTGTTCCTGAATCTACCAAGGACTTCGAAGGAACCCCATCATAACTTTGGATAAAATCAAGAATATCACATTTATATATGAATGATGAGGGTGAGAATATGTGGCAAAGAGGAAAAAGATGATGATGATGATTTGCACCGTTCATTCTAAAAATTATTCAAACAATGTTTTTAGGCTTTTGAGTTCAAAATGCTCAAAGAAACCAGCATTTTTAGTATATAGTACTGTTGATGCTGGACCAAATAGATCGGATAGAGTGGTTCTTCTGCCGGATCGCCGTCAACCGGTACCTGCAAGAAGTCCCTGACCGGAGATTTTCCGGTGGGGGACACTCCGATGCCTAAATCAGAAGGAGCCCAGACAACGGTAGAATGGAGAGTTTTGAGAGCAAGGAGGGAAAAGAGAAAAATCAAGAAAGGCCAGGAGAAAGAGCAAGAAAAAAGTCCCCTTGGGTGTCACCTCTTACGGTATTTATAGGCTCCAACATAACTACTTATGGTTATGAAGGTTGGCGAACGCAACCACTTCATAACTGTAAGTAGTGGCTGTCAGAAAAGCTGTTGCACTCGGGATTTGTTCAATCTGAGATTTCGGATCATGTGGGTGGTTGCAACAACCCAAACAGATTAACTGTTTGTCCAAGAAACTCATGCTTTAGAATCTTCTTTCTTTTAAGGATGAATCCGAAGTGATCTTTACATTTTTTTAGTAGCACTCCTGAAAGGAATGTCAGCACTTCGGATTATTTGAATATAGCAAAAATAAATACTTACAGTCTTCGGATCATATTGAGAAAATAAAGCCAAAGATATTTGCCTGGGAGGTCAGGTCTTCGGATTAAGATAATTGTATGAAGCTGAAGACCATGGAATAAATAAATTTATCTCCTAGATCATAGATATGAAACCATAGATATTAAGCATAGTCTTCGGATTAAGGTGGGTGTACGAAGCCGAAGACCTAGGATGAATAATATCGTCCGGATAGATAAAGCCATAAATATGGAGCACGGTCTTCGGACCGATTTAATAATACGAAACCGAAAACATAGAGTAAAGACTTATATCCTGGATCGTAGATAAGAAACCATAAATCTTAGGCATAGTCTTCGGACCAAGGTGAGTGTGTACGAAGCCGAAGACTCAGGGTTAATAACGAGAAGACGGTAACATGAAATCGAAGACTCCATTTGCCAGCTGATGTGACCAATAAAATAAGAGAAAAAATGATTAATTGGACTAAAATAAGGATATCATAACAGCTGTCCCCCACTCCCAAATTCGAAATGATTAAGTTTCGAAGAATGTGAATACTTAAATTTGTCTTCTAGTGATAACTGTCAAGTAATAATGGCACTGAGTTCTGACACGTCTTTTTGCCTTAACTGCCTGGTGGCGCAATAAAACGTGGCAAAGACACGTGTCATTCCACCACGGGCGGCCTCAAAAGAAAATGCCTCGATTCCAAAAAAATCCCGGAAAATTCCCAGGAAAGAGATTTGTATTCGACAGGGATCGAACACGTGGCAGTCATCTGGAGCGTGGAAATCTTGTTGGCGCAATCTCAGCCAATAATAGGTTTTAAAGAAAACGAGAGTTCCCTAATCGTGTAAAACTCTACCACCGAGTCCCAATACATCCCAAAACCCATCACCGATCAACTCCCACTCCCCTCATGATTCTCCCACCGAGTTTTCCGACGAAAACTCTGGCCAACTAGGGAGATCTCGGCTCCCCTGTTCCGGTTTCTACATCCCGTCTGACTTCTTCCTTTTTTTTTTTTTCTTCGTTTGGGTTGAAGACGGCTGGGTCCTCCGACTTCAGCCCAAGCCCAGTTTTCACACCTTTACCAACCACACAACCCATTAGGCTGGTTAGATTGCCATAACAAAGAAGCACTACTCTAGTTTGCTGGTTTCAGGACTCGAAAAACCAACAAGAGCTAGGTGGCAGCACCATATTCCTACCATTGGCTGTATTTTGATGAAAGTTACATCTTTGAATGGTTTAGATTCCAATTGCTCTTGTTTGCATTCTACCATTATAGTGGGAAGCTTTGTGTATCCAATGCATGATGTCATGATTACAACCAAGGAAACTAGATCCATGTTTACAATCTTGAAGCACCTTAATTAATAAGACTAGAAAGTCCTTCTAAATGGGAAGACATTTTTGGTGCTCTTATAACTTAATTTTCAACCACAGTCCAATGGAGTGAGGGAAAAAAAAAATATCCATGAAAATCTGTCAGCATAAAAATACATTGATTCTACCATTAAAAACAAACTCCGTAAAGTCTATATGACTCAAGGAGCTTGTACATCTACATGCAATGCAATGCCCATGTCAAATTCGAGTTGATTTATAGCACAAGCAACTTAAGCCTTGACTAATGATGCTTGCAGCAATCAAATTCTGGCAAGAAAGGCCTTGCATTTCCTCTCTTTTTCTTTTTTTTTTCTTAAAGAAAAAAAAGCTTCAGCCTTTTAGGGAGGAAATGTTGATCATTTTTTTATTTATTTATTTTTTCCATGGAAAGGAAATTTTGCTAGATATGGCTCTCTAAATTATGCTATTAATACTTGATAGCAAAAACATCTTACTTGGTCCATTGTTTCTTCATCATAGTGCAACAAGATGAATGCACCAACTAGAACTGAAAATTTATTGAACAACATTGGAAACTCAGGTGTTAAGCTGCGAACAGACCTCACGTGAGTCGCAGGTCAAAAAGTCTGGGAGGAGTACAAGTGGGTTTGACTAAACGTTTTCTTTTCATCATCATGATGGTAACATGGTTGATTAGAGTGCGGCTCTTCTCTTATGAATAATTTATTGATCATGAATTTGAGATATGATTTTTTGGATGATTCAATTAAATTTTAAAAATTCTGGATGCACGTGACAGGATGGAACGACTGTAATTCCGGCGCCGTAATATGGATAGGTTGACGAACTCATCGATTGACGGAGAGGATACATGAAAAAAATTACGGTTCGAATCGAGCAATCATCTAACGGGCTGGTGATCAGAATGGAAAGCTGTTTACCCTTGCCCTTTTATTTTATAAAATAAAATAAAAAAAACTTTTACTTTTCCTTTTCCTGGAACTCAGAGAGAGAGAGAGAGAGACCAGGACATCATTATTTCCATCAACGGCCCAAGGCTCCATCCATCATCACAGGTAGGTCCGAGATTACCGCACGTGCTGGCTGGCACTCGACTGCAACTCTCTACTGTGGCTCGCACGTGCGCGTGCGGGGCGGTAATTGATGGTGGGACCTGGAGAGAAGTAGTTGCTGTGGGTCCGCGTGTTGGCCACCTGGACCTCAACTGCACCCCATTTGGAGAGCCGGCTGAAGCAGAGAAGCTGGAGGCAGTGGCAGGAATGTTTCGAGGTCAGCCCTTCCTACTGAACAAAATGAAGCACAACACTGGACCACAAACAAGACTTCTGACCTTGGTATGATTATTATTATTATTATTATTTTGTGGGGTTGGGGGCGGCATTGAATAAAATTTAAGCTCAAACTAGCTGATTGCCAAGCAGAGGGATATATAATCATTGACTATAAGCCTCACCAATAGCATGCATCGTGGCATGAGAGGATTGGTACAAATCATGATGAAATACCAATCTTTTTTTTTTTTTAACTGTAGGTAATGCCATGTTTGCCACCAAAATATGACATTTTTCTTGTAGTGAAGTAGCATATTTGCACATCCTAGCAATAGAAGTTGTTATTTGCTCATTATTCTTTCAAAACGGCCATGTTGGATGATAGAAATTATGCTGTATATTAAGTGTTTCTACTGATACAATGAGTTAAGATAATGCCTTTAATTTTAGATTTTAATATCTTTATCATATTCAAATTTTTTTATTCTCCAAACAGTTCGTAAAAAAGATGTATATAATTGGTGGGATTCAATTCGGGCATCCTTGAGCATGCCTACTCTATTTTAGAAGCAGGCACTTGGCAAGTTAACAGATTGATCCAATACAATTTTGAGTTCTGAATTGACCTCTCTCTCTCTCCCTCTCTCTGCCAAAATAGTTGACACATTAGACCTCAATGCCACCAACAGTCTGCTGGATGATAGATATGGAATGTATAGTCTGACTGGTGACTCTAGAAACCAGATGTCTTTTAGCAGGGGGTTATGAAGCAGATCAACAACACTCCCCTAACCATAAGTACAGAATATATAATTGGATGATTTCCCATTCCATCCATATATGATCAAATCTATAAACATTCACCACCAATTTTGAGACGCTCCCAAGCTCAGTCTCTTTATAACATTGCAATGAGTTGGCCATAGCAATCTATGATGATGAGACCAATTCCTTCTTTATCCTCTGATACTAATCCATTGAAGTTAATCGCTCATCTATCGAAATTAATCACTCTGACATGAGGGAAGGGATGGCCAAGAAACATGGGGTAAGATTGGTTCTCTGGGTGAGGGTTGTCCTACGTACGGCTTTGTATTGATGATCAAAAATTCTTACTCAGCAGCAGTTTGAATTGGCTTTTTCTTTTTTTTCAACAAGTAGAAATGCAATGAATGCAAGATTGGACCGGCCAAGGATACCGTACAATAACCATGTCATGCATGATGAGTTAGTTTACATAAAGCAGGTCAGTCTTCTTCTTTTGGATGGAAACAAAAAAAAAAAGGTTGGGTGTGGGGAGGAGTTAGACCTCCGGGCGTGGTCATCCCAGACGGTCTCCCAATTTCAGCCAAGAAAACTTGATATATGACGTATTTAATTTTTCTGCAACCACCATTTTTCATTCGTTGATGAGTACGTCAACCTGACTACCAGGCATCAACCGAGTGAATGAAATTTATATATATCTATAACTTTTTTACTACCACCAACCAAAAATTATTTATTATTTTTTTAATTTATTTTTAGACTATTTTCTATTTTTTATTTTATCTTCGGATTTTCTCATTGAAATATATCTACATCAAGACTCGAACTCTTGCCAGTTGGTTGGAGAAAAGTCTCGTGAACCCCTGCTAGTCAGTCTTCTTTGAAAGAAAAGTAGCATGCTTGTTTTCAAATGCATAAAATACACATATACACGTATCAAGGTTCAGGATTTTTTAATTAATATTTACTAAGTAATGTCGCTTGAATATATTTACGGGATTATTATAGTTTTGCTTGCATGGTGGCCACATTAAAAACCATAAATTAAATCTACACTTTCAAGTTTCAATATAAAAATATTAAAAAATTAAAAAATTAAAATAAAATAATATAAAAATATTTAAAAAATTTAAAAAAAGTTGTAGATATTATATGTGGTTTCAACTAAAGTAAAGCTGCAAATCACACATATAGCATCATCTTATTCCTACGTCTTTGTTTTCTAAATAAAAAATTTTAAAAATAAAAAATATATAAATAAAGTCATAAATTATTATCTTAAATATTATAAAATATTAATATTATAAAATAAAAATTTATTATAATATATATTATGATATTATAATATTATAATAAATATATTATATATAATAAATAATGTATTATAAAATATAATATAAAAAATATTGAAACTGGCCTGGCGATTGAACAGGCATCGACCTGATAACTGGACTGGTGGCTGGATTGGCACCTACCTGACGATCAGACCGGTGGCCAAACTGGCAGCCTTACTAGCACCGACCTTGCGATAGGACTAACGGTGGTCACCGGATTGGCTGTTAGATCGATGGCCGGACTGGCATCGACCTGACGATCGGACCGGTGCCCGGATTGGTGACTAGACTAGCTGTCAGACCAGTGGCCGAACTAGCGACTAGACCGGCAGCCAGACTAGCACTGACCTAACAATTGGCCAGACTGGCAACTAGCTGGACTGGCAGTCAGATCGATGGCCAGATTGACGACTAGACTAGCTGTTGGACCAATGGTCGAACTAGCAACCAGACTGACATCAACCTGACGACCGGACAAGCTATCAGACCGGTGATTGGATTGATAGTCGGATTAACGGTCGGATTGGCACCAACCTGGCAGTCAAACTGGTTATCAGACCGATGGTCGAACTAGCGACCGAACCGGTAGCCAGACTAGTGACAGGATCGATGGCCAAACTGGTTGTCGAACTAATGGCCAGACTGGTGGTCGCAGGTTATACATATGACTTTATCCGTACTTTTCTTTTTCGAATAAAAAATTTAAAAAATACTAAAAAAGTTTAAAAAATAAAAAATATATAAATAAAATCATAGATTATTATCTTGATAATTTTATAAAATACTAATATTATAAAATAAATTTATTATAATATAATAATATTATAAATATTATAAAAAAATATTATAATATATTAAATTATATAGCATATTATATTGAAATATAATATAAAAAATATTGAAATTGGCCTAGTGATCGGACAGGTATCGACTTGGCAATCGGACTGGTAGCTGGACCGGCACCTGCCTGGCGGTCGAGCCAGTAGCTATACTAGTATTTAGACCGATGGTCGGACCGGTGGCTGGACTAATGGTCAGATCAGTGACCGGATTGGCAACCAGATAGGCTATCGATCGGTGGTCGGATTAGAGACCAGACCGGTGACCGAACTGGCTGTCGAACTAATGGCCAGATTAGCGACCAAATCGGCGGTCGGACTGGCATCGACCTAGTAAATGGATTGGCTGTTGGACCAGAGACCGAACTGGCGACTAAACGGTGGCCGGATTGGCACCGATTTGATGACTGGACTGGTGACCAAACCGATGGCCGGATTGGCTATCGGAGCTGTGGACGAACTGGTGACTAGATCGGTAGCCGGACTGGTATAAACCTGGTAGCCGAACTGGTTGTTAGACCGATGGTCGGACTAGTTGTCGGACTGGCACTGGACCCATCAAAATGGGCTAGAGCCCATGGGCTAGCCTATTTGACCCTATAAATGGGCTGGGCTAGAACAAAATAGCACATTTATGTAACCAGGCTTTTTGGCCTGGCCCTTGTAGCCCATGGGCTTAACTGGGTTAGGGCCGAGCTTTCCCAAGGTTCAAGGATTTTTTTTTAAAAAATAAATATTAAAATTTAAATGAGTTATCTCATCCCGAGTCACCCATTCTTCTTCTTCCGTGATGTTCCCAAATCCCACTTTCATATCGAGCCTAATCGGAGGTCAGGGCTCTGCCACTCTCTCATTCTAACGAAGGAGGAGAAAAATCGGCGTCGACGATGACAAAGGGACGGTGGAGGAGGGAAGGGGCGTTGGCATCGAGACATGTACAGCTAAACATCGACGGTGATGACTCAGGTTTTTTTTTTGATTTTTCTCTCAACGGAGAGTCACAGACAGGGGTTCGGGAGGTGCCGCCGTCATTTTGCCGGCTTGCCAGAAGGGCTCACTGGGCTGATCTTCTTCCTCCGTCACCACTGCATCTGATGTCAATCTCCACTCCTTCATGATCTCAGCCTAGATGTCGGATCTCTGGCTTCACCCACAATGACAAGGCCCTTCATGGCTCCCACCATTCCGGGCGGCTCCCACCGTTCTGGGAGACTCATGCGTTTCTGCCACTTTGGTCTCCTTCGTGCCATCCCCCTCTCTTTGTCGATTTTGGTGTAAGTGGGCTGGCCCAGCCCTAGCCCACGACCCATATAGGACAGGGCCAGGCTAGATGTTCTCGGTCCATTTATGCAAGTGGGCCCAGCCAGGCCGACCCATATAATGTCAGTCCATGTGGGTTAGGGTCAGGTTGGGCCGGGTCAGCCCATATTAACACATCTAACTGGCACCGACCTAGCCATCGGACTAGCAATCGGATCAGTGGCTTGATCAATGGCCAAACTAGTGGCTGGACTGGAACTGGCCTCGCAATCGGACTGGTGGTCAGATCGGTGGTGGATTGGTAATTAGACCGTAGTCGAATTGGCGACCGGACTAGCACCAACTTGGTGGTCGGACTAGCACCAACCTGGAGGCCAGGCCGGCACTAGCCTGATGGCTAGATTGGTGATCGGACCGGTGGCCATAGCCGCGATCAGTGCCAGTCTGGCATCGGTCTAATAGCCCGTCCAGCTACTAGGTCAATGGTAATCTGATTGCCGATCTGGCCGCCAGTCCGACCATCGGTTGGATAGCTAATCCAGTTGCCAGGTTGGTGCTAGTCTGGCTACTGATCCGATCGCTAACCAGCCCCTGATTTGATAGCTAGTCCAGCTACTAAGTTGGTGCCAGTTCGATTGCTGGTCTGACTACCAATCTGACCCTTTGTTGCCCAGATATGGTGCCCAAGAGGGGGGGTGAATTGGGTCTTTCTTCGTTTTTAAAATAAGGCAATATATGTGCTATCAATTTCAAATGTGAAGAGTGATAGTGCTCAAGTAATGTGCAACGGAAGCAACGAAAGATGACAACAATTAAAGAGCAATAGAGAGTAAAGCAATGCAAACACACAAAACGTATAGTGGTTCGGTGCACCTAGCACCTACATCCACTCCCCAAGCTCCACTTGGGAATTTCCACTATAATCTTCTCTAGAATATAGCCGACTTGTTTTACAATGCTCACAAGTCAAAACCTAAGTTGGTTTTGTTACCTAGGCTCACCAACAAACCTTACACACTTGTTTTGGCTTCGGGCTTACAAGCAATCCTGTGGTTTTATCAATTGGCTCACCAACAAACCTCACACTAGTTTCAAATTCCCTTGAAACTAGGCAAGCACAAATAGAGTATGAATACAATGATTAAAAACAAGACAAACACCTTTTTGAGCAAAAAATAATTCGATGTAACTCTTGTTGGAGACTCTTCAAATCTTCCTCTTGGAATCTTGGACCTCACTAAATGCCAAAGACTTGAAAGCTGGATTCCTCAAAAATGGAAAGCTTTTGGCTAAGGAATCTCTTGGATTTTCTCTCTTTTTGGCTTAGGATTGATTGAAAGCTTTGTACTTTTACTCTCTTCTTTTTCACTTTGTCTCCTTGACTTTTTTGAAGTTAGGTGGAGGTTAAATACTTCATTCAAGCTGAAACAACTCCACAAGATCGTTAGAATAAAAAATATGGCCATTTTATGGCCGTTAGAAATCAAATCAAAAATTCAGAAAAACTAGCCGTTATGACATGAGTCGACCTCTGGGTCAAGTGTTGACCTCATGAGTCGACCTCCAGTTTATCTTAGGCAAAAATCCAGAAAACCATAGTTCTGCCCAGTTTGAATTCTCAGGCGATGAGTCGACCTCTGGACAGGTGTCGACCTTTGAAGCGTGCCACTGAAATTTTGTCATGCCGGCCTTGCTGAACTTTTCTTTTCTTTATGAGTCGACCTCTGGTGGTCGACCTTTGGCAAGGTGTCGACCTCTGGGGGTCGACCTCTGGTTTGAAATTTTCTGAAACTCTGAAGAGGTGCGTGCCATGCTTGAGTTTCTTTAAGCCTTTGTTTCTTTTGTCAATTACTTCTTAATATGAAGGTCCAATATGAGAAATTTGATCTTGTTTAAGGTAGAAGAGCTCTTTCCCAAATCAAGCAAGCTTGGTTTCATCATTATACTCTTGATACTCTTTTTGAATAACTTAAGGCCTGATACTTTATCTTGAAATGAAACATTAGTCCAAACATATACTCAACTTTTGTTAATCATCAAAACTAAGGAGCCAAAGCCAACACCCTTGGTCTGATAGCCAATCCGACTGCCAAGTCGGTATCAATCTGACCACTAGTTTAGCTGCTAGTCTAGCCACTGGTTTGACAACTAGTTGACTACCAAGTCGGTGGCAGTCTGGCTGCCGATTCGATAACCAGTCTGGCTCCCGGTCCGACAACTAGTTCGGCTGCTAGGTTGGTGCAAGTCCGACCCTTAATCCGGTTGCCAATCTAACCGCTAGGTAGATGCCAGTCTGGTTGCTGGTTCGGTGGCTAGTCCAGCCATCGATCCGATAGCCAGTCCGGTCACCAGTTTGGCCATCGATCCAGTAGCTAGTCCGGTCACCAGTCCGGCCATCAGTCTGATCGCTATTTGACTGTCAGGTCGATGCTATTTCAGTCACCAGTTCAATAGCCAGTCTAATCACCAGGTCGGTGCTAGTCTAATCACCAGTCCGGCCATCGATCCGACTGCTAATCTGGTCACAAGGTCGGTGCCAGTCCATCCACCAATCCGGTTACCAGGCCGATGCCTATCCAATCGCCAGGCTAGTTTCAATATTTTATATTTTATAATATATATAATGAATTTTATTTTATAATATTTAAGATAATAATTTATGATTTAAATATATATTTAATTTTTTGATTTTTGATTTTTTTAATTTTTTATTAGGAAAATAAAGATACAAGAATAAGATTGGTGTTATACCCAAATCAACCTTTTTTTGAACCGGACCGGAGCCAATAATTTTTTTCGGCGGGGACAAAGCAGAGGTTCAATGATCCTTTCATTTTAGAAGGCTGACTCCCAGAAGGCCGACTGACAGAAGGCCGACCCAGAAGGCTGACTCCCAGAGGGCTGACTTATAGAAGGCCGACCCAGAAGGCCGACTGACAGAAGGCCGCCAAGAGGCTGACTAGAAGGCCGACCTAGAAGGCTGACTCCCCAGAGAGTCGACTGACAGAAAGCCGACCCGAAGGCTGACTCCAGAAGGCCAATTGACAGAAGGCCGACCCAGAAGGCCGACCACCCAAAAGGCCGACCTGCCCTGAAGGCCAGCCAACCAGAAGGCCAACTAACCAGAAGGTCGACCACCTGAAGGCCGACCAACCGAAGTAGAGGTCCGGCTGATTCACTTCCGCTGAGCTTGAGGACAGTCCCTCGACCGGACGAACTCACCTTTATCAGCCGACTTCATTCCCATCCTGGGAACCGCTCGAAGGCTCTAGAAACCCTTTATGTTACAACAGAATCCTGCCAGCCAGCAGCATTGCTCCACTACTCCCACGATGCCGCCCTATCCGAGCGCCACATGGCCACCCTCCGATCTCCCTGGAGGCAAATCGGTCTTGTTCGACTTCCTCCCTAACAGATTTTGGCGTTACTCCATGCCTATATAGGATAAAACAAGGCAAATCCCAAGTATGAGGCAGAACCCATCCTCTTCAATTTTGGGTCTTCTCTTCTCATTCTCACCCTCTGGTACTTGGAGAGACCCCAAGCTCTCCATGCCAGAGGTCTTCCATTCTCCACGATAGTCTCGCTGACTTGATCGTCGGAGTGTCTTCGCCTTAATCCCCGCACGAGGTATTTTCTGTTTTGCAGGTCCCGGAGAGAGAACCTGGAAGAGATATGACCCCGGTGAATCTGCAGCAACAATTGGCGAAACAGCGGGTTATACCCATGACTTCTTTTAATATTTTAAAACTTTTTAATATTTTATTTTATTATATTATTTTAATTATTTTTTATATTTTTATTTAAAATTTGAAGCTACAAGTTTAACCTGCAGTTTCATTAAAATATAGCTGCAGATTCGATCTATAGTTTCTGATATGCCGCCATGCAAGTGAAGCCATATTAATTTCATAAATATATTTCAAACGACGTTACTTCATAAATATTTTTAAAAATTTATTAAAAAAATTTAAAAAATCCCCATGTTCGAGTAGATTGATCGGTAACTTCGATTTACAACTACTAAACCATGGAATCTGACTCCCATCATCCATTTATACATTAATTTTGTTCCTTTAGCTAAAAATAAAGGAAGTATGACAATTTGTTGAGTTAGTAAAGTATTTTATTTTTCCGATATTATTTTCAAAGAGAGAAAGATAGTGAGGGTCAATGAAGTCTCCAAACTGGCAGAAAGCCCAACCTGGATGGAGTCCAACACACTGCTATTCAACACGCAGTGAGCCCAATATCAACATTTACATTGCAGTCAGTGTGTTGGGCTCTATTCAACTTCTACCCTGATTTAGATTGGAATTTCTCCCAACCCAGTTGTTTAATAAAATAACAACATCAGCAACAACAAATGTTGTGATAGGCGGGGAGAATGATGAAATAAGGACGTGCAGTATTTATATTTCGGTCTATCAACCTAAATCCAACATCAAAAATAATACAACAATTTTTTTTTTTGATAAACAAAAAGGAGAGGGAGAGATAAATCCAGGTATAGCTATCCTCACTGGATCCCAACCCCGCCTGGCTATGTTCGATTCGAGCCATAATTTTTCGTGTACCATCCCCATCATTGGTAGTATGTAAGCCTGACATCACTAGGACGTCGGAGTAGTGTGCTATCTCGTCATCCGGATCACGTGCCTTAAGAAAATTTATGGATTTAATCCAGTCATTTGCGAGGATCATGCCACGAACCCGATTTTACTATAGAAAATTGGAGATTACATGGTACAAGATTTTTTTTGAACCTTAGTTCTTAATATATCCGATCCGTAGAATACTCAATTTTTTTAAAGAATTATAAGAGTATATATAATAGAGTGAGCCATTTTGGATTTGAACTGGTATCTTACTATAATTAGATTACTCCATCTAGCAAAGACTGTGCTACAAGAAAAAGGATCCCTTTTTATCTTTATAAAACTCATAAATTCAAGACATACTCAATAATAACAATAATAGCAACAACGTCATCACCACCGTCACCATCACTAACGGCATCAAACAACACATTCTTAACCCTGCATGCACTGTCTACCTGCCATCATAAAATCATGCTATTCAGTTGAAACCCTTTCATTTAGTGAGTTCACCCTTCCATTGATCCAACTATGATGTTGGAGTGAACAAACAAGTCAGTAGTGACTCTAATTGTTTCATGAACTTTTATTTTTCAGCACCAAAATTCCATTCATCCAATATCTAAATATTACAATATACAAAATGTATGTCCATTATAATTAGCAAATCGAGATAATAAGGTAATACATCCTAAATAATCATCCTCAATACTAACTTGTAATCTAGTTGGCTGCTCTACCAATGTGTATAAAGTGACAAACATGAACAACTTCAGTACAGAATCATACTCGCGTGCACTGTATATATGAATAGAGTATGATCACATTGATTAGTATTGATCTTTTAAATCAACATATTTACAACGCAGCTCAGCATTTTAGGGCCTACCGCCTTTTCTTCCTTTTTACCGCCGAGTAGCCGGGTCCCCAACTACCACCGGTAATCTATACCTGCAGGATGAATGCAAGCTCGATGTCAATTAAATCTGCACAGGTTCCAACAATGGCATTATCTTGTTTGCAGCGGACCTTTAACAAAGCCATTGTTAAACAGCTTTGGTTGTTATAATTACAATATTTTCCCCTTTTTGTTTTATTAATTGTGATTACTTAAAATAATTATTATTATAACAATAGTTATAAATGAAGTATAATGAAAATGATGGCCTATGAAAAATAATAACAATAATAATTTATTTTTAAAATGACCATTCATGATTCTTTAAAAAAATATTTTATTAGAAAATAATATAAATAACATGTATTATTTTTGTTATATAACAACCATTATAAAGAAATATAGATCAAAAGGATAATAATTATAGTACGTATATTGTAATAACTAATAAGTACCTTCTGAAACAGTCATTCGTTATTTTAACTCATGATATTATATATATATAAACATTGCTGGAAGGAGTGAAACGTTTAATCTTTAGCACATCCGCGAGGCATCGGAACTACCCCGCCCACGCGGCTAAAGTAGTCCTCGTGAAAACTATCCGTCCATGATACCGGAGAGTGGCATTTTCCAGTATTTTAATATAATTGAGGGCATTCTGTAAGCCGACTCCTATAAATAGCCTCCGTCTCCGTCTCCCCTTCGTCGTCGTTTTTTGTTTTAGAACTTTCTCTCGCTCTCTCCCTCCAAAGCTGGCCGTGTTCTCGCCCTCTCGCTTCGAGCTTAGATCGGTTAAGAGATCGAAATCTTAGAAGTCCCCCATCCGAAACCAAGGAAACCACCTTTTCGAAACCCTAGAACTCGGTGCTCACGGATTCCTTTTTTTTTTTTTTTGGCGAGAATGGCGGAATTTTGGCTGGATTTCCTCTTCCCGTCATGGTGGGAGGTCGAGATCACCGTCTCGGCAGCGCTCTTTGTTGTCTCCGTCGGGTATTTGATATCCGGAGCCGGTGGAGGCCAAGGCGACCGGCGTCGCGGTGGCGATGGTCCGGCGGTGGCCAAGGAGCCTCTTGTTCTGGAAACAGAGGACCGGAACAAGGTTAGATACGTCATCATGTCAGCGTCTTGGAATTTATTTCGTTCGAGCTTATTTGAATATTGTTTAGAAGAAGAGGAGTGTTCTGGGATTTTTTAGACAACTAGATTACTTTATGACTTTCAGGAAGTGTTCATAAGTACATGGTGATTAGAGAAGGAGCTTAGTAGAAACATTTAGGGAGAAATCAACAAAATTTGGTCATAAGTAGAAATGGAATCCAGTTTCTTGAAGTAATGTCCATTATATGAGCGATGAGTCCAATTTATAAATTACTCTATTTACGTGATTAATTGGAGCGTTTTACGTAGACTCTTTTTTATCTCATATACAAATTAGTTTAACAAAATCAACAACTTAAAAATTTAAAACCCTTGCCTTTTTATGATTCAAAGGAATTTA
This sequence comes from Areca catechu, assembly GCA_021397845.1. NCBI lineage: Eukaryota > Viridiplantae > Streptophyta > Magnoliopsida > Arecales > Arecaceae > Areca > Areca catechu. The sequence goes on along the minus strand of CM038044.1, from coordinate 132,022,738 downwards.
CCAAAAAACTGATTCATTTAAATTTGAACCTAATTTGAGGCTTATAATGACAAAATATCATCGATGTTTAATAACATGGATCATTGTTTACAATAGTAGTTTAAATCAATTGTTAAATTCATAGTGTAGATGCATGAAAAATGAGATACATGCCTCAAAGACGCACCACTTTGGACAAAACTTTGCTTTCTCCTTTCTGGAGGGTGGAATGGTGGTTAAAACTTGGGAATGTGGATTTCTAGATGTCAGAGGAACTGTAAACTTGAAGAAATTTTATATTGTTGTTAGTCAGGATGTGTATTAGCTCGATAGGAGCTTAGGACCAGGATTGATTATGGGGAAAAAAGGTCCTCTTTGGATAATTTTAAGTATCATGCATAATTTTAATAAATTGCTCCTTTTTCACATTTCATTGGAGAAGAATACCATGTTGGTGGGAGATTGACAACTCAGTGAAATGCAGATTATTGATGGCAAGATGCTATCAATTCCTTGAATTATAATAATGGGATGTTTCTTCTGTTGATCTGGAATTTCTTGTCAGTGTAACTGATATATTTTTATATTTGATTTGGAAGTAACTCTTGAGGTTGCACCTTTAGGCTGCTTCTCCTTTGATCCAGAATAACACATTTTTTTGGGAGTCAAAGTGAAGAAAGCTGCATTGGATCCCAAAAAATGTTTCTCAGGGAATTACAGACAGCTAAAAGATTGCCAATCTCTAGCAACCAGAATTATATAAAAGAAACCCGCTGTTACATCAAGCCTAGCATTCTGTACTCATTCCTCCTGAAGCTGCATTGTAGCATTGTGGTTCTCTGATGCTGCTTGCTTAATAAAAGCCTGTCTTTACCCTCAATTTTTAAACAATTTTTTCTTGACTTGCAAACTCTTCTGAGATTTTTTTAAAAGAAAAATTTCCAAACTACAGTGAATAGCTGAGAATTATAATTATCCAATATAATATTTTTAGCTACTGCTGATGTCTATAAAATGTTTATGACTGTCCATTGTATGTTTCACTTTATGATTGCTAAACTTTGTTATCGATGCCATGGAATAATTTCCATATTTTCTTGACATGCAGTCATCCACTTATTTTGTAGATGATCCAGTTAAAAAAGAAGACCCTCAAGACACCTCTGTTTACGTAATTGAGGTATTCTTTTTTTTTTTTTTTGTCTGATAGCATTTGCGGTAATTTCTTGAATAACTTGAGAATTGGTGCACTTTATAACAAATATCTTGCTTCTCAACCTTTTCTCAATTTTACACTGCAAAAGTTTTTATGTTTTCAGGATCTCATTTTAACCTTTTTAAAAAATAATATGTCTGGTTGTGTTATTGTCTTACAGTTGGAACTACTAGCTGCCAAAAATCTAGTTTGTGCAAACTTTAATGGCACATCGGATCCCTATGCTGTAATTGCTTGCTGTGCACAAAAACGATTTAGGTGACCGACTATTACTTTTCTTCAAGATGATTTGTTCAGAAACTTTTATTACTTTGTGCACCATTAGTTATTCATAAAACTTTAATTTGCCTCATGTTTCTTAATTAGTGCATGTTGTTCTGATAGAACTTTAGGTCTGTTCGTTGTAGATGTATAAAAATAACAAGGGCACATGAAAATTACAAGGGCAAAATTAAAGCTGAAAATAGAGATTGCAGAAGTAGAGGTTCTGCCCATCCTTTTGATTTTTTATAGCTAAAAAAGGAAAAGTTTATAAATGGAGTCTGTGAAACCATTTTTTTCAATAGCAAAGTGGGCACTATTTATTAAAATCCAGTAATTTGCAGCACCAGAACCCCAAACTTTTGACAAGCAGTAATACATTCTATGGGTAATTTGTCCTATGGATCCCTTTATATTCTAACCATTAGGCTTTGGATTGAATGATTGGCCATTATAAGTAAGTGCAAGCATGAGTTTATGCTCATTCTTCATGCTGGTCTTTATCTGCAATTACATACTTGAAGACATGCAGATGAAATATGCAATTACATCTTGTTCAGAAAGTGTCTCAAACTTTAATGAAATGAACTTTGATCTTTACATGTATATCATAATAACGAGTCAAGGATATCAGTCAAGTTTAATATTCATTTAGTAGTGAATGATGGCCAAATTATTGTTCTTTCTAGAATTTTTGTCATGAATTTGTATAATTATCTGCTCTAATCACATTAATAGATGTTAGATATTTCTTGTTTTGGTACAGCATTGGTTGGCTTATAATTGTAATTCCTCTGAATATTAAAGGTTAACATTAATTTTTTGCACTTCTAGCACAAATAGTAATTCAATTCTTAATGATCTATTTTGGAATTTAAACTGTCACTTCGAATTATGTTGGAATAGAACTTATTAGTTCAAATTCTATTGGAAACTTTTGCTGGTCGGATTTTTGTTTTTGTCCTAGATACTTAGCAGTGGATTGACGCCATTTCTTTTTTTTTTAAAAAAATCATGCTGATGCAGCTCCATGGTTCCTTGTTCAAGAAACCCTTTGTGGGAGAAACATTTCATTTCTTTGTTGATGAACTCCCTGTCCAGGTTATCTCTGTCTCTATTTCTGTAACTTATTTTGTGTAAATGTGGAATATGTGGACCTTCTGAAAATTTGCACTCATTTTTAGAATACATAAGTTCATATTAACCTTGAACTATATTATGCTTATTTCTTTAAAGTACTGCAACAATGCAGCCTAGCTCTTCTTTTCCTACCCTGTGGTCTTCATAGTTATCTTTTCTTCTTGGAAGCTATTGGTATCTCATCAATGTCAATTGCATAAAATTAAAAGGACTATCTTTTAAAGTCACAATCAACAAATAGCATTGCTATGAGGCATGAGCTGCTGAAATAGATTCGCATAACATATCTTTTTATTCTGTCATGCCATCAATAATGTGTGCTGGTTTGTCAAAAATTCACAATATAGCGTTTAGACAAGACAACACGATGAAAAATTCAAAATCAATGTTTGGAAGCCAGGAAAGGCCATATCAAGGGTTTTTGGGATGTACCATATGCATTGATATTTGATACCTTTTTCAACGCTATCATTGATATGGTAAGTTGCATACCCACCCTTGGTCGATAGTGTGTTGATCTTGGATATTTTGAGCCTTGATCATTCCATACAACATATTGAGACCATCATGTAGATTTGTAAGCACATCATTAAGACTTATGTTGTGGTTATCGATGGGCAGGGCTGTCCCTAGCAGTTTGAGGACCCTACCTAGAAAGAAAACTGAGCCAATTCGATGTTTGTAGCCCTAAACCCAATCAGGCCCAGAAACTAGAGGCCATTTTTTGGGCTGGGCTGCATCTTGAATTTCTAGGACATATGAATCGGGCCCTTATTCAAGCTTGGCCCGACCTGAATCATGGCCTTGTTTCAGGCTGGGCCAGGATCCGGGCTCGAAGTTTTAGCTGTGGGCCAAATATGCTTTGCTTGATTCAGCCTGACACCCCTGCCTTGGATGCTTTGTTCAGATCTGCTGTCAATGGAGGTGATCAAATAAAAGGTTAGGTTGCAAAACTCATATCTCCAGAGATGCATCTTTGGTACCATGTTGTAGTCAAATTTTCTGCAGCAACGTGGTCCGCTAAGCAGATATATTATCCTCATGTGTATCTCTCTATATATATCTATAAAGATGATCTTCTTTGAGGGCATGAATGGTTTTTAAGGTTCCCATAAATGGTCTGTTATACATGGTCAGCCATCAAACATTTGTGGAAGTCATTATGAGTTATAGAACTGATGAAGTAGAAACAAGCTCAAACCTGGTAATTCCAATAGAACAGCAAATAAACCAAGACATTTATATTAGAAGTGCGTCAAGTGGAAGGTAACTGCTCAAGTCATTTTTACTATCGCCTTCTAATAAACCCAGACCATTATTTCAGAAGTGCTTCTACTGGAAGACAACTCTTCAAGTGATTTTTAGTATTGCAATCTAATTGTAGTTTTGTGATAGTGCTTTGGAGAATTCTATATCTTCCACAAAACCTTGAATTTGTTGAGGCTGTCATGGCTGGACTGAATTTGAAAGAATAGTCTAGCAGACTTTCATCTTTGTCGTTTGTGAGGTGGTTAAAAAACTTCTTTGTACGTGGGAAAAATCCTTAGTTTATCTCTAAATGCATCAGATTTTCCTTCACACCTTGAAATTCAAAACTCTGCCCTGCTGTATCCTTTAATATTTGTAAGATGCTCCTACTAGCACATATCAAATTAGAAGGGGTTATGTGACACCTGGGCCCATTGTTGCGTGAAGGGACAGTAGAGGCGAATTTAAGGAGGGGTGCAGTGGCACGTGGCACACAGCGCTGTCCTTCACCGTAAGGAAAAAAAAAGAAAGTTGGGGAATGGGAGAAGTTGAGAGGAGAGGGGAGCGATGCGTCCTTTTAAATGCACTCTCACTCTCTCGATCTCGCGCACTGTTTTTCCCACTCTTCGTCTCTCACGCACTCCCTCTCTCTCGTTGTCTCCCGCGCTCTTCCTCTTTCCCTCTCAGTCTCTCTCCCCGCATCCTCTCCTCTAGCTCTATCTCTCCCGCATCCCTCTCCTCCTCTGGCTCTATCTCTCCCTCATCCCTCTCATTTCTTTCTCTCCCTTGTCTCTCTCTAAGTTTGTCTCAAAAGGGCTTTGTTGGCCATCCTACTCCTGTCCTGTGGCAAGCAATAGCATAAGGTTAGTAGTCTTAGCAATCCTTTTTCCCTATGAAAAATTTGAGATTGATTGGATATCTGAGCATTATAAAAACTTTGAATATTATTTAAATATTTTACTGTGCCACTGATTAAATCCGTGTATATATATGATTTGTATTGTTAGGTCTTGAAGTATTCGGGTAACCGAAATAACTTATTTGAATTTTTGGTATCTGCAAGGTACGTGACATGATGCTTCTCGGTGCATTTTAAAAATAATTTAATGATTTTTGTAAATATTTGGCCAAGCATGTTATGCAAGGATCGCTGAACTAATACTGAAGCTCGTACCAACTAGTGACCATTATGGTACGATATGGTATGGTACCTACTATACCGGTACATGTACTGATGTTAGTGAAAGTGAGAAAAAAAATCTTTCTCCATGACTACATTATCCGATTTGAACCGAACTTGAACCAGACTGAATCGGTACATATCGGACTGAGCCAGTGCATACTGGTGCGTTTTGTATCGAAATGGTCCGATTTGGATGTTTTTGGATTGTTCGGCATTTGGACCATTTTTCAAGGCCGAACCGTACTGGTTCTTGGTCGGTACGGTTCAATATGCCTTGAATCGGGCAGTTCGGGATGGTTTTCAAAACTCTGATATTGTGCTTTATTTTTGATATTGGAATTAAAAATGCATTTAATAGTTATGTATATAAATTAATTTGAATATATGCTCTGCTTTGAATAATGATTTTAGAAATATGTGATTGGATAACTTATGAAAATACGTTTGTATGTATCCACATGGCTATGTTCTGGTCCCGCCAATGAGAATTATATGCTAGACCTGTTGACTTGTAGTATGAGAAACTAGTTTTGACACCACATTGATGGTGATTAGAATAGTGGTATTTGAGTGCCTTATCTGTTATCTGACTTATGCCATTGGGTTACGTGGTTGTAGCCAAATATTGGATCTAGTATTAGTTTGTCAAAATAGAGTCTTGATAAGAAAAAAATATATTTTATGATATTTGATATGCTTGAAATTTTGTCCAGTCAATGTGTTTAGTTTTGTAATGAATTAACATGCTTGACCTACCTTCAAGTATCATGGCACTTACTAGGCTAGCATAGCTCATTATTTTTCTATCTTTTCTTCTTTTGCAGATGCTGAGTTGTGAATGCTTAAGGAACTCTGGGAGAGTATATTAGCTAGGTGTAAATACGAAATACTCTACTTATGTTTGCTAGCTGGTTCTATATATGGTCTGAACTTGAAAATCGTAATATGATCTCTGACAATGTTACTTAGAAGCATTGTGGCTTTTGTTATCCTGGGATTATATGGTAATGAAAAGGTTTCTAAGATATGATTATACTAGCTTTCGAGGATTGGTATTATTTTTATTATACTTATTATGAAATGATTTGACTTGTTAGTCTGGTAGCCTTGTTTGTTTATCGAGGGTTCGCCTTGCAAGTATGCGGCATCTGTTATACGCTCGGTTTGGGGCATGACAGATTAAGTAGTATCAGAGTTTAGGTTTAAGATTACTAAGGATGGTCATAGATTATGATTATAATTGTGATATAAGAGTCTAGGATTCTTAAATTCTTAGGACTCGTTGGAAGGATTGGGAGTTGGGTAGAATTAGGTTAAGAGATGTCTTTGTTTGCTTTTCTTGTTGATAAATTTGTGTTATTTGAATCTTATTTATGATGCTTGCTTTATTTTTATAAAATTAGTTTACCATTTTAGTATCTCACTATACTCATAACCAAGGATCGTTGAATCAATATCGGGACCCGTGCTGGTATATGTACCGGTCTTGGTGAATTGAGAAAAAAACTATCTTCCTACCTCTCAAGTAAGAATTGCTGAACCGGACCTAAACTGACCCGAACCAGGCCGAATCGAGCCCAAACTAAACCGAACCGACCCGTACCGTAGCAAACCGACCCGTACCAGTCCGGTTTAGTTCAATTTTAATGGTTCGGATCCCAAACTATTTTTAGGCTAAATTATACCAGTTCTTTACCAGTACAGTATGGTACACCTCAAACCGGGCGGTTCGGGATGGTACCGAAAATCCTACTCATAACCAAAATATGATGAGTTGCTTGAGAATTCTTGAAGTAGGATAATTTGTATTTAAGATTTTGATTTGCAGAATGTTGATCCAAATTAAGTTTAAGAGGATTTGCCATCGAATAATATTGTACATTATGATTATTTATTTATTTATTGATTATTTAAGTGAAATTGGAAGTTGAATTTGGTACATGTGTATACTTGACATTATTTCAGCTCAAGTTAATTATGTGGTGACAATCAGAGTTCATTATTGAGAAATTGGTTAAGGATTATGATCAGAATGATTTTCATGATATTCATTTGAAATATTTTTTTTTAAGATCAAAATTTGTGTGTTGATTAGGTATGAACTTGCTATGTGTTTACAAGTATTACCAATAAGCATGTTTCTCATTATAGAAATTGGCTTAATTCTGAGATCATAGAGTATTCGAGTGAAACCTTTGATGATTCTGATTATCATCTTTGGATTAGGATTAAAAAATAGATTTTATTTATTATGTCTATGAAGATGATGATATGTGTGAAATTTCTCATTCAAAAATTCGGATTTGTAAATTAATCTAGGAATCTTTTGTCATTGTTGTTGGGGTTGCTAGTGGAATCTAGTACTAAATGAGAATTTGATTTTGAGAGGCTTATATGATTATATGTATGATTTATGATGAATATGATGAATACGTAGAATCTCGATAAGAAAAACTTTAGAAGAGAACTAAGTTGATCTTGCTTTTATATGTTCTATTGTGACAGAACATTGGGATAATTCTTGTAATTGAGTTTACTCATAAATAGTTGATTATGTGCTGTCTATATAAATTAATGAGAGACTCAAGATTTAATTCATATTTATATTATAGTAGTTGTCCCGTATGGTTATGAGCATAGCAATTATCTTAAGGGTTAATCATGATGAATGTGCTTGCAGGAAATTAGGAATGAGAATTAAAAGTTTTCTTTATAGCTTTACTTGGAATTTGAGATTTTGGAACTTCTAGTTTATAATATAAAGTAATACTTTTGATCAAAGGCTATTTAGTGAATCTAGAGAAAATTGGTGGATTAGATCAGAGTGCATAGCAGAATTGTGGTGGTTTGGATTTTTTTAAAAATGGTCAACAATATTAACTCTTTGATTTGGAAGATTATGATAGATGACTTGATATTCGTTGTAGATGACTTCACTGACAATGAAAATGATAATATTTTTTATTCTGAATTATTTTGGATATCGCTACGTGATTATCACTAATAGGTCTTCCCATCTTATGCACATGGCTATGAAAATATGTTTATACATATCTATATGGCTATGATCTGGCTCTGCCAATGGGAATTATATATTAGACATGTCGACTTATAATTTGAGAAACTAGTTTCCATATCATACCACCAATGTTAGAATAGTGGTATTTGGACGCCTTATCTATTATCTGACCCATGCCACTGGTTATGTGGCCGTAGCCAAATATTGGATCTAGTATTAGTTTATTAAAATAGTCTTAATAAATATATATATATATATATATATATTATGATATTTGATATGCCCAAAATTTTGTTCAGTCAAATATATGTGTTTATTTTTGTAATGAATTAACATGCTTGACCCATCTTGAAGTATCAAGGCACTTACTAGGCTAGTATAGCTCATTATTTTTCTATTTTTTCTTCTTTGCAAATGTTGAGCTGTGAATGCTTAAGGAACTCCAGGAGAGTGCATTAGCTAGCTGTAACTATGAAATACTATAGTTAATTGCTAGCCGGTTTTGTATATGGTCTGAACCTGAAAATCATAACATGATCTTTAACAATGTTACTTGGAAGCATTATGGCTTTTGCTATCCTGGGATTATATGATAATAAAAAAGGTTTCTGAGATGTGATTATACTAGCTCTCGAGGATTGGTATTATTTTGATTAATTATTATGAAATATTTTACTTGTTAGTTAGGTAGCCTTGTATATTTTGTGGGATTTGCCTTGTAAGCATGTGGTGTTTGTTACGCGCTCGGCTTGGGGAAAGAAAAACAGAAAGAATAGACAAGGAAACAAAAAAGAAATGGAAACAGAAAATTAGTTAAATTCAATTTAGATCCTAACAACTGAAGTTTAGGTCACTAGATCATATAGACATATCTAGATTTTAATGTAGTCTTCCATATTACCTTCTAGTGACATATTCTACTTCCTAGGCAATAGTTTTTTTTTGAAATAATACTTTCTATATGATATTGTTATCAAGGCAAAATTTATGTTTGTCCATTAACAATGAGTCATCGGATGCCTAAAAATAAAAAAAATAATAAAAAAACCTTAGCTTTCTGTATCAAGGTTTTAAAATAATAAAAAACCTTAGCTTTCTGTATCAAGGTTTTAAGTCGCGACGAGACAACGGGCATCCCAACTATCCCATCCCATTCTTGTGAGAAACGGGATCGGGACAAGATTGGGACTTCGAAATTCATCCATGTAGGGAGAAAAGAAAGAGGAAAGAAAGGAAGGATGGAAAGATGTAGAAAAGGAAAGAAGAAGAAGAATAAAATGAAAAGAAAGAAAAGAAGGGAGAAGAAAAAAGAAAGCAATTAAGAAAAGAAAGAAGAAAGAGAGATAAGAAGAAAAAGGATAAAAGAAATTAAGGGGATAAGAAATAGAAAGAAAAGAAAAGAAAGAAAAGTAGGATAAAAGGAAAGGAAGAAAGAAGAAAAGAAAAAAGAAACAAAGGAAACTAGGAAAGAAGGGGAAAGATGGAGGATATCTATCTACAGGGATGCATGTCTGGCACCACCACTGAGATGGGGCGGGGGTGGGGCATCATGTTCCATGGAGAAACTGGAACACCTTCATCCCACAAGATTTAAAACCTTGCTTTGTATGATATTGTGTGCTAGCAATGAGTCATCATATAATTATGAACTTAATGTTTCTATCTATAGATACCTAGTCATCTAAGGGCATTTACATGACTTCCTCTAATGTTAGTAGTCAACCCCATAATATTTTGAACGACATGAAACCACATTTAGTCTTCCTTATGAAGACACGATGCTTTGTGCCTAAACAGATAGGTCTTTTGTCCTCTTCTCATTTAAGGTTTGGAATTCTGCTTCATGTAAACATTCAATTGTTGCCGAAATATTGTGATACTTTTTTTTTTCTTTTTATTTTTCCCTTTAGATTTCTGTAACAATTTATGATTGGGATATAATATGGAAAAGCAAAAGTCTTGGATCCACGGTAGTTCAAGTTGAGGGAGAAAGCCAAACTGGAGCCCTCTGGTACACTTTGGATAACACAGCAGGACAGGTGCCAATTAATTCCTTCTCTCTTCTTTATGACAAACTAGAAGCTATAACAGGTTTGCTTTAAATTTGATTTTTTTTCTTTTCTCAGGTCTGTCTTCATATTAGTTCCTATGTACTACCTGCAGTTTCTTCTAGGTAATTTCTTGCTTTGGTACTTTGTAGTTTTGGACCTTTGTCCTTTGATGATTTTAACATGGAACATATTTTTTCTTAGGCAGATTCATGTAGGTCTGGTTTGAACACAGATATTCTCTTTATCTCATGCATAAATATTCATTTTTTTTAATTTCCCATATTTTGTTCATCCTGTGTCTGCATCTGTACATTCATCTATGCACATCCTTTTTCTGAAAACTCCCCATTGATTGCAAAGATATCTCAAGGAGATGGAAAATTAACTAACAAAGAGATCTAGGCACATGCATTTAAGCTTATATGTCCTATGGCTGAATCAGTTAATGGAGTGCACTGAAGGATATTCATTGAGCATGATGTTGGGGGTAAGAATTTGTGAAGATAGAGAAATTCAGAAACATATCTTCAAATCTTACAATGTTTGTACATGTCACAATAGAGGCAAAATAATGTACTTTTAGGAAATTCTTTAGAAAAAAAGGTTCTGGCTTCATATGCTCACTTTAAAAAAATCATACCCTATTGACAGAATGCCATTACTTGAGGTTCATTTAAGAATCAATGCCATTATGCTCAAAAAATTCATCGGACGGTATGTGAGAACTCAGACTCCTGTTGCTTGAATGGTTAAATGTGGCAACTTATGTCTTCTTCAAACTTCTTGATTTCAAAAGTACTTTTTTTTGGGGTCCTGGTTTATGGAACAAACTTTACCAAATCAAGGGAGAGCTCTACTAAGGGATTGGCAATATCCATGATGGTTGAGAGAATCAAGGAAGATCCCTACAAGAGAAAACAAATTGTGGTATTGGCTCTTTTAGGCCTATAATATGTGAGTTGTGAATTCTTGTTTTAACTAGATGAATGATCAGATGCAGCAATTATTTGGGCATATAGCAATGCTTACTCTTTTGTTTGGGTTGGATCTCAAGAAAGCCCTAGCTTTGTTGAATTGTTGCTCGACCATTTGTTGGTGATTCTTAAACCAAGGGTTGGCTGGGGATCCAATATGCCCCTATGTTGTATATTATGGTGATCAATATGGAAACACATGCTCACAGGCACACATAAAAAAATCCTAGCAGAACTTTCAAATCAAAAGAAGTGTAGAACTTTATAGTGCTATTAGGAAAAATCTGATGTCTACATCAACTATCAACATGCTTTGATGGGCTTGAGATCTCTTGGTTTAGGTTGTACATTTGTCTTTTCTGGAGTTGCATCTATTTTTCTTCTTATCGAATCAAACAAAAGGGTGAATACTGAATACTTATTAAATACTAAAGTAAAGAGCAATTTGGTTCACGATCGGAGTCAGAATTGTAATGGATTGGAATGGGAATCAGAATGGCCACATCCTTTCACATGTTTGGTTCGTGACAGGAATTGGAATCGGAATGAATTTGAATACAAGGGGATATTAGGGATTGGATTTTGGGGAAATGAGGCATTTCCATTTACCCTTGGAATTGGAATGGGAATGGGACTCCCCCCAACCAAATGGCTGGAATGGTAGTCACTCATTCCCATTTCCATTCTAGAGTCCAACTCCCTCCAACTAAACATGCCCTAAGAGTTTGCTCATGCAGATGCACAAACAAAATTTGTAAGCATCCATATATGTTTTTGGAATTCCAAGCTCACATACTTTTTAATCCCATTAGAATTTGCTTAATTCTTTTGATGTTGATGGAGTGTTTCATTTGGAGTTCACTTATCATTCCCCAATTAGGATGTTTTGCAGTAAGTTGGGACCAAAATAGAGAATTGAACTTTTCAAACCCTTGTACTTTATCACATTGATTGTGGTCTAGGAGGAGAAGAGGCCAAGTTGCAGGAAGTGGAAGGAAGTCAAAACTAGGAACGGATATAGACTCCACCCAGTGCGGACCCAGCCAAATTGGACCTATCTGGACTCAAAGTTATGCAACCTGTAGGAAGTGGAAGAAAGTCAAAACTAGGAATGCACATAGACTCCACCCAGTACATATGCAACCTAACTATACCTATCTAGATCAATGTCATGCAACCTGACTGATTGAAGGCAACTTATGGCTCAACTTGACTGGACCTGTCCAACTGGACCCAACTGAAGCATATTCAACCCCCATCCAGGTGAAAAATGGTTTCTAAAACTGCCGAAACCGGATGTTATGACTAGTATCATAGCTTTTTGGCACAAAACTAGCACCAGTATGAGTGCCAAGATGCTAAAATAACTGTACCACCATGTAACAACCATATCGTTCTTTACTAGTCCATGATGGTGCAAAGCAGCGGTATCATACTGGCCATTCCGATCAGTATGGTGGTCTTCAATTTTTCAGAGTATATCAGTTTAGTATGTATCCTTAGTAGTCAGTACTAATATCGTTCCAGTTGCATACCATTCTAATGGTACAGGTTCGGTGCGGGTATTAGAACATTAAAGTGAACCAGACTTGAGCAAACAAGCCTACTACTGTAATTCCAGTTCTAGTGACTTATATTATGATAGACACTAGCCATGAAGCTGCAATTTTTCCAACTCTAGTTATGCTGCTTATGAAAATTTCATCAAATGTTGAGCATATAACATTTCAAATGTCTTTATTTTTTCATACGATTATATAATTCCGTATAAGAACTTTTGTATAGGATAAATCATGCATTATGATTTATGTGATTTGTATCATTAAGCAGTCATAAAAAGTTGGCTGTTTCTTAGTAGTGCAACTTTAATTAATCATCACAGGAATTGTCTAGAAGAATATGTTAAGGGTAACACATTCTTTGTGCTCAATGTTACCATCTTATTTCTTTTCCTTTGATGACCTTTTAGCTGTTTGATTTCATTTATTTTACAATCTACATGTTTGAGGCACCTTTATTATTTCTTAAACAAAGTTGCAAATCCTAAAATAGGGGAAGAAGAAACTTATTTCTTCATAGCTTTCCAAAATGTCTTAAATCAATCAATTGTTAGATTTTCTGTTACTATCGGTGGGTTTTTCTGTCATCCTTATCCATTATTTTATGCTTACTCATAAATACCATGCATGCCGACATACCTAACATTTGACACAATGTGCACACTTGTCAGGTTATAGTTAATGACTTTGCTAGGTGAGTCCAAGCACCTGAATCATCTAAGTTTCTTCCCACACTGCTAATTATTTATTTCAGGAATCACCCTTTCTAGGACAATATCATTCTCTCTTAAATTTGTTCCATGTGATCATGCATGAGATATTATTATTTTTAATTAAATATGAAATACACGTACACCTTTCTGAAAGTAGCTCATTTGCTTGTTATGTAGGCCACTGAATGCTTGTATTGGAGCTGCTGCTCGGAGAAGTATTTTGTCAGACAACCAAGGCCGGTTACTGGTTAATAAAAAACCTGGGCCTCTGCAGACCTTATTTAACCTTCCTCTAGATGAGGCAAGCCACTCCATTTTGTCAAAATTATTCACTTGGAATTCATGCATCAAAATATTATTTGAGTTTATTATGACTATATTTCTAAGCATTTTTTTTTCAGGTTGTTTTTCACAGTTATTCATGTGCTCTTGAAAGATCTATTTTGTACCATGGGCGCATGTATGTTTCTGCGTGGCACATTTGCTTCCATTCTAATGTATTTTCTAAGCAACTTAAGGTTATGTTAATCCTTCTTCTTGGAGGTTCACTACTTGTACTTTATGGCATCTCATTTTTTTTGGAATAATCTTTAAACTTTAAATTTTAAGAAAACTAAACATTCAAATACATAATTACTGTCAAAAATAACCTATCAATTTCAGGTTAGCCATTTATTATCTTTTTTTTTTTCCAACATTTCCTTTGATGTTAAAACTCAAAATTATTTCCTTTGACATTCCATGTAATTGTTTACTATATAGCTAATACTGCAATATATATTTAGTTAATGTAGACATACAAGTACTAGCTGAACAAAAAATGAATTTACGATAAACATGTGTGTGGTTTTCCTCCACGTTTGGAGGTGCAGGACCATATAAAATATTTGGAAGATAGCCAACAATAATTTCCTCCACATAATTTCTCTACTTTTTATACTTGGAAAGTTGTAAGCTATATTTTGTATGATTGGTATTTAGTAAGTGAAGGGAAAATTGGATGTTCTAGCGAAAAGTAAGTTTGAAAGTACCAACAAAAAGCAAATTTTAATGTGATGGTATAACTAGGTTAGAATTGGGCTTAGATTGGCTCAAGGCTTGTTGGGCCAGGCTAGGTTTGGGTCGAGCTTTGGGTCTACTTGATCATCTTCTTTTTAGGCTTGAGCCTAAAAATCAGGCTTGATTAAATTTTGGACTAGGCTCGGGCCAATGCCTAGTGTGCTCAAGCCCAAGCCTATCCTAAAGCTTGAGGTCAACCTAGGATTGACAGCCCGAGCCTAATGCCACCTTAACTCCACTATTCTGCTGATTCATTCTCTCTTCTGTCTCCCTCCTAGTTTTCCCCTTTCTCCAATCTATCTCTCGATGTCCTCTCTATCTCCGTCTCCTCTCCTCTCACTCACTCTCTCTCTCTCACACAATTTATCTCTCCTTTCTTTCTATTGATCTCTCTTCTCTATGGATCACATCCTTGTCTCTTGTTTTATGATGGAGATGGAGTTACTCTCTCTCTCTAGCAAGGAATACCGAACCGGTACCGGGCCTTGTACCGGTCACACGATCGGTATGGTACGGTATGGGACTGTACCGTACCGTACGAGCCCCATATCAGACCCATAAAATTTTAAAAAAACTCCTTCCCTTTTCATGATAAAATTGTTTGACTTAAATTGGGCATGAATCGGATCCGAACTGGACCGAACTGGATGGTACGCACTAATACGGTACTGTACCGGTATGGTATATAATTTTTTTATTTTTTTCAATGGTCCGCACTCCGAACTGTTTTTTTATAGTGAACCATACCGGCTTTTGGCTAGTAAGTACGGTATGCTCCGTAATGGATAGTATGGGATGGTTGTAAACCTTACTCTCTAGTCTAGAAAGGTCTAATTGGACTTCAAGCTTGGTCTTAGGTTCAGTATAAAGCTTAGAAAAATTTCAGGCCTAGGCCCAATCTAAAGCCCAAACAATTTTTACTAGTTATGCCCCAACAATAATGAAGTTAGACTTGGCCTGGCCCAGTTCTAGGCTTATCCTTGGCTTGTTTTGGAAGCTAAGATAACCTAGCTCTAATCCTAGGTTTTATGCTGTTCTGTGAACATTGTTGCATACCTTCCTTGGACTAGTCCCGGTGCTGGGTTGGCATAGCACCCCTTAGGATTTTTTCTAAAATTTATAATTAAGATGGGGTTTTTATGTCTATAGAATATTTTTAATTTCAGCATGGCATAGCATTTGCATGGGCACAACAAAACGCTTGTCTAGGCATGGCATGGTATGGCATGCTGGCATGCCAACTAGTGCTTGACATGCTTCATGCTAGTGGCACTTAAGTCCTAGCTTTATTTTGTTGTGATTCTTTGCCTCCCTTAAAGAATTTCCATGAGACAGGAAGAAGTGAAAGTACCTAAAAATGCTATCTTTTGAGAATGTGACGCTTATGAAAGAGAAAAGCAAGAGAAGGGAGTGCTATTAGATTTATGAATCTTTGTCCACAAGTCCATCTTAGGGTTTCCAACATTTCTAGGAGGTGTTCTCCTTAAGTTACTACAGTCTAGTTGGCCTAACTAGGCCCATTGTTCTCCACCATAAATTTTCTGTTTAAAATTCATATACTTCACCATTTTTTAATTGTTTGTGGTTATTGTGCAATCATTATGCATTCTAGGAAAGTGATTGGATTTGGTTGCTTAAGCTTTAGGACTGAGGTTCACAAATTTACACTTTCACATGTTTTGGTTTAGGTACACAAGTTTGCCCTTCTATATGCTCATGTTTGGTGCTCAAATGCACTGCTTCATCCTTCAATTGCTTGTACTTGCTTAATCATGTGCCCAACTATTAGCCTAAAGCATATATATTTGATTAAAGTTGATTTGTTTTTTTTTGGATACAAACACTAGAATTGATTTAGAAATGTGTCCAAGTGTTTGACTTGACAAGAGGAAAAAGGAGAAATAGAAAAGAATTACAAATAAAATATATAGTAAAAAGACTATTTAAAAAATATCATTTGTTATTTTTCCTAGTATACATTCTAATGTAGCATAGGGTGTAGCTAGCAAGTACCTACTAATTATAATTTAAGTCCTCAGGTATGACCATAATCAGTTTTGTGTATCAATTTTGTCTCGATTTGAAGTTAATCAGTCATTCTAATAGATGAATGATTAATGGTTTAGGTAATTTTAGAGATATTGGGGGTGAATTATTAAGAAAGCCCAATAAATGGTAGGGTTTAGATCAAAACAAATTTTGAAGTAATTCCAGAACTTCTATCTATTGATCTCGATGAAGAATCTACTTTATGAGGATATAAGTGAAAATATCCAAGTATGCATAAAGTTTACCTTAAGATCTATTTAAAATTAGTAAATTAGGTTTTTAGTATCTCTCATTGAGTAACTAGGCCCTTCACCTGAGTAAGCATTGTTATTCGCTTCAAAGGTGAGAATTTGAAGAAACCTCTTACAAAGTCAGTCTTAACTTGTAGCTTCTTTGACTTGAGTCAGTAAGCCTGATGGGTGTTCTATACCTAATGTCCTAAAGCTAACTGGTTTGGGTGTCATTGGCCTAATGCTCTTTACAAAAGTCAACTAAAAAGCTTAAGGGATTAGAACATTGCACTGATTGTATATATAATATTCTTTCCAAAAAAGAATAAGTGGACTAAACTGCAAGAAGATACTACATCAAACCCACAACAAATTAGAGGATTTAAAGAGTGAGGTAGGAAGTTGGCGAAAGAAAAACTTTAAAAATTTCTATGGGCTTCACTCGACCACTAAATAAGTAGAATTGATAATCAATAAAGTACCTCTTTGATGGTCTAGCTCGGTATCAATTGACCTTTGCAAGGTAACTCTCACTTCTGGACGAGTTGGTTCATATTGTTGATTTATCTACTTGAAGATGAATAAAATTTAAGTTGGAATATAATAAATACTTAATTTATGCATCAAACATTGTATTAATTAATATTTGTTTATTGAAATTTGATGATTCCATATATCCTTTGTAGGTAATTAGAAGCTTGGGTCCATTTGATCAACTAAACTCTAAATTGGCTTAGATTCATGTCAACCCACGAGAAGGATTATTTTAGCATTTCAGCCACTTTGAGAGCAAGTGGACCAAGATCAAATACTCAAGCACAATGAGTGGGCATGATTAATGGAATGCTATACATGTAAAGTGGTGGGGCCAGAGAGAATTAATTTATAGCTTCTTTTGGATGTTTGAAATAAAAAATCATTGATGGTCAAATAGTCAAATCAAGTTAACTGATGGAAACTAGGTGGGACCAAGCATTAAAGAATTAATGCATGAAGTGGAGTGCGCTTTATTTATTAGAAAACTAGAATGAATTGAATGCTGTGACGTTAGAGTTTAGCATGTGAAGTTTTGCCACCGACTCAGTGCATGGCATGTGAAGTTTTTCCCACTAAATCAATGCATGGCAAGGCACTCCATGTGGTCCAGGGATAAAATGGTGCGGTCTACAAGCCATTAACATGGCTCATGATGTGGTATATGGGGTTTTGGCTGGCTTATAGTGCAGTTCACAGAAGAAACAGGGAAATGGCATGGTCTACATGAATACCACGTATTCCACAAGTTGGGCAAACAAGATTTTTCGATTTGGATGCAGGAAGAAGCATTGGAACGTGCAGTTGGATATGGGTGAAGGCTGTTGGAGCTCGACGTGGAGCAGGGACTTGCTGTTTGGGAGAATCTTAGGTGGATCTGATGAAAACCGAACAAGGAATGGGTGGAACAGAGCTGATTGGGTGGAACAAAATTGCTGGCCTCGGAACCAACACGGCATTGAACAGGGCTGTTGGAGGTTGACGCGGAGCAAAGAACAAGATGCTGGATTTGTGGAACATGGGCGATGGTTGAAGCTGGAGTCTGAAGTGATGGCTGTGGCTCAAATGCTGAATGCGATGGTCGCTAAAACGGTTGTGAAACGGAGTGGGGAACGGCCTGAATAGAGGATTCGCAGAACAGAGCTATGGGCATTGGAATGGATTTGTTGGTTGCAACTCTTATGCTGGGTGCTGAAGTGGAACAACACCTTTCCTTTCTAGCACCCGCAGATACGAAATTTGATGCATGTCGTAGCATGCCAAAATAATTGTTTTTACCTTATTTCCACAACTACTATATAGAGTAGTGGGAGTAAGGGTCGAATTCACAAGGACCTTGGGTTGTTTCGTTCAATTAGCATAGATTAATAAAGAAGTGGTAACTTGATTAATTAAACTACTAATTAACAGTTGCGAGAAAAGTAAAGTACTAATGAAAATGATTCAAGTGTCGGAAAAGAAATCTTGGGATTTTGAGTTAACCTTCGTTTAGCAGTTGGTGTTTTTTAATTATGTAAATCTCTTGTGAACACAATCTAGATATAACCTATCTTAACAAGAGTAATGCCTGTACCCATGGATCACAGCTCGCCCTTTTAGAAATATAGCTAGTCAAGGATTGCTTTACTTAAGAAGTCTTGTCTAAAGACAATCTATCTCAAGAGTACAACCTGTATCCTTAGATTACGGATTGTCCCAGGGCATAGGCTGTTCTAGACAAGATCATTAAATAGAACAACTAAACAACATTATGAGGAACAAGTTCTTTTATTCCATAAAATAATGAATACAAAAATATAAACAACAGAAGCAAATTGCTTTACGAAGATTTTTTCTAATTCCCTAGTTGACGGAGACTAGCCTTCCATGGAAGCTCCTTGCTGACATCCTCATGCTGGAACAAGGCCTAGGCAGCAGATAAGTGGGAAAGTGGAGGAGCAAAGGTGGAGCAAGGCTTTTGATGAAGAAAGATGAGTGATGTGGAGGCTTTGAAATGTGAAAAGAAAGGAAAAGAGAGAGATATGGTGGCGTGGAAAGACTTCTGGCTGACTGGCAGTTGAAGCTTGGTGGCATGGAAGGAAGATTACTTGGTGTTTTTCTAAGCTAGATGGTATGGAAGAAGGTGAATGGCAGTGTGGAGAAATGGGAGAGGGAGAAGAGAGATGTGGAGGTGTTGAAGCCTTGAAGGACTTCTGAACAGTTTTTGGGGAAGGAAGATGGGGGGTGAAGGCTAGATGGTGTGGAAGATGGAGGGTGGAAGGACTTCGGATGGTTTGGAGAAAGAAGAATTAAGCTCGATGATTTTCTGACCGTGTGCTACTGTTATTTTAAAGACAGAGAAATACATGTCTGTACCGCATCAATCTTAGAAGAAATCAGCATGTCGTTTTGTCCGTTTCGCTATAGCTTGTGTTCCATTCCATGCGTTAAGCCTGCTTCTCCCAACCGAGCCATGGCATGCAGCACCTGCAAAGAAAATCTCGTTGGCTCTCAGTCTTCCGCGTCTGCTAGAAAGGAAAGAAGGTGCTGTTGTGCTTCAGCACCCATTGCGTAAGAGCTGCAACCAACAAATCCATTCTAACACCCACTGCTCTGTTCCGCAAATCCTCTTGTTCAGGTCGTTCCCTACTCCGTTCTGTAACTATTTTAGTGACCGTCGCATTTCGCATCTAAGCCATGGCCATCGCTTTACACTCCAGTTTCAGCCATCATCCATGTTCCACAAATCCAGCATCCTATTCCATGCTCTGTGTCGATCTCCAACTGCCCCTGTTCAATGTTGCGTTGGTTCCGAGGCGAGCAATTCTATTCCACCCGATCAGCTCTGTTCCGCCTATTTCTTTCTCGGTTTTGTTAGATTCTCCCAAACAACAAATCCTTGTTCCATGTCGAGCTCCAGCTTGAGCAAAAAACTGAAATTCTTCTTCACATTTGATCATGAACGAAATACACAATATAGTACAAGACCAATGTCCTATTTAGGAACAAACTAATTCCTACTAATCAAGCATAAATAATTAAATCAGCCTAAATTAGAATCATAGCTGTTAGCTATATTAGGAAGATTATAATTAGCCTAAATTAAGGTCATAGCTATTAGCTGTCAATTAGCTATTTACAACCATTACAATCTCCTAAAGAAAGGAAAGAATCCGAGATTTTCCAACACTCCCCCTCAAGCTGGAGAATAGATGTTTTCCATTCCCAGCTTGCTAGTAATATCTCGGAAGGTTGAGCTGTCCAAGCCTTTTGTGAGCATGTCAGCCATTTGACCATTTGTAGGAACATAAGGAGTGCAGATCAATCCACTCAATCTTTTCCTTGATGAAGTGTCGGTCCACTTCAACATGCTTTGTTCTATCATGTTGAACAGGATTGTGGGCAATGCTTATAGCAGACTTGTTGTCACAATACAGCTTCATAGGTTCGTTCCATTTAACCTGTAGATCTTCTAAGATTTTCTTTATCCACAAGAGCTCACAAATTTCTTGAGCCATTGCACGCAACTCAGATTCTGTACTTGATCTGGACACTACCACTTGTTTCTTGCTCCTCCAAGTTACCAAATTTTCACCAACTAGAGTACAATAAATACTGGTGGTTGAGCGTCGATCTGTGAAGGAGTCATCATAGTCTACATCTGTGTTGGCTTCTACTATCATCTCTGTTCCTTTCCTAAACATGATTCCTCTCTAAAGAGTAGCTTTTAAGTACCGAATCACCTTATATACAGCTTGTAGGTGAACATTCTTAGGGTCATGCATAAACTGACTCACCATGCTCATAGCATAAGCGATATCTGGACGTGTGTGAGACAAGTAAATCAGTTTTCCTACCAACTTTTAGTACCTTCCTCTATCAACAGCTTCATCGTCTCTTGTTTCGCTCAACCGGTGATTTTGTTCAATTGGCGTATTAATGGGCTTACATCCCATCATTCCCGTCTCACGTAGGAGATCAAGAATATACTTTTGCTGGCAAATAAAAATACCTTCTTTAAACTGAGCTAATTCAATCCCTAAAAAATATTTGAGCTTGCCAAGTTCTTTAATCTCAAATTCTTTTGCAAGTCTAGCCTTAAGCCTTTGAATTTCTTCATCATCACCTGTTACAATGATATCATCGACATATACAATCAAGAGACTGTGAGTTTCCTTACTGCCTAGTGTTTGAAGAAAAGGGTATGATCTCCTTGACTTTGTTTGTAGCCAAAAACAGCATTACTTTAGTAAACTTTCCAAACCAAGCCCGGGGTGATTGTTTAAGCCCGTAAAGTGCCTTTCTTAACTTGCACACTTGATTATTTTTGAAGTATTTCTCGAAACCCGGTGGAGGTTCCATATACACATCTCTTCAAGATCACCATGTAAAAATGCATTCTTGATATCAAATTGTTGCAAACACCAATTGAAATTAGCAGCCAAAGATAAAGAATGCGAATAATATTCATCTTGGCTATCGGAGCAAAAGCCTCTTGATAATCTATCCCATGTGTTTGAGTGTAACCCTTGGCTACTAACCTAGCCTTATACCTCTCCAAACTCCCATCTGCGTTAAACTTGATTGTATACACCCATTTACATCCTACAAGTTTCTTGTCTTTAAGATGATCAACAATCTCCCATGTACAATTTTATTAAGGGCACCCATTTCCTCATTCATGGCAAGTTTCCAATTCTCATCCCTAAGTGCCTCATTGATGGTTTGGGGAATAGGAATGGTGTCTAATTTAGTGAGAAAAAAGTGGTGTTTATGTGAAATTCTATCCAAAGAAACAAAGTGAGAAATAGGATGTTGAGTACAATTTCGAACTCCTTTCCTAACTGCTATAGGAACATCTAATCATCAATCAATGCAGAGGGTAATGTAACTGCATACATGTTTTGGAGTTGAATCTTGAACTTGCAATTGTTAGAAACAGGCTTACTTCTCCTTGAGTAAACTAGGATAGTTTTTTCAGCAACCAGGGGTATATTTGGAGTTGATTCTGATAAGTCAATAGGCTGGTCATGTGGCTGATCAAGGGAAGATTCAAGTGTAGGTTGGTTTCGATCAAGGGGCTGCTCGGGTATAGTAGGCAGCGGCTGATCAGTAGGCTGCACGGTGGACTGTAAATCCAAGAGAAACAGCTCAATTTTTTATCACTCACATTCTCCCCTTGAAGATGATAACTAGAATAGAAAGGCTGTTTTTCAACAAAGGTAACATCCATTGAAATAAAGAATTTACGAGAAGCAGGATGATAGCATTTATATCCTTTTTTTAATGGAAGAATATCCAACAAAGATACATTTTAGTGCTCTTGGATCAAGTTTTCCTCGGTTAGTTTCATGAATGTGAACAAAAACCACACATCCAAAACTTTTGGTTTAATTTAGAAGCTGTTTGTGAATTGGGATAATGCTCATGAAACACACTTATAGGACTCTTGAAATCGAGAACTTTAGAGGGCATTCTATTTATCAAGTGAGCTGCAGTGAGAACTGCCTCCCCCCAATAGGATTTGGGAACATTGTTTTAAAACAAGAGTGCTCGTGAGATTTCTAAAAGGTGTGTTTATTTTTCCACTCTGCTACCCCATTTTGTTGCGGTGTATTAACACAAGATGAGTGATGAACAATTCCTTCCTTTTGAAGAAAAGATGAAAGATTCTGATTAAAGTAATCTCTCGCATTATTACTCCGTAGGTTTTTAATCCTCACCCCAAATTGGTTTTTGATCATTTGGAAAAATTTTGGAAAGTTTCACTAACGTCGGATTTGTTTTTCATTAGATATACCCAAGTTACCCTAGTGCAATCATCTATAAATGTAACAAACCACCTTGCCCCGGTAATGTTCAGAATTCTAGAAGGACCCCATATGTCAGAATGGATTAAAGAAAAAGGTGACATAGATCTAGTATTATCAAAGGATAAGGGGCACGTTTGTGCTTAGCAAGTTCACATACATCACAATGTAAACTACTCACTATAGTATCTTTGAATAATAATGGAAACATAGTCTTGAGCAAAGTAAATGGTGGACGACCAAGATGATAATGGTGGAGCCAAATGTCCTCTTTATTGGTAGAATAACTAGATAGATAGGATTTTGAAGGGAATAGTTACTGCCTTCCTTAGCATCAAGGATATAAAGCCCATTTCTTTCCTTAGCAAGCCCAATCATCTCCCCCGAGACTCGTCCTGCAATACACAATGTGTAGGATAGAAAATCACTTGACAATTCAAATCACATGCAGCTTGTTTTATGGACAAAAGACTCATAGCTAGTCTAGGAACATGTAGAACATTTTTTAACACAATTTTGGAAGAGAGGAATGATTTCTTGACCTGCAACAGTAGTGAAAGTTCTATCGGCAATTTTGATCTTTCTATTGCTAGGATAAGGCTTATATGAGGTAAAAACTGATGTGAAAAGACCATATGGTCAGTAGCTCCTGAATCTATGATCCAAGCACTGTTTTGGACAAGAAAAGAGGCATAAGGGCAAAAGAATTAAAGAACTTACCTGCTTGAGCCAGAGAACACGAGCTGCCAGGATGCCCAACAGAGTTTAGCATGGATTTCAGCTTTTCTATCTCTTCCTTGAGAGTTTCCAGTCCATCTTGGTTCAGTTTTTCATTAGGAACATCCTCAGCATTTGTCATGTGGGCTTGTCCTCGGGGCTGTCCCCCACGATTACCTCCCTTTCCTCCAACATTTGGAGGCTTTCCATGGAGTTTCCAGCAGGTATCCTTGGTGTGACGCGCCTTCTTGCAGTAAGTGCACCAAACCCCTTCACGGTTGGACTACCTTTCACTTCTATTGGTCTCAACATTGTGTCCATCCTTTGTAGAATTCATGACCGATCCTTCATTGACAGAATTGTCAAGCATAATTCCTCCGCGACTCTCTTCAGCCTGTATTTTTGAGAAAATGCTCTCAAGGGATGGGAGGACTTCTTTCCCAAGAATTTGGACTCGGACTTGATCAAAGTCAACATTGAGGCCTGTAAGAAATTTAAAGATTTTCTCCCTTTCTACAAACTTCTGCAACATAGCTGCATTTTCTCCACATTTCATTTTAAAGTTTTGGTAATAATCCAACTCAAGCCAAAACCCTTTCAAGTACTATAGTACTCTGTGACAGAAAAATTGCCTTGCTTTGTGTTGTTGATTTTAGTTCGGATCTCGTAGATCACTGCAGCATCTTGTATTTTTGAATAGGTTTGGTGAACCGTTTTCCAAACTTCTCTAGTTATTGTGAGGAACATGCTGGTTCGGCTCACTTTGGGTGCCACGGAGTTCCACAACCATGACATGATCATGGAATCTTCTTCGTCCCACTTTGCAAACGTGGCATCCTCAACAGTAGGTTCGGTTCCCATGGGATGGCTCAGTTTTTCTTTTTCCTTGAGAAAGGTTTTAACAACTTGAGACCATTGAAGATGATTTTGGCCATTGAGTTGGTAGGAAGTCTGAATGTTCTGTAGTTCTCTTTTTGACTCAACTAGCATCTCAGCTCGGTTAGCCTTAGTGTAGGCACCAGTAACAGTAGGTTGATTCTTAAAATAACCCTCTGATATGATGACAAACAAAGAGAATTGAGATGGGTTCAACAACTAGCACCAAAGATTTAGAGAGAATTTTGGTGTGGAATGGCCGTAGAAAGGCTCTGATACCATGAGCAAAAAACTGAAATTCTTCTTCACATTTGATCATGAACGAAATACACTAATATAGTACAAGACCAATATCCTATTTAGGAAACAAATTAATTTCTACTAATAAGGCATAAACAATTAAATCAGCCTAAATTAGAATCATAGTTGTTAGCTATATTAGGAAGATTATAATCAGTCTAAATTAAGGTCATAGCTATTAGCTGTCAATTAGCTATTTACAACCATATATAATCTCCGAAAGAAAGAAAGAATCCAAGATTTTCCAACACAGCTGCCTTCACCCACGTCCTAACTGCGTGTCCCAATGCTTCTTCCTGCATCCAAATCGAAAAATCTTGTTTGCCCAACTTGTGGAATGTGTGGGATTCGTGTAGACCATGCCATTTCCCTGTTTCTTCTATGAACTACGCTATAAGCAAGCCAAACCCCATACACCACGTCATGAGCCATGTCAATGGCTTGTAGACCATAGTCACCACACCATTTTATCCCTGGACCACGTGGAGTGCCTTGCCATGCATTGATTTAGTGGGAAAAACTTCACGTGCCACGCATTGAGTTCGGTGGGAAAACTTGACATGCTAAACTCTAATGTCACAACATTCAATCCATTCTTGTTTTCCAATTAAATAAGTCCAGTCCACCTCATGCATTAATTCTTTAATGCTTGGTCCCACCTAGTTTCCATCAGTTAACTTGGTTTGACTATTTGACCATAAATCTTTTGTTTCAAATACCCAAAAGAAGTTATAAATTAATTCTTTCTTGGCCCCACCACTTTACATGTATAGCATTCCATTCCATGTGTCACTCCAATTCATTATGCTTGAGTATTTGATCTTGGTCCTGCTTGCTTTCAAAGTGGCTGAAATGCTAAAATTAATCCTTTTCACGGGTTCACAAGAATCTAAGCCAATTTTGAGTTTAGTTGATCAAATGGACCCAAGCTTCTAATTACCCGCAAAGAAAAATAGACGCATCAAATTTCAACAAATAAATATTAATTGATACAATGTTTGATGCATAAATTAAGTTTTTATCACCTACCATAGGAAAAATGTTATTCTCTCATTTAAACTTTCCCAATTAGTCTAAGAATTTTAGTAAAAACGATATTTTTCAAAATTTTATTAATAAACTTTAAAACAAGATTTTCAAAATGTCTCGAACTGCCCGATTTGAGGTGTACCTAACCATACCGACTAAGAACCGGTACGGTTCA
Source organism: Areca catechu (assembly GCA_021397845.1). Taxonomy (NCBI): domain Eukaryota; kingdom Viridiplantae; phylum Streptophyta; class Magnoliopsida; order Arecales; family Arecaceae; genus Areca; species Areca catechu. Next base: position 131,996,637 of record CM038044.1, on the reverse strand, counting down.
GTCTTGGAAACGGCCTGAAATCCTGAACCATCCAAAAACATACGAACCGGATAGGTACTATATTGTATGGCACCGTACCGATGCATTTTGTCAGGTTCAGTCCAATTCGGGCTCAGTTTGGCCTAGTTTGTGTTTGGTTTGGGTTAGACCGTTGGATAATGTAGCCATGGGGGAGGAAAAGATTTTTTCTCACTTTTACCAAAGTCGGTACATGTACCAATATGGTATGGTATGGTAATGTACCTATCGGTATTAGGGTTTGCGGTACCGTTCCGTATCGTCTGGTATGGGCGTATCGTACCATACCGGCCAAGAGCCGGTACGGTTCACACATAAAAAACGGTCCAGCATCCCGGACCGTTAAAAAATTTTTAAAAAAATAAATTCTGTACGGTACGGTACCGTCCGGTTCGGGTCTGGTTCAAGTATAGTTTAATAATCTTTGCTTGAGAGGGAGGAGGAAGAGAGTTTTTTATCATTTTTTTAGTCTCAGTACACGTTCCGGTACGGTACGGTATGGTACAAAACGTACCATATCGTACCGGTAGCTGACCGGTACGGGTCCCGGTACCGGTTTATGATCCTTGACCGGTATGATATGGTATTGTATTGTACCGTACTGGTATCAGTGGTATGGTTCTCGGTCACTGATCGGTATGGGTCCCGGTACAGTTTTAACTATCCTTGCTTTAAAATGAAAAAAAATATCATTTTAAATATTAGTCTAGTGGGTTGACCACATGTTGGAAGAATCCAATTCTTTAGCAATTCCTAAAAGCTGCAACCAAAGGTAATTTGATGAACATCCAAGTGTCTAAATTATATCCAATTTGGATAAGCATCTGACATGTATTTTAGAAGCTAGGCATGAGTGTCCAGATAACACATCAAAGAAGTTGCATCAAACCCTAAGTTTTGCTCCTAATGTCATGTGAGGAAGTAAAGGTGAGTGCAAGTTATATGATGAATTTATAGCATAAGTATTGGAACCAAGGATTCAGGTCCCAACGGGACATCCCACGGGACACCGGGACGGGGTATTATCCCATGTGTTGGGACAGGACATCCCGTCAGCATCCCAGTGTCCCAATCGGGACACCTTGGAACATTCCTTGTCCCGAGTGTCGGGATGGGGCGGGACGCTGATGCATGCCGTTCCAGGAAAAAACCGGGACAGCCCTGTCCCACGGGATTTAAAACCTTGATTGGAACAATGCTGAAAGCTAGAAACTTAGAATGGAAAGAAGACATACCATGGAAAAGAGGAAAGATATCTTCTCCAATTATTTTTTGTCCCTATCCACTCTCCAAACACAAAAGGTGGGAGTGGGTGATGGGGCTATGTTTAAGGACATGCCCTGTGATGACCACGAATAGCTTGACTAGAATGGAAAAAAGGCATTTTTTTCTTCCATGAACTATTTTTTGGGCAAAATCACATGATTTGCAATTTTAATAAGAAATGATTAATTTCAATGTATCTATGAATGCAAAGTAGACATTCACTAAATGAATTTTCGAGATTTTGATTTTTCATCAATTTTTCTCATATGCTAATTTGTATTTTGCAAGTTTGCATAATCACATACTTGTAGACATGAAACTTCACAATTTACATACTCTAAAAATGGTTTTTTTTTAATAAATAACAGCCTTGTTTTTCATTGAAGAAATGTTTTGTTCTGCATTGAATTTTATTTTCTTTTTTAAATATTCTTTTCATTTGTTCCTACATTACCATTTCCTTGATTATTCAGCATTCTCTTAACAATAAGGAGTCAACATTTTTGGTTCCTATTTATTATTTTGCAATGATTTGGATTAACATTTTTTAATCTTTAATATGGACCATATTTTAAGTTCAAATCTGTGTTATATTAATGGCAAAACTTTTGTTAATAGCTTTTATGGATTGCTTTGCTAAGCATAGGTTTATTTCAATTTTTTGAGGTTATTGTTCCTTTTGGAGATATACATGAGGTATGTTGACCGTCTTTGGTTTCCCCTGATCCTATTAATTTTTAGTTCCAAATATGATCAAATGTGGGTTTATATGAATAGCTTGTCGCTTAAGGTTATTGAAGTGTTCTGTTTTTAGCAAAACAGATAAAAGAAGCCGACATGCTTTTATCAACCCTGCAATTACAATTGTTCTTCAAAGGGGATCTGGTGGTCATGGAGTTCCTCCTTTAGGAAGCCCAGATGGTAAGTCATTCATTAAATTTATGTGCTATCTCAAAATATTATGTCTAGATCTTGTTTTGACTTATTACTTTTTAATGCATTACATATACATCTCATATTTTTTCTTGAAAATTAAGTTTGAGAGTTGATGATACTAGAGTTTTGACATTTAAACAACTGGACACAAGAACTTTGGATTCTCAAGATTATCTAGAAGTTATAGCAGTTATATAATGTACGCCACACATGCAAACACCTCTACAACATGCATGTACGTATTTATTGAATCTTGAGACAAGGTTGGATTAGTTGCAACAATGCCATATGCTACTATGCTAGGGTGAATAGACAAAAGCCCTGTATACATGTATAATTAGTTGCCATGTACAACATGTGGAGATATTTTTTTTCCAAAAAAAAAAAAGAGTTGTAGTTAGAAAAAAGATGTGTAGAAACAGTGAGAATAGAAGAAAGGAAATAAAACATACTGAAATAACATAAAAACTAGAAAAAAAGACAAAAAGACAAAAATATTGAGAAAAATATGAAGGGGAGAAAGGGGGAAAAGAAGGACATTAAATATCTTCCTAAGAGAAAATGAAGAACAAGAGAATATGGAAAGAAAATTACAGACAGAGGAGAAAAGAAAAGATGAAGGGAAGAAATGGAAATATGGGGAAGAAAATGCACAACATACTTTGGGAGGCCTTTGGGTGGCTGGATGGCTACTGATGGTTGGTTGAGCTGATAGAGAGTCTCCAGCTGATGGTGCATTAGTGGAGAATTGACAATTGTTGGTGGAGTGCTGCAACTCGCGTTAGTGATGGTGAGAAGAGGGAAGCATCGGATTGAGCCCAAGGGTGGGCACATGAATGAGATGAGTGATTCTGATGCTGGATGATAACCTAAGTTGTTATTGTCTCCTCAATTATTAAAAAAGCTTTCTTGGGAAAAAGTTACATAAGTAACTCATTTTAACTCACAATAATGAAAATAAAATAATGCATGGTAGCAGTGTATAAGAAAAATAAAGTACAAATTTCACTGGATAATAGAGGACCCAGCTGGGTTGTGTAGGTGGTTTGGCCTTTTTGAGTGTCTAGGTGGATTGCCTAGTGCTAGATGTCCATACTGGGGGACAATATAGATAATTAGATATGTTTGTAAGGTCTTCACCTGACAAGAGTTAAACAAGATGTGTAAAGTGTGAATGACCTTAACATAATTGATGAGGCATGCAGTCAAAGTTGTGTAGCACTCTTGAAGGTGAGCATGGGTCCTTTCAGCATCTCCTTTATTCTCTGGTTTGTAGGGACAGAACTACTGAAGTATATTGTCAATGTGATGTTGTATATCATTCACTCTGGCAAAATTCAAAATGCAAGGCTTTAAGATAAACTGGAGATAGGGCTACAGATAAGTGTCATATATCAGAATCCCGGAGTGTTAGAATAAATAATATCAAGTTTAATTAAAGACATTTGTTTCACTTATGAATTAGTGCCACATATGTGCCTGCACTATTAAGGGTTATCAAGGTACGTGTATCATGTTGAAAGTTGGGACACATTGACATATGAAGATGCTCAATTCTGTAATAATTTTGGCACGATGTTATAGATGTTTTTTAAACAAATAATTACAAATCTTTGCTAATTTATAAAAAAATAGTATTATAAATCAAGTAATATATATGTCAAAAAACTTAACATTTGCATGGCATGGCTTCAAAGTTTAAATGATTTGTTATACAAATCAAGGTTTCAAGTAGCAATCCGTACCTGCCAGTATGGGGCGTATCATGTATAGTAATGGGTGCTTGCTATGATCCTGTGCCAACTTGTGGCATAGGTGCTATGCCCATTCCAGTTCCAACAAGATACCATATGCCAATATGGAGCATTACCATTCCACACCCGCTCTATCCATAATGTAATAGTATGTGTTCAGTCCTGAGACTCATAAAAATCATAAGAATCAACATTATACACCTATTTTACAAATTACAAATAACAAAACAACAAGTTCAAAATCCATGATGATAACTAGGGGGGTGAGGAACTATCTCTATTGTCACATATTGTTATGCAAACACTAGTGTTCATCTATATAATCCATTCTTATGTATGACTATCAGATATGATCATTGCATTTTCTGTACCTGCATCATCATAATCCAACCAACCCTTGCACATCGAGTTACAAATGACGTCCTAGTTCATGCTCCAATCTTAATTTGGAAAGGTTGTTTGATTGAATCAATACTATGACCATATCAAATGATCATCTAAAAGTCACTACAGATGGAAGATGATAAGAAGTCTGCATCTTAAGCATTCTATGATAATCTTATTATTTGATGCCTTCTAGTATTAGAATTCTGGATGTACAAATATGGGCTTTAGGGCAAAAACAAGTGAAACTTTTCTGTGCTTCAAAACTTGGGCCTTATGGTAGGTTTTTTTCCCCTCAATGTAATCTCGAATCTTTAACCAAATATTCCATTTGTCCACCATTCAGGGAGAGTTAGATATAAATTTGCATCGTTCTGGAATAGAAATCACTCACTGAGAGCTTTACAGCATGCTTTCAAGAGATACCAAGCAATGTTAGAAGCTGAGAAGCAGGTTAGTCCCTATTGTCAGTTATTTTGATTTTTGAGTAGTATGTCATGCTTGTATACATATATATATATATATATATATATATATATATATATATATATATATATATATATATATATATTGTCTGTTTTATTGCTCTTAATTAAGTGGTGTAACTGTACTCTACTGATTATTTTACATTGACAATCATGTCATTTTGGCTGTCGTACTTGCATCTGAATGATGTTGATAAATCAGTTACTGAAGTGCTTGAAACTAACTCATGTATATTCGATCCAGTTTATAGCCCAGAATTGAATATCACATCATCCTTTATTATTTTTCAAATTATAGGAGAGGGCGCAGTTGGCATTGTATGTAGATAGTAGCTCTGTCAAGGGTTGTAAAGAGCAGACCAAAATTACTGAAGAAACTATTGTCAGCACTAGAAAATATCAATCTTTCATCAATGAAGGAGTTCTAGTTGGTGTGATCAATGTAAGTATCAGATTCTTCTTCAAGGTTAATTTCAGAGATTCATTAGCTTATTACCTTTCAATTAAATGTCTAGCAACCACCTTTCCAGGAGGTTTTCCCATGTACAGCTGAGCAGTTCTTTACAATGCTACTGAGCAATGATTCAAAGTTTGTTGAGGAGTACAGATCAGCAAGAAATGATACTAATCTCAATGTAAGTTTCATATGAGGATGCAATAGCTAAGATGCATCACTTTTGACTTCTTATTCAAATCTGTGTAGTTATGTGTTGGTCAGAGGATTCAAAGTTCAAAGTTCAAACCCTTTTGAACTTGCAAAAATTATTTATTGATCCTTTTTGATGGTTTTAGCTGGTTATTTGCTGTTTGGACAGCTTTACCATACCTATGTTCTATCACTTAGTTTTAGACTTCTCTTAGGCTTCACTATTATAGTCTTTTAGTTGCCAAATTTGGGAGTGGATGTGGGAATGTACAGGTGTCGGTGAAGGGCAGTGCATTTTTGAACACATGAACTGAGGAAGCACTTAGGGAATGGATGAAGATTTGCTTTTCTAAGAATTTAAGAGGTGAGTATATTACTTTGGTAGAAGGTTCCTGCTACTAAGACATGGTAAATACTAATAGACTGCTAGTGACCAGCTGCAAAGGGAGAATTCTGGTAGTTTTGTCCACCACATGGATGCATATGCTGTAGTTCAAGAATGTAATTTTCAGATTTTTTTTTGCATGAGTGAATATAATGGGAGGTTGGTACCCCCCAAATTCATTAATATAATGAAAGAGTGAAACTAAGGTCAAATAACGTAAGAAGAATACAAGAAAGAAAAGAATGGCAAAGAGGAAAGATGGAAGAGAAAAGGGGATGATAGGGGAGGATAGGAGTTTGAACATGTGATAAGAGAAGCAAATTTGCTAGGTAGACCACTAATAGAGAAGCAAAAGAGAGATCTAATTTATTCATAGTATTCTTAGCTAAGAAAGTTATGTTCTATTATACCTAGACTCATCAGCTAACATCGACATACTTTTGTTGGCATGATACAATATATAGGGGTACGGATATGAGTCAAACCCATGGCAAATACCTACTAGGGGTGGCAATCAGGTTGGGTCGGGTATGAACATGTCAGGTATGGCATAAACGGGTCAGGTCAAATATGGTTCGAGCTAGAAAACTCTAAACTTGAACCCAACCTATTAATTAAACAGGTCAAGTTTTGAAACCCAAACCTATCCTATTTAATATATAGGTTACCATACCCGATCCATTTAACATGTTTATTAAACATGTTACTTAGGTCAAATCCGGGTCATTTGAGTCCGACCCAATTAAAAAAAAATCTAGAGATGGAGGGGTGGTTGGAGGGCCATCGCTTGTGCTGGGGCACTTGCGCCACCAGGAGATGGAGCTGGTCTTGGTTAGCTCAGTGGTGGTCGGATAGCTCAAGCTTGTCTAATCCCGAGGGTATAGAGAGAGGAAGGTGACTGGATCATTGTTGTTGGGTTAGAGGGTGGAGGATATGGCAGGGGTGGCTTCAGTATGATGGTGCTAGTGAGTGGATGAGGTTCAGTGGACGATGTTGCCGGTTCTTGATACCGGGCAATAAATGTGGGACGTCAATGCAGCCACGGCAATGACAGGGCCTTGACAGTCGATGTTGCTGGACTACTTGAGAGGCCATGCCATCGCATTGTCCATGGCCACCAGGGCATCGTTGTTGATAGCAGGAGCAACAATGGCATAGTAGTTGTGCTTGAGGGTGGAGTGCTGGTGGTTCTTGATGGTGTTGTCGGTCTACCACCACCCCACTGTCCTTGTCTCCATCATCGCTCCAACCTCCTCCTTAAGCTCAAGCTCCTCAAGTACCCCCTTCCCTCTCCAAGCCCCACCAAGGACCTCGCCACTGCCTCTACCTCCTTTAGCTATAGCGCCACCCACCTTGCCCCCATCGTCGACCTTCTCTGCTTCCCCTCCCCCCTCATTCCTTGCTGTCTTTTTTTTTGAATGGATCATGAGAGAACCGAAGACCTCCCCCTCCCCCCACACACACACCCTCATGGGTCAGTCAGTCACAAGTCCCAATTGGAGACTAAGGGAGTTGAGTCCAAGGACTCCCAATTCCCAATGACAAGATGCTGGGTCATGTCATGTGGCAAAAGGTGGGATTTGAGTTGGGCACTAGACCAATGGCACTCTATTCAAATTTAAAAGACCCACTTAAAAATTTCAGAAGCAGAATGTTTGTTTTAAAGGAATAGGTATTAAATAAATTCGATTTTAAATTTATTTTAATAAATAGGTTAAATGGATCAAAAGGCCAGAATTTGAACCTGACCTGTAATTACATAGGTTAAATTGATTGACCTGTTTATGACCCGAACCCATTCATGCTAAACACGAACCTATTTAAGATGGGTTGAACGTGAGTCATGTTATATTTCGCCATCTCTGATACCTACATATTTAGGTGCTAAAAATCCAAGAGTCGGGATGGAGGAGAGGGAAGAGCAGAGATGGAGGAGAAGGATTGAGGATCGGAGGAAATGTTTGTAAAGCACCTACTTATGATGAGAAGGGTTGTTAATGGGCTTGACTGGGCTGATGGGATCATCAGTGAATCAAGGAGAAGATTGATGGATTGATTGGCATGGGTGAAGAGTAGGGTTTTCAGAACCATCTTGAACCGTCCAGTTCGAGGTGTACCGAACCATACCGGCCAAGAATCGATACGATTCAATCTTAAAAAACGGTCTAGGATGTCGGACAGTCCAAAAACACCCGAACCATACCTAACAGAGAAAATTGATGGATTGATTGGCATGGGTGAAAAGCAGGGTTTTCAGAACCATCTCGAACCGTCCAGTTCGAGGTGTACCGAACTATACCGGTCGAGAACCGGTACGATTTAACCTTGAAAAATGGTCCGGGATGCCGGACAATCCAAAAACACCCGAACCGGACTGGTTCAGTACGGTTCGGTATGGTATGCACCGTTCAATCCAGTACTCACCGGTTCAATCCGATTCGGACTTGGTTCACCTAGTTCAGGTCCGGTTCGGTCGGATAATGTGGTCATAGGGGAGAAAGAGTTTTTTTCTCACTTTCACTAAAGTCGGTACATGTACCGATATGGTACCATACCGGTCACTAACCGGTATGGGCCCCAGTATCGGTTCTCGGCAATCCTTGGTGAAGAGAATCTCATGGTGAGTTGTCACAGGGAGGTCACTGTCAAGTTGAAGCCATTAAGCAAGATGAGAAAGTGAAAAGGCACAAGGTTAGGGTTTTTATTAACATGCCAATTGATACTTCCACTACATGTGCATCATTAAAGAGGAGAATATGATGGATGGTTGTGATGTCATCTACTTAAAGAGAAAAATTAAGTTTAGTTCTTATTTCACATTTAATCTACTACTTAGATCTTATTAACTTTGTATATACCGTTAGGTCCTCATTTTGATAAAAAAATATTTATTAGTTCTTAATTTGTGTATAAACTACATGATGTAATAGAAAAATTATATACACAAAAAGTATATATAAGTATGCATGATGGACTAAAGGTACATAATTGACGTAATATGCCCATGTACTCGTATGCTATTTTAGATCCTCTTTTATCCAAGTCTCCATATCTTATGTTTGGTCGGGGTCATGAGAGGGACGATGGATGGGGTTTAAAGGATGGATGGCCTCTATCCACCATTTGGTTAAAAAATTTAGGAAGGCTAGATGAAAAGGAGAGATTATCCATCCACTCTAGCCTTCCAATTTACATCCTTCCAAATTATGAGGATGCAAGCAGGGTTTGCGGTACCATCCCGTACCACCCGGTACGAGGTGTATCTATTGTACCGGCCAAGAGCTGGTATGGTTTATCTATCTATAAAAATGGTCTGGCCCCCGGACCATTGAAAAATTTAAAAATTATATTCTGTACTGATACGATACCGTACCGGTGCGTACCGCCCGGTTCGGTCCAATTCGAACTCAGTTTGGCTTGGTTTGGGTTTGGTTCAGGTCTGGTTCAACGATCCTTGCTTGAGAGGGGGAAGGAAGATATTTTTTTCTCAAATTTTCAAGACCAGTACACGTACCGATATATTACCGTACCTACCATATTGGTCGCTGACCGGTACGGGTCCCGATACCGGTTCAGCGATCCTTGGATGCAAGGAAAGATGGATTTCTACATCGACAAATTATCCTTCATTAATTTTTTTGGCAATACTAAAATACTTCTTCACTTTTTCATTGATATTATTTATTTATATTTATATTTTATCTATACTATTAATCATATTTTATTAAATTTTATTACTAATTATTTTAATTTTAGTACATAATTTCAATAATTATAATTAAATTATTATAATTGTCTTCTATTTCTATTTATATTTACTATTTTTGATGAACTATTTGTAAAAATTAATTAACTTTTATAATAAATTCTAAATTAATTAGTTCTTTATATAATTAATATATATAAATAATTAATTCATTAATAATTGATTTATAAAATTAATTATTAAATTAAATTAAATTAAAATTTAATATTTATATAATTTTATATAATTATAAATTATTAAAAAATATAAATTTATACATTGCTTAATTTTTTAGTATAAGTGTAATAAAATGATAATAATAATAATTTTATCAAAGGGTAGTTTAGTAAAAATGTCATATAAATATTATCCTCCTTTCTTTCATTCCTCCTATACCAAATAGAGAGATTCGTTCCCATCTATCCTTTCATGTTTCACCAAATACATGAGAAAATGGATAGAAGATCCATCCATCTTCTCTCTCCCTCATCCGTACTTCCTCGTTTACCCATCCTTTGTACCAAATAGAGCATAAGAGTTGGAAATAAGATGGATTTGACCCTTAGAGACATACTTCAAACCAAGGATTTAAGTCATGCCAAATTAGGATGCTACCATCATACCATACCGTTTCAATAGAAAATCGAGACCATGACATCTCCATGACACAAGCATATTAATGAACTAGGACTCGTGCTCTTTTTGATCAAAGATTGTCGGACTAACTAGTAGCAAGGCCAGTGCAATTGGTACCACCTGCAACCCAACTAGGCCATTTGATTTTAAAATAAAGAAGAGAGAAAGAGATAGTGGGAGGGCATGCTTTTTTTATTTGACTTAGTGAGTGGGTTGATTGGTAGCAAGTGTGACCTAACTAGGCCATTTGATTTTGTAAAGAAGACAAAGAGGTAGTGGGAGCCATGCCTTGTTTTCTTTGACTTAGTGGGGGGTAATGCAAAAGGACTAAGAAAGAGAAAGGGAGAGATAAAAGAAGAGAAGGATAGATCTAGCCTGCCTTAACAATATGGATGAACACAAAGTTGGGCTATCCCATAGCTTGTTTGGCTCAACCTATATTATAGGAAGGCCGAGCCAAATATTTTTATGAGTTTGGCTAAGCCCCAGTTACAAACTTTTGGCTTAATTTAAAAACTGGCCAAGCTTGGCCAATGATTTATAAACCTAATAGCCTAACCAGGCCTAACGCAATATTGATGTTTATATCATGGATTGTTGTACCACCTCGTGCCACCCAGTATATGCATCAAGGATCGTTGAACCAGTACCGGTCAGTGACCGGTATGGTACGGTACGATACCGTACCGGTACATGTATCAGTCTTGGTAAATTGAGAAAAAACTATCTTCCTCCCCTCTTTCAAGCAAGGATCGTTGAACCGGACTTGAACTGAACCGAACCGAGCATGAGGTAGACTGAACTGGGTTGTACCGGTCTGAACCGACCTGTATTGTACCGAACCGACCCGTACCGGTTTGGTTTAGGCCAATTTTTATGGTTTGGATCCCGAACCGTTTTTAGGACTAAACTGTATCGGTTCTTGATCGTGCAGTACGGTATGCCCCGAATCGGGTGGTTCGAGATGGTACCGTAAATCCTGATGTGCATATTGTACTATACCAGGTAAGAACCAGTATGCAATACAAATTTGGGTTGGTACAGGCTCCATACTGCCTTGCACAATCTCGTATCCTCTATATCGAGGCGTGCCAAGGCATACCAAGATCTGTATCAACTCGTATTGAGGCATGCCAACATAAAAAGTGAGCAAAATGGTTGGATGGTTATTTTGGCATGGGGTCCATACTGTAGTGTACCAACCCATACCGTACCAAACTAGCAAATATTGGTGCAATATTTGATATTGAGATTGTGGATCTTGATTTATATAACATATACATATATATATATAGGCATATATATTATACCATGGTTTTGGTACTGTCATAACCGCCCGTTTCGGGTGTACCATACTGTACGGCCAAAAACCGGTACGGTTGAGCCCAAAAAAATGGTTAGGAACCTGAACCATAAAAATTAACCTGAATTGGACCGATACGGGTCGGTTCGGTATGGTATGGGTCGGTTTGGACCGTACGACCTGGTTCAGTCCGGTTCGGGTCTAGTTCAACGATCTTTGCTTGAGAGAGGGGAGGAAGATAGTTTTTTTTCAATTCACCAAGATCGGTACATGTATCGGTTCAGTGATCCTTGATTACACAAATATAGTAAAAATATAATGCTAAAATTTTTTTGTGATATAAGTAAAGATACTACTTATTTAAAGAATTATTCTTCTAATCAAGGATTATACATAGATTGCTAATATATACTTGGAATTATAACATAATTATAGAGGGAGAATAAAAGTGTTCTGTCTTTGAATTTTCATTTGTTATTAATTTGGCTTGGCCTAATTTTAATTTGAGGGCTGAACTTGAATGCATGCATAGTGGGCTAAGGATGGGTTTGGTTGATCTTGGGCCAAGTATCTAGTAACCCAATCCAAGCTCGAAACCGCCTATAGCCTAACCTAACCCACCCGATATGCATTCGTATATCACAACGATCCTGCCTCCTTGATACCAAAAACCTTCTAAAAAACATCAATATTTACTCAAATACTTGTTTAGGATAAATTTATAAACAACCAAATAAATTTAATGTCCTGGTGTGGTACCAATATGTTGGACTATCTCAAGAGCAAGATAGTAGCATGGGGATACCCTCCTGATTTGGGACAAACCAGTACAAGGCTCAGTATTTAAACCTTGTTCCAACTATCTAGAGTGATAGCATTAAGCTTGGATGATCTTAGAATTCTTGCCTAAAAACTTGTTAAATAGACCTAGAGTACTATTGATAGCTTACCAACAGATAGCAAGTGCTCTCAGTAGCTTTCTCGTAAAGAGGAAAACATGATAGTAACAAATTGCTTTTCATTATGTTCATATTTTATTGTTAATTTCCAACCAAAAGAAGAGCAACTGACGATCTCTATAAGGGATTGTTTGATGTATTTGGAACTCTCGATCAACAAGCAACCTATGCGGTAAAATTTGAGGGTGAAAGGGTTGGAGTTATTCTATCTCTAAACATAGAAATCAGGGCTCTTGTTAGCTTGGGGGAACATTGGTGTTTAATAGCTGCATGTATTTTTCAATGAAGTTGAGATCTAAAACTCTGGAAGAGAGGCTGCCAATTCTTCCTCGGGTGACCTAGTTTGGCATTCAGAAAGTGCTGGAAAGGTTTGGCATAGACAAGGCCAAACTGGTTGAGACTCCATTTCCCAGTCACATCTCTCTCTAAGCAGCAAAACACCCAAACAAATAAAGAGAGAACATGGAGGACTTTCATGTGACTAGGCATTTGTAGCATTCCCCTTCTCTTTTTTCAGAAGTGAGCAATTCTTCCTTAGGTGACCTGGTTATGGCATTTGAAACACTTCCAAGCTTTCTTTTGACTGCCCTGAGAGTTCGATCTGCCCTTGGACTTGTCTCTAACCCTTTCTTTTAGTTTTCCATGCTTTTCATTCATAGCAAGAACCTCGGAAGTAAAGCTCCCCTTGCAAATCTTCTCTTTGTTCATTTGATCTCAGAATGCCAACACCTCCTCATAGACCCGTGTATCTTTCTCATACACCAAAGTTGTTATGAGACCATCATAAGACTCAAGGAGCAAACACAGCAGCAACAATGCCCTATCCTCCTTATCAACCTTCACATCAAGGCTCATGTGTCTGAGCAAACTTGATTGAACTTTTGGATATGACTGATGAGGTCTCCTCCTTCGGGCATCCTCGGACTATATAGTTGTTTCTTCAACCACACTTGTTTGTCATGTTCTTCCCCATGTAGGTCTTCTTTAGCTTTCTCCCAAAAGGCCTCTTGGCATGGTCTCATGGGAAATCTTGAGCAAAACTTGATCAGCCAAGCACATGCAAATTGTGCTAAATGCTATCTCCTCTAACTCCTCCCAGTCTTCAACATTGATCTTTGCCGCCCTCTCCTTCACCAAAATTTTATAAGTTCTATGTTGTACAAGCAAATCTTTCATTTCATCCTTTGCTTCCATAGGATGAAGTTTTCTTTGCCATCATACTTGTCAAAATCTGCCTTAATACTGCTTGATACCATCGAAAACAACCAACAACAAAAGAAACCCAAAACAGAAAATTCTGCAATCAGTCACCAAAACAGAAAATTGTTTTGCACCCTTACCGAGATCAAATCTGATTCTGATCTTCCTTCCAAGCAACCAGATGTTGGGAACCTCTTCTTCTTCACTTCTACCATGTATAGAAGAACTCACGAAGGTCTGGATATCACCATGAAGGAGATTGGATGAAAACCAGTGTGAAGAACTTGCTGCAGAATTTTTTCTGGTGAACAGAAATTTCTTTTTTCTTTCGTTTGATGTCTCCCTCCCTCGCTTCCATGCGTCACCAGGCCTGATACCAATTGTTGGGAGACTCAAGGCCTTCACGTGGATGCCTGGAATCAGCAGCAAGGGATGTCCTAACTGGCTTAGGCAACAGAAACTCCAATCTTAGTCCGACTAGGATTTCTATGCGGCAGATTTTTTTCTCCTAGCGCCAATTGGTCGAGCACTTTGACTCCCAGCACTTCACCATGAATTTAGATTAGAAATCCTTCTTTTCTTGGAGTCTTGAACACCCTATCCTTGCTGGAATTTTGAGCGGCCAACCAGCAAAGATAGCATGGAGGAAAGAGAGTCCCAGGTGCTTGGGAGTCTCTAGTGTCAAGAGGGAAAAGGCTCCATGCATGAGGTAGAGAGGCGCTGTTTCTTCTTGGCATGAAGACCCTTCTTGGTGGCGTGGAGGAAGGAGAGTGAGGGAGAGATTGGGTTTTGAGGGAGCAAAGAGTTTCAACTGATTCCACCCCATTAAGTTTACATAAGGTACCCTTTTATAGACAAAAGGCTCTCCTAATCCAAATAGGAACATAAACCGAATCTAACTCAAACATTCCCAAGGCTGATTTAACTAGATGAACACTCACCCAATTCTTTGTACATCATGACTTGACCCACTTTCACACCCACTTAGACCTAAACCTGGTTCAACATTGATTAGCCCATATCAAGACCCAAATCCCCTTGGACTTGACACCATGAAGGGTGCAACCTCCATCCTAGGGCCAATTGACCCTAGACCTAGGACTCAGTTAGCCCTAGCCTCTTGGAGCCAATGCTGTGGCCCCTCACCTGGGCTCCCAAGGCTTGGGAGCACCATAGTTGAGCTTACAATGGCCCTTTTGAGAAAATAGGAATCAATGTCAGTCTGTGATTGGGCCGTGTACAATGAGGGATAAACAGTTCACAGCAATTTATTTTCTGATATCATGTTAACTAACTACTTTTATACAAAATCTTAGGCTATTAGGGAATGGGTAAATAAGGTATATCAAGCTTAGCAAGAAGTATTGATTAGAAATTCCATGCTATGCTTAACTAACCTTGCAATTGCCTATCCATCATGACTTGATATTTTTTGTTTTTTAGTGTGTGTTGGTTGTGGGGTGTTGGAGCTGTGATTGTCATTAACTCATGCAGCTTCTGGATGATAATGATGCACATGGAAGCAGCTAGGAATATTTTGAGCAGTGGTAGAATTAAAATCAAGCATAGAGCATATATAATTCACTTGAAATGACTTGATAATGCTGATGGTCTAAAGATATCTAGAGTGGAATGTAATAATCTCCAGTTTGCTCTTTCCAGTTGAGCCAGTGGCGCATTGCTGATGAATATGATGGTCAAGTCCGTGAAGTGACCTTCAGATCATTGTGTCACAGCCCCTTGTGTCCTCCAGACACTGCTGTGATGGAGCGACAGCATGCTATTCTTTCAAGTGACAAGAGAACCTTGGTATAGTTGAGTTACTTGACAAACTGCTATTGACTGTAGTCTTTCAATTAACCTATCATGATTTTACGCAATTTCTTTCTTTTTTCCAATGCAAATTAGATTTCTTTCCCAAATATTTTTATTTCAGGTCTATGAGACAGTGCAACAGGCACACGATGTGTCCATTTGGTTCCTACTTTGAGGTATGTAATAATTCACGGACATGCTTTGTACAACATATTGCTGTACAATTAATTGGTGCTGCTGTCTAATTCTAATGCTCATCTTCATTGAACCTGGAAAGATAGAAATGACAACTGAGCTTACCCTGAATCTGGATGAATTGCAAAAAATGATTCATAAATCTGTTCCCAATTTAGGTTAAGCTTCCTTCATAGATGTTAATCTTGACAAGGTATGCTTTAGAAGAGTTTGGCATTCCATCTCATCTTGAGATCTACTGGGGTCAGCACCAAGTAATTAGGTTGTTGTAAGGTCACTACCAAGCAAGCGTGGAGTAACAGTAGTTGCTTCTCATACAGACAAAACTATTCACCAACATTTTTACTTTTTTAGCAATCCTTTATGAGCATAAACTTGGTTTTTGTAGATTTATATCACTTTCTGGCCTTAAAGTGCTTCTATGACTGCAAATGACCAATTGTAAACATCAAAAAGACAAAAACAGTCTACAACAAAACAATTAAGAATATTTGGATCTCTCTAAACCTGTTATAGCATGTTTAGTTTTCTATGGACTTGATAAATCTTTTATTTTGGAAATTTAACACCAAGGAAGATTTGTTTCTTTCTTCAAACTTATTCAAACTCAACAGCAATAATTTCAAATTGGTCTTTGATAAATCTATACATTGTAGCAACTCAAAGGATATGGCTATATATAATTATGATAATTCTTTTTTAGTTAGATACAAATTCTATACCCATTAAAAAGAATTTGCAGAAGCTCCTTAAAGAATGTTAATTGAGTTCTATACATATCTTAGGAACAATTGTCAATTGCTCGTGTTAAATATTAAAACTTACTTGCTCCTATCACCTGGTTTCGATAGTTGATGTGTCATGGATAAAACACATGTTGGAACTTGTGTGATGCTAACTTCTCATGCTGATTGATCAAGCATGGGAATTCCTGTTAAATTTTGACTTCTTATAGTATGTCATGATCCATTCCTATTTTTTGCTTGTATTATTAAGAAGCTAGTTACAATTCAATGATGTGAATCTATGAAACATTTTACTTGCCATAGAAGTGTAGTCCATAAAATATAGAATCGGAGATTTTGGTGTCGAATAGATTTTTTTACTCAATTGGTCCCTCATTATTGTCTCCTTTGTTAATCCTTTTTTCGGTAGCCAAAATCATCTCTAAATATTTTAATTATGAAAGTTCCAAAGACTTCAATTTGTAATATCCAGTCACATTAAGATTTCTGATGGTTAAATATGTGAATATGGCAAAAGATTTGATTTGATGAAAGGAAATTGTAATTAATTCATTTGTTACAGATTCACTCCAAGTGGTCATTGAAAACAAATTCTGAGACTGCCTGTTTGTTGGATATAAGATTGGTAAGTTATGTATGCATCCTATTCTTTGTCTTAATCAAAGTTTCCGAAAGTATGCCGAACCATCCGGTCCAGCCTGTACATAACCATACCAAGCTTGAATCAGGTCAGTTTGGCGATGAAAATCAATTCTGGAATCAAATTGGTTGGAACTGTGCTGAACCAAGATGTTTGGCAAGGTTTCAAGCTCAACTAGGCGGTTTAGCATAGTTTCAAGCTGAACCGGGCGGTTTGGCACCGTTCTAATTTTTTTCTTTTAAGGTGGCTGGGAGGAGAGAAGGCCCGAGACTTCTCTTCTCTTTCAACTTATTTCTACAGGGAAAAAAGAGAAAAACATAAGAAAAATATGGAGAAATCAAAAATTAATTATAAGGGAGCTTTTTTCACTTTACCCTTGCAAAAGCCTATTAATATCTTATTTCATCGATATAAACCTATCGAAGTACATGATTTAGAAAACCATTTGTCAAAAACTTCAATAATATCCTAATCTAAATCTACTAAACATGACTGATTTCATATCCTGCCCTATTTTTAAGTTGATTTTTATCAAACAAAAAATATTTTCTTAATTCCTTGGGACAACATTGGTGAAGGTCAATGCATCTCATTTGGAAGGATTTGCAACAATTTATTTCTTGTTTCTATTTAAAATTTCTAGTAGACTTTTTGATTATGAGTATCACAGTTATCAAAATTTATAAGTTTTTTTACATAGGAAATACTTGCTTAGGGTTTCCTATTTGAATTGGCTAGTAGATGCTTACAAATATCCCAGCCTAACTATTATTCTAGGAAAGTAATTTACCTCTATGATTATTATATGAAATTGGAGGAAAGCACAACTATAGTTATATAAAGATAAAAAGGCATCAATATATTTGGACAAAAATGAACATCACAAGAAAAAATCATATTAGCCATTTATATCATAATAAAATATTTTATAGTAATTATCGATTCAGCTATGATTATTATATGAAAATAGAGAAAAGTATGTTATATAAAGATGGAAAAGCATTAAGATATTTGAAAAAAAATAAGTAACCACATTAGCCATTTCATTCCATAATAAACATTTGAAAAAATAAGTACCACCATTTTTTCTTATGCTATCATATGAAAATGAAGGAACGATATTATATAAAGATGAAAAAGCATTAATATTTGAAAAAAAAAATGAACAGTGCTAGAAAAAATATATTAACTATTTCATACCATAATAGTATATTTCATAGTAATCATCCATGATTCAGGATGATTTATCTATGGCTATCTATCTATTATATAACTAAATTTGTACTACAGATTCAATGGCTACCACATGTCATCTTTTCCTAGCCCTTTTTCCTACTCAAAATTACACTTTCTATATAACAATGAAAGCTATAAAAGTAAAAAAATCTGTCTTAGTTTTGGAGGGAAATTTCCCTCCAAAACTTGCACCATATTTGTGTATTCTAGAGGGAATTTCCTAAATATCAAAATTTTGAAATAAATTTTGAATAGATTTAAGATGATAGGTGTAATATAATAAATAATAAATTTTATTAAATAAATTTTGAATTATACCAAACATCAAAATTGTTATACTTCGTGCATCATATGGGCCAGCATTTAGTTATATGAAAATGGAGGAAAGCATATTATATAAAGATGCAAAAACATCAAGATATTTGAGGAAATAAGTAACCACATTAGTTATTTCATATCATAATAGACATTTGAAAAAACAAGTAACTATATTTTTTCTCGTGCTATCATATGAAAATGGAAGAAAGTATAATATATAAAAATCGAAAGGCATCAATTCATTTGGAAAAAAAGGAGACTGAACAAGAAAAAAATTATATAGCCATTTTATACCATAATAGTATATTTCATAGTAACCTTCCATGATTAAGGATGATTCAACTATGGCTATTATATAAAAATGAAGGAAAGTATATTATATAAAGATGGAAATACATCAAAATATTTGGAAAAACAACAAGATAAAAAGACATCAATTTGGATATAAGATCATTCAATAAATTTTAAAAAAACTGATTATATACTCTAAGAAACAAAAAAAATTGAAAAAGAAAAAATAAAAAAAGAAAAAAAAATTGGCATGCGGTCAATCGGCATCCCTGCCCATACTGTGTCAGTATGGTACCATACCATACCGGCTCGTAACCGGTTCAAGTACCGATACCGGTTCAAAAATCCTTGGTCTTAATAACTTTTTCTTACATATCATTTGTTACTTTTGGGTTCTAGTCTTTAATAATGTTTATTTTGATTCTTTACTGAATTATGGGCATTTTGCAGGCATAAATTTCAAGAAATGGTGCATTATACAATCTAAGATAAAGTCTGGAGCAACTGAAGAGGTGTGCATCTCTTATGCTGTGATCATATTTTCATCTAATTTCTTCTTCATTCTTTGTTCCTCTTGCAACTCTGCTCGTAGGATGCCCATGTTGTCTCATTGTTTCAACAAATACCATTTTAACATGCCCAGATTGCATAACATATAGTGCATTGTAGAATTAGCTGTGTTGATTAGCCCATACTTGCCTCTCTTTTCTAGTCTGCTTTAAATGTTTAATCTTTGGCTGACATTTCAAGTGTCTTGGCTGCAGTACAGGAGAGAAGTGGGGCAGATGTTGGAATCAGCTCGTGCATATATTCTGAAGAACAAGGATTGTGGCATTGAGATGTATAAGGGATCAGATTCTCCTTCCTCGATTCATGGTAGCTGAAGACCACCACTTCCCATTCCATTTTCTCTTTGTTTACCAATTACCATTCCTTTTGTCTTGCAGTCTAAGAGTTGATATGTTCCTATCATCTTAAGGTGTTCTCTTTAACCAGAGCAGATATATTGATTGCTCTCATAGTGGTGTTGTACCATCAACCAGTGTTCACATGAGAATGCCTGTGGTTTGGTCTTATGCCTGTCAAATATTTATGTATAACATGTTTCTTCAAATAAAGAACAATTCCCACACGGAGAGCCCCCACACCAGCCCACAAACTTAGGTACAAAAGTTTTAGATTTATCATACTATTGTAGAAAGAATGTTTCAAGCTTTTGTGGGTCATTCATTTCATTTAAGATATTGGTAAGTTAAATATAAATGGCTCCACAGGTGATGCTGTTTAGCCACCTTTTAATTGTACAGCACCATTTCTGGCGATCATAATTTGAATGGGACTTTTCATGTTGATTCTGTCATATTTGATATCAATTAAGCATAGCTGCTAACTGTTAGACAATTTCAAAATTTTAATTAATTTTCTGACCTTTTCGTCCATTATGGGCTATTTCTTTTGGTGCTAGTCATTTGGCAGAACAGCAAATTAAGTTGGAAAAAAAAAACCCACTAAACATTGGTATCTCAAACTACTTTTATTTTAGTTCTAGAAGATCATTGTTCTCAATATCTTGCAATTTACTTAAGTTGGACTAGTAGGTTTTTGCGCAAAAAAATACAAGTGCCTTGTCATGCATGGCATGGTCGGGAGTGCTAGCTGGCTAACCAAACAGCTGTATGATGTAGTTTCTCACTTTCTTCTCAAGTTTTCTATTTATATGTTTTACTCTTGGACCAATGCAAGTTTAATTGGATAAACTTGGAGCATTGGTAGGTTCATGTAGTTTCTAACTGTAGAAGAGGTGCACCTAACCAAACACATGTTTGATGCACTTTTTGGTCAAGTTTTTCTTACATACATTATTTTACTCTTGGACTGATGCAATTTACTTGGATGATAAATGGAGCACTCATAGGTTTGTCTAGTTTTTTAACTGTAGAGGTAGTTACCAAAATCTAACCTCCAGTTCTGCTCCTTTGTTGCAATTACTGTGAGCTTACTGTCTATTTTTTCCCTTCTCTCTCTATCTTTTTATTTTATTTTTTTCCATCTACTGCTTTCAACGGTCCCTTTTATTTTCACCAGTTGCAGGAGCTGCCTGTTTAGCTTATCAGGTAATTAGCTGCAGACATGTGCTCCCTCCCCGCTTACTCTCTTAGGTAATTTTGCCAATTTTGCTTACTTTGAAAGAGCCTACGGGATTGTGCTTCTTCTGTATTTCTCTTCTTTACCCATTCTCTCTGCCAGCTGACTTCATAACTTTGGTTCTTGTTCTGTTTCTTTATTTCCTATTATGTTTTGCAATATATACCCTCAGTTTTCTTACCAAAAAAAGCCTACCGTTTTCAAGGTTCTACTGCGTATAGCTAAAAAGAATTGTCAAATCATTCTACTTTGATGTGCTTGCGCGCTCCATCAGGATTCATGAAGCATCTGAAATAAAACGTGCATGTGACATGTGCACTAACATGATCAGATGATACTATTATTTCATTATCATCCATTATTTCTCATGATAATGGATAATAATTGCCATAATAGTAGTTATTATTTATCTCAAAAATATTATTAGATAATTTTTTTTATTTTAAAATAATTTAATAATAATTATATTTTTTATCATAATGTCAAAATTATATATATATATATATATATGTATGTATGTATGTAATGAGTGCCACAATTCCTATCCGTAACATTTTGCTCCTCATGGAAGAGAGCTCCCATCAGACTACTTCCATGAATTAAATGGATGCCCGTCTCCTTGGCAACCTAAAAAGAAAAGAGAATTTTTTCTGGTTAAGAAATCTCCTTCTAGTTGTTTTGGAACAATAAGAGATTCTCTTGAATAAATATAGGTTAATTTTGATGGCAATATGCTATTAGGTGGTGGTCCTGCTTATGAGATCAAATTAATACGTTCTAAGAAGAAATATTTGAATATCAATCTCATGGATTTCATAAGTATCATAAGGGTGCTATTGGGTAGGCAAAAGTTCACATTTCCAGGTGCCTTATAAATAGTTTTAGTGTTAGAAACCCCATTGGAAGGTGTGATAGCCCGGAATGGGAGGCCAGTGGTCAAGCTCGAAATGTAAGTATCCGAAAAAGTTCTTGCTATCTTCCCTTAAATTAAAAGTTAGTGGACTAAAAAGATAAAGCTCCGAAAAAAAGTTCCTACTGGCCGGCCACCTTTAGACCTTTATCCTTCTCTGACAGAAGAAAACAAAAGAAAAGATATGACATGGGAGACCCATGGCTGGTAAAAAGAAAAATTAAGAGATTAATGGCACTCATTACCTGCCAATCGGGTCTGGCCACTGTATCAATTCTCATTGAAGACAAACCCACTATAAATGCAAATATCTGATAAAATTTTTGAATTCAAGATGGGTCCACTACATAAATGTAAATATTTGATAGAATTTTGGAATTCAAGACATTTCCTATATTGTATTTTTACTTGACAGTCTCATTCAAGATATGCCTCACTATCATAATTTCTTGATTTACTCAACCATGATCAAGACTCTCATTCAAGATGGGCCCACCATTTTACTCAATCACAATCAAGCCATGTGTCAAATTTAGTCCTTCATGGTATATTTGAAAGGTAGAATTACTCCATAATCCAATATGTCAATATGAGATTTCATCCATTATCTGACATGTTAACATGGGATTTCATCTCTAATACCCATTTATCATTTTACTAAATATATAGATGATGGATGAATCTATACATAGGCTAATTTGTATTGTAAGACAATGTTTTATTTTGACCATATAAGACATATATAATTCCTGAAAAGAGGTGATTAAGAAAGGTTTAGCATTTGACTTATGTTCAAAGCTCGAGTAAGTTTTTATATTCAGAAAATTGATGGAATTAAAATATTTTCATACAGAATCCTGGCCAAGAAATTGCAATAGAATCTTTATATACTCCACTATATTGCCCCCTTTTTCTAAAAAGGTAAGGCAATAAGCCTTTCTGAGCGAGTATAATTTGTTTCTTTCTTGTGGCTCATCTATAAGCATATTGTATGCATTAAACATTGGTTCACAAAAGTCATACAAGTTTTTGCTATATTAAGCAAGGGTAAAGTCAAGCAACATGGATATCGTGCTAGGCTAAGCCTGCATATAGATGAAGAGGGGGAAGACAAATAATATTAGGTTCTCAATACATTGGCAACGATGATGATATAACTTGAAGATGAGATCTCATAAAGAGGCAGCCAAATTTATCCTATAGATCTCATTGAAATAAAACTCTAAATTGTTTGCATTTGTATCTATTTTTTATTACACTATAGTTTTTGAAGTAAACCAATTTAGCAGTTGGATAAATTGTATGATGCTAGGGATTTTTTTTTTATTTTAATGAAGGGCTTGCATGTAATGAGCTGCATAAGAAGAGGTGGCCTTCCTTGAATACCCTTGACCCTCTTGAATTTTGGTACCACTATCCTCTCACTTTATTTTGCACAAACATCATTGCTAAATATATAATATCTAAATATTCATTGCTGATCATAAAAGTTTTGAACATATCAATTCAAATTAATTGTAGATGTTTAGATTTGATAAATATTTGCAGCTATCTATATAAGAGTGTTGTATATTATATCTTTATATATGGATGGACTGTGCTCTTCTCGGAGGGAAGGATATTTACTTTGCTCAAGTTCAAAATTAATAACTAGGCACTTAAATTGAAGATCCATACTATTGATTATGATATTTAACTTGAAACGATGATTCAATTGGTCAATAATCTTTCAAATTCCGATTTAGTAGCAATTGTTCCCAAATCACCTTCTATACTCTCTCCCACCCCCTCAATCTTACTATATCAAATCTTAGACCTTCCTTGTCTTTCAAAGCCCAGAATGGAGCCATCTTCAGCAGTCAGTCTACTCCTTATCTCTCTACTGCATCTTTTCTTCCCTGAATCAATAGAAAAGAGAAAAAGAAGAGGGAGTGGTGGAGAAATAAACAAAGAGAACTATAAGCAACAACATCTACATACCTCTAGCATTCTCATCTCCCCCCTCTCCCTCCTCTCTGTTGTTGTGATGTGTCCTTTTCATGCAACTACATAGTCCTATTATCCTATGATAGGGTTCTTCTTTTTCCTGATGTCTTTGGCATCTTAATCTACCCTATGCCCTGCCACACCCCATTCCCTAATACTTTGGGTGGCTAGATGTAAATTTTAGCTTAACCTTCCCTATGGTGTGTCATACCCCAACCCGCAGCCCAAACCAGATGTATGATAGATGGCCACATTTCTTAACGTTTAATTTCACGGGACATACAAGGCTTACCTTTCAAACATATGTATAGTTAATTTTTAATTCAGGCAGTGGTAAAAAGTAACAATCAACTAATTGTGATACTTTTTTTTAAAAAAAATTACAAACCTAAAGAATTACATAGAGCTCTTAAAATTTAATAATTTATTTAAAGAAAATCTAATTTATTTTCTTCTAGATTCTAAACTTCTCACAGCACAATCCCATGCCCTGACTACTCAATATTTGAAAAAGAAAAAAAAAAAAAAAAAAAGATATAATGAGCTCTACAAGCCTAGCAAGTTATTAGGAGTCTTAGATCGAAAACATTATCTCAATACAAATGCTAGTTCATTCAAGATTGAGTTGGGCTCAACTTGATGCTAAATCCTCGTAGCATATTGACAAAGGGAACGAAAAAACTTTATTCACTACCTTGCAATTATTTTCTCCACGTGAACAATATGCAGTAAATTATGGATAAAACAAAATAATATGTATGTAAAACTTAAAATGCAATATTCACTAGTCACTAGACACATACATCAATATATCCCATAACGTCCCCGTGATGTTCTTTATATACAAAAGCACCAGTAGATTTATTGGCTATCACAACTTCAAGCATCTCCATGGACAGAAGAATAAAACATCAACATATAAATTCTCTTGTGACTGACCAACATGAAAATTTTTATAGCTTTTAGTTTGGTTGTACAATTGGCAGGATAAAGTTAGTTACACATGTTAAACCTCAACTTAAGTTGGCTCTTAAACAGATGAATATTGCAAGGCTTGCTTTTATCTTGGATAGGCTGAAGCCCCTTTCAAAGGCTTGCTCTAATTGCTCCCTTGTTCCAGCAATTTGAATAGCTGTATCTAGTGTAAATCATCCTACACATCAACAGAGTATACTAGATTTAAATAAGTAAATAATAGAACCTTTGACTCCTTTTGGCTCTTTTACATAGCCTAGTCCTTGTAAAATATCTCTTCTTCAAACAATAGGATTGCTACGACCAAAAACTTCAAAATCTTCTGAATACAATCCTTTAAATAAGATGCCACTTTCAATTACATGAAGGGATATATGATTCTGCTTACCCTTTCTTCCATGATAATACCCTCTTTGCTGCTTGAGTTGCTTAGTTTTCAATTTTGAAATGATACAATTAAGTCTGTTTTTGTTAAAACATTCTCATAGTTGTTCAATACTTTGCTTTACAACATCAAATGCCTGTCTTACCAGATCAAAATATCAAATTAATCTTCAATATGGAAATCATATTGAATAACAAATGCTACCTAAGTCAGAACATCTCCTAATTATGTATGTGAAAAATATATTTTCTATAAACCAGTGCGATAAGGTGTCTTTTTAACCCTTTCAGAAACTTTCTATTCTCCAATAACTCCAACTTTTTCTACAAAGCTAGTCGGGCTAAACTTAATCAATTCCTTATATTTTAAAGAAATTTGTGAGAGGACTCCATGAAAAGAAGACATGCTTAAAAACTGAAAAGATCCAGAAAACATCCTAACTATATATATATATAGTAGCAGACAAAGGAAACGAAAAAGCTTTATTCACTACCTTGGAATTGATGCAGAATTCATTGGTTGAGATTTGGTGAATCTTATCATTAATGGGCTCTTTTTTGACATAAGCAAGGTGACAAATGGTTGCAATTATTTTCTTCACCTGAACAATATGTAATAAATTATAATGGATAAAACAATATAATATGTATGTAGAACTTAAAATGTAATGCTCACTAGACACATACATCAACATACCAATAATGTCATGGCGATGTTTTTTATATATAAGAGCCCCAGCACATTTATTAGCTATCACAACTTCAGGCATCCCCCTGGACAGAAGAATAAAACATAACATATAAATTCTCTTATGACTGGCCAACTTGAAAATTTTATAGCTTTTAGTTTGGTTGTACAATTGGCAGGATAAAGCCAGTTACATATATGAAGCCTTAACTTAATAATTGACTTTTAAACTTAAACAGATGAATATTGCAAGGCTTGCTTTTATCTTGAAGAGGTTGAAGCCCCTTTCAAAGGCTGTTTTCTTAGTATGAGGCATCAGATTTTCCTTAATTCAGGATAGCTGAAGACCACACTTCCCATTCCATCTTCTCTTGTTTACCATTCCTTTTGTCTTGCAGTCTAAGAATTAATATGTTCCTATTATCTTAAGCTGCTCTCTTTTAACCATAGCAAATACATCGATTGCTCTCATCATGGTATTGTACTATCAACTAGTGTTTTTCTTTTTTTTTTTTTTTGATAAGAATAAGGAATGGAGAAGGGTGACCGGCATAGCTATTTTTCTGAACGTGACCATAAGGACCCCTACTCTACTGAAAAATATTCGATGTATGGCAACAATAAAGATGGCTTAGCCATTCTCTATTATATTAGATAGGTATGTTATCTCAGCCCTACCAAAGCATCAACTGATCCAATAACTAATTCCATGTACCACGTTCAGGTATCTATGATAAATTTCTTCATTCAATTGATTCCAGTAATTACTCGAATCTTAAATATGAGAAGTATGGAACCACAGCTAGTACTAGCTGAACTATCATCTTGGTGGTTCATCAACCAGAGTTTGCATGAAAATATACGAGTAGTTTGTTTTTATGCTTGTCAAATACTTATGTATAACAGGTTGCTTCCGATAAAGAACAATTCCCACACGGAGAGCCTCCACACCAGCCAACAAACTTTAGGTACAAAACTTGTAGATTTATCATACTATAGTAGAAAGAATTGTTCAAACTTTTGTGGGTCATTCATTCCAATATATTGGTAAGGTAAAATATAAATGGCTCCGCAGCTGATGCTGCTTAGCTACCTTTTAATTGTACAGCACCATTTCTGGCAATTGTAATTTGAATGGGAACTTTCATGTTGATTCTCTCATATTTGATATCAATTAAGCATAGCTGCTAACTGTTAGATGATTTCACATTTTTAATTAATTTCCAATCTTTTCCTTCACTCATGGGCTATTTCTGTTGGTGCTAGTCATTGGTATTTGAAACTATGTTTTAGTTCTAGAAGATCATTGTTCATGATATCTTGCAATGGACTTAAGTTTGTACTTGTAGGTTTTTGGGCCAAAAAATACATACATGTGCCGTGACCTGCATGGCATGCTGGCTAACCAAAGAGTACGTGTATGATGTAGTCTCTTGTCAAGTTTTCTATTTATGTGTTTTACTCTTGGACTAATAATGCAAGTTTAGTTGGATAAACGTAGAGCATTGGTAGGTTCGTGTAGTTTCTAATCGTAGAAGAGGTGCAGCTAACCAAACACATGTTTGACGCACTTTTTGGTCAAGTTTTCTTATTTACATTATTTTACTCTTTAGCTGATGCAAATTTGCTTCTCCTTATACTTTGGGGTTCCTTTCTATGCTACTGTTATGTTATATGTCGGCAGCCCAGGGATTTTGTCGGCATTGTAAATAACCTCTTTTAATCAATGGCGTATTTCTCTACAACCCCCCCCCCCCGCAAAAAAAAAAAAAAAAAAAAAAAAAAAAAACATTATTTATGTGATAGTTTGTAATTGTCAATTACAATGCTAAAGATGTATAATGATTATAATTTTCCTCGTTAACATATATATATATATATATATTAATCAATGGCGTATTTCTTCTACAACCCCCCCCCCCGCAAAAAAAAAAAAAAAAAAAAAAAAAAAAAAAAAAAAAAAAAATTATTATGTGATAGTTTGTAATTGTCAATTACAATGCTAAATGATGTATTATATGATTTTTATAATTTTTCGTTAACATATATATATATATATATATAATAATAATAATAATAACTAGATTTGTATTCATTTATATGATCATTATTTTTTTTATTTTGTTACTGTTCTTTAGTTACTCTATGAAAAAAAAAAATTGAGAGAAATATAAAAATTTAAATTTAAAGATCTATTAGAAATGAAATAAAAGAATATGGAAAAAAAAAATGGATAGATTTCAAGAAAATAAATTCATTTAAAATTTTAAATTTAAAAATTAAAGCCATGAAAAAATTGATTATAATAACTATTATTTTGAACCTTAGTTTGAGGATTAGCCTTTTGATTATTCCCCCGCCGCCCTCAACCCCCCCCCCCCCCCCTCCCCCCCAAGCGTATATGAGGTTTAGAGACCCTTCCCTAGCTAGGAGCTTATCAGGGTATCCTTCATCAACTTAAGGCTAAGTAGCTCCCGTTACTTGCAAATACAAGGGTCCCCTTCTTTGATTTTTGTCCCAACATAAGATCATTGGTCCCCGTTTTTACTGTGGCCTTATGCTATTGTCTCTTTCTGTGTCTCTTTCCATCAAGCCTTCCAGGCTCAGATTCCTTGAGGTCGCATCAAATATATGAGGTTGGGATTAGGGAGATAAGACGCAGAGAATTGATCACTAAAGTTGGCCGATCACATGGCCAAAACATGAAAATGAAAATGAAATGTATCTTTAGATTATCAAAATTTTTCATATAATTACCTCGTGCTGATAGATAATTTGTAATACCCGGTCCAAAAAAAAGAAAAAAAGAAAAGAAAGAAAAACAGGAGAGGAAGAGGACTTCCACTGGGAGTCCTCTTCTCTCTCAAATCTTCATTGAAGATGAGGGGAGTTTCCTACCTAAATTAAGTTTGGGCAGTCCTAGAATCTCATTATAAGTATTGCTCTTCTTACCCCTTTGAATCCCACCAAAATTTTTCAAGAAAAATATCATTAATTCTAGATTTTCCTTTGAGTTTTCCTTGGATTTTTGTGGAAATAAATCGTTGGAATCACATCTTAGGCACCATCAGATTGAGGTATGAACCCTTGTTCTTCCTTCCTTTCCTTTTTCTAGCCTCGTGGTGGTCGTCGTTGCCATCATTTTAGACTGGCAAGATGCCGGTCTGGTTTGAACGGAGGGCTCATCTGTTTCAAGCTTTTCCCTACTTTGGACCAAGCAGAAGAAATGAACGAGGAAAGAGGAGAAGAAAAGAAAAGAAAAAAAAAGAGAAGAGAACAAGAAAAGAAAGGAAAAGAAAAAGAAGGGGAGAAGAAAAGAAAGGAAAAATAAAAGAAAAAAAGGGAGAGAGAAAGAAGAGAGAAAGAGAAGAGAGAGAAATAAAAGAGAAAGAGGAGAGAGAAGAGGAGAGGGAAAGAGGAGAGAGAGGAGAGAAAAAGAGGAAAGAGAGAGGAAAGAATGGTGAGATAAATAAATAAATAAAATTTGGAAAGGAAGATCTAAATATTTTTTTCAAGAGATCAAAAAATTATAAAGTTGGGCCTAAGGATCAGTGGATGAACGCTGATAAAATTAGATAGAATGTTTGGGATTTATAATTGCTATAAAATTATTTATTGATATTAAGATTATTATTATAGGATGATTTTCTGGATAGGAAACATCGAGCGAATTTCTAGTACCTAGGTTGGAATTCAAGTTTAGATTGGTATCTAATATATTAAGTCTGTCACCAGTTGAGGTAAGGATTTCTGAACATGATCAGCAGTTTTATAAATATATTATATGATATGATTTTGATCCTTGGACATGAGCATTGGCATATATAATTTTATGTATTATATATTAATTTTTACAATTATGATTGCTGGTACTACTATTTATATTTTTCGTATGATAAATTTCTATCAAATATGACTATTTGGGTAGTTTGGATTATGATATAATTATTATAAATCTTGAAAAGAGTATGATTTAAAAACATATCTGAGATATGATAAATTGATATTCAAGAAAAGGGGATGTTTGGACTAGCCACGCCATGGGCCAAATTGTGATTACTGAGATTGCCGGTCAAAAATTGGAGTGTGACAATGAGATTGCCAGTCACAGGCTAGAGTGCGATAATAAGATTATCGGTCACAGGCTGAGTGTGATAATGAGATTGCCCGTCATAGGCTAGAGTGCGATAATAAGATTATCGGTCACAGGCTAGAGTGTGATAATGAGATTGCCCGTCAGGCTATATGGCTAGAGTGTGACAATGAACTCGCCAATCACAGGCTGGAGTATGACAATGAGATTGCCTGTCACAGGCTGGAGTATGACAACGAGCTTGCCAGTCATTGGCTGAAGTGTGATACTAAGATTGCTAGTCATGGATGAAAGCATGACCATGGTTAGTCCAGAACCTAAGAAAGAAGGATGACTAAATTGAAATATAAAAAGGAAACATGATTTTTTCAAAGGTTTTGTTATATGTAGTATTTGAGTTTTTTGGTTGCATGACATGATATACTCTTATCTTCCTATTATTTTTAAATTGTATTATTATTAGTGTGACTGTATGGAGTCCTTGATGGGCTATAAAGCTCACTTTTCACTTTTATTTTTTTTAGAGTTGCAGGATACATAGCAAGGATCGAGTCGAACATGAGATTGAGTACCAGAATTTTTAGATTATTTAGTTAGTTCTATTCTTGATATCCAGGTAACGAACAAGTTGATCATTTAGTGATAATGATTGAACGAGTAATTATTTAGTTATTATTAATTATCTTAATGGTGTTTGGTTAATTAAATTTAATTTCTAGGAATGATGAGAATCTTATGTACTTAAATCGGGCATGATCTCTAGGATGATTTCTAGAGTTTGTGCGGCCGGTCATGTAGCTGATCCCAGTACTAGATTCGGTGCATGACAGAATGCTATTAGAGCTTAGATTATGATTACTTGAGACTGTGATATAAGTGGTCAGAAAAAAATTATATGAAGGTTATTAGGACATGATAAAATGATATCGAGACTTAGATTATGATTATATGGGACTATGACATAAGTGATTAGGATATAACATAGATGATATCGAAACTTAAGTTATGATTACTTGGAACTATGACATAAATATTAAGACATGATATGAATAATATTGAAGCCTAGGTTATGATCACTTGGGATTGCGATATAAGTGATTAAGATATGATTTTAATGATATCGAAATTTAGATTATAATCACTACAAACTATGACTTGAGAGATATTTGAACTTAGTGTTTTGATCAGTCGGGACATGATAAAAGTTACAAGAATGGATTTGAAGTTTAGATTTTCAATCTTTAGATATTGTGCATAAAACCAGTCATTTGATTAGTACAAAAGATGAACATAATTTTATTTTTAATATTAGTGAGATTGATTTAGGATGAGTGTAAAGAACTGAATGTTTTATACTATTTGATTATGATAAGTAAGCCTATGATAAATATGGAGAGCTGGAAGATATGTCTTTGCCTTTGATAAGTGGGTTTGACCCAAGTATCAAATGTACTGGCCTAAAAGTATAGTATGTTATGTTAATGGGTTATGTTAAATATGTATATTTAATTATTAATTGAATAATTTTGGAATCCTAAACTTGATATACATGCAGATCATGATAACATGCTAGTTTTATTGTTAATTATCGGATTGTAAATCTTAGGACTATTATAAGGAGATGTTTAGGATATATGTTATAAAAGAGTTTAATGATATAGAAAGGATAAAATTTTTCGAAGAACATGTATATGGATTATGATTGAAATTGTATAAGAGAAAAAGTGTTTGGAATAAATATTTATCCTATTAGTAGATTAGATTACATTTTGTAGACATGATATTGTTGGGTTTCGGTGGCACAGTGGAAGAATGGATTTAAAATTTATTTTGATACTCCAAACAACTTGAAACCCTAAGCCCAAGATCCCTTATTCATTACAATTAACAAGTCATTCAATTAGGGTTTTGAAGAATACTTGGAATGCTAATTTCTTCTTCTTTCCACTAGGCATACAAGTGCATGCCCTCCAGAGGTGATCCACACAGGAATTGATCCTAGGAAGCACTCCTTAGTAGGTTGCTTAAACCACTGGGACTCTTTACTTTGGCCTTTCTTCCTTTGGCAGCCTCTCCTTCCTTGCTCAGACCCTTGCCCTCTAGTAGAGCACTATGAGCCTTCTCCAAAACCTCTCTTCACTCTCTTTGTCACTTCCTAAATCTCTTCATGAACCCTTGTCTTAAATGGTGGACTTGTCTTAAGGCAAAACTTATGTCCTAACAAGGCAGGAAGAGACTAGGTGAATAGAGTGACAGAATGTAAGAGTGTAAGAAAGAAGGAAATCAGATTACCTTCGGCCTTAACATCGAAGGCTATTTATAGGAGATAGGGAGGCACCAAAAGTGGCTCTTCATTAGCCCTTTGATCTGTCAATCAACATATCATTTGGTATATGTTTCTAAAAATATCAATTATTTAAATAATTTTTAATAAAATTATCTTTATTTTTCAGATCTTTTCAGAACCTGAATTAGATTTAATGACAACCCTTAAGAATGAGACCATTAGTCCAAAACTAAAAAAGTTTGATGGATCCCATTTTAAGATGTAGCAAAGTCAAATAAAGTTTTGACTAACTACTTTTGATCTTTGCTCAGTAATCGACCAGTCTACTAGTTCTAGTTCAATCACTCTTACTATCTTAGAAGAGGATTACATATGTAAAGATAAATTCTTAGTACCATTTCTGACTCATTCTAAGATATTTAATTGTTAGCTAAAAGTGTAAAAGAATTGTAAGATGTCCAAAATCTAATATGGCTTTGATGATGCTAGAATTGAATGATTCAATACTGCATCATTCTTGGATATAATATGCTAGAAGACAAATCTATAAATGACCAGCTTCACAAATTCCAAGAATACCTTAATAAGCTTCAAGTCAATGGGATAAATTCTCAGAAAGATTCAAGGTCTCTATCATTCTAGATAAGATGCCTCCTTCCTGAAATGGCTTTATCAAAGATCAACTCCAAAAAAAGAGAGCTAATCCTAACCCAACTGCTGAACTCTATCAAAATAGAAAACTAACATAGCTCCAAAAACTAGCTTACCATAATTGAAGGGTCCAGCTAACCTAATCCAATAAAACCAGACCAGCAGCAATACCAAACTAAAATCAAAACTTATATTTCAACCAAACAATAATACTAGTCAAACCAACCTAACTGTCCATAATTCAATTAAATTCAAACATAAAGTAAAACCTTCAAAGCCAATAACTCAAGATCTAATAAGCTAGCCAAGATCCAAATAAAAGATTTTGCTTTGTTTGCAGAAGGATAAATCACCTTGCAAGAGACAACTTTTACTGAAAAGAGCCTTTTCACAAATTTTCTACTTCTTCCAGATCCCAAACTCATGTAATTGAAGGTTCAAAAGGACACCATCTTTATGTCAATAAGTTTTAACTCTAAAGTTAATATTACTTCTTTCAATCTTTAATGGTGGTTGGATTCAGAAGCCAATATTTATATTTATTTAATCGTTCCTGGTTCACTACTTTTCATGACTCATGTGAAGGAAGTGTAATCCTAGGAAACAACACAACTACCAGGATCACATAAACAAGATCAAGTTAACTTAAAAATGATATCAGAAAAAGTTCTTAACTTGACGGATGTGCTATATGTTCTAGACCTCGGAAGATTCTTGTTATAGATCTTAGCCAGTTTAGAGAAGATATAAAATTTCCCTTTATTATAATAAAGCTATTATTTCTAAAAATAATACCTTTATAAAAAAAGATATGTTAGTGAAGGCTTAATTAAATTAAATATAATAAATTCTTTTATTAATAAAGCTAAGAATCAAGTTTATTTTATGAATGAATCCAAAAAAAACCTGTGCATGATAAGTTGGATCATGTATACTTAGAAAAATGTTAAACATATGATGGAATTAAAACTAATTTCCAAATCAAATTTAGATATATCTAAATATAAAATATATACTAAATCTAAATAACTGAGAAAACTGTTCAAATCAGTTAAAAAAAAATTTCAATCATAGAATTGATATATAGTGATGTATGTGACTTCATCAAGACTACAATTCATGATGGCAATAAGTATATATTGACCTTTATAGATGATTTTTTTTTAGATACTGCTATTGTTAATTAAATTTAATATGAAATCTTCAATAAGTTTAAAATTTATAAAAATGAAGTAGAAAATCAACAAGAAAAAAAAATAAGATTTTTATATCTGATAAAGGAGAGGAGTATATATCAAATGAATTCCCTAGTTTTATCAAGAATATTGTATAATTATCAAGTGATTGCTCTTTACTCTTCATGGTCTAACAGTGTAGCTGAGCATAAAAATTATACCCTTTTGAATATGGTAAATGCTATGCTTATCAGTTGCAGCTTATCTGAAAACTATGGCAGGAAGTTCTTCTATCTTCTTGCCTTATCTTAAATAGGATAACTATTAATGCTAGTGGCAAGATTCTTATAAACTTCGAAAGGGCAAAGCTCGTAACCTGGATTTTTTCAAAATATGGGAATGCCTAGTCAAGGTTAATATCCCTAAACTCAAAAAACTAGGACTTAAGACTATAGATATTATATTTATAGACTATGTCCAAAATAGCAATGCCGATAGATTCTTAGTAATAAATTAATGATTAGTGATATAGCATATAATACAATCTTAGAAGTTAGAGATACATCTTTCTTTGAGAATACATTTTCTTATAAAACTAGAATTCGGTAAGTTTTAAACCTTTACAGTCTGAATCAGTAGAACCTCAACCTGAATCTAAAGTTAAACCTGAACTAAGAAGAAGTAAAAGGAAAAGAGTTAAAAAAATTTGAAAAAGACTTTTTTATCTTAGTAAAGGATGATCCTTCACTATATAATGAGACGATGTCATCATCAACTTATGATATTGGAAGAAAGCCATAAATAGTAAAGTTCAATCAATTTAGAAAATAAAACTTGGATCTTAATTGATTTACCTCCAGAAAATGAAGAATAAAATATTTTTTAAAAAAAAATTAAGACCAAATGAATTAATAAAAAAATATAAAGTTATGTTAGTAGTACAGGATTTAGTCAAAATAAAGAGAGAGATTATTTTGACGCTTATGCTCCTATAGCTAGAATAACAATTCTAAAAATTTAGTAGCTTTAGCTTCAATTCATAAATTAATAATCCATCAAATGAATGTAAAAACTACATTCTTAAATGGATAATAAAAAAAAATATAAACAAATCTCAAAGATTTGAAATAAAATAACAAGATATAATGTATATAGACAAATTAAATCACTTTATGATTTAAAATAAGTCTCTAGACAATGGCATATTAAGTTTGATAAAATTATCTTAAAAAATAATTTAAAATAAATGAAATGATAATTATGTATATTATGAAAGATAGAATACATATTTGATGATATATATTTGAATATAGATGGTATTTTATTATATTAGAATATCAATGACAAGTAATTCAAAAAATAAAAGCTATCTATCAAATATTTTAAAATGAAAGACTTTGAAGAAGCTGATAAAATTTTATGAATGAAACTTAAAAAAGTAGATAATAGAATAACAATAAACTTAACACATTCAATAAAAAAATGTTTAAAAAATTTGGATACTTCAATTTAAAATCTTTATCCACACCTTTTTGATCAGTTCTCCCTGATTAAAAATTTAGAAAAACCTATTAAACAATTAGAATATTTCTAGAGGATATGATCCAAAATATATTTCAAATAGAACACGTTCAGATATAGCTTATGCAGTAGACAGATTGAGTAGGTATACTAGTAAACCTAGTGAAGAACATTAGAAAGCTCTAAAAAGAATATGTAGGTATCTAAAAAAAATCTTAGATTACTTTCAAGTATACTCAGGTTATCCAAAAAACCTTGAGGATTATCGTGATATTATTTATTAACATATAATCACCGAATATCTTTTCTTGTTAGAAAGAGTTACAGTCCTTGGAATTCTTGAAAACAAATATAATTACTAAAAGGTTATTAGAATCTGAATTAACTGCGTTGACACTACATGTACTAAGACATAACGGCCAAAAATCTAAAAATGATATAGAAATTCTTCTACCCAAAATTTAAAAATTTTATTAAATTACTGATTATAGATATTTAATTAATATATTAAATACAACATACAACTAATATAAAAAATAAACAATCATATCCTGATCAAATATTAAGTTATAAGAAATAAACGAAAAGATACGATATCACTCCATTTATAAGATCAAAAAATAATTGGCTAATTAATCTTGACCAAAGATCTTTCAAAGGCTGCAGTATCCAAGATATCAAGAGAAATGAGACTTAAGCCCATACATAGTTATAAAGTAGACCCTATCATCATGTCAATTCATGATAAGGTTTAAAGAAAAACAATCTTTGAGATAACGTCTAAAAGCACCAATTTGAAATCTGTCTCCATCCAATCCCATAATATAGTACTTTATTATATCGGTTAGGTTAAGTATAACTTTAAATAGATCCAAAGGAAGTCCAATAAGATACGATGCTATTATAATACGCTTGTTGAAAGATCTACTTCAGTAAAAATAGTCATGAAACCGTGACTATCAGATTAGGATAAATTTTTAGTAACTCTCATAAAAATCAAGGCATGTACATGATCTAGATAGCGCTATCCTGCATTATAATCAATTTGTCTTCATACTGTGTATATATTTTATTAAATATAAATTAAAATCTAGAAGATATTTATACTAAATATAATAAAAATCTAAAAAAATTATTTTTTATTAATTATTTATTAAATTTAAATATTTTATCATGAATTTTGAAAATTATAAGGGATTATTATTTATTTCTGATAGAGTTCTAAAACTGCTGACCCCAACAGGTCGAACGCCGATGCAAGCACAAGCACACACTCTACACATAGTC
Source organism: Areca catechu (assembly GCA_021397845.1). Classification (NCBI taxonomy): domain Eukaryota; kingdom Viridiplantae; phylum Streptophyta; class Magnoliopsida; order Arecales; family Arecaceae; genus Areca; species Areca catechu. The sequence goes on along the minus strand of CM038044.1, from coordinate 131,959,577 downwards.
GTTCAACCATTTCCCTATATATTTTTTTAATTTATTCTTTCTTAAATGCTTTGATGGCTAATTGGAAAGTTATTTTGAAATTTTTCTTAGAGATTTGAGCCTATAAATAGATCCATTTTTTCAAATTTCTAATCCTTCCAAAATTCTTCCTCTTTCTTCCTTTCTTATTCTCTTTCTCCACTCAAACTCTCTCACCCAATTTTTTTAAATATTATGATTATATTATTATTTAGACTAAAAATAAACTTGATCGATATCCATTCGAGATCGTGTCACCGACAAATATTGAAGTATTAACTTCCAAATTACATCTTGGAAAAGAATGAGATGTCCATTGTTCTTTACATGAGAAAGAAACCAAATCTCATTTGAACAATGATTTATCTACCTTTCAAGCCAGGAAATCTTTGTTTTATTTTCTAAATTATGTTTTAATTTTTAAAACTATTTATCGCATCAAAAATATTTGTTTCACATATACCAAACAAAAATTTTTTAATTTTTAAAATAAAAATACTATATTTTTTTATAATATAAATAACAATACTTCGATGTTAACAACATCAAAAACTTATTAAAAAAATATTGGAAGTAAAATGCTTTGGCAAGAGTCATATTCCCATCCAACTGGTTAATAATTAAAAGGAAGAATGCTCTTTTATATTCCCGCATCTTCAAAAGTCTCATCTCTCTCTCTCTCTCTCTCTCTCTCTCTCTCTCTCTCTCTCTCTCTCTCTCTCTCTTCTCTCTCTCTCTCTCTCTCTCTCTCTCTCTTTCTTCTTCTTTCTTTTTTTCTTTCTTTTTTTGGTAAATGCAGTAAACCGAGCCCATGCAAAAGAAATCTAGATTCCTTTCACCATGAACCCCACCATTGTCCATCAAAATCTTGAAAATGATCTTTATAGCATAGGAAAATTCAATGGTCCACCTCCAATATTCTTGTAAAAGATCATATATCCTACCCCCATCTCTTATTATATTATATAATGAAACTCACAGTAAAACGCCACCTCCTTCTGACTCCGCTTATATATACATTTGCAGAAATATCCCTAACGAGAGATACTCCTCCATCCTGTTTCAAATCCATGAGTTTTTCTTTATTCTTTTCTTGTGCCCCCCACCACTTTTTTTTTTTTCTTTTTCTTTTTTTTCTCTCTCTCTCCTCTTTTCTATGAAATGTCAACTCTATTTTTTTTTCCCCCTTTCACACTCAACATGGAAAGAGGACATGCATTGCATATTGTAAATACCAGTCCCATAATTTATCATCGTACATCCATCTCAACAGTTTTTTTTTCGTCAAATTAATATTTTGGTGTTTTTTGATCCTTGAGAAATCCAATTTTCTTATTTGTACCCGAATTGTTGGCTTCATCAGTCAAACACTTACACTTCACTCAATCATTCAATAAACAATTCTGGCTCTCTGGACTTCTTCTAGACTCAGTAAGAAAATAAGGATTTAAGTAAGAATTAACAACAATACCAACACTACCATATATATGAAGTTAATATATATATATATATATTTCCTTCCTCATAAGACTCATTTTTCTAAGAGGTACCAAATTGGAGACTTCATCATAAGCACGTCTCCACTTCATCAAATCGCAAACAAGCAAATGCTAATCTCTAGGGTTAACACAGAGACCTAAAATTGCAAGCATGATTTCGATAAGGCCATGCTAGAATGAGCAACAATCAAATACCACCACAACTATCATAATTAAGAATTTCTCGAGTATAAGAGTTTTTACAAATCAAGTTACATGAATGAACCACAGCGACCATACTCCACCTGTCCACGTACTAACTAGATGGTGGATTCTCTTATCAAAGTTGGGGTTGAAAAAGTATTTTCTCAGAAGAACACATTTCATATACACATGAAGCTTGACCTTCAAAGATAGAAAATGACATATAAGATAATTCACCTAAATTACCTTCTCAAGGAGAAAAGATGCATGCTTCAGGCAAGAATATACCTGGACTTGATTGACTATCCAGCAACAGCGACTTGTAATGCTTTATTAACAATTAATTTAATCAACCTCGTGTCCTTCCATGGGAATCGAAGTAAAAACTATTTTTTGGAACTAAGGTCCCACTCTCTGGAATTCTTCCACCAAGTTAAAAAGATACCCCTGATATTATCTCAACAAGATCTAAAAAAACATTAATAAAAGAAAATTTCAAGTAAAGCAATCTGGTGGAGTTATATTCCCATCAAACTGGCAAACTTATTCATGAATGATCATCCTTGTATACTATTGACAGCTTCCAAAGTCATCCAAGTTCAAGGTCTTAGTTTTTTGTAGGACATGGAAAAACCCATGGAGGGGCAAAAAAACAAAGATGCCCTTCCCTCACTAAACACCATTACTACTTATGAGATCATTCATTAAGATCTTCAAGGCCTTAGAAACAGAGCCTTGTTTTTAATTAGAAGGAGAAAAAAATAATTCCCTATGTTCCATTGTAAAGCTATTACAGCTTAATCCAAGGATGTATTGGCTGTGACTTGTTCAGCATGCTAAGCTAAAAAAATGTTTGGATGCTCCACAATATACAATAGGCAAACAAGTCCATTTAGTAAAATTGTGAATAGGCAAAACCATCCATACCACTATTGTCTTCTCAAAAAGAACTATAGTTATTTATTTCATATCCTGACTCATATTTTGTAAACAATATTAAGCTCTTCTCCTTCTAAAGGCCTGTGTGATTTATGTTGCTATGCCACAATCTAGGTTGTGCTCCCATCACCTTAACCTCGATAAGTTTGACTCTTATCATTGTCCATGGATTGAAACCTTTTCTACTTTATGTACCATACATCCACCTAGATTTTCCCATATGTTCAATGCCATAATGTTTGTCTGCACCATCAAAACTTCCAACTCCTAATCCATAGCAAATTGTTGGCTTCAATGCTTATCAAATGGAAAATTTTCCAAATTTAAGCAGAAAGAGTGGTTGTAATCCAAATTAAGCAGAAAGAGTGGTTGTAACCACAAAATAGCTGATGAGCAACATTTGACTTAATTCTATCACAAATTAGCATGTGCCGATCTCTAAATTCCTTTACATAAAAATAAGCATAATTTCAAAAAGCCTGCAAAAAAGCTCACACAACAATAGCAGCACAACTATAAAAAATCTGATATATAACTTTAGGATTTCTGAAGTCCAAGGGGAAATAGTCCAGTAGAAAAAAATAGTCCAAAGCTAATAGCCATAACAACAACAAAAAACAAGATTTCAAAACTACAGATGGCAAAAACATAAAGTTTCATACACATTTTACCCTTCATCTAATATAGAGAGGTATGTCTATCATTGCACTCTCAATATGCTAATACAAAATTCCCAAAGAGCAGAGATCATAACAACAACAAACCAAAGTAATATCAGAACTATGATGATATCCGATTTGTAACTTAAGGATTAACTCAGTAAATGGGACAACAGATCCAAGTAGGACAACACATCACTCTTTGACTGACTGAGCAAAGCAGAACATGGTTATCATAAATGTTAGTTCCAGTCAGATTTCCACTTATATGCAATAATTGTAGGTTTGTCACCTTCCCACCTTTTGGCATTATATGTACAGAAAGGACTGGGTTTTACCAGGTAGCAAAACAATTATAAGAGCTTCCATTTTAGCAATCTGCTTAAGCACAAAATTTCTTAAAGATGCATACTCCAGAAATATAAGGTCCTACTGGTTTGCTCCAGAGAAACTGGTCGGCCAACTTAGCTCTCGATGCGCAAAGGGCATAGTTCACTAAACCTTGAATACACAAAGGAGTCAACAGGCTTTTTTTAAATTACTTTACTCCTAGAGCTATATTAGGGCCTCAGAACATCATCAAGGTTTATTATACTTTTGGTTCAACAAATCAAATTCCTCTTCAACAACATAAGCTCCTTTCATCATCTGATATCCACCACCACAGCACCACTTCCAGTTCCGTTGTGAGAACTTTCCTGTCATCTAACCAACTTGGGTTTTCTTTCAAATAAGTTTTAAATCTTGTGAGGCGCTATCCCATTTTCCCATAGAACAGGACGTGCCAATATCCCAACTTATCCCGATACTTGAGATAGAGGGTGTCCTAAGACATGCTAAATGGGATATTAAGACGATAGTGGGATGGTCCTGTCCCAATACATGGGATGGTTCCCATCTTAGTGTCCTATGGAATGCCCTGCAGGATCTAAATCCCTACTTTGAAATGAACAATCCTCTTTAACTTTCAGACCTACATTTTTGTCAGCAAGCTGCTGAGAAAGTATTTATAGAACGATAGTCATACACGACATCACGAATTTCACTAGGCTAGATCCTATGCCACGGCTCACCATGGTTATAAGCAAAATCCTAAGATGCAAGACACAATTTAAATCAATGAATGCATAAGTCACTATGGAGAGTTGTGGCATGGTGAGAAAACACAACATCATGAATTGCACTTGGCTAGATGAAAATAAAGAGAGTAAAACACTGTGTCATAGCCATTGAACAAATGGAACCAATTTTAATGGACTGACAAAACTGAGTAGAAAACAGTGATGATGCATGATTGTGTAAAAGTACTGTATAAGAGAATGCACAGGATCCAGCAAGTATATCAGACACGACAAAAGAATTTTGCATCTGCTACAGTTGCAATGCCTTGTGAACAAACAAAATGCAGCAAGTTTGTGTTGAGTGATTTTTCCTGTGCAAAATTGCAGAAGCCACATAAAGACCATCCAAAGGGAGGTGATTCAACAGGAAATCTGAATCATTACCTGATATTATCTCCAAGCATTCAGTTAACTTCCAAGTCTTGGAGCAAGTCTTTTCTTGTCCCTCTCTGTTTATTCCAGATCCCGCAGCTTCAAAGTTCAAAGTAATAGGAGATTTGCACCTTCCAAATAAACTTTCTTGTCCCACTCAACCATTCCTTTTTCTATTTTGGAAGCAAAGAACTGATGAGAATATCATTACTTTTATCAATGCAATGCAATATATAGTACATGCATTGTCTTATGTGGTTACCAAGTGTAAAACTAAATGAAGTGTCCAATGCGGCAACCTTCCAAGGACCTTAAATAGAAATAATTCCATGCAGTATAAATCAATATACAATTATTTATATGAAGTATATCTCGATTTAATAAAGTATTAAACTAAATTAACCAGAAAAATACTTAATGCTGGAAAAAGGCTTCTCGTCATATTTTATGACAAAAAAAACAAAAAGTTGTGACACGATAAGAGAAGTATTCACTATATGATCAATCTATTCAGAATTTAACAGGATGCTATAAAATATTAATTATATTACAAGCATGGACACTTTGGGAAAAATGTAAACAAGGCACTCCATTTCTGGAGTAACAAGGAATGTTATGATGTGCTCAATAATTAAAATGTTGGAGTTATGAATTTCCAAAAATTAAGTGTCCGGTATATAAGGAAGCTTGGTTGTTGCAGAATCATGTGATCCTGCTGTTCATTGAAGACTTAAGTAACCACGATAGCTTATGCTCTTCTCAAAAGCATGCACAATAAGCATTCAATGGTCTCTGCCAAAAAAACCTCCACAGCACAGCATGCAATGATCCATCATGATCTATCCTACAAAAGACCGCAAAAAACAAATCATGCCAAAGTTGAGAATCAAAGGCCAACAGGATATCCTAACAGGATAGGCACACTTGCAGACCTGTGAAGAATCACATTGAAGACATCTTGTGGTAACATTTATAGACTACTATCAGTTTTTTTTTAAGAAAAAGGGACATACATTGCACAAAATTTTGCTTTGAATTCAGAGTTATAGACACTGTATAGTTTACCATGTACGTGACTTCTATATATTCATAGTCAGTACAGCTATGTGATGAGACCACAGGTAACCAGGAACGTTCAAATATCATGACACATCCATTATAAATTTATGCAAATTCCCTTATCATGTAAGAAAAAGTGTAATTTTGGTTTATATACAGGGTTATAGATCATTTATTGTTAACAATATATCGACTCTTCTATATAATGTGTTGATGGTCTAGGTGTATGGCTTAGTAATGAAATCACAGGTAACTTGCTGGAACTTCAAAGGTCATCCAATGTATGCTTACACAAAGTCCCCAAGCGCATAACAAAATGGTAAAAAAAGAGTATAGGTGACAGCCTCAAATCAAGCAATATATCATGCAAGGGTAGTTTGTTCACTTAAGAGACATTTAACAATTACTAAATATATCTGGAGACTTAGACCCCTCGACCAAATTATAATTCTGATATCCTTGTTGTTTTTGCTTTTTCAAACTTATTTGTGAAAAGGAATTTTGTACCACCATTCAACTACTATAAGCACCAGCTAACTTAACTAAGGAGACACTTCTAATGAAGTCTGGCCCATGCATATAAATTTTGAGTGATCAAAATCAATATTCTTCTGTTTTTAGTAGAAAGAGGGCCATATGCAAGGAATTGCACACGAGGGGGTAGCCCTCTCTCAAATAAACAACTAATTTTACAAACCCTGGTGTAGGTAGGATTTGAACCTAGATCTCTAGCATCACAACGACCAAAAAGACTTAGCAGGATGTTAAGGTGGAATCAAGAGACTCGATAGAGGTCTCCAACCCGAGATGTTCTATATTGAGAAGCTAGCAATCATACCTTGAGGATAATCGACAAGCATACCCAGGTGATGTTACCCGCACTTGATTCCTCAGATAATCACACAACCACATCACCACAGTTCATAACTCCTGAAATATATTTTACTCTAATGTCCTGTAAACATAACCAGCAAAAAGATGAGCTTGCATAAGAACATTAGTTGCATCATCAAATTCATGGTCATTGAGAGATATGGTTGTGACAATTATTTTGTGGAAGCAGATGGACATGTTTTAAATATTTAAAACATCAAAAAACTAAATAACTTAAGAGATTCTTTTATGTTGCCCGTTTGCCAGCATACTTAATAAGCATATTGTAAGGAAAAATTTCCAGATGCACTTCATTGACTAATCATAAAAAAAAATCTAACTGCTACTTTAGAAACGCAAAAGAAGGATCAATCCATGTTGCAAGCCAGTGGCATGAAACTGTAACATAGCCATTCACCAAAGACATCTTCAACACTACTTAACAAGTTGTATAGGTTTTTTTATCCCACATAAAATAAAAAGAATACATTTAGCAGGACTATTGATGCGAATTTATCACTTAAGTAGATGCCCAGAACTCTAACAGGTCTGACTTCTAACGTGTATTCTAGCCAGAGTATGTTTTTTGTGTTACTCTCTTTTGCTCAACTACCTACAGTCCAACGGGACCCATATGACAGTCACAGACTGGTACAACACACTGGGGTTAGGCAGATGTTAAATGGGGCCCGGTGCAGTTATTTAGCTATTACATAAGTGCCATGACAACAGGGGTAAGTTAGAGGGTAGTGCAGCGGATGTTGAGCTTTTCCCTGCTAGTAACACATGTCAGCAATAGTATTTAAAATAAGATTCTGACAGGAAGAGCTTCAAGATATAAGGTTTCTATCTCTCAATATGCGACATAGATGACAGAAGTGAAGCCACATAATTATTTCATCAATTATATAACAAAAAAGCTTAAATGTGCAAGATTTCCAATCAGATACATGGGTTCTAATACATCAATTCTCATCCCGAAACAATGAATTATACATATGGAATTTGAATTCAAACTAAGCAGCCTCCAATATCATGTGATTTAATAAAAATACCTGGCAACGCATACAAAAGCAAGTCTCTGAACTGATTGTTTTAAATGGTGTTATTCATTTTTGCATCCGTGGACATCTAACCTAAGTAGATGGAATCTTTTACCTAATGTAATGCGCTTGCTTCCAATCTTCTTGTGGTTTTGAACCCACTCCGGCTTCCTAAGAGTTGTTGAAAAAAATTGTTTCTAAAGTATTTACTTCCCAGCAGCCACGCCAATGACCTACTCCTGCACCCATTCTGATTTGACAACCAAGCATCTAATATGGTGGAGCCAAATGAAAGTGCTAAGAAAAAATGCACAAGATGGAAAGTCCAAAATACTTACATTGGTAACTGTGTATAGGATACTGAATAGGCTAGTTGCATACAAGACATAGCAAGTAGCTTGTTAATTATCCTGCCAACCAATACCATCTATATCTCATTACTACAATCTACAACATGTATACATGTTCCTGTTAGTATATATATCCCCCAACGAGCGCTCCCTATTTTCTAGACAAGTATCCAAATATATCCACCCAACAAAACTCAAAGACTGATGCAACCTCATTCAAATGCATCCTCCTATCTCTTTGAGGCCTTAGGGCTCCATTAGCAGTCAATTACTACTTGATGAGCTGCCAATGACACAAGGAACATCTCGAACATGAAGCTTTACACTACAGGATCCAACATACTCCAATATGTCGATACACTCCTGCAGATCAGAGTCACTTGCCATATCACCCACTCTTCCTCATCATCCATATACTTAAGCTGGAATGCCCCAGCCAACAATTTGAATCTCTTTCCAACTTCCTCAAACAAATGGTGGCAACCCATGGATGGTAAGAACTTAAACCTCACAGTGTCATCTTTATAAGTAGCCTTCACTGTGATAACTGGCCCACTTTCAGTAACAGCCACCTTTCTTTTTGAGCTTTTCTTGAAAGTTGGGCAACTTGATGCACTGCCACTGGAAGAGTCTGTCATGCTGAAAGTAGAAGGATGGCTGTGTTCTATGACTCCATCATCAGCATTTATTCTAGCATTCATTTCATCCATTGGCATCATAGAACCTGAGCCCCCTGACATATTCTGATACTCAAGACTCAAGGCACCCTTGCCAAATGCATGTCGGCTGCCTGTTTCTTTTGTAAGATAAGAACTATGGAAAATATCTTTGGAATATATTGGCCATGATGGTGTACCTTCAATGTCAGCCTGCTGTAATAGTCCTCCACCAGCCGAAGTGAACTTACACTCGTTGCCGCAGCCATCTAGGGGAACATGGAGTTCATCCTTTTCACATTTATGTATATTAGTGAATTTTAATTGGCCCGAAGTCTCTTGTTGGTGAACATCGAGAGAATAGTTCAGTTCTGATTTCCCAATAGATTGTTCAGTTTCAACATGAGCGGAAGACACAGACATGCAATCTCGGCCAGATGGCTCTGACGTTATCATAGCTGGTTTCTCAGGTGAAGAGACTGCGCAGCAACAAGACACCCAGAAGCAGGATCATATCTTAATGCTCCCTCCACTCCTTGCACAGAGTTAATCACAGTTTGGATCTTCTTCAGTGAACGGTTGACCTTGTTAATCTTGCGAGATGGCCACCTTGAAATCCCATTCTGTCTGCATATCCTTTTCAGTGTTGTTGGACAAACTGCCACAATGATGATCAAAAAATATTAATGAGAAAATTTCCAACCAACACAAGCATTTCCATAATTTTAATTCAACTAATATATCTGTAGTTAATTTTGTCCAGCTATAGGAGATTATATTGGCAAAGAGATCGTATTTTAGCTTTATGCTGAAAACTATTTTAAGCTCTGAACAAATTTCTGTTAGGAGACTAAGAAATACATTAACAAAAATGCACAGAGAAGAAACTAACCTCCAATGCTTTTTGCAGCATCCTTAAGACTACCAGAAAAGTATTGCTGAAGAACACTTAAGCTGATTTTTTCTCAGCCATACTGCGCTTTTTTTTCATATGTCTCATTGTGCTAGACTTTGACTGCAATATAGAATTGAGATGCTGTAATAGAATCATATGGAATAAAAATCTAAAATTATAACTATAACATCAGATGCTACCAATGGAATGAGCAACTCCCCTGGTATATTTTCTTCAACTTATTTTTTGATCTTAACCAAATCATAGATGACATAGAAGTATAACACATAGCAAATTTAATTGTCTGTACCAAATATGCTATTGAAGCGTAACATCACTCATCCAACATCCACAATTTCACCATTTTTAAATATCAAAATTAAAGAAAAACAAAACAATCATGTCCATCAGCAGTATGTTGGTTATCAATTGTATTGTAATATGCACCATATACACAGCTGACAGAATAGAGCAGCGTATATGTTTGGAGCTATTTGGACCTAATCACTGTGCTCTTTCAAATCCTTAAAACTTACCTAGCAGCAATGTCTGTTTAAGAATATAAAGTTGTCCACTTCCAATGACACGCTTTAAAAAGAGCTCATTAAAAAGGTTGCAGCATCAACACATTACATATTTGCATAAAGTTATTTGCTATGAGATGATATCTAAAGAAACAATTTTTTTAAATTTATTTTAAATTAATAGCCAGGAAAGTAAGGATTCGAAACTAATAGCTAGCATTATGATATGTTTCGGCAAATAATGGTAAAAAGATTCAAATGATTATTGTTTCTAAGGTTTTTGAGTGGATCACAATCAGAGGAAGAATTTGAAGAAATCTCATAATCAAGCTACGACGATAGTATCACAACAACTATTGTCATAATGTAGAGAAGTTTAGAAGAATGACTATCCTGATGAATCTGACTTGTTAAGATTAAAGTAAAATGATGATAGAGATATAACTCTTCCTACTTGTGTTGCTTCTTCCTTACATCCTTCCAAATACTGTCTCCTTTCATTTCTTGCTTGGAATTGATGGAGCAAGTGTTTAAGCAAACACACTTTCAACAAAGGCATTAAGCTGGTTAATACATATGAAGAAGTGCAAGTGTTGAATTATCTAAAGCCTTCAAACAAACTAACACAACAAATAAATAGATAATCATAAGAAATAGCAGATAAAAATCATAAAACAATATGTGCTGTAAATGTATATGTCATATATTTGGCTCTATCAATTATAAAAAATCTACATAATACAAATGATTCGTCCTTTTTTCTTCTAAAATCACAATGAAAGAAATATATCATCACTAAATTATTGGGAAAAGAAAAAATATCAATATGAAGTTGATGTGAACTTTAAGTTTAACCGCAAGCCCACGGTGTGCAAGTAGCACGTCCAGCGAGTATAGGTCGATCCCACGAGGAATTTGTGTTTGAACTATGTTCAAGCCCTTGTTTAGATGAGCTTCAACAAAGATAAGCAAAAGTTAATTAAATAGAGAAGATGAATAATTTAAAGATCTAGGACTTTTGAATCCACTAGACCAATGATTTACAAACCTTTCTAATAATCTCTCCTATAACATTTTCTAACTTCTTTCTTTGTATAAACCAAGTATGATTATAAAAAGAATTTAATCCAACTATAATCCATCAAGGTTTTACAAGGAAAGAAGAGAAAAGAATTTAAAACTACTGTTGAGAGCTTCTATCTATTGCCCTCTTTGCACCGAATCAAGTATGAACTATGAAGGGATTGAAACCTAACAATAGCTCATCAAGTCTCGTGGCAAGAAGTTTAAACATAAAGAATATCTTAAAAATTAAAATCCAAGAATAGATCATAGAAAAGGCTTCTAATCATGGTCTAGTTTCATCGCCAACCCTAGAGATTCGCTTAGCCAGACATGATTTAAATTAAAACTTTAAAAAAAAAATAAAAAATAAAATCAATCTAACTACTTGTCGAAATGTAAATTGCTGAATTTAAATGTACAAAAAAAACTAACCTAATTGCAGAAATTTAAATGACATAAAATAAATTGCAAGAATTAAAACTATCCTAGAGCAGAAATTAAAATTGCAAAAGTAATTAAAACTAGTAAAATAATTTTTATTCTAATCAAATCTAATTACAAATATTTAACTCCTAAGCCATTAACAAGGCTTGAGTTAAATAAAAATAAATAAATAATACTATAACCTACTCTCTCTCCCTGGCATGCTCTCCTTCTTGTATGTTGGAAGGATGGAAGAAAGTGGAAAGAAGAGATAGGAAGGGTGCAAGAAGAAAGAATACGGGCTGGAAGTGGAATGCAGAATTCTACGGTAATGCTCTTATACAGGCGAGGGGAACCCGTCGGCACCGTATGAGAACCGTGTTTGTTTCTCATCGTGATCCGCCTCGACAGTTTTTGTTTCTTATCTTCATCCCGCACCCATTTCGATTCCACGTCCTTATCTCGTATCCGTTTCAGTTCCGCATTCTTATCCTTGTTCCGCATTCTTATCCTTATACCCGTTCGACAACCGTAACCAGTTTTATCCCTTCTTAAAATTAAACTTCGCTTATCCCAACAGCATTTCATCTTAAACTCCATTCTCTATTTCATCAAACAAATCTTCATATTGTTTCAAGCCATCTCCCGACAACAGTACTGATGTGGTTCTCGGTGAAAAAGAATAGGATGGCAGTGATCGCGGAGACCGGTGATGGTGGTGTAGTTGTTTGGAAGCTCGGACAGCGGTTGAAGATGGGAAGAAGGCGACCAGAACTGGGCAGAGGGTGGTGACTCGATTGAGCAAGATGGTCGGCATGTGAACAGGGACTCGTTGGCGGCAGCAATCGCAGAGGATGATGGTAGGGAAGAACTGGGATGGCATCAGGAGGGAGGCGACTGGCTTTGCTGAGCGGTGACAACGGACGGTGGATGCTCGGACGGTGCTTCAACAAGCGATGGCGGCAAGAGGAAGAAAGCCATGGAAGATGGTGCTGGCTTTGCTTGATGGAGGAATGGCTGGAAACCAATCACGGTGTGGGCTTCGATTTTAGTAGTGGCTCCCCAATGATCTTTCCGACGAGGGACAACTCCAAGCGATGTGGAAGACGGTGCTCGGCTAGTGCAGGCGATGATGGAAGAGTGCAGACCGGGCGAAGACCTGAGATGGAGGAGATGGTGAACGGCGGCGGAAAATGGGAAAAAGGTAGCTCGGATCAGTGGCTTCAAGAGAAGGATCTCCGGCGATGTGAGGGTCTATATGAGTGCAGCGAACGGAGGACAGGCGGGCAATTGATCTGGGTTTTCCGACCATCAACGGTTTCTCCGACGTGTTCCCGGCCACGAGGAGGCTCACGGCGATGAAGGGAGGAGCTCCAACAACTTCCCCTGTGAGAATGGTGCTCGGTTTGATCTGTGGTCCACGGATCTGTTCCATGGACCAGCAATAATGGCAGTGGTGGACCGCCCTGGATTTTGTGAACCATTCAGCCGGTCCATGGTGGACCGGCAGCTCCAATATTCGTGCAACTTTATAATAATTTCTTCAAAATTCATTTTCTAGCTCTATTGAAATCCGATTTTAACACCGTTTGCACCATTGGATCTCAAAAATCGAACTCTTCGTGTTGGTGGGGTTCTTTCATTAAAACACTACATAAAAAATATTAATTTTAATTAAATAAAAATAATTTGATCTATAAATTAATGCATTTATGGCTAATATTTATGCACTTATTAGAAGTAAAAAAAATGCACTTACATGCATACATTTCACATAAGCCATACATCATCAAGCTACTGAATGCTAATTTTTAGTTTTGAAGAATCTAAGACCTGACAAAGCATCTGACACCATCTATCATACCAAATACCCAAGATAGCTCAGTTCCTCTTCGGCTTCATTGATCTCTCATATATTCCATATTAGCTTGCTTAGTTTCTTGACCTATCATGACAGGATTCCTTAGTCTGCCTCATTTGTGCTAGTAAGCCAGTACTCAAAAAATCAGAATTGTAGAATCTCAAAGACCACCTTGCTAGCCTAAGGTTCCGACATTTCACCTAAAACAAAAACATTTCAGTTGAATCTTCATGGATTGGATTAATTCCAAGCACTTCGATCTGGACTTCACCAGACACGCATTTTGATTTAGTAAAGTGGGTCATGCATATGTTTGAACCAACTATGATCGCATGTTTGGGATCTAAGTTATAACTGCCTAAAATAACTGAGGAAACATGTATACTTTTTCTTTTGAGATCAAGAGGGGCTGATCACCACCTTCTACCTAATACCCACCACAACCCTTTGGGGCCGATGCCAACCAAATTGAAATCCTCTCCCCTTGCTCAAGTGGCAAGGAGCTGTGATACCATCCGAGCAAATACTCAGTCATGGAAACATGTATACTAAAAATTTTAACAGTATAAAAACCATCAAGAGTGTAAATGGTCATAAGAACTAAGAAACACAAGTCCTCTAACAAAAAAATGTTATATGTTAATGATAACAGAGTGAATATATTTTGCGATAAGTTTATTCCTACATACACTTGTAAGGCTTCCATTTATCATTACAAGGCATAACACATGCATTTGTGGTGTCTGTGTCACAGGGAAACTAAACCAGAAATCTAAGGAATGGAGATGGTCGAAACCTAACTGTTCATGGACACCTTGGGAAAGAAAGCAGGACACGAAATAGAAGATAAAGACAAAGATCAAGACCTGCTCAAGATGAGAATCTCCTCCTTGCTCATTAGATCCCATGTTTTGATTTTCAAAATGCTTCACAGTTGTTAGTTCATTATCACTGTCCATCAGTTGAGAGCCCCTTGCAGAGAAATCAGTTGAGGAGGAACCTATTCCTTTTCCCCGGTTAATCCCTACTTTGGATACGTCAGCTCCAATTATTTCAGCGTATGAGACAGTTCTCAAGCTCTTACAAATTCTCTGCATGGTACTTAAGAGGTTGTTTAATAAGAGCTGTTGTTCTTCACTACCTCTGCAACTGACTGGAAGAAAGAACTCGAGTATGTAATCATCATTTCCAGTATATGCGCTCCTGAGCCTGATTGCAACAGCAGCATGCAAACCATACTTACGAGCATGATGTGCTAGTGGATACCCGTGTATGTCATAAGCTTTTACATCAGAAGAGAAAAAAGGGTGGTTTGATTGAATTGCTTTTCCAGCAATTCCCTGTCCTTTCTCAAGGCAACGTTCAGCACATGCATGAAGAAAACCCTGCATTCTTGTATCATTGACATAACAGGCTGATTCCTGGATGCAGAGCATACTTTTATCCCTCAAACTCGACTGTACCTCGTGAGCATCATCTTTTATGCATTCATCCATTTTATCACAAGCATAGGAAAAGGGAATCCATGTAAGCGCCAAAGGTAACATGTGTGCATGACAAACAGCTCTCAGAACATCCAGTATCTCTGTGAATGCGGATTTCTGTTTTTTTGTGAGGTTCTGCATTTTAAGTAAAACAATCTAAGAAAATAGAGAACAATAATAGTTTAAAAGCAATAACTGAAAAAAGGTTTTCTTTTCTATTTTAATATAAACATGATTATGAGGTGGAATTAGTTAGCACCTGTTGATGAGCCCGGACTTTTGTTGTCTTTAAATTTACAGCCTGCAATATATGAGAAAAGAAGGAATTTCAGATATCACTATGCATTTGCACACATACATGTAGAGTTAAGCAAATACGCTTCCATTTGTTCATCTCAACATATGTAGATCTAAGTACAAGTACTTAAATAGAGATAGGCGCCACAGGTGAGTGGTGCAGTTGGTTATCTCACAACCAGCTGGCAGGGATTCGAGTCCTGGTTTGGACATATTTCAACTGGAAAGTCCGGAATAAATAAAAAATAGAAATAGTCCGGAGTAAAATCAAAAAAAGAGAAAAATTAATAAAATAACCCTGGAGCCCCTGTTGGCTGGTGGTAGTGAAAAAGTTAGGGATATATATAATAAATCTCGTTCACTCGGCTGACGCCAGTGGTAGTCAGGTTGACGTACTCACTTTCAGGTGGGGAACGACTGTGGAAAAATTAATATGCGCCATGTATCGAACATTCCCTGGCTGGGGTTGGGGGACCGTGGGGGTGGCCACGCCCGAGGTCTAACTCCTCCCCCCCTTTTTGTTATACCAAAAAAAAAAAAAAATAGAGATAGGCATTATCCTTACACGGGCATTGTGATTAGCACACACCATGAGGAGATACACCTAGGAAACCTAACTGCCACTATTTTTGCTATAGTGAAAACATGAAATAGACCTGGTAAACACCATCGGCAATGAACAATAAAACTTCCACTCCACCCTTTATTGGCCAAAGATATGAATTCATGTGTCCACATGCTAACATCTATCATTTACCAGATCCTCTATCCATTTAAGTGTTACCAATATGACTTGTGATATGTGATATTCCATATACCATAGAAAACCTGCAGCATGTTGGATGAGCTAAGATGTGGACAAGCATGTCTCTGACACGATTCCAACAAGAATATATTTGTGAGCAGACTCTAGCCACCTGAGACTAAACTATAGAAAGAAAATTAATGTTTAAGAATGAAAAACTGCTCTGACCTCTAAGGCATGGCAAACGTTGTCCATCTCCATATCAAAATTGGGTTCTCCCTTGTGGTAACAAGCTCAAGTACTGCACAACGCGGACCTTTAGAGCGATCAAAAACTGGCAGTGCGAGTGATCCGCGGACTTCATGACTAACCGCATGATCCACCCTCAAGTACTCGAGCTTATTATAATATGCGACGTTTGAGGTCCACTCTGGCATGCTGGATATGAATACACGTCCAGGAAGCCCAAGAGACAAGCCAGGGCCTTCCTTTGCT
Source organism: Areca catechu (assembly GCA_021397845.1). NCBI lineage: Eukaryota > Viridiplantae > Streptophyta > Magnoliopsida > Arecales > Arecaceae > Areca > Areca catechu. The sequence goes on along the minus strand of CM038044.1, from coordinate 131,943,016 downwards.
GAAAACATGAATTGCCTCGAAATTTCCCGATAGCCAGCAAGACTTTGGTCCAGCAGAAAGGGCTGCTCAGAGGTACTTAGCATGTACTGATCACCTTGTTTGATGGGCATCCAAACTTGAGCAAGAATTCCACCAGATGAAAAATCCTTAAAGAAGGACAGTGCTCTGAGCATCCTCTCAGGAAGTGAAAATCCTGTTATGGGCTTGGGAACAAAACTGGCTCCCTCATCGGAATTGTCATCTGAAGCAAAATAATTCTTGTTCGGGGAGAAAACAAACTGCATGGTAGTCCTTGGGGAAGCCACCTTCTCCCTGTTGCTAGAATAAGTGGCAGCTATCATGTCGGCATCCCCAGTCAAGGCACCCCTTCCTAGTTCTGCGGAGATGTTAGGCGATCCAGTGGAAGCCCAATTCCCGGGCATCAACCGAGCAGCAGCTGAGTAGCTCAAGGCAGAGTGAATCTGGTCTGCAGTCGAAGGACTGAAAGGTTCGCCAAAGCCATCAAAGTTCATGAGTGCTGAAAGATTGAATGGATCCTCTGCACTCCCATTTCCACAATCCATATGTGAAAAAACATCCATCTCCGCTTGCTGGTAAACTAAATGAGCAATTTTTCCCTCCCGTGAACTGCTGTTGGTATAGAAATCAACGCAAAATGAAAATCTTTCTTCTCCAGAACAGGGATTTCTATCCAAAGAGCCGGATTCCCTCGTGTTAAGAGCTTAACAGAAAAAATTCCCGGCTCAACTTTTCCTCATAAATCCCCATAATTCGGTGTTAGAGACCAATCCTCGCAAAGAAAAGGAGAATCTTGCTTGCTGAAAACGCTGCGACCACCGCTCACTTGGCCCGGCCGTTCCGAAACCCGCCAAAACACCCATTTCAAACCCTCGGACCATCTTCCAAGCTACAAATCCAATCTTTGGGGTCAAAAAGAGCTTTTTCTTGATGAAACAAACCCTGGAACACCAAACCGACTGCGCCAGCTCAATCCAATCCAAGAAACGAGCCGCAGAGGTCCCGAATTTCTCGGAGCTGGACCTCCAAGGAAACCACCGCTGATCCGGGGGACTGAAACCGAAGCCCTAGCTGGTCCTAGAGGTGAAGCAGTGGAAGAAGTGAGGTGCTCGCCGCAGAAAGGATACAGAGCGAGAACGCCTCCTTCGGCGGCGGATTTCTCGCTCTTGCTTTCTTGGCCACCGATTCCTCCTTTTCGGTCAGCTTTCCATTCTAGCCGGTCCCCCCCGAGCCAAACAAAAGAAAAATTCTACATTTTATATGAATTCACAATTAACGCCCTGTGTATATAATTATTAAAATGTCGACCGTTAAATTTTTTTTACAACAATATTGTTCTAATGTGACTGATAGCTAACAGGGCTTAGATTTTGCTAGGGGTACCTACTTGTCGACATAGACGTAGTTCGTTGTAAGTAAACCAATCCATCTGATGATGTTCCATAACAAAATCTACCTCACAACCTTGACCCCATCCCCCCTCCTTTTTCTTTCTTTTTTTTTTTTCTTTTTTTTTTTTTTTAACCAAAGGGAGAGGGGTGGATAAATCCCGGTGTAGCTATTTCCAGACGGCCCCAAACTCGTCGGGTCATATTCGATTGGAGCCGCTCAGATTTATGCAGGCTCTTCCTACCAGAAATGAGTACGTCAACCTGATCCCACTGAAACGCCAGCTAGTAGAACGAAGACAACAGGGAGACCCCCTCCTTTAATCCTAACTCGTAATGCTCATTCCAAATATAGTCATGCAACCTCCATCACTGTCACCACCCTCATCCCCTCAGCCCTCATTCATGACCGGGATTTCGATTGATTTTTCGATTGTAAAAGTTACTTTGGTTTTTCGAAAAAAAAAAAAAATGTGTGTGTGTCTGTCCGTGCGTGCATGTATCTGCGTGTGTGTAGGGTTGGAATCAAGATAGTTGGTTCAAAGAGAATAAAATCAAGATAGGGACATCATCCTTGTCCCTAAGAAGAGCACTCCAACTAGAGTAATAGATATAGGCTAATTAATTTATGCAATACTATCTATAAAATTGTGACTAAATTTTGACTAATCGTTTGCAGACTATCCTCCCTTCTCTAATTTCGGAGGAACATGGCGCATTCATCCCGGGATATAGTATTACTGACAATATCTTCTTATACAGGAAATTATGCATTCTTTACAGCTTGCTCCCAAGACAAAGGGCATTATGGCTATGAAAATGGATATTGAGAAGGCTTATGATAAAATTAAGTAATCATTTATGCATAAAGCTATGCACCATTATGGTTTTCACCAGCAATTTATTCATATGACCCTTAAATGTGTTACGAATTATCGATATGCCATTTTAATTAATGGTATGCCAATCCCTTCGATCCAACCCTGCCAGAGGATTGAGACAAGGTTGCCCTTTATCCCCTTCCTTATGTATATTATGTACTGATATTTTCTCCAGAATGATGAATTATGCGATCAGCCATCACTTTCTTACTCCTTTTATACTAGGAAAAATTGGTCCAGGAAACAATGCATCCCAGATAACACATTTACTATTTGCGGATGACATGTTATTGGTATCCCGGGCAACCACAAAAGATGCTATTTATTTGAAAGCAATTACTCAAGCTTATCAAATGATGTCGGGTCAATCAATTAATGTTGCTAAATCCTATATCACATTCAGTCCTACTATCCCTACTAATAGGAAAAATCTTATATGCTCCATCTTGCAAATTCCTGAAAAACGGGGAACCTGGAAATATCTTGAGGTCCCAGTATCGGTAAACAAATTGGTTACTAATAACTTCAACTATCTTATTAATGCAGTATCCAAGCACATCGAAGCATGGAAGTGGAAAGCTATATCATTTGCTGGGAGATTGACATTGGTCACTTCAGTATTATCCCCCTTAGTGAATTACACGATGGCGGCGCTGTATATTTCTAAAGCTATCCAAAAGAAGATGGAACAAATCATAAGAGCTTTCCTTTAGGGGCATCCTACAAATCGAAAGGTATACATCTAATCTCTTGGAAAACAATACGTACTACCAAAAAGAGGGGGGCTCGGTATTATCCCACTAGGTGATAAGCAATAGGCTTCTTGTGCCAAATTGGCGGTGCAATTGGATCTGAACCCAAATTGTATATGGGCCCAAACTGTTAAAGCTAAATATCGAGTCTCTAGTCCGTGCTATAATCCTCCGAAATCTCGTAGATGCACTGACACTTGGAAAAGGATTCTTCATGCTGGTAACTTAATTGGCCCTCACTTTATTTATTCTATTGGATCAGGTAACACTATCAATGTTTATTCTGACCCTTGGATGGACCAAATTTCTTTAGCTATGTGGCCAACTGATTTAAATATGGAGTTTGATATTCAGGTTGGAACCCTAACCAACTCATCTTTCCTGATAGAAATTGGAATCTTGATTATTATACAACATTTTTTTCTAATGATTTGGTGCAACATATAACTACTATCCATATTCCATTGGGAAGTTGGACTGATAATGTGACTTGGGCTCCAACAGCACAGACAAAGGTTTCTCGGAAATATATGTATCCTTTTGTTACGGTGCACCACCAGACAAATGGCCCTTACTTTAATTGGATTTGGAAATTACAGACCCCTCACAGAGTTAAGACGTTCTGGTGGAAGCTAGCAAAGAGGAAACTTCCGTCAAAACAGTTTATCCACAGTAAGGGTATTTTAACTGAGGAAAATATTTACTGTGATATTTGTCAAACTCTAATTGAAGACTTAGACCATATCTTCATGGTTTGCCCCTTTGCTAAAGATTGCTGGAATTCCATAAAATCTACTTACAGATTCCAGCAAGTTTTTAGCTACGTTACAGACATTGAGGCCATTCTGACTAATCCAGTAACCGATATTATGACCCAATCCATTATAGCTTACATGACTTGGCATGTCTGGAAAGCCAGAAATGCTAGAATATTTTAGCATACAAATATTACATACACTCATGTTTGTAGAATTGTGCATGATTTTTATAAGACCAACAAGAGCAGTAAAACGTGCAGGAGTTTAAGAGTTCTACATGGAATTGGGGAGATCCTATCCCCCTAACAAGTAAAACAAGGGGACCCAAAAATGTAAGTTGGCTTCCCCCCCATGAGGACTCTCGAACTAAACATTGATGCCTCTGTTACAAAGGAGGCAATTACTATTGCATATGTTATTCGGGACTGCAATGGGTTGCTGGTTCAGGTTGGGAGAAAATCCATATCTAAGACTACAGTGCCAAACGTGGAACTAATTGCGGTTTGGAATGGATTGAAGGCTTCTTTATTTCAACTTCATATTGTCAATCTAATTATTGAAGGAGACTCTGAAACGGTAATTAATTGGATTATCGGAAAAAGTTCATATACCCCAACAACAAATTTAATGCTACAAGATATATTATTGGAAAACTATTTACCTGAGTTTGAGTTTTCAACATATTAAGAGGCAAGCAAACTGTGCAGCGGACTATTTAGCTGCTCAAGCTAGGAGAGGGATTTCATCATATCTCCAGATGCTGAAATCTCGTTCGAACTTCGACAAATTTTATGGACCGACTGTTATGGCAAAGGAAATTTCATACAATGGATATCATAAATACAATCTATCAGACCATTTGGATCACCAAGAGAACGAAGGCTAATATTCAAATTTCAAAATATAAATTGAGGGTCACAAACATGACAATTCATGATATCCGAAGGACCCATGATTATGGCTGCCAATTTCTGAAACTTTCTATGCAATTTCTGGATGACTACAGATATTATCTCCAAGACCGGCTCATTGCGGTCTTTATAGCCCACAGTCCCAACAGCTGTTTAATGCAAAACATAGCAAAAGAAAAGAAAAAAGAATAGACAAAAAGAATGTCAATATTAGGAAAAAGAAAAAATTAAAGAAAAAATAATAATATTATGAGATGAAAAAACAGTGAAGAGAGGAAAAAATAATTTGAGAGATGGATTATGTATATCTTATTTTTTGCAGGTAAACAATTTTCCTATGGAGGGAACAATGGATTGGATTCAATCTCCAAATGCTAGTAAGCATTACGTTATCAAACAATGCACACAACACAAAGATTACAATCAACTGAATATTAAAATTCATGAATTTACATGCATGTTACTGGGAAAGCCTCTTTCTGAAGCTACTTCGAAACTTTATATACTGCTCCATATTATTAAAATTCTCAGCTATTATTCAGTGTTTCATGTTGTCTCCTTCATAATGGCACATTCTCTAGTCAGATACTAATTGTGTGCCAGGATAAGAATAGGCTGGGAATCTACATCTTTTGTATGGATTACTCCAAAATCTGAAATTGCTATTATTATAGTCATAATTATAGGGATGCTTATGCAACAATATTACTGCTATGTCTTTATATACACTGTTTCTATGCCACAAATTAAAGATTATTATCCTCAGTCTTTGTTCTTCAACAAAAGCTACTTTCAATAACAGAATTATCAAGAAAATATCAAAATGATCCTCACTTGGGTGAAACTTTACACTATAATGGATTTCATGGGTGTTGGGATTAATATTGAAGACAAGGGGTCAGATCACAATGCATCATCTTCTCATCAACATCATTACAGAATACTGCATTATCTCCATTTTCAGTGGATTATCCATTATATTAAGCAGGTTGCTACTTGGTACAAATTAAACAGATATATGCAACACTTATATTTTTATTCAGATGGGAACTTATTGCTGGCTGCTAACCCATTTTAGAAGTATATTGCAATGTGCAGCATGGATCTTAGCTTCTTTCATTTTTTAACAATCAAACTATGCTTTGTTACATTGGACAGTATTTATATCAAGTCATCTAAGATACCAAGGTTTCTTCAAACAACTATAAGGAACTGCTCCAGAAGGGTACATACCTATAGCCTTAAATAAATTCACAATCCATAGGTTCAGAAGCAGGATCTTCTTCTTTTATATTATGCCTTATGCAAACAATGATACTCTTCAACTACAAGCAGATCAAGGGTTTCAATCTTCTCAACCAATCAAAAGTGTGTTCAAGCAACTCAAGAAGTATATCTCTGTAACTTTACAGTTACACTGCAAATCTGCCTACTTTGTTCCATAGGTTCTCTCTCACTACAAGGAGGGTCATACGCCCTCATTCAACTCTAATATACATTGCTCTTCACTATATCATGTCAATATCAGACTTTGGATGATGCTACTTTCCACAGTGATATGCACATGATATTCACATCTTTTACAATATATATCACTGGTTATTCACACAGATTCGGCGAACTGGAAACTGTATATGATACAAATATCACAAGCTGTATCATGGCCTTTTATGCTCCATTCCACTGCAATCAATGATACTATCTACATCAATAGTCACAACTCATTTAGCTGCTGTTTATCATCAAACTGCAAATTAACTTATCGGATGATTCTGGGATCTCAAGGAATTGTACAATGTCCTTTCACAATATGCGAAGGTTATTTAGGCTTCCTCTGCTTTCACTATATTGCTAAGCATCATACATTACAGACCAATTACTGGTGCTGTGCCGAGCTCAAGAGCAGCCAGTGCTGCAAGGAACCAAGGTCAACGACATTGTTACTACAAAATTGATATTCTACAGGCTTGCTCCAATGCTCATTCTCAAATCTGGAAGCAGATTTCAACTATAGAGGATAACTTCTTTCGCCAAAATCTAATCAAGCTCCGGTATCTGTCTTCATAAATTTTTGAGAGGTTCTGCTACAACTGACTCAAACATTCCCAGCTTCAAATGTTTCTCAATTGAATGGATGAATCAGCTCCAATCAAGTACTCATATCTTTCTTCATATACTTTTGAGAGTCTCTGCAAACAACTGTCTCGATTATTCTCATCTTCAATAGACTAAATTTCTTTACTTACTGCACTTGGAGGAGTTATCTGTATTTAAGATCCTTATTTTCTTTTTGTACTGCTTTATGTTGGCTTGGATGAACTATACAAGGTTGTAATCTGGATCTTTTGATTTGTTGTACTCTTTTTATCTAATGAATGCAAGATCAGCATTTTTTCTACCAAAAATAAAATAAAATAAAATAAAATTTGTCAAAATTGATAAGGCAATAGGTTGGTTAATGGAAGATGCCTTAAAAAGTGAATTTGACCTTTAATAAATCACTTCTTGGGGAGTTCAGAATCAGAAAAGTTGTTTGCAATAGGGACTGTGTGTGGGCTGGGAATCAAGATAGTTGGTTGAAAGAGAATAAAATTTGTCAAAATTGATAAGGCAATAGGTTGGTTAATTGGAAGATGCCTTAAAAAGTGAATTTAATTTTTAATAAATCATTTCTTGAGGAGTTCGGAATCAGGAAAGTTGTTTGCAATAGGGACTAAAATATTAGAACTAGCAAACGAATTTGATCTTTAAAAGATCTACAGGTCAGCTGTTTTATAGAGAGACAACAGTAAGAATAAATTTGACCTTAGTAAATAATCAGAAGCTACAAATATCATATCTCTTAGTTTCTTTTCTTCGAAGTAACCCCACCCCCCCCAAAAAAAAAACATCACGAAGTGAAGAATCAAAACTCATGTTACCTTGAAGCAATAACTAACAGCCATGACTGATATGATGGCACTGTGAAAGTTGACTAATTAATTACATTTAAGGCTACTCATACAAAGCTCATTTTATGTTCTTCCTGACTGCCAAGCAGGGGAAGAGGCCTTGGCTGGATGCAAGAATTGGATGTCAAGCACACATGACAGTGAGAACTATGAAGATGATAGATTTTGAGTTGGTGAATTCTAGTTGAAGCTAAACCATGAGCTCATGGTGAACGCTCCAATTGCTTTGCCTGATGTCGTCAATGAATGATTCAGGAATATTGCCAAAAGCTATCCATAGAGAGTAAACAGGTTATATATAGCAAGCCTTGAAAGGATTACATACCAAGTCAAGTCTTTGAATGCTATGGAAACTGGGTGGTGCAGGGGCTGTGATGAGATATGTGCAGCCGAGTATGCAGGATAGTCAAGTTGGTAGGTAGCCCTTCTTTCTGTCATTCCATGGGTGATGCTGCTGCTATGAAGAAGAATTGGGTTTATGGACGGAGCATGCAGGACATGGACGGAGGCCGACCAAAGCCAACCATGACTGGGGGTTGGAGGGATGGGGTAGGGGCGACGACCCAAGGGGTTGTATGGCTATCTTGAGGAAGAAGGTTGGGGATCAGGATTGGAGAAGGGGATCGGATGGGGTTATTAGGGTTAGAGTCTGGAAGTAGGTTTTGCTTATGGGGTTGATGGTAAAGATATATAAATCCACATCACATAATGGCCTTCATTAGTTAACAAGTAGATATTTTCAACATGCTACATATACATCCGCCCATATGTTGGTACCATTAGCGAGCTCTAATGGTAGTGTTTGGATGCTGTATTTCCATCCAAAATAAATTCTTATTCCAGGTTATTCTTTAAACAGTTATACAAATTGAGAAAGTGTATATGGAATTTGTTCCAACTAAAAAATGTCTTTTACACGACGATCTTCAGAGGAGGTAAATATGGAATACAGAGATTACTGGCCAGGTCTGCTACCTACACCGGTACTCTATGGATTGAAGCAGTCACCTAGAGTATGGTTTGATCCTTCCATCTTGATGCTTGAAATTGGTTATCAGCAAAGCAATGCAGATCATACCATAATTCTTCTGTCTAATAAGAAGACAAAGTTGCTATCCTAATTATTTATATAGATGATATCATTCTCATTGGTAATGATCTCCCAGAATTGGCTCGTTTGAAGACTCAACTGGTATAATTTTTTGAAGTCAAAGATCTGGGCAATTTACGTTATTTTCTTGGGATTGAAATGGCTAGTTTATCTTATAGTATCTTTTTTTCTCACGGAAATATATCTTGGATTTATTGACTGAGACAGGGATGTTGGGATGTCAACCCGCTACTACTCCTATTGAGCAGAATCATCATCTTACTGCTGATAGTGGTGAGCCAGTAGATCGTGAGCGATATCAGCACCTTTTAGCAGATTGATCTATCTCTTCCATATAAGACCTGACATAGACTTTGCAATCAGTGTTGTAAGCCAATACATTCATGATCCTCATGAGTGCCATAAGGAAGCTGTATATAAGATTCTTTGATACCTTAAGAGTTGTCTAAGGCATGGTCTTTTTTTCTTTCATCATAAACATCTAAGGTTGAAGCTTATTCAGATGCTGATTGGACAGGTTCCATGGATGATCGTCAATCCACCTCAAGCTATTGTATTTTTGTTGGTGGAAATCTTATGATTTGGCACAGTAAAAAATAAGAAGTTGTCGCTCAATCTAGTGCAAAGGCTGAATGCCGAGATATGGCTAAAGGCATTTATGAGATCTTATGATTGAAATGGCTGCTTGCTAAATTACGTCTGTTTCGATCTTTCCCTCTCTTTCTGTTTTGTAATAATAAGGCAACCATTAATATTGCCAATAATATTGTGCAACATGATAGAACCAAGTACATAGAGATTGACCATCATTTTATAAAAGAGAAGCTTGATCACAAAGTTATCCATCTATCATTTATTAAGTCTACGGAGCAATTAGCAGACATACGAATAAAGGGACTCAGTAGTTCTATATTTTTTTTTAATTTGTAGCAAGATGAAGCTTTGTGATATCTTCGCCTCATCTCGAGGGAAAGGGTTGACAATCTAGCCTAAACCAATTTCTACCTATATAATAGCCAAGAATGGGTCTTTTCCAGTTTAACTATCGATTACCATGAATGAACATTTCTTGTAAAGGATGAAATTCATGTATAAATGAGAAGGACCTCTATAGCTAAAAGTTTATAAAGACATTGCATCATAAGAGTTGGACCAGGAATCTCCTTTAATCATAATCTTTTCAGTCCTCTTGGCCTTTTCATACCCTTCCCAACTCTACCATTGGCATCGAAGTATCATATAATTACATGAGCCACCTACCATACTTCAAGAGGAAATATGTTCTCTATTTGCAAAGTTTGCACTTCCATTAGTATCCCATTCATTTCTCTACTATCAAAATTAATCGCAAGGATGAAGGTTTCCACGCTACAAGCAAAGGACCCCATGCTTAGAGCTGTCAAAATGGGCTAAAGCCGATGGGCTAGCCCATTTGGCCCTATAAATGGGCCGAGCCGGGCTAAAAAAAAATGATCCTTTATGTAACCGGGCTTTTTGACCCGCCCCTATAGCTCATGGGCTCAATAGGGTTAGAATCGGGCCAGCCCATGGGCCAAGAAAAAATATTTTTTTTTAAAAAATATATTAAAATCTTTCTTTTTGTATATGTAATAATAATATTAATAATTATAATTTTAAAAACAAAGAACCCTCAACCTCTCAGCCCTCTCCTTTCTCCTCTCCTCCACCACCATCGTCCCCACGAACCCCACCGGTCACCCCGACCTCCAGTCCGCTCCCGCCATGGCGCCACAAATCTCCCCGTCTGCACCGCTCATGGCGTATGGCTACTTCAGCTCCGGCGGCACGCCGCCTCCCTCCACCTCTGCACGGATCCGCCCGGACAGCACGGATCCTCTCGATGCTTCACCTCCGCCGCCGAACGCCGTCCCCTCCCACGGCCACGCCTCCTTCTCATCGAGCTACTATCGTCTTCACCGTCGCATCGCCCGAGACCGAGCGATGCCATCTCTGCCCCGTGCCGTCGTCTTCCTCCTTGCTGTCATCGCCAGCTACCGTCGACTACGCCCATCTCTTCCATCCGCCATCACCGAACGGAACCGTCGCAGCAGTTGACGCCCCTCCGCTCGGAGTCGTCTCCAGCCACCACTTCTCCCAGGCCGAGCCCCCCCTCCCCAGCGCCATCACTGGCAAAGCCTGCCGGAAGTCCCTCCTTCGTTTCGGCCTTCCTCCGTCCATGGAAAAGAAGAGCCATTCGCACGAACGTGAAAGCAGAGCCAAGAAGGATTCCACACGAATGCACCCCCCAGCCCTTCCCCGAACCCCCGCGATGATTGTGATTGGCCCGCCCCTACCCACGGCCCATATAGGGCTGGTGGGGCTGGGTTTTTTGGGTCCCTTTTTGCAAGTGGGCTTAACCCGGACCGGCCCATATAACATCAGCCCATATGGTTAGGGCCGGCCGACCTATTTTGACAGGTCTACCCATGCTTCCTTTGCTGTAATTTTTAAATGCTCATTGATGTATTTATTTTAAAATAATTTAGTAAATCTAATTTATCTATAAAAAAATTCCTCCTGGATATAAGAGCAAATAAATTCATCTGACTAGATAACTTTCTTCATGAAAACATTAGTGGCTTCATGTGTTGCTTGCAAAAATACGGGTATTCCTGCCCCATAGTATATGATAAGCAATATACTTGCTAAATGGGATTATTAAAAGGTGCACCATATTACAGCTACCGCTCGAAGCCGGGCAAGAAATGGTCTAGAGAAACACCAGGATAGGAGCTGCATGAAACCCCCCACCTAGGTAGCTTTGGGACATCGAAAGGAGAACATCGTCTATTTATCTCCGGCCAACAGCGGCAATACCTCTTAGATTGTATTTGACAGTAGATATCTATTCAAATTATCAATAATTTAATAAAACTTACTATATTATTATATTTGATATTTTTTAATAATAATTTTTCATATCCGGTAATCTAATTTACCTTTCAAAAATTAATCAGAGTTATCTCTAAAAGAAGTGATAATCTAGATTACTACATTGCAGTAATCTAGATTACCAAATTATCCTTCTATTCTTTCTTCATCTTCTCTTATATATAATATAATAAAATAAATATATTTATATATAATAATATAAATACTTATTAATAATATTATTTAATGTAATATATTATATCATATTATAATATCATTAATTATAATATAATATTAATAATATTAAATATTTTATTTGATAAATTTAATTTATTTAATATATTATATTAAATAATATATAATATTTATTTATATTAATACAATATAATTATTTTATAATATAAAATAGGTTATTATATTATATTTCTAATATATATATTTAAGTAATATATTAAATATATCATCTATTTAAATATTTTTTGTATTACATTTATTCAATATAAAAATACTTTTTTATTTTTATATAAAATATTTTTATTTTTAATATAAAATATAAAATATATATTAATAAATAGATCAAATATAAAATATATATTTTTATAAATAAATAGATTTGATTTAGAAGTATTTAGAAATTTGATTTTATATTATGTAATTTATCTATATATACTAAATACAGTATTCTACATTATCTGTAATTAATATTATTGATAATTTATGTTTCTTTTATATTACCGGGTAACATACCAAATATAATCTCAGAAGGGATGGAGGATTATTTAAAAGCATTTTCAATAATTCAGTCGAGAAAAAACAAAGCATTGTTGCCGTGCGGTACACATGGAGAGGAAAAATGTGGCCCATGGACTGAACATGGGTTGGGTCCGGAGACAGAGCGTACTAACCGGTCCGCAAACTCAGAAAAATGAACAAAAAACCAGGAAATTAAAACAAAAATAAGAGGAAAAAAAAAAGAAAAAAGAAAAGAAATGAGAGAGATGGAGGAGAAGGCAGTTACACTCGACGGGAAGTATGTCATCCGTTCTTCTTGGTGTTGGGATTTTTATTTACTTCCTATTTTCGCTTCTCCCAATCCCCCAATTAAAAACACTTCCGGCTCACAGCCCAAGGCAGAAGCCGCGGAATCCTTCCCACGCTCTCCATGCCGCCGGAGCTCTCCGATCGCCACCATTTCCCAATCCTCCTCCTGCGCTCCCAGGTCCCCTCTTGCGCTCCTGTTCTCCGTCTCGATTCGTCGGTGATCGTATCTTTTCTTGATCTTTCGAACGAAAGTCGTTTCGATTTGCCGGGCGTTGATTTCCCGTGTTTTTTCTTGTCCTTTTTTTTTTTATTGATTTCTTGATCGATTCGTTTTTTCTCGAATTAGTGAGTTTCTTTGGCCATCATTGCTTCTGGTTATGTAAATGTCGGTCATTTGAATCAGATTTTCTGTTTTTTTTTTTTTATAAAGGGATTTGTTTTTGGTTGATTTCGTTATTTGTTTGATACTGAGCGGGATTTGAGGGAAGTTATTGACATGTTGGATTCAGGAAGTGAGAAGGAAGGGACGGTGAAGGAGGAGAAGAATTTGCGATGTCTTTTGACGGGGAGGAGTCGCGATGGATGTGTGGGAGGTCTGGCGTGGTGAATCTGCACCGGTTCAGCTCTATGGTCAGAGAGATTCGAGAACCGTGTATTCATCAATCGCCTTCCAAGGTCGGATTCTGGTTTTTAGCTATCCGAACTGCCTTATTTGTAAGCAAATCTATTTGATTCATTTAAGAAGGTTGAAACTTTGGAGCGGTTGCTCTGCTTGATGTTTGGGAAGCATTCAACATAGCTGATGCAACTTATATGCCGTTAAGGAGTTTGCCTTCTGTTTTGTGTATTTTTATTATGTTTTCTTATGCGTCATAGCTACAGACACAAAAGTAAATCAAAATGAAGAAGGATGATAGTGTGATATATCACAATTATATAGTTATTTGCAGCGAACTTTACTTGAATCAATAAACTAGTTAGTTTACCTCACTATATATGTCAACATATGAAGTTTTAGTCATTCATAATATTATATTTGACTCTTGGAGCTAACCAGAGATGAAGATATGGTAGTGGAGTCACAATGATCCCAGAGCTATGTTAGGCAGAAAACTAAATATTAGAATGATGACTAGTAGGAGAATAAGGCAGAGGCATGACTAGTGGAAAGGTTTTGAATGCACTAATTATGATGGAGCAATTGGTCTCTTGGATGTTTAACATTCAATGAATGTTTTAAGTACCTTTTGTTTGTTGAGGAGGATGATGAACACTTTGCAAGTAGGCTGCTCAACCTGCCACTGTTGGGAGGGCAGAGCCCTCCTCTGGGCCCTTCAACAGCTCTCTCTCCCTCTGCCTCTAATTCCTTCTCCCCCCCCCCCTCTCTCTCTTCCTTCTCCCTCTCCCCTCCTCCACCAGTTTCTTGTCTTGAAAATCGGAACTGTCCTGGTCCACTGCTAACATGGCTTGGTATGTTCTGAATAGGCAGCTCGTTCCACAATCTTTGTGATGATTACACAGAAAACTTTGACAATTGTGATTCACATGGTCTGGAGATGGACAGCACCCCGAGTGGATCCTTACCATTGCCAATATTCTTGTTGTTTGCGTTTAATAGTAGAACAGATTTTATGCAATGTAATAACATTAATATTTGAGTTGGGCTTGGGTTTTGGCTTGGCCAGGTAAGTGTACTTCACTTGGCATGAAATAATTTTGGTTCTTAGATGTATGTGGTTGGCCTAGGCCCATTAACATTCACATTTCTGATGGAAAGAAATGAACAAGGATAAGGCTGTCACCAGATGGTTTCTGCTGCAGATATGTTAATAGTGGGTAAATAACTTGACTTTTCAAGAAGTGGTCAACAATTCTTAATCTTCATTATTCTTGACACCTTGACTTCTGCTTTTATGGAAGGTTAAATGTGGTTATAGTTATATTGTATTTACCACACCACGAAATCTCGTGATGACTGATTTGGCTGAAATGAGGTTATAACCATGATATCTTCACCATATCCTGAAATCCGATGCTGACTGAGATATTACTTTGGTGACTGTATTTTCATTTTCAGCTACAGCAACGCGATAATATCCTCCACCGATGTCACTTGCAACTTGATGCTGTTATATGGTTATCTTTTCTAGAAATTTTAAAGAATTTTGTAATATGATTATATTTAATGTCGATAACTGTCTTTAATGTATCTTTTATATTAAATTAATGTTCTGCATATTTATTTTGCCAATATAATGGAAATTATGAGCCACTGTCAATTCTGTAATTTTTTTCCTTCTAAAATGTCCTTTTTCCTTTTGTTTTTGCTTTAAATTGTATGACACAGGGAAGCAAAATGCTGAAGCCAGAAAAGTGGCAAACAATATTTGATAGTGATGGGAAGGCTATAGGTTTTCGAAAAGCGCTTAAATTAATGTATTAGGGGTGAGTTGCTTGCCAGGTTCTTATTGCTCTTTCTAAGTATTGATGCCTTGATGTTTTTGTACTAAACTTTGTTGCATCCTATATGCTTTCTAGTATTTTCCATAAATATACCACAAATAGGTCATGATTGTTCATAATTTTATATTCATATTAATTGTCCCTATGTTAATATGATCTTTCAACCTCTCTAAATTTTGTGATCAAACACACTCTTATCACAATTTCAACTTGCATGTGAAATCTATAGGAAGAATTGGGCAATGCAACTGTATGTAGTGTTTTCAAGTTATATAAACTCATGTAATTGAGTTGATAACTGCAATACCTGCTCAGCTAAGTATCTATGAAGCATGGGCATAGATCTGAGATATGGATATGGCACGATACAAGAATACATTTGAATGGCAAATCTTGGAAAGTAGATATGATATGGCTATGATACATCAATATATATATATACACACACACACTAATAAAAGAATCCATAGAGCATAATTGGCTGCATCTATCAAATACATATTTCATACTTTATACGGTGGCATTAACTTTTTACAAGCTAATCATATATTCATTATCCCATTCCCTAGACCCTAATCTATGCTTAATGTTTTAAAGTTTATATTATAGACTACAAATTAACCCTCTCATTTTTTTTGGATATAAAGGGGAAGTATCTAAAGTGTATCTGGGAAGTGTATTTTTTTCAATAAAAAAAAAATGATACTTAACACAATATCGAACAGTATTCAAGAGGTATCTGATGAGTATCAATATCTGATATGGATATGATATGGACACAGTAGGTGATTTGAAGTATCCATGCTTCCTAGACTAGTATACAGTACAGTATCACCTATCATTCCATTTTCCAGAATCACCTTAGCTCAATCTTTTCTTCAGTTTTTTCTCTTGTCTTATTGAAGAAGTTAATTTTGTATATTTCTTATTTGTATGCATTTCTGTTCTACACAAGCAGGTGTGTGATCTCTATAAGGGGCAGAAGTTTGGGAATTTCTTCTTGGCTGTTATGCTTTAAGCAGCACTGCTGAGTATCGAAACAACTGAGGATGGCTCGAAGGTTTTACTTTTGTTTTCAATTGTATATTAGTGTTGATTAGTTTGCTATTGCACATGTAGTGTTTTCATAGTCAATAATTTAAAATGTGTCACTGTGGATGTAAATTCCCTATTGCCTTGTGGACATTTGTACTCTTTAGGTGCATGACAAATTCTGAACAATTCCGTGAATATCTTTAGGTCTGGGTTGTGCCGACTCATTTGTATGATCAGCATGATATTTTTTCTTGGTGATGATTAAATTTTGGCTAATATCATGACTGCATTTGAATATCTTGCAGAGTTAGAAATACAACAGTTCTGCTTTTTTTCCCCCAAGTTTGAATACATTTCTTTATGATGAGATGTGCTATCTTGTTTTGGAAAATCATAAATCCCTAAATTTTTTGAATTGAAAAAGTATATCAAGTTGATTAATTTCTTTTCACTTTTAGTTGCCTCTTCTTTTTCAAGCTTTCAATTATCTTTTCTTAAAATATTGCCATTTGAAGTTTTAAATTCTGAATTAATGAAAGTGAAAAATTATGACTTTGAAAGTAAAACTTTTAGAATTTTAGATATGTCAGCATCTTACTTTTCGATGAGCTCCATGTTGTTGACCAAGATTCATAATCTTGATACCATACTACGTATCAATGGATGACCAATATGGTACCATACCAATATTGTACTGTACTTATACCTATATATGTGTGCCAAATAACTCATTTTTATTTTTTTCTCAAGGTTTTTAAGCTTTCTTTATTTAGTTTTGGGCGGAAAATATTTTCTAAATTTGTTTTAAATTTTTAAATGTGATAATATATATAATATATATGTATGTATTTATTTATTTATTTCTTTACATGCTAAAGAATATGTGACTATATAATTCATGTTAAGTAAATATAACAGTAAAATTTTAAAATATATATATATATATATATATATATATATATATATGTATGTATATTATTTATTTATTTTACATGCTAAGAATAGTGTGACTATATAATTCATGTTAAGTATATACAGTAAAAATTTAAATACTATTCTAAAAAATTGGAAATGCAACACACTTGCATCTGTTCATTGCCAAATCGAGTGTTGTTATCCCTTATACACATTTAAGTCATGTTTGAGGCTTGCTGTGGGATTTGACTTTGGCCTTGATATTGTGCCATCTAGGATCTGGTTAGGCCATTTCTACCAGATGGCTATGCTGATGCTGCTGCTTCGTCGAGTATAGTGGTGAAAACCCAAAAAAGGACCAAGCAAGATCTGATCTATAGTTTGACAAAGGCTAGAGCGGATGATACCCACTCGAACAACAAGATGTAGAGGGCGTGCATCTGTGGGTTATAACTTGGCTTGGGAGGATATGATCTGTGTAGGACGACAATCTTGAGTACTGAGGGTATTCTGATACTTCTAGGATTTCCACTCAATGCATCACCTCATTAGCTAAATCAGTCCTGCATCCACTGCTTTCAGGTCCCTTCCTCTTGTATGCTGTGATGTTCTCCCTATCCTTATGCCTATGGTCTCTATCCTACATTCGCTCAAACTAGAACTAACCAGTGAATGTAGCAAGTAAAGGAACTGCATGCTACCCTTCCTTGTCCACTAGCTCCACCATGACCATTGAATCCATAATCACTCAAAGTCATTTCATTCATTGCTTGTATCACAAGATAACTTGGACAACCCTTCATTGGGGAACACCGCCTACACCTGCAATGGTGATGACCATTTATTATCTCATTGTGCTACCACCCGATATCCTAATTTTTCTTACTTTTCAACTCCAATGCTGACCGCCTAATCCTGAAATTTAAAAACCACATCATGATAAATCCTAGAAAAATGTTTGATCAATTATCACAATGCATCTGCAAATTATCCATGATTTTTCATGGTTTGATAAATTTCTAATTCAAAATTTAAAAATAGAGGATTTCAAAAAAAATTCTGAAAAATTGTTAGTTCTCAAGATTTCTTTTAAATTGTCTGAAACCACTTGGTTTTGAGTGGGTTGGCTGGGTAAAGACCAGAACCCAGATGTTTGGACCCCATGTTGTATTGAGATCCTGAACTGTGCAGTTTGTGGTTAGTACAGCACCAACCGAATTGGGCATTTAGTCTGGTATTGTGTACCATGGTTATGATTTTGTACTGGATGATTCTTCTTATTCATATCACTTTCATTTGCTTGATGTATTAACCCTTGCAGGCAGAGAAAATGACTCATCAAACTTGTAATTTTTTTCTCCTGTCACTAATACTATAATAAGTTACCAGTAGGAAACTTTGATATGCTGCCGTTGTAATTTGGTATGCCTTTTATGATTTACGACTTTGGTTGAGTAGTTGAGTCAAGGTTAAAATCTTATGTATCATATGCCTGTTACCTAGACATGAGTAGGTACAGAATGGGCCAGTACACAACAATATTAGGTGGACTAGGCCCATATCTTTCCATATCACCCTTATTTAGGCACCACCCTTATTTAGCACATCGTGGTCTGTTGCCTCTCCTAACAAGGTCTATGACCTTGTACCACTAGGTACATTTTTTTAATAGAGAATTATCTTGCTTATTTGTATCAGGTATATCGACATGTGCCACTGCCACTCCCATATAGCCCTCCTATCAAGATTATACATCATCCAGCCATTGATACAGTATCAATCCTTCAAATTTTTATCCTTGAGTTATGGAATGTTGTACCAGCCAAACCTTCCGGTACACTCCATACAATACTGTACTGGTATAGTGCCTCATACCGTAGCAATACTTAGAATGCTATCTCATACTATACTGAACCACGTACTGACATTGTAATTGATGGTACCTATATGGGATTTAGTACCGAGATGGTGAACCTTGCCTTGGGTTGAATTTGTGATAATCTCATTAGGGATGAGTTAATATGTAATATTTTTGTTGTAGGAGGTTGAAAGCCTTTACCTATGCTTGACTACAAAATCCAATAGATTGTAGCCTTTTGAGTTTTGAGAGTTGAATTCTGTCTTTTTTGGTCCTGTCTCTACAAAGTGAGTGATGGGTAGTTTGCAACCTGGAGCCACTCTATCAAGTGCCGATAGAAGAGAAAAAAAAATGTTCTTTATGCAGTTGGAGACTTATACAGAGGACAACAATTTGTAATTCCAATATCATGAAAGTTATTCTCTCAATTGCATCTGGATTGAGAGAGAACTATGCCTAAAGAGCTTAATGAGTTTATACATTTTTTTTGGCCTATCAATTTAACTCTTTTTTGTTACAATGATCCTTTAGTATATTTCAATTTTTCAGCTGTGTTTTTTTTTCCCTCATCTAGAGGGTTTTTCTTGTTTGATTTTTTTTTTTTTTTTTTGCAGTTTTTGTTTCCGAATATTTATCCATACCACTTCTTGTTTATCATAAGTCAGTTGAAACTTGAAAAACTAACACATAGCTGCTGATGGGATTCATAATAAAGTTCACCTGCTGCAATAAGCTTTTGACCTAAGGGATACCCCTGCTTGTCTCATCTTGGATGGACCAAAACTATACCACACACCATTTTTTCCCCCTTGGGCCTGGGGATAGGGGCACATGGTTGTTGGCGAAATGAGTCGTAGGGTCATAGCTTGTAGATAAAGTATCCATGTTGTGCTAACTTATGTGCATGCATCATTTGCATTTATTTTCATAGCATATGTTCTCAAGCGGCTTAGTGATTATTGATCCCTGGAACTCGTGTTAGGACTTGGATCTCCATATGTTTGTGCACAAGTTTGTTTTCTGCCATGTGTTTAGTACTATAAAACTAAAAGATATATTGTAGTAGTAATGTTATAATTAGTTGATATCATCATCATTCAACAACTTCATTAGTCAAAGCTATTTGTCTAGAAAAAAAATATATGGTAGTAAACATGCGAATTATAGCAGATATTTTTCTAGCATGCTTTGAGATGGCTAGTGATAGCTGAAGAATCAAAAGCTATCCATTTTCTTCAAATATCAGTGGTAAGGTTTTTAAATCCTGGAACGGGACTGTCCTAATTTTTTCATGGAATGGGATATGCCGCTATCCCATCTTGTATGGACACTTGGGATAGGGGATATCCTAAGATATTTGATTAGAGATACTTGGACATTGGCGGAACGGTCTTGTCCTGACACATGAGATGGTATCCTGTCCAGGGTCGCATAGGATGTCCTATTGAGATCTGAATCCTTGATCAGCGGTATCTTTAGTGTTCTGCTTTTTTTCACTTACCTTGGATCAGCCTCCTGCCCCTAGGATTGAACTAATCTTGCCATTGGATCTTCCAGGGCATGACCTAACATATAATTTTTTCAATGCAGGGAGCGGTATGACAGTTTAATTAGGCAATGCCCAATGATGCACTCAAGTGTTGGTACTGGCTCCCTTGCCTATGTTGTTGGGTCCAAGGTGATGGATATGAGGACCCTGTCAAGAGAAATGACATTAGGGAAGCTGTAACTGAAAATGGGAAAGCTTCTTGTGATGACACTACAAGTTAGAGACATATTCTGATTTAAATAATGGCTGTACAGAGACATCATATGCAGGAGGAACTCTAGTGAATCTGCTGAGCTAGTCAGTTGCAGGATGTGCACGAATGATTCAGCCTGTGGCTCTCTATATGTTTTGCCCTCTTCTGAGGCTATGATTGTTACCCAAGAAATTTTGATAGTGATTTCCATGAACCTCGGTATGACACACAGAGCTTCTTGATTTTCCTCCTCTTCCTGTAATAACTTATCCTGAAAGTTGATGGAATGAAAATGAAACTCAAAAGCATGAGCATACATTGAGATTTGGGGAGGAGCACATTCATAGCTTCCAAATTAATAACAATGTGGATCTAATTATGGAATCAATTCTCCTCCAAATGGTCCATTACATTCAAGAAACAGTGCACTGATATTTAGATCAGATGCTCCCAATCATGTTAGAGGGTTGAAGGAAATTGATTGTGGCATAGAAATTGTAGACAGATCACAATTCCGATGCCCCAAAATAAGCTACAGTGGACTGGACCACTTCCAATGGATTATTTGCAATAAAGACAGAGTTTCTGAGTTGGCTTTGGCCACTTCATCGAATTGGTAATCTATCAACACTTTTACTTAGGGTTTCCAAACACTGAAAATTGAAATTCTTTTATCTTACATTAGTTTGAACTTTGAAAGGTTGAGATGCATTATTTTGCAGGCATTGATGTGTGAGAACTGATAGTCATCTTGAATTTTATGGAGACCCAAAAATATGGCCAGAATGTCAGAATCCTCGCTGTTTATGCATTGATTGATCCTGCTACTGGATACTGCCAAGGTTTCCTCTTAACTTTGCTTTCCACATTGAACATTTTGGTTTTTTTTAATTCAAGGTTAACGTTTGTTGTCTCAAACTGAATAGACTCAATTTAATCTTTCTTTAAATTTTAATAAGTGGATGGCTTGGTCTCAGTGTATAACTTAGTTATGATCCATGCAAAATACATTGATGGTTATTCTAACTGACTATCTACACTGAATCAAGTCACATATTCCTTTGCCTAATGAGGATCAAAATTCAAGTGTCTCTGTTCATTCCCAACCATACAACCAAACATTATTTCTCCAACACATTTGACACTTTTCTTTACATTAGGAACTTTTTAGATGTTGATAAGTGGTGTGGATTGTTGATTTGATAGTCCTAAAATATAATTTCGAGGGCATAACCAAATTGGTTATGTCCCTGGGAACATTAAAGCCATTTCCATTTTAATATGTTTGAAATCCTATTACCATAATTTGAGGTCTCTGATTGCAGGTATGAGTGATTTGCTTTCTCCCTTTGTTGTTCTATACGAGGATAATGCAGATGCCTTTTGGTGCTTTGAGATGCTTCTACGACGAATGGTGAATTTTATGTTTATCTTGGATTTGTCGTCTCTTTTACTGTCAAATATATCCATTCTTTAACATATCCATTGTGGTGTCTTTTAGCGTGAAAATTTTGAGATAGAAGGGCCAACTGGTGTGATGAAGCAGATGCAAGCATTATGGAAGATCTTAGAATTAACAGATACTGAAATCTCTCAACATCTATCACTCATTGGTGCTGAAAGTCTTCATTTTGCTTTTCGAATGCTACTGGTGCTTTTTCGTCGGGAGCTTTCCTTTGATGAGGCTCTCCGCATGTGGGAGTTTGTGTCGTAAATATGTTGTCATTTTGGGAAGTAAATTAGTCAAATGATGCTAGAGTAGCTGTCTTTTATGGTCAGGATAATGGAGAAAAAAGGCTGTACTCCGGCATATGGACCGTAATACTCATTAGGTTCGCTTTAAGAGTAATATAAAGGTCATCTATTGTCGTATGCTTTGTTTGGTATCAATTTGGACTGCAGTATGACATTTGACCTGTAAGTTTTGCCACAAGAATAGTGTATGAGTTTTCCAAATTTCATATCCATGAGATGGATATGGTGGAGATGTGAATCTTGAGGTTTGTTATATCTTGGAAGGACTCATTATAATGAGTTCCGTGGGCAAAGCTTAAGAGTTCCACTAATAAAGAATAAAGTCAACCATTTGATATGCTCTGATCAGGAGCAAAGTGGGAAAAGTACAGCTTAAGGAGCATTAACTGTTAGAGAGGACCAAATGTGGGAAAGTTACATAAAAGAGAGGAAAGGTTATTGATGGGATTTCATTTGGTGCAGGAGCCGAGCGCAGCTTTAGTTACTGTTTAGCAAATGAGCAGTCATTAGTCTTCCTGCTGGATCTGATGCATGATCCATCTTTAGAAGGAGAAAATATAACACAGGGACAATATGTGAAAATAAGATAATGTATGATTGAAATTTGGAGGTTTACTTATGGGAACAAAAACCTTGGGAAAAGAAGGCATTTGCTAAACCTAAAAATTATGGACTGAGGTCCATCTCAAATTTGAGTACATTCTTAGTTAACAGTGTCGGGAAGGTCCATAGCATTAAACTGAGGGATTTCTGCATGAGCATTATGGGCATATAATTATGAGTTCTCATGATATAAAACCACATCAATGACAACATGATGGAATATCTTAAACTAGGCAAACGGGGCTGAAAATAGCAGACACTGTCATGAGAGTGTAGATGAACAGGTGCTGGCTCCATTTAGCTTCTAAAAGATAGATAGCTTTAAAAAATAATGCATAATTCACCTCTATCTAATAAAAAGGCCAATCTATTGTTGAAGGTGGACATTAAGACTTCATGTTTTATTGGCTAAAATTCGAAGATATTGAAGCTGGTTTTGGAATTGAGTATTTCACAAAGTTTTGAAATGTAGGCTTTTCTATTTTCTGTATTAACACAACTTATGAGGCATTGATTAGAACTTTCTTCAGTAACTTTTATTACTTGTTTCATTCATCATCTGTTGTATATAATCTAACTGCTGATTAATTTCTTCAGATGATCTGGGCTACTGATTTTGATGAAGCTCTAACTCGGCAATTGGAGGAAAATTGCCTTGATCCATTGATTTTAATCTTCGAGACAATTCACAGGTAGAAATTAAGGCAGAACACATGGAAAATGTAAAAGAAAATTTAAAAGCATGCAGCCTCGGCGCAGAAATGGTAAAGCCTGTGCGCCTTATAGCATTGGGGTGAGGTCCATTTCAGGTCATCCCCTTTGTGGCCTGGCAAAGGCTAATTTCTGGTCAAGACATGATCAGCTGCAGATTTGTAATACCACTGGATCAACGAGAAAGGGGGATGATGGATTGCCTGTTTTCTGCGTAGCAGCAATCCTCGTCATCAACCGCCAAAGATTATGAGGGAAACTCATTCAATTGATGATATAATTAAGCAAGTTTATTTTCTTTTTATCTTTATTACCAGAACCTACATACAAATGGGAATGGATTAGGTATATTGGTCCAAATCTGTCCTGGTGAGTTTCATTGTGTTTGGAAACAGTGGATTGGTTATCTTTAGTTTGTTTTTGGGGTCTTTTGTTCATTACGTAGCTTCTATACTTTACTGTGCTTTGTATAAGCAGTTCACTACTAGTAGGTTGTAATGTCGAAGTGACTCCATGGACATCCGAGCATTGCCATTATTTTTGTCTTAAAGAAATTTTAAATCAACCCACTTGTGCCATGGTTTCCATAATGAGACTGGCCATATCTAAAGAGTGAGACACAAGGAATGCATAATAAGAAGTGAGGATGCATATTCAATGCATACTATTAACAAAAGAAATCAAAGCTTTTTAGCTTGATGGGTTTATTCATCCATCAAAACTGTCTTAACTAAGTCATATGCATTACATGTGCCAAGTTCTAGTTAATTACAATCTGTCTTATTGTAGTTTGACCTATTAGTATTAATTTTAATTACAATTTGTCTTATACTGTAGAATTTTATGCCTTATACTGAGTTTTTTGTAGTCTGCTTCCAATATTATTGTCCATAAGCTTCTTTATTATATATTTAAAGCTGACATATTTGCATTGACATCATAGAAGGCTTTAATTGGACTTTTTAAGTTTTTCACAATTAGCTCGAATAATAATTTGTTGTTGTCCTTTTGTCTACTCTTCTACAGATGTTCAATGATAATATCCTCAAAATCAATGTCAAAAGATGCATACATATGGCTATCAAACTAAGGAAGAAGTACTGTTACAAGGTAAGATTTTTTTTTTGACGTTAAAGTGATAACGATTTTTCTTGAATTTGGCCTTTAAGTTGTACTTGTCATGACCTACTATACTTTTGACTCTCACAGTCTGACATTTGATCATTTGATATGGACATCGCTATTTGCTTATTTATTCATAACACATTTATTTATTTATCTAGAAGATCCTGTTTTGAAATTATAAGTTGTGTTTGCTGCAGTTAATGGAGCGAACAAGCACTGCTCGCATGCTCTCTTTGGGAAAGCTTTAACCTTTATCGCACTTCTCTCGGAATTGGTAACCCAATTTGCTATCCAACTTTTTGGGTTCATAGTGCTATTTCTTAATTATTATTTTGTGAACTTGAGCAGGAAGCATTGCAGCCTTTTCAGAACTCCAGCTATATATTTGTTCCTTTTGTTGATACAACACCTCTGCAAGGTAAGTTGATGTCAATTTAATACTTCTTTTTAAGTTAGGTATGTCATTTTTTTCCTATTTAATATTTCTGCAAGGTAAGTTTATGTCAATTTAATACTTCTGAGAACATGCAGATTAAATTATTTTCCAAGTTGACTAATTTCCTGATCTCTAAGTTCTGAGTTCCTATTTTTTCCTTGGGGCTGTTGGATGTGGTGTTTGGTCTGATAGCTCTTGAAATTGATTGAATGTTATGTTGTTTTAGCAGTATATTAGTGATGCGTGAAGTTTCTAAATCCTTCAAACATGACCTGTATTTGAATGGACTGGAACTATGAGTGAACTTGCAATTATCTCTCACTTAAAATCTCTAGTTGTGATCATTATATAGTTTAGATGGCACTACTATATTCAAGTTTTTAATCTTATTTTGTCATAGAAAGCTTATTAATTGCATTTTATTTTCTGAAAGTGTTCGGAGACATTTGTTGTCATATATCAGCAGAAACCCTTTATGATCCAAGTGTCAAAGCAGCTTTCTTTAATCTTAGTAGATCTCTCAGTTCTAGTTATGGTACCTCTTCACTACCTAATTTACCTTATTGAAAAATTCTTTAGTTTTTGACTTTTCCCTTGATCAGTAGTTTAATTATCATTATGCCAACCACTACATTGTCAAATTGAATTAGTAGTGCGCTGTAGTGAACTAATCCGGCAATCTTTTCATTTGAGTTGGTAAGTAATTCAACTCTTTACAAATGCTTAATATCTGTTATTTATCAGAATGCCTGTCCTTTGCAGTGTGTACCCATATCTTCCTGAAAATACTCACAGTATCATCCTTTTTTCAGCCAATCTGTGCAGAATCTTCAGATTTAACGTATACTTCAAAGCACTCAAGGGCTGCAAAGTGAGATCAGTTATTCTTTTAGCTAATTTGGAACCTTGTGCAGAGCTTCATTTTGTTGCCGAGGCTCTTCAGACAACTTGTGAGAGGAAAAATGACGGCGTATTTCCTCAGTTTACGTCTCAACATGCTATTATCAGATGAAAGTAATTGGAAGGCTAGTGGGAGGATGGAGAATCAAACTCGTATATAACTGAAATCTCATTGAAAGAAATCCATTTTTTTAAAAACTGCCTTGGATCGGAGTGTTGCTTTCTGGACATAGGTTTACTGATGGAATTTGAAACAGCATACTGCAGATTCTCAAGGGAGAGAATTTGTATGCCATTTTAGGGCATCAATCGAAGGCTGACTGATGTTCTTATGTAGATAGAGATTCAAACATCCTGGAAAGGTTTTCACAACAGAATAGTTTCAAGTCAATCTCAATACAGATTTCAAATTTCCTCTTCTTCTATACACTAATTGCTGATTTATCTTAGAGGCATTTAAAGATACTGCGAATAAAGCAGTGAGTTGAAGACCTACGTGGATGATGTTTAATTTTGGTGACAATTTCTTGCCTATACTATGAGCTAATTTGAACCTATGAATCACAACCTGAAATTGTTCTAGGAAGAATGCTAGAGGCACCCTATCGTGCTTGGTACCTGCTCTCACTTGTCACGGCACAGGAAGCATGCCATACAGTAAATAAGCTAAAATTTCCAAAAAAGAAAAATGGAAAAGCTTTGGTAATAATTCCCACTCAAAGTTGAGACACATTCGACGTTTTGGTCTATTCTTTCCTCTTTCAACTTTATTTTCTACTTGCGATGTTCTTTGGATTCATTCTCAGGTTTTTTGTGGATTGGATATCTTTTGGTCTATTATTTCCTCTTTCAACTTTAGTTGTTCTACTTGCCATGTTTTTTTAAATTCATTCTCAGGTTTTTTGTGGATTGGAAACGGCCATCTGAGACCAGTTCAATAATGGTTGTTGTGAGGGTATGTGTGGTCCTCGGCAGTAGGCAAAGAACAGTGACCTCGTTTGGCAGGAATGCGCAATTTGACCAAATGTCTCTCTTTCTCTGGCGTTGGGGAACATCAGACTGCTTTCTACTTCAACCTGCAAATATTCTTTCCACATTGGGACAGAGGGCTGTGCACCACTCCACTTTGTGTGCTTATACTTCATTCGTTTAATTTCCCTTTCATGGTGTGCACACTTTGTACTCCTCCTAGTCATGGGACCAGTTCTATCTGTGTAAGAGGAAGGCAAATTGGAGAGAGAAACTGAAATGAACTTACAGTACTCTGCCAGCATATTTTATCTAGTTTTAGTGGAATAAGGGAGTATATGTTTTTTTTTCCCGTTTCTTTTGGAGTTCCCCGTTCGCTCCTTGACTAATCTACTTCATTATGGGGTTAAAGATGCTCATTTTGTGGGTGGGATAGAGTTAGAGGAAAGAAGTTACTTCAATCAATCACACCATCCCTAGACCAAAATGGTCCTATGGAGGACATAAATCTCAAGGATTGCTTCATGATAACCTTTTGGGACCCAAAAGCCACTGGGTCTGGTGGAATCGATTTGGGAACAGCATGTGCTTGGTCTGATGGATTATTAGGTTTTAGAAGAAACTGGCCAAGAAATGGTCCATTTCGGGTTGGGTTGGGTTAAGTTGATAATGTTCAAGATGGACCTAGCAAGTCGAGTAGCTTGGGTTTGATCATATGCTCAACGTGACTCATGTTGTTTATGCAAATTTGTAAAAGTTTTGACTGAAGGTGGTTGAAAAGCAACCTTGTAGCAGCTCATGTTGCTGCCATTCCACTCCGATGGGCGTCCGCACAAAATGCATGCGGTTATCTCAAACCCAGGGTTAGAATGAGCATTAAACTCCCAGGCTTTTAAGATTTTTTTTTAAAAATAATATTAAAAAACTTAATTACAAAAATAGGTAATCCGTAAAATATTTACGGATCTAGGTGGCATGTGGCAAAAACTGCGAAGAAAAAAAAATAAAAAAGGCACGTGGCATTTTGGTGACCAGCGTGGCCGAATTCGTCTTTGGAAAAGACGAATTCTAAAGTGAATTCGTCTTTTCCAAAGACGAATTATTTTAGCCCAAAAATCATTCTGAATTCGGCTTTGAAAAGACGAATTCAATTCATTTTTTTTCAAAAGCCGAATTAAGCTGGTAACCTCCCCTATTTTGACACGTGTCGATCGGGAGGTCTTACCGGCCGACACGTGGCTTCGGGTACGGCGTTGGAAAGACGAATATGATCTTGTTCTTTCCAAACGATGAATTCGCCTGAGAATTCGTCGTTCGAAAAGACGAACTCAGGCAGACCATATATCATCCCTGTTCTTTCTTTTTTTTTCGTTGTTCTTCCTCTAGTTTTTTTTTTTTCTTTCCGGTGGTCCCTCACCGCTCCGTTCGGTCCAGTTTCAAATTTTGTTTTTATCTTCCCGTGGAGTCCTTATGTTGAAGATCACTCTTGCTCATCCATTCCGGTAAATTTTTTTTTTTTTTTATTTTTTTAGTATTTAAATTTTATTTTGATTAATTTTTTTTTTTTGTGTAGATCTGATTATTGGCTTTTCGTTGGATGATCTAGATCTTGTTCTTCCATATTTCATTATCCGGATTCAAGGTAAATTTTTTATAAATTTATAAATATTTGATTGTTTAAATAAATTTTGTATATATTAATTTAAATTTGAATTAAATTTTTTATTACATATTTGAGTAATTAAATGTTATGTTTTGAATTTTTATGATAATTTTTTTTCGACTTTATTATTTAATATTTATATTATTATTTTATATTAAAAATGAATATTAAAAAATGATTTTAAGATATTTAAAATTTATTAAATAATAAGAAGTTTTGATTATATATTTTTTTGTTTAATATTTATTATTTCATGAATTAAAAAAATGATATATATTATAATGATTAATTAATAATATGTAGTTCCAATTATTAAAATTTAAAAATTTAGTATTATATTTCAATAATTAATTAATGGTTTAATTAATGTAAAAAAATAATGATATACTAAATTTTAAAATTTAGAACAACTGATCTTTGAACTTTAGAACTCATTTATGATTAATATCCAAGCAACTTGCAATGAGGTGGATTAGATATAGTATATATATGGGTTCATGAAACCAAGGTCAAAATAAAGCATCTGAGTCCTTCGACAGAGGCCGTATCTTATCGATGAATGTAACAAAGTAGCCTAGGTGTTATGAGTAATCAAGCACAAAGTTTTCTTCTCGACTTTTTCGAGTTTAGATCGAAATGCCACTTTTCTTCTGCCTTCCGAGTCGTGGCTAGGGGAATGTTTTTGTTTTCGGTCACCCTTGGTAAGTTTATGTTCGAAATTACTTCTTCGAAACTAATCATCAACCGACGCCCTTTAGAAATGATCACTGCTGATGGAGAGAGGAGGAAAAAACACAGAGAAGTGATACTACGCAACAAGAGTTGATTGCTGTAGTGGACGAAATTTCTTTCTAGACTATATCCGTTTGGCTGTCCTTAGCCAGGCATCCGAACTCGTTCAGGTTCCAAGAAGCCCCTTGGATGTTTGGTTGACCAGAAACCTGGCCAATGTAGTTTCCTGGACTGGCTCGTAAAAGAAAAAAGTAATCTGAAGTGACTTCAGCCTGGGAAAAAATAATCTGAAGTGACTTGCCATTGCTTTGCTCTTCTTTTTTGACGTATTAGCTTGTCTACCAGGTTGAATTCTCGGCACCCGGGTCATTTTATCATGATGGTTCATTTACACGACATTTATAATTATGTACAGATGGGCTATTGATTAGCTACGATGGAATAGTCTTTATGAGCATTGTTTCTCTCCTTGTTCGGATTTTTACAATCGTTCTCTTGATTGTTCTTCGACTAGAGATATAAAATGCTCGATACTCCTTTGCCGTTACACCAATGAGCCAAATCTATTAAGTGGTGTCAGAGCTCACAAGGATAACACTGGCCGAGTTGGTAGATTCTCGTCTTGATACAAGAAACCTGGACTGGTGCGGTGTCATACATTCAAGATTCCTTTTGCAACTCTGGAAATTGGGAAAATATGGCGAGTCTAAATTAGGTGAAGAAGAAAATAGGGAGAAAGCTATGTGACCCAACTCGGTTACTAAACTGGTTATCAATCTCGCAGGGAAATTAAGATGTATATATAAAATTTTAGTAAATATTAAGATGTATATATAAAAATTTTAAGATATTTAAAATTTATTAAATAATAAGAAGTTTTGATTATATATTTTTTGTTTAATATTTATTATTTCATGAATTAAAAAATGATATATATTTATAATGATTATTAAATAATATGTAGTTCAAATTATTAAAATTTAAAAATTTAGTATTATATTTCAACAATTAATTAATGGTTTAATTAATGTAAAAAAATAATGATATACTAAAAAATTTTATTAAAAAATATTATAAATATGAATTTATTTATGTTAGTAAATGGATTAATCATTAAGATTATTTATCGTTAATATATCTATCTTGTAAATATTATTTAATTAAATAATTATTTAGTAATACTTAGTTATGAATAAATTTGAAGTTTACGTATTTGTAATTTTTTTTATTAAATAAATGTGTAGCATGAATTTTATAGCATGTATTGTGTATATATTGATATCAGTGATGTAATTATGATGTAATTGTAATTGTATTTAAATGATTAATTATGATGAATTTTCTATATATATTTTTATAAAATTTGCATTTCATTGAACCGTAGACCTGTCAATTGCTTGATATGCATATTCTGTAGTATCCGTACATATTTTATACTTGTACAGATCTGAGAATTATGCATGTTGATCAATTGATTGTCCAATTTGGACAGTTTGGGAATTGCAAATAATTTTACAGGTCAATTTATAGTAATCAAACGATGTGCAATGAAGGCTGAATGAAATTTTGATCATCATTTTCCTTTTGTTCTTCGCATACATAAATATTTGTATGCGGAGAAAATGCTGCCGAAATTTATTTGGTCTTCATTGCATACCGTTTGATTACTATAAGTTGACCCGTAAAATTAATGCAATTCCTGAATGGGATAGGGCCTTTACCTAGTAGTTAATGATATGATGCATTCATCATGATAGTAAAATAATTATGTTTTGAATTTTATTGTCATATTAATTATGTAATTTAATTAGTTTGTTAATGATATCAATATATGAGAAAGTTATTTCTAAATATATTTTGTTAATTAAACATGTAGGATATAATGGGAGAAAGAATCACAGCATTATGTTATATGGGTGGTTCTATGATTAATGGATCAAATGGAATTGAGTACAATCAGGGACCAAAAAAGGTAATTAGAATCAGTTTTGATATGACATTTCAAGAGTTGGAGAACAAAATATGTAGAGTTCTCCGTATTGATAGAACTGGAAAAAAAGTTTTGATTATCTAGATATCCACAAGTTGTCCAGCCGACATTTGTAAAGTACGAACCTGTTCCATTAACCGATGATGAAGACATGGAGATGATGTTTTCAACTATCGATTCACATTCATGTATATCAGGTGCAGAGTTATATATAGATATCCAAACCATTGAAGCTCCTGAACCTGATTGCGAACAAGATGATTACGAAGAAGCTGTTCGAAATATAGCAACAACTCGTGTAACTGAACAGGTTCTATCATATAGTACTCCAAATATTGCAGATAATGAAGTAGAAAATATTGGCTCAGTTTTTACTGTAGATCCGTTACGTACGGTGGACAGTACTGTATCAGAAAGTAATATTAGAGAAGCATCAAATATACAGCTGCTGATGACAGGGTGCATGTCGATAATCAACTTTTTAGTAAGAATGATGATGAAAGTGAACATGACTTGGCTGACAAAGGTGACGAGGCCGGTACTTCACATCAGTACGAAGTCCGGATGATACCACTGTTCCAAATTATTCTACATTTGAAGCTCCATCTAGAATATTTACCCAGATTGATTGGAATGCTGCAAATATGTCAATGTTATTCAATGCAGGAACAACATGTTATATGGCAAAGGAATGAGGAGTTACGTAAAGGACTCCGCTTTATAGATAAGGCAGAATTGCAGACTGCAGTAAAACAATATTCTGTTGAAAGACATCATGAATTCAAAGTTATTGAATCAAATCCAAATCTATGTCATGTCAAATGTAAGAGCAAAGATTCTGGTTGTCAGTGGATGCTGAGAGGTATTAAACGGCATAATTTTTTTGAGATCTCACGATATACCGGTCCTCATACATGCCTATCTGCAATGATGTCTCAAGATCATTCTGGTTTGGACTCCACTTTAATTGCTAATGAAATTTGGGACCTGGTTAAAGAAATTCCTACCATTGCTATTGCTGGACTTGGTGCAGTCATAAAGAACAAATACAACTATACACCAAGTTATAGAAAATTATGGGATGCCAAACAGAAGGCGATAGCGATGCTGTTCGGAGATTGGGATATGTCATATCAATTGCTTCCGAAATGGTTGCATGCTGTACAAACATTTAATCAGGGTACCTGGGTTAAATTATCAGCACTCCAACTGGTATACCAAATTGTGCCCAGTTTGATCGTGTATTTTGGGCCTTTGCACCCTCGATTAAAGGTTTAAGCACTGTCGTCCAGTCATAAGTATCGATGCTACTTTCATGTATGGAAAGTATAAGGAGAAATTGTTGATTGCAACTGCTATTGATGGAAATAATCAGATCTTTCCACTTGCATTTGGTATTGTTGATGAAGAGTTAGCGGACACCTGGGGTTAGTTTTTAGCTTGTATCAGAAATTTTGTTACAACACGTCAGGAAATTTGTCTAATTTCTGATCGACATGCTGGTATACTTATGCAGTATGAAGTATCTGGGTTGGCAGCCGCCGCATGCTTATCATGTATATTGCCTGCGTCACGTGACAAGTAACTTCAATTCAAGATTCCGTGATCCCAACTAAGAGATGTGGTGAAAAGAGCTGGAATGCAAACGCAGCCTAGAAAATTCCATAAATACATGAAAAATTTTGAGAAATTTAACCCAGAAGCTGTTCAGTGGTTGAATGAAATTTCTTTAGCAAAATGGACACGTTCACATGATGACGGACGATGGTATGGGATGATGACAACTAATATATTCGAGTGTTTCAATGGAGTTCTGAAAAATACTCGATTTCTTCCCATAACAGCATTGGTACAGTTGACTTTCTTTCGGCTTGTGTCATATTTTGAAGGCCGACGTGTCCAAGCAATAGAGGCAATGGACAGAAATTAAAGATTTACTCCTTTTGTTACGGGACATGTCATCTCCAACCAAGCCAAAGTGACATCGCATACCATTACCCGATTTGATAGAGCAACTGGCTTGTTCCAAGTCCAAACTGCTAGACGTGGACCGAACATGAACAAGGGTGATAATACACAGGTATTACGATCTTTATGTATCATTGAAAATATGTTATTACGTTGTGTATATGCTGAATTATGATTTTTGATGCTGTAGGTTGTTCATCTTTCCCAACAGACATGTACATGTCAGAAGTGGCAATGTTTTCATTTATCTTGTTCTCACGTCATGGCTGCTTGTGCACATGTTGCCATTGATTTTAAAATATACATTGATCGGTACTATACATTACACGATTATCATCGAACTTATATGCCACAATTTCAACCAATTCCTCATGAAGAATATTGGCCCCAGCAAAATGAACACGGTATCATTATACCTGATGCAAATAGGCTGCGACAGAAAGGTAGGCCACGATCCACGAGGATCAGAAATGATATGGATATAAGAGAAGCCGGCAACAAACGCAAGTGTACAATCTGTAAAGAAGAAGGGCATGATAGGCGGTCATGTCCAAGGCTTCTACAAGCAGATTAGTTAAATTATATCAGTCATATTTTACAAATGTTTTAATATATGGATTGTAATGTATTAGGCTAATCTTGTCATTGCTTTGTATTTATTTGATGGATTGTAATATATGGATATGTTTATTGTCTGATGTTTATAGCTTGTATATGGATTGATGTCCTTACTATGCATTAAATGGGCTTTGTGATTGATTTTCTTTGAGTTATCGCAGTTATGGATCCTGGTCCTTCTGATAGTAGTGTACTACACGGTCAGCCTTCACATAGATCATCTTTGGTTTGGAGGGACAGGATGTTGTTTTGCACTATCGATGTCGAGAGATGTTATGCGTAGATCGATACTGCTCGATCATCGTATTTTGCCATTGCTGATGCAGTCTGGATTCTATGGTCTAGCACGTGTTGGATTTATTAGATTGGACTGGTATTTGATCACTCTCGTCGAGCGGTGGCGTCCAGAGACGCATACTTTCATTTTCCGCATGGAGAGGCGACCATCACCCTACAGGATGTTGCTGTTCAGCTAGGTTTGCCAGTATATGGTCTACCAGTGATGGGTAGTACACGGGTAGACTGGAGGCAGCTTTGTCTTGAGTTATTAGGGATCGTCCCACCGGATGATAGATTGCATGGATCACGACTGAGCTTGGTCTGGCTTACCGAGCACTTCCAGGATTTAGCATTCGATGCAGATGAGGCAGCCATTCAGTGCTATGCTCGAGCATATATTTTACAGTTGATGGGTGGGTGCCTTTTTATGGATAAATCTGGGAACAACATGCATCTATTATTTCTACATTATTAGCGGATTTCGAGATGGTCGGACAGTAGTTGGGGTAGCGCTGGACTCGCTGGTTGTATAGAGAGATGTGCAGGGCGAGCCACAGAGATGTTACTGATATTGCTGGTCCGCTGTTGCTACTACAGTTATGGACATGGGATAGAGTTTCGATTATTGCACCCCACATATTACTTCGACAGGCGCCAGATCCGATGATCGATTTTGATGATGATGGAGCTGGTTTACCACAGGGACCATTAGGGATGAGGTGAGTTTAGAATTTACATAATATTTTTATGCCATGTATGATATATATTATTTTAATTAATTAATTTAATTTATTTATTTTGTAGATGGAGAGATCTTTTTTCTGTCACACAGGTACCTATGCATGTGGTCTCTTCGTATCGTTATTTACTTGATCGACTGCGACCCGATGAGGTAATAAATATTGAATTTTTATAATGATTGTCTTGTTTATTTGTTCTTGTTTAATAAATTATACTTTAAATTATTTATAAACAGGTCATATGGCAGCCATATACTGCCGCAATGATTGCACAGTTACCAGACTACTGTCTACAGGGTCAGGAGATCTGGTGTAGTAGAGTGCCACTAGTATGTTTTTATATAGTAGAGTGGCATTTATCCGATAGAGTGATGCGCCAGTTCGGGATACGACAGGTCGTGCCAGATCAGTTTGATACGTTGTCTGCACTACATCGTATTGATATAAGAGGACGATCTGATCAGGATTGGTCCACCGTTCATCGGGATTATATACAGTTATGGATAAGTCGTCATGATTATATTATACATGGTGATCCATTCGATGGTACCATGGATTATCACGATCCTTATATGCAGTGGTATCATAGGATCACTTGTCGATTCATCAGTCGCAATGGTGCAATATATGATTACATGGTAAGTAATTTTAATTTTATTATTTAAATTATAATATACGTTTAAATTTTGTCAAACAAATTAATTTTTTTATTTACAGGGTAGTAGTTTTGCGACGATACTTGAGCGTGCGACCTCCCCGGATATACAGGATATATGTCACTCTGCCCTCCATACTCTTGGCGAGCATGCACGGATTCCACTCCATGAGTTTTATCAGGAGGGAGACAGGGAGGACGAGACTCCTTCGCCTTATTATCCATTTGCATCTTCATCCGGAGCACCTCCGTCAGCTCATTACAGAAGAGGTACAAGATGACATAGCACCTCTCCACATCCGATGCACGAGTTCACATCTACTTTGGATGTGGCATCACATTTTGATTATACTACTGCACCGGATTTCATGGGCTAGCAGCATGATTATTCCGGACATGGAGCATCGTCGTCACATCATATATGCATAGCAGGCATCACATGATGTAGAGCATGCTGCATATCAAGCATCACACGATATAGAGCATGAGACAGAGAAGCATCAGCCACTTCCGATCCGTCGTCGTATACAGCCTGCACGCACTAGGAGATGGCCACCATGTGGGACCGAATAGTCATTTATTTTAGAATTTATTGTAATTCATGTTTTCTTGTTAATTTATATAAGAATTATTTATATAAGTGTTTATTTACATATGTGTTTATATGTGTTCTGGCCTAAAATAGACAAGCATTATTTATTTGTGTTGCCGATCTCGCCGCCGCGCATGTGACTTCAGAGTCGCTGATTTGATTAGACTGTCTCGTCCTGAGATCTCCTGGCTCTCAGTCCTGTAAGACAAGGTCAGAGGCCCTGGCCGGGGGTCCCGGCGAGGGAGCTCCGACGGTCAAGTTAGAGAACGGCGAGAGTGACCGTCTCAGGGGGCCACCTGGCGAGGGAGCAAGGGGCCGCCGGCTTCGACCGAGGTGGGCCCTCCTGGGCGGACACCTGGCGGAGCGGCAGAGAGGCGCTCGACTTCGGCTGAGGTGGACCCCTCCTAGGTGGACACCTGGCGAAGGAGCGAGAGGGCCCAACTCGACCCGGCCGAGGTGGGGCCGGCTCAGGGCACCACCTGGCGAGGGAGCAAGGGCCGCCGGCTTCGGCCGAGGTGGGCCCCTCCTGGGCGGACACCTGGCGGAGCGGCAGAGGGGCGCTCGACTTCGACCGAGGTGGACCGTCTCCGGGCGCCACCTGCCGAAGGAGCGAGAGGGCCCTGACCGACCTCGACTTCGACCGAGATCCATAAAATATTAATGTAATTTGTTAAATAATATATTTAAAATAATTTAATTTAATAATAATAAATTTTTCCTTTTTTCAGTAAAATCGTGGAAGGATCCAACCCTCGGTCCTGTCACCATCCCTATTGCCAGTCCGGCTACCGCCAGGATCTGATCATCGGTCCTGTCACCATCCCGATTGCCAGTCCGGCTACCACCAGGATCGATCATCGATTCACCTACAGGTCCTGCTACCAGTGACCATCGTCCACCTATCGGTCAGACCATCGATCCACATATCGGTCCTGTAATTTTTTTATTAATTTTTTATTTTTTATAATAAATTTTGATACATTTATATAAATTTATGGGTGTTTTTAAAATTTTTTTGAAAAAAATTCATTTTAATAACAAAATTTTAATATAAAATCAATATTTTAAAACACAAAATTCATGGGATTTTTTTTTTTTACCAATTTCTATCATGAATTCGTCTTTGTGAAAGACGAATTTAATTAAATTGAATTGTCTATTAAAAAGATGAATTCAACTTAACTGGATTCGTCTTTGAAAAGACGAATTCAATTTAATTGAATTCATCCTTTCAAAGGACGAATTCATCCACGTCACCCCAGCCACCTACATCGATAAATAAGTTTTGCATAACTCATTTTTGTAATTATTTTTTTAAAAAGTATTATTTAAAAAAAAAACTCGGCTTTTAATATCGGAAAGCTTTGTACTTTGTAGGCCCAACCTTGCAAGTCGTGACCGACCAGTTAAAAAATTCCCACTACCACGTGTCACATGAGGACTGGTGCTTCACACCAGCGCCCCACCGTGTCACTCCCATTCTATTAATTGCACCAATCCGCATGCTATGGCTTGAAATTTATTTATTTATTATTTATTTTTGATTTTTTTTAGCACCATGGTGGTCCCTATATATTATCCCTTCATTTTTATTATTTTGAATTTATGAGATCACGGAAAGGGTTGGGTTGGAATAGGGCTCGCAAACCAATGTCGAAGGTACCAGCTTGCAATGCAAATTTTGCACCCTCTAGAGAGATGGGATCGTGGCAAATTTTGGGGACATGGATTAAGATTGCATAAATTAATTTTCTCAATTTATTTAGACCGGGAAAATCTTACTTAGAATCTTAGCAAGCATATACAAAACAAAAATATGGATATATAGGCTGATATGATAAAACTAAAATTTACTATTATTTGGATTTTGATTTTGATATTGTCCGTCACAATTCACAAAGTTATTTAAAACAGTTTAAAAAATGAAAATATGTTAATTATGGTATAAATATCATTTTACCAACCCATGATTCTCATCTTAATAGAGATATCGATTTTCATACGATTATAGACCCCATTCCTACAACCTCATATGATGTTGATACATCCTAATATTGTAGTCAATACGATATAATATTTTGGCCATTATTGTATGTACGGAGAGATAGATGCTATCCTATGCAATGTTGTGGCTGCTTTGGTTTTCGCTGTGTATCTATCTTAATTTAGAAATTTAATTAAATAAGAATCTATAATTTGTCATCTTAGTCCAAAATGAGTGTAAACATAGTGGATTGCATCATGGTAGTGCTATCCACGTAGTATCAAACTTTGTCCTATTTTTCTAATCGTCATTTATAATTTCAAATTATTTTTATATACTAAATATTTCAAAATATATCTAATGGCCGTAATTGATTTTGGATTTACCTTATTCCTCTCATATTCACAGGTCTCGATTCCATAATATTTGCTTAAACCTTATGAGGTTTTGACAAGTCTTGAATCACTCCCATTTTATTCAACCTCCTTTTTTCTTTTCTTTTTTGATAAACCGGAAAGTGATTATATAATCCTCGAATAGATACATCACATGAAATCAGACAGCAAAATATTTCAAAATAGCACTGGCGTATCAAGTAATGTAGTCCAAGAGACATTGCCAGAGTGATTCGTCAAATAAGAAGCCATCCAGTTAGCAGTCGAGTTGGCTTC
This sequence comes from Areca catechu, assembly GCA_021397845.1. Lineage (NCBI taxonomy): Eukaryota > Viridiplantae > Streptophyta > Magnoliopsida > Arecales > Arecaceae > Areca > Areca catechu. Next base: position 131,903,909 of record CM038044.1, on the reverse strand, counting down.
ACGGTAGACATGCCTAACATAGAGTCCTGAGCATCCCCGTAAGAACGATATAATATCCCGAAGCTGAGGATGAACATTGAAGTAGCAAAAGGCCCGATGGATCCAAGAGATGACCATCAATGAGTCCCCCTACGATAAGACGATCAAGATGCAAAACTCCTAGCATATTGAATCCCCGCTCAGGCTCCATGAAGCTCCGCCATGGGGACAATAGGGTCAAAAAGTCGGGTACCTCCAGCAGCAAGAAACCCTACGCCCACAGCCCTGATCACAAAAGTAGCTCCACCAGTAGGACCTTTAACACTCCCATCAAAGCTGACAGTCGCATAGATCGGAGGAGAGGGCTTCCAAGAAATAAATATCTGGTGAGGCGCTTGAAGAGCAGAACCGGAGCCCCAGGTCTCTGAACTATCCACCACCATGCTTCGATACTCATGAGAGTGAGCCCTAGCACGCTCAACAATGAACCTAGGGTAAGTGTCAGAGGTGAATATCAAAGCATTCCAGGTGAGCCATATATGATACACAAGATTGGCTGCAAACACGGAGAGGCCGAGGAGGGAGGAGAATGAAGAACATGAAGAAATGTATCAACCGCATCATACACATGGAACCATAGGGAACTGTAACCAGCTAAGGACCACATCTGCTGAGCTCGAATGCAGTAAAATAAGGAATGGCCAACAGACTCATCGTCATCATCGCAAACCGGGCAAGAAGAAGGAAGATGGAGGCCACAAGAATATAGCAGAGCTCTCGTGGGGAGCCGCCGCCAAGCAAGCCACCTCCAGATGAAAAGCCTCACTCTAGGGTGCACCTAAAGAGACCATATCCACTCCTGTATGCCCATCTGGGGCTCCGGATAATAAATAGAATAAAGATCAGCCAGTGGAGCAGAAGAAGAAGAGGAAGATCTCCAAACTTGATGTCAGGACAAGGGCTGACAGTAATACCAATAGATAAGATTCTCTCCCCCAGGATCTCACCAAAATAGTGAATAATGACATCATAATCCCATGTATGCTCTCCCGGGAGGAGAAGATCAGTGATGGTAATATAAGGCATTTCAACAGATAAAAAAGTAGGCCACCTATCCAAGGCAATATCAGAAATCCAAGATTCGAGAAGACCTTGATGGAAGCACCATCCTCCATAATCCATCTCATATGATGCATTACATCAGGAGCCCTCCGTTGCATTTCTCTCTAGATAGCCACCCACGATAGGAGTAAGAGCCTGTCCCCCTCCAAAGATCGAAGATCATCTCTATGCCGCATAAAGGATGACCATAAGCTATCAGGAGACAGGAAAAGCCGGGTAACATGATGGGCCGGGAGAGCCTCCCTCCTTACCAATAAGAATTGGATACCCAAGCCATCATCTCTAACCGGCTGACAGATATAGTGCCACCCCACAAGATTGACTCCCTTAGGAGCATTATTCGACCTCCATAAGAATGCCCGAAGAATTTGCTTAGCTTTCAGTACTATAGCTTTGGGGATGATAGTATTGGTGAGCAAATAAATTGAAAGTGATGCAACACTGACCTAATAAGAGTGAGCCTACCTATGGATGAAAGAGCCCGATCCTGCCAGCCTTCCACCCTATCCTGCACCGCCTGTAATATAATACTGGTATCTCCTCTACGGAGAGAGCCTCCCGTGATGGGAACACCCAGATATAAGAAGAGATCCTTCCTTCTCACCAATCCCCAAGATGGCAAAGATTAGATGACGAAGGCGAGCTAGAATCTTCAGACTGAAATCAACCTCCGATTTTGTAAGATTGACCCTCTATTCAGAAGCAATACAATAAGCCTGGAGAACCCTCCTAAGTTCCAGAGCCATGGCCTCAGTAGCCCTACCTAAAAGTAGACAGTCATTTACAAACAGAAGATGCGAGATCGGGAAGACTATCGGAGCAGCATATATGGCTAGATGGCCGATGTCCTAATAGAATCCTGCAATGCTCGTGAAAGAGAGTCAACACAAATAATAAATAGATAAGGAGATAGGGGACAACCTTACTGCAGGCCCACCATAGAATAGAAGAATTCTGATGGAGATCCGTTAATAATAACATAGAAGGAAGGGCTGGTAATACAAGACATAATTCTGGAGATCCACTGCCGATGAAAATCGAAATCCAGCAAAGATTGCTCCAGAAAGGTCCACTCAACCTGATCATAAGCTCTTTCCATGTCCAGCTTAATGGCCATAAGACCCCTCCTTACTGAAGCCTTCCGCATGTCATATATAAATTCCTGAGCCAACAAGACATTATCAGAGATACTCCAACCCTCGATAAAAGCTCCCTGCTCTGGAGAAATGATATTAGGAAGAACAGGCTTCATTCTGTTAGCCAGCAGCTTAGCACACATCTTGTAAAGAGCAGTACAAAAATTGATGGGTCTAAAATGAGAAGGATGGAAAGCCTCCATGCGTTTGGAAACAAGAGTAACATAGGTTCGCTTCCAAAGATCTGGCATATGACCTCTAAAGAAAAATAGCTGTACAGCAGAAATAACATCATATCTGATGTAGCAAGATCACTGACGTGGAGTACACATCGGGTCCATTTGGTGGGAAGGCAAGTAGGCATTGCCATGTCGGACATCTTCCCAAGCTCTTTCGTCAGGTGGCTCCCCAACGGTCGAGTTCACCTCGACCGGAGTCGAGCTCTCTCCGTTCCTTCGCCAGGTGGCTCCCCAAGGGTCGAGCCCGCCTTGACCGGAGTCGAGCCCTCTCCGCTCCTTCGCCAGGTGGCTCCCCAAGGGTCGAGTTCGCCTTGGCCGAAGTGGAGCGCTCTCTGCTCCTTCGCCAGGTGGCTCCCCAAGGGTCCAGTCTACCTCGGTCGAAGTCGAGCCCTCTCCGCTCTTTTGCCAGGTGGCTTCCCAAGGTTGAGTCTGCCTCGGCTGAAGTGGAGCCTCTCTGCTCCTCATTAGGTGGCTCCCCGAGGGTTGGTCTGCCTCAGCCGGAGTCGAGCCCTCTCTGCTCCTTTGCCAGGTGGCTCCCCAAGGGTCGATCCGCCTTGGTTGGAGTCGAGCCCTCTCCGCTCCTTCGCTAGGTGGCTCCCCAAGGGTCGGGTCCACCTTGACCGAGGTTGAGCCCTCTCCGCTCCTTCGCCAGGTGGCTCCCCAAGGGTCGAGTCCGCCTCGGTCGGAGTCGAGCCCCTCTGCTCCTTCGCAAGGTGGCACCCAAGGGTCGAGTCCACCTCGACCGAAGTGGAGCCCTCTATGCTCCTTCGCTAAGGGCTCTCCAAGGGTCGAGCCCACCTTGACCAGAGTCGAGCCCCTCTCCGCTCCTTCGCTAGGTGGCTCCCTAAGGGTTGAACCCACCTTGGCCGAAGTGGATCCCTCTTCGCTTTTTCGCCAGGTAGCTCCCCAAGGGTCGAGTTTGCCTCGGCCAAAGTGGAGCCCTATCCGCTCCTTCGCCAGGTGGCTCCCCAAGGATCGAGCCCACCTCGATCGAATGGAGCCCACTTCTCTCCTTCGCTAGGTGGCTCCCCAAGGGTCGAGCCCATCTCGGCAGGAGTTGAACCCTCTTCTTGGAATGGGAAAGAACGAAGGTGCCGGCATCGAGACTGCCAGCGAAGCTGGTGCACGCGCAGTGCAGCGAGCCCGGTATGTCGCCCCAAGGCTAGAAAGGTGTGCCTACCCTCATTTGCACCAATTGGAGAAGAACGACTCGATCAAGGTGTCGAACCCTGCAGTCGACCACCTGAACCGCCCAGAAAGAGAAGGTCGCGCTAGAAGCTTCAAACAGAAGGCGGCCACCTCGGATTAAGGCCTTGCAAAATTTTTCCAGTGGTGATAGCCCACTGGGGAAACAAGGTTCACGGCTTAACTCCCTACTATAAAGGGTAACGACCTCAAGAACGCTTCCAACGAGCTTCGTTGACCCCTGAGCCCCCTCGGAGGGCAAGAATCGAGGTACTAGGAGGACTGGTGATCTAAAAGGGCATTGAACAGAGGGAAGGGAGGAAGGAGAAGCAACTCCACAAGGGAGCACGAGCACGAGTCTAGAAAAAGGGAGAACGGGCGAAGGGAAGGCACGGGGACTTCCCGAAAGACTCCTGGAGAGAGTCCAAACAGACATAACAGCCATGACTTGAGCACCCCCTCTTAATCTCTTTTATTCAATTCTCTGTTGAAAATTCCCTTTCGAGCGCGGTGACCAAAGTGGAATCCATCTTGGGGGATCTGTTCCCTTTACCGTCCGCTGACTTGATCATCGGAGTACCCTCGCTAGGATTCTCGGCTCGGGTTTCTAACTCTGTTTTGCAGGACCGGGAACCGTGGAATTCCGGAGTAAAGGGCTGATGTCTGGCACCATATCACAGTTGCAAGCCACGACGGTAAGGTCGGCAATAATATCTAATAATGCTCCAATACCTCCTAAAAAAAAAGGAGGGTAACCATCCGAACCAGGGGCTTTGTCCTCTTTCAAGGACCAAAGAATAGCAATAACCTCAGCCTCAGTGAGCGGAACAAGAAGGGCCAAATTCTACACCTGGGAAAGCACCACCTCAGGAGAAGAAACTTGGATAGGAGAAGAGGACCCTGAATTGGCCCTCCATCTAGATCTGAAAAAGGAATTAACAGCCCTCCTCACCTCCTCCTCCTCAATCCACTAGCCATCATCAGACTTAAGGGCCACAATGCAATTCCTATGCCTCCGAACAAGAGTAGCCTGGTGGAAGAAGCGAGTGTTCCTATCCCCCTCTGCCAACACTGGACTCTAGATTTCTGTCTCTATAAAGTCTCCTACTATGTAAGAAGGAAATGATAGGAAGCCAGGGTAGAATATAGGGAGGACAAGTCACCATCCTACAAACCCCATCCCTATCTTCCTTCTCCTGCAGCTCATGAATAACCCCTCAATCTCGTCAATCATGGCAAAAATGTTCCCACTTTATTCCACCTACTCAACCACCATTTAAGCAGCTCCAACCTGTGGGTTATCCGATATTGGGCATTACCCTTCACAGGAATCCTCCAAACTCCTGCACCACCTCCCAAGAGGTAGGATAAGAGATCCAGATCCTTTCAAACATGAAGGGAGCATGAATAGGGGCTTGAGGAGAGGTAGAAAGAAGAAGAGGACAATGATCCGAAGCGACTCTGTCCAGATGACGCACCACAAACCGGGGGTGGAGACTAAGCCAACTTATAGTAGCCACAGCTCTATCCAACCTCTTGTTGACCCCTAAAGTGATTTTGATGATAACAAAATATTGGAGCATACATTTGGTTATCTAACAACTCTTTAAATGGTTGACAAGTTTTGTAGGACAACTACATTGACATACTTTCTAAACTCTGCAATCTTTATTGTTTTGTGTTGAGTTGTAAGTGATTAGAATTTGTAAAGAAGAACCCAACAAAAAAATTTCCTACTTGAATCAAAGATAAAGGGTTACTTCTAATAGTTTTCAAGCTTCAATTTTTTAATTTTATTGTAAGAAGACCTTGAGGAAGTCTTCAAAGCTTGGCATAAGAGTTCTGGAGAATGAATTTGATCTGGCTGAAGAACCAATCTCGAGCCGACTGGATGGAGGAACCATCCAACTCTAGCACTGGCACAAGAAAGAAGTTCTCTGGCACACAGATCCAGCCGACTGGTACCAAGGTCCAGCCGACTCGTCCAGAACATGGTTGAGAACGTTCTGAGAATCTTAGGGATCCGAGCCGACTGGATTTCAGCCTAGCCGACTCGTCCAGAGTGAACCATTTTCTCAACTGTGGAACCTAGCCGACTGGTATTCAGCCCAGTCGACCTGAACTTGATCCGAGCCGACTCGAAGAATGTCCGAGCTGACTGGAATGACGGGGTCACCTCCGATGGCTAGTTCCAGTTTTATATTTTGAAATCCAAAAGTGCTCCAACGGTAACCTGTCACTTCCAACGATCTACAACGTTCAAAATCAAGGGAAGGTAGTTGAAGTCTCTATAAATGAGATATGAGAACATTTTTAGAGAGACTAATGAGTTATTGAGTATTTATGAAGTAAGAGGAGAGAGCACTTGAGCTTTGAAGCCAGTCTTCAAGCCTTCACCAACTTTTATCAGAAGCTTGAAGCATCTTTGAGGAAAGCAAGGAAGCCATTAAAGTGCATTGAAGAGCATTCAATTGAGCTTCACTCGAGCTGCATCGGCAACCACCCGACAACTGAGTTTGTCAATTTTTGTTGCTTTTTATTCTACTCTTAGAATATTTGGATTATTAGTGAGCTCGGTTGTAAAAACCAAATAGGTTTTTTTGGTGAGCCTTTTCAAAACCAAAGTGTAGAGGTTCTAGGTGAGCCTGTGAAAACCTAGAGTGGATTTCTTTGGTGAGCCCGGTTTAAAAATCAAAGTATAGAGGTTGGGATTGTGAGCCTGTAAAACAATCCGACTGTATTCCGGTTTGGGGGATATAGTGGAAATCCAGAGTGGTGAACTTGGATAATGGACGTAGGAGCTGGGTTGCTCTGAACCACTATAAATTTACCTTGTTTGTGTTGTGCTGATTTACTTTTCAGCTCCGCACTTATTTCTGATTAACACAGCACTCAACCACTAAAAGAAATTACTTGTGCACATAATTATAAGAATTTTGTAATTCCAATTCATCCCTTCTTGGGAAAAGCCACACTGGGCAACACTCTCTCATACCCTGGTCGTACCAGCTCTATTGTTACACCAAGTATATCAGGCTCCTACAAATCCTAGGTTCAGCAAACCATTAGAGTCCAAGAATTGGCAAAAATTCATTAATTGCCAAATTTGAACAAAAGGTTTACCCCCTCTTTATCCTTTGCCTTGGTAATACAATTAAAAATCACCCATAACAATAGCAGGGATCCCTGATCAATCAACAAGGATAACTCCTGCCAAATAGTCCTCCTCTCCTTATAGCTAGTGCTAGCATAGACTCTCGAAAGAAGCCAGTCGGATCCAAAGTTTCAGTGACCACCAGAACAACCTGCTGATCACACTAGAAAACATCAATTTTGCTACCCCTATCCCAAGCAACAAACTATACCTCCCGATAACCCCTTAGAGTCAATTGCATAACAGTTCCAATCCTTAGATAACCGGCGTCGAATCCTGTGAACCCCAGAACCACCCAATCGAGTTTTCAGGAGCAAACAAATATTAGGTTGATGCAAATAGCATAGTCTACTAAAAGAAGAGACAAAGGAGGGTTTTCCCGCCCCTCTAACATTCCAGGGAAGGATCTCATAACAAAGATTCAACACCCTTGGAGGAGCCCTCCCCAAGGCTCTCCATAGAATCCAGTTTACAACCCTCCCTTCTTTATACATTCAGCTGCAGTAAATAAAGCAACCCGCAGCTTCCCAACAACTTCCTCATGACTTGGAGCCTCTAGCGCTTCCCCAATCCACATCGGCACAATTGCAGCAGGAATTGGATCAACATCATGCTGAACAATTCCTCCTTTGTCCAAGCTCCCAAGAACAATAGGCTTCACAGAACCAACCTTTATCCCTGAACAACCGGAACACCTGCACCACCTGACCACCCTGCACATCCCGAGCATCCTGAGCACCTCGGATGAATACATCAACAGCCTTCTCAATCGAACGCCCATCAGCCCTTTATCCATTACACCCCTCGAACCCTTGATCCCTGTATCCCTTAACACCCTTCAGCCCCTTCTCGCCATGGACATTATCCAGTTCCAAGTCAACCCTCGGTGATTTCCCTTTGGAGATAGCAGAAGCCTTCCCACTGGATCTTGCGCCAGCCACCTCCTCCCGAGCACCAGACAACATTTTGCCAGAGGAAGGCAATGAAGAAAGAGAGAACCCATTTCCCCCTGGTCCCCTTCCATACAAGGTTCAAGTCGACTTACCTTAGCCTGTGCCGGATTAGAGGATGCCGGCTCAGCCGCTGCCACTGCCGCAACCACCCTGGACGAAGACACCCCCTTCGAACTGGGAGCAGGCGATGAAGCTGGCTTCGACTTCACTTTAGAGAGCCCGAGCCCAGATCCGATATGTACTGGTCTTTTGGGCCAGCTTCAGAGTGGCCCAAATCCATACTGTCACCCAGTGGTAACAGTATTCCAAACCCCCTTGCCGGCAGAGCCCCATCTCTGGATACTTCACCCGAAACTAGTTTCCAGTGACCGGCGGCATGCAACCTTGCTCGATTTTGCCACCCATCCGAGTCCGGTGAAGAACTCGGCATCGACGTCCCAAAAGTGGGGGAAGCCCTAGAAGGGGAAGAAAAGGGCTGTTTGGGGAAGCTCTACCCAACCCCCTTCCCTTGGCTTCTTCCCTCCTTTCCTTCACCAGAAATCACCCCGCTCTCTGCATACGAACCCTAGTAGTCACCATCCATGACTCGAACTTTGTCGGCTGACCCTTCGACCTCCATATGAGACTGCTCAGCCTCTGCTGAAGCAGAGCCCCTCTGATTGGCCCCTCCGTGACCCTCCACAGTAGCACCGTCCACATATGTACAACTACATTGCCATTGCCCCATCTCTCCATAACGAGAACAAACCCAGGTAAGTTCTCGTACACAAATTGTTGCAAAAGATCTTGTTCTTCCCACGGACAAGGACCCCGGGCATAAGCGGCTTCATAGCATCCAGCTCCACGCGAACTCGAGCATATCCAGCCTTCTTGAGGTGATCAGTAAATCCATCAATAGAAATCGGTCGGCCAGCTTCCTCCGCGACCGTCATGATGATTCCAGTTTCCAAAATCTAGCTGGAGTCCTGGCAACCGTAGCCAAACAACCACCATTTGAATCATGCTCTGGCTCGGAATGAAATCTGGCTCCCAATCCTCCATAAAAAGCAACTGTCCCCGATGATGAACCATGGCCCACCGGATCGAAACAGTAGCACACTCTTTCTCAATTTGAGCTGGATCACAAGTGGTCCTCTACCAGGGGAATCACCTCCGGTGGTAGGTGAGATTAGCATTAGCTCAGACCTCCTTCACTACCCATTATGTCGCCACCCTTCTCACTAAGCTCCGAACAACCACCGTCAGGCCCTGCCATCCCGGCGCCCCTCCTCCAGATCCGCTTCTGGCAGCTCCAGTACCTTGGTGAAGTATGCTTGGAGCTGTTCCAGGTCCTCCGCCAGCAGCTTATGCGGCATCCAGTAGGATCTCGCGGCGCCCCCTAACCCCCTTCTACCATGACCTCTCTTCGTCGCCAGAGCTCAACAAATCCTTCTCTATTGACCGAGCACGTCTCCCTCCTTCGCCATGGATTCAGGAGGAAGCAAACCCTCTACAGTAGAAGAATCCCGATAGTACACCTTCCAAGACAGAGCATGACGATCGCAGAGAGCGCATATCAATCTTAGCCTATTACCAAGATGGCGAGATTACTGGTATATTAAAAAGATTAGATATATAGACCAACTAATAAGCATGGAGATATTTTATTGCCAGTCTAGAGCATTATCTGGATTGTGAGAATTCATCCATGTTTTAAGCCATCAATGCTCCATTGAGACAACCACATCTGGGATTATAACCTGGCCAATTTATAGTATCCCTGTACCTGTGACTCTATGCCGATGTTTCACTATTTATATATAGATTCCCTATAAAAGACCATGGAACGTAATCATTCAACAAAGACCTATGCTAGCCTTAAGACCTTACTTGTAGACGATTTTATGGCCATGGCAAAGCTACTTGTCACCAAGATAAAAAGGACCATTGGGATGTAGACATTATAATCACCATAATACCCTTCTCCTTATATCAAGTCCACACCCTTATTTTCCGCCAACCAATTCATAAATAAACCATGCAACATGGGCCATGGCAATATTTACTTAGACCGGCCATGGTTAACAAGTTGTCTTTCAAGCTAAATCCAAGTTTTGGATATTTGGATTCAAATTAAATTAATTTTTTATGCGAAAGACCATTATTTTCATACATAAGATCGCTTGATATATTTTAAGTTGCATGATCATGATCATCATATATTCTGAATGGCTCTTAAATATGCCTTGATAACTGTTACAGCCGTGACAGTGACGTGACCAGGCTCAGGTATCATCGAATGAGAGCAAGCACGTGTAAGTTTCCCGCCGGAGTCAGCGCCACGACCACAAAGCTAGGATCGGCATACCGCACCACCCGACGAGTCTGAAGCAAAACCGCCCTCGTCGAGGTCGAGCTCGGCCCGGAGTTCCTCTACCACCTCATTGGCGCCCGGGCCCGGAGGGGTCCGCCGAGTGGGTCCGGCCGAGTCGCGGGGGCCCCCTGCCGCCTCGCCAGGTGTCCACACAGGAGGGATCCACCGAAGCGAGGTCGGCTGGTCCTTCGCCTTTCGCAGGTGGCCACCCGGAGACGGGCCCACCTCGGCCGAAGCCAGGCGACCTCCTGCCACCTCGCCAGGTGTCCACCCAGGAGGGGTCCACCTGAACCGAGGTCGGCAGATCTTTCGCCCTGCGCCAGGTGGCACCCGGGGAGGGCCACCTCGGCCGAAGCCGGGCGACCTCCTGCCACCTCGCCAGGTGTCCACCCAGAAGGGGTCCACCTAAGCCGAGGTCAGCTGATCCTTCACCCTTCGCCAGGTGGCTACCCGGAGACGGGTCCACCTCGACCGAAGCCAGGCGACCTCCTGCCACCTCGCCAGGTGTCCACCAAGGAGGGGTCCACCTAAGCCGAGGTCGGCAGATCCTCGCCCCTCGCCAGTTGGCCCCCGGAGACGGGTCCAACTCAGCCGAGGTCAGACCGCTCGTACGGAGAGGCCCCGGGGAAGGAGACAGGTCCCGAGGCCATCCCTCGAGCCGTACCGACCCCAGACGGCGTCCCGTACGGAGGGCGGTGGCACGCGGAACGTCACTTGCATCGGCCCGACAGGTCCCGCAGCCGAGAGACCCGATCCTGACGGAACAGGCCCCATAAACGGATGGCGCCCACGCTCGGGGAGAAGAGAGCGTTTCACGGAGCCCGAGGCCTGACGACCGGCCGCTCTGCCAGCGCCGCCCTCCCTCTTTTCTCTTCTGTCTTTGCCTTTCCCTGCTGGGCCCGGCGGACGAGGTCGGAAAGCCGCCTGGCACCCTTCACCAAAAAGGGAAAAGAGAAGAGGACGGGGGAGGAGGAGGGTTCCCGAGGCAGAAAAAAGAAACACGCGATGGAAGGGGATAAAGAAGGAAGAATCTGGGGACGACAAGGTAAGCAAAATTAGCCTGGGGACAAGGAGGAAGCACGGGCACAAGGCCTTGCACCGAGAGAAAAACCAGAGATCCCGAGAGGGGAACACTGGGCGTGAGTTCGACAAGCAGGCCCAGCCGAGATTCCGGTCCCCAGAGCGCTTCCTTCACCAATTAACTCTCTAAATCTGGGACCTTCGAGGGTCCGGGTGGGAGAGTCTGTTCCTTCTCGTCGTCTACTGACTTGACCGTCGGAGCTCCCTCGCCGGGATCCCGGCCAGGGTCTTCTAACCCCTTTGTTGCAAGTTCTCCGCGGGAAGGGAGGCTCCCTCGCCAGGCGGTCAGGAAGGATCGGCTGATCCGTGGCACGGGCGCGGCGACGAGAGCGGCAACAGATTGGCGCACCAGGTAGGGGGACAGGACACTAACCCCTAGTGGGAAACAGCTTTCTGCAGGTGTCACGCTCTCCAGCAATGGTGGTCACCGTGTCGTCGAGGCGTCCACCAGCGTGTGGGAGAAGCCCACTCCCTCCAGGGGGCCACACCCCCGAACGGGAGCTTCGGCTCCCCCTCCTCTTCACAGCAGCCTGCCCAGGCGGACGGATCCCTTGCGGCCATCGTCCAGCAGCTGCAGACCTTGACCTCAGCGGTCCGACAGCTTCAGCATCAGCAACGGTCCCTAGCCACTCAGCCGCAGCAGGGACCCCGCGGCCCAGAGCCGCGGGGCAGCATGGGAGCCTGCGCTCAATCCAGGGCAGGCCATCCCACCCGAGGGCCATCTCCAACTCCCGGGGGAGCCACCAAGCTCCTGCAAAGAGAAACTATTCCGGTTCGGAGGATCACGAGAGTCGATCCCGGCGGAGATGGGGTCGAAACGGTGCATCGCAGCAAGCGACGCCGGGGCCAGACCTCGCACCGAGACGATCGGCGCCCCCTTCACCTGCAGTCTCGGTGGAAGACTCCACCGACGAAGCCGTCAGGCGCAGGCCAAGAGGCGCCTAGAAGAGCACGAGCGCAAGTTGGCGGGAGTTTGCCCGATGGTCGCCGACCTGCAGAACTCGTCAGCTGACCGGCGGGGGCTACGACTCCCGCCCCCCTTTCTCTGAAGAAATCCAGGCGGAACCGATCCCGAAACGGTTCCGCATGCCGCAGGTGGACCCCTACGACGGGACCACCGACCCCCTGGACCATTTGGAGAGCTATAAAGCTCTCATGAGGGTCCAGGGCGCCACCGACGCCCTCCTGTGCATCGCCTTCCCGGCAACCTTCGAAGGCCGCTCGAGTCTGGTAACCCGCCTCGAGCCGGATCCATCTGCTCCTTCCATCAGTTGGAAGGAAGGTTTGTGGCGCACTTCGACGCTTGTCGAAAGGTGCCTAGAGAGTGGACAGCCTCTTTTCCATCCGCCAGCAGGACCAGGAGCTGCTCCGGGACTACATCACCCGGTTCAAGACCGCAGCCCTGGAAATCTACAGCTTGGACGAGCCCGCGCCATGCTGGCCTTGAAGCGCGGACTCAAGAAGTCCGCCTCACCTATTCCCTGGACAAGAAGCCGCCCAGGACGTATCGGTTCCGAGCTCCTCCGCCCGCATCACAAGTACATCCAAGCGGAGGAGGCCGACCGCACCCGTCCGATGAGCTGGACGGAAGACTCCAAAGAAGCCGCTCCCGAGGGACAACCCGGAGCTCGGAGGCCCGGGCAATCTGCCGACCTCCGCCCAAATCCAAAGCCGAGGGGCGAAGCCACTCCCGAGCGGAGGTACACCCTCTCTCGCACCTCGAACGAAGATCCTCATGGAAATCGATGGCAAGCGCTACCTCCGCGACCTCCTCCCAGAACCCAAGAGCCGTCGAGACAAATCAAAGTACTGCCAGTTCCACCGCGAGCACGGACATGACACGGAGGAGTGTCGCCATCTGAAGCGGAAGCGGGAGATTGAGGAGCTGATCGGGAGGGGTTACCTCAGGAAGTTTGTCAAGAACGAGGTCCCCTCTGAAGGGCAGCTGCTCGCGGCATTACCGCCTGTCCCCGCGATCGACAACCGCCCAACGGAGAAGCTCGTGGGCATGATCTCACGCGGGTCCGGCGAGCCGAGCAGAGAGAGAGAGCCGGGAAGTCCAGGAGAATGTAATCCCTCCCAAGGGAGGGAAAATTAATGACAATGTAAACATGATACTGTGTGGTCGAGATGACCATCGCGAAGCATCCTGTCATCGAATCATGGTGGATAGTGGAAAGCTCGGCCGACGTACTTTTTTACGATGCTTTCTCTCGGATGAACTTGTCTCCCGATCAGCAAAACCAGTGCACATCCCACTGGTAGGTTTACAGGGGACTCCGTGGGGGTCGAAGGAGAGATCACTCTCCGGTCACCGCCGGATCCCGCCTCGGCAGGCGACCGTCATGAAACATTCACTGGTCAAGCTCCCTTCGCCTTACAACGTCATTCTCGGGCGTCCCGGGCTCAACCAACTGGACGCCACCATCTCCACGAGGAGGCTGCTGGTGCAGTTCCCCACGCCTTCCGGGCTCGGGGAATGAAGGGGACGATCCAGCCGGTCCCGCTCTGCCTCCAGATAGTCCCAGGCCACCAGGAGCGCAGAGCTCGCCCACGATTTGAGGATCTCGACCTGAGAGAGAAGGAACCCAGGGGGGGCCCGTAGAGCGCCTGCTAACTTTTCCCCTCGGTTCGGACCCCTGAAGACGGTGCAAGTCGGGGCCCAGCTACCGAGGAAGAGCGAACCGCTGCTGGAGTTCCTCCGTGCCAACGCTGACGTGTTCGCCTGGTCGGCGGCCGACATGCCGGGCATCCCGCCCGAGCTCATCATGCACAGCCTGAACGTGGACCCAGTTTGCCGCCCGGTCGCCAGAAGAAGAGAAGCTTCGCCATGGAGTAGACAAAAGGCGATCAACGAGGAGGTAGAAAAGCTCCTCGCCGCCGTTTTGTCCGAGAAGTCCAATACCCCAGCTGGTTAGCAAACGTGGTCATGGTAAAGAAGGGTAGTGGTAAGTGGAGGATCTGTGTGGACTACACCGATCTCAATCGAGCTTGCCCGAAGGACAGCTTCCCTCTGCCGAAGATCGACCAGCTGGTCGACACACACCTCGGGGCATCGCCTCCTGTCATTCATGGACGCCTTCTCCAGATACAACCAGATCCTGATGAACCCGGAGGACGAAGAGTGCACTGCCTTCATAACTGACCGCGGGACTTTCTGTTACAGGATGATGCCCTTCGGCCTCAAGAACGCGGGGCGACGTACCAATGTCTGGTCAATAAAGTCTTCAAAGACCAGATAGGCCGCAACATGCAGGTGTACGTGGACGACATGCTGGTGATGAGCAAACTCGATTCGGACCACGTGGCCGACCTGACGGAGGCATTCGGCAACCTCCGCCGCCATCAGATGAAGCTGAACCCGGCGAAGTGCGCCTTCGGCGTCTCCGCCGGGAAGTTCCTAGGGTTTATGGTGACCCAAAGAGGAATCGAGGCCAGGAGCCGAGGTCCATCCAGCCATCCAACCATGCCCTCCACAAGAAGCAAGCAACTGAACCGGCCGGGTTGCGGCCCTTAGCCGTTTTATTTCCAGGTCGGCGGACCGCTGCCGTCCCTTCTTCAAGGTGCTGAGGAGATGAATGGCTTTGCTTGGACCGAGGAATGCCAGCAGGCCTTCGAGGAGCTGAAGAGACGCTCGCATCGCCACCTTTACTGTCCAGACCCGAGGAGGGGGAGGAGCTTACCCTCTACTTGGCGGTTACCCCGGAGGCCGTCAGCTCTGTCTTGGTCCGAACCGACGACCAGGGCTCCAGCGGCCGGTGTACTATACCAGCAAACTCCTCCGAGATGCGGAGCTCAGGTATTCCCTGGCCCGAGAAACTTGTTTTTGCGCTAATAGTGTCTGCCCAGCATCTCAGGCCCTATTTCCAAGCGCACCCCATCGCCGTCTTGACGGACCAACCGCTGAAAGCGGTGCTCAGCCGACCTGACTTCACGATTGGCCAAGTGGGCACTGAAACTCAGCGAGTTCGACATTACATACCGACCGAGGTCGGCCATGAAGGCACAGGTGCTGGCCGATTTCTTGGTCGAATGTGCAGGCTTGGGCAAAGAGCCCGGGGGGCCCCCCGGCCCGGCCGATGGAGGTCGGCACCGATGAGCCCGGAGAGGACGCCTGGATCCTCCATGTAGACGGAGCCTCAAACTCCGGCGGAAGCGGAGCTGGGCTCATCCTTGCCAACGGCGATGGGTTTCGCTGAGTGCGCACTCCGTTTCCAATTCCCCGCGACAAATAACCAGGCGGAGTACGAGGCCTCCTCGCCGGACTAAGAGTCTCCCGCGAGCTGGGCGTGACCAACCTCAGAGCTTTCACTGACTCCCAGCTCGTGGCGGGGCAGGTATCTGGGGAGTACGTCGCACACGACCCCCAGATGGCGAAGTATTTGGAGCTCGTCAAGGCGGCGTGTCCAAGTTCCGGCGCTTCAACGTCTTCCATATCCCCCGCGGGAGAACGCTCGCGCGGATGCCCTCTCTCGGCTGGCGACCCTGCCGGACACGATGCTGGGACGCGCTCATGTGGAGCGCCTTGAGGTCCCAAGCCTCGAAGCACCGGTGGAGGTCCATCAGGTCGGCCAGGAGCCCGGCTGGATGGACAAGTACGCTGCGTACATCACCAGCGGCACCCTGCCGGAGGACCGAGAGGCGGCTCGCCTCATCAGAAAGAAGGCCGTGCGATTTGTCCTGATGGACGAGCAATTGTATCGAAGATCCTACTCCTACCCCCTCCTCAAGTGCGTAGGACCCGCAGAAGCCAAGCTTGTGCTCCAGGAGATTCACGAAGGCATCTGCGGGAACCACGTGGGGGGCAGGGCATTGGCGTACAAGGCCCTTCGTCAAGGCTACTTCTGGGAGACAATGAAGGAAGACGCCGCCGACTTCGTGAAGAAGTGCGACCGGTGCCAGCGTCACGCCACGGTGCAGCGGCAACCCTCCAACCCGATCTCTCAGCTCTCAGCCCCCTGGCCGTTCGCCCAGTGGGGGATGGACCTCCTGGCCCATTCCCGCCGGCATCCGGCCAGCGGAAGTTTTTGATAGTGGCTATCGACTACTTCACAAAGTGGGTCGAGGCCGAGCCCTTGGCAAGAATCACTGAAGCAAACGTCGCCAAGTTCTTCTGGAAGTCCATCGTCTGCCGCTTCGGCCTCCCCCACATCGTGGTCACCGACAACGGACGCCAGTTCGACTGCCGGGAATTCGAAGAATTCTGCATGACCTCGGCATCAGGCATCGCTTTACCTCGGTGGCGCACCCTCAGACCAACGGGGAAGCCGAAGTCACGAACAGGACCATTCTTCAGGGCCTCCGCACGCGGCTAGACCAAGCCAAGGGCAGGTGGGCCGACGAGCTTCCAGCGTCCTTTGGGCATACCACACCACCCCAAGGACGGCTACCGACGAAACTCCATTCAACCTCGTCTTCGGAGCCGAGGCAGTCATCCCGATCGAGCTCAGCCTACCCACGCTGCGCGTGGAGTAATACGACGAGACAGAAAACCCAGCCAGGATGATGCTCAACCTAGACCTTCTCGAGGAACGAGGGACAAGGCCCGAATCCGAATGGCGGCATACCGGCAACGTGTAGCCAGATATTACAACTCCCGAGTGCGGCCGAAGGTTTTTCGCCCCGGGGACTTGGTCCTCCGACGGTCAGAAGCCTCCCAGCCACGGGAATGCGGCAAGCTTTCACCCAACTGGGAAGGCCCATATCGGGTGGCGGAAGCCCTCCCTCATGTAGCATATTACTTGGAAGAATTGGGAGGTGCCAGGTTCCCCCGGACATGGAACTCCTCGAACCTGAGAATGTACTACCAGTGATGTAAGGCTCCCAGTTTCTGTAACCAAGCTTCCCCACTTCAAACACTCTCTCCAACTTCATAAGAAAGCCTGCGGCATCGAGCTCAGTCCGGAAGATCCCGGGCTTCGGCCTGGAAGGTGGCGCCGAACCCAGTTCGCCCACGCAAGCCCGGAGCACAGCTCAGCAAGCCGTGTAAGGCTTGAGAAAGCCTGCGGCACCGAGCTCAGTCCGGAAGATCCTGGGCTCGGCCTGGAAGGTGGCGCCGAACCCAGTTCGCCCACGCAAGCCCGGAGCACAGCTCAGCAAGCCGCTCAAGGCTTGAGAAAGCCTGCGGCACCGAGCTCAGTCCGGAATATCCTGGGCCTCGGCCTGGAAGGTGGCGCCGAACCCAGTTCGCCCATGCAAGCCCGAGCACAGCTCAGCAAGCCACGCAAGGCTTGAGAAAGCCTGCGGCATCGAGCTCAGTCCGGAAGATCCTGGGCTTCGGCCTGGAAGGTGGCGCCGAACCCAGTTCGCTCATGCAAGCCCGGAGCACAGCTCAGCAAGCCGCGCAAGGCTTGAGAAAGCCTGCGGCACCGAGCTCAGTCCGGAAGATCCTGGGCCTCGGCCTGGAAGGTGGCGCCGAACCCAGTTCGCCCACGCAAGCCCGGAGCACAGCTCAGCAAGCCGCAAGGCTTGAGAAAGCCTGCGGCACCGAGCTCAGTCCGGAAGATCCTGGGCCTCGGCCTGGAAGGTGGCGCCGAACCCAGTTCGCCCACGCAAGCCCGGAGCACAGCTCAGCAAGCCGCACAAGGCTTGAGAAAGCCTGTGGCATCGAGCCCAGTCCGGAAGATCCTGGGCCTCGGCCCGGAAGGTGGCACCGTTCCCAGTTCACCCGTGCAAGCCCGGAGTACAGCTCAGTGAGCCGCGCAAGGTTTGAGAAAGCCTGCGGCACCAAGCTTAGTCTGGAGATCCCGGGTTTCGGCCTGGAAGACGGTGCGGAAACCGTGTTGTTCGCCCAGGCATGAAGGCAACCCAAAATCGGACCTGCTTAAGGCTTGCCTTGCTGCGACATGACTCAGCGGGCCCCATCCTTCGATTTGAGCAATGGAAGGACCAGCCTGCAGTTTTTCAGGTGTTCCAGACCGACGTCTCAGAAAGAAAAGAAGAGAAAAGTAAGACGAAACAATGAACAAGGTTTCGGTAAAGCTTGGATCTTCATTAATATAAGTAGTCGCTACAAGATGGGAGCCCCGACAGGCCGGACTCCCCAAAAAATAAAAACTACAGAGATAAACCAAAAGACAGTGCCGGGTCACTGGGGTGCGGGTTCGGAGCCATCTGCCGGAGGTGCGGGCGCTGCTTCTTCAACTTCTACAGTGGCCGGCTCCTAGGCTGTTCCGGGGCCGCGGCATCGCTGGTCGACGGCGCCGCAGGTGTCGCTTTGGCCGCGCCGGGAGCCCTGCTCTCGCCCCCTGGCTTCCTGCCGCCGACGACGACCCCGCTCAGGTCCAGTTGGGGGAAGAAGGCCCCCACCTTCTCCCGGCACATCCGGAACCCCTTCAGGAAGGAGTCCACGGCGGCCTCCCGGACCTCCGACATGAACTCGTCAGAGGCCCGGAACTTGGGGACGGCCTCTTGCGCTTCTCGCTTGGCCGCCTCCAGGAGCCCGTTGACGTAGGCGCTCCGGTCCTTCGCCGCGGCCACCTCTCGCCGGGCCTCCTCCAGCTGGCGCTCCAGCCATTGGGAGTGGGCCTGCAGGCGGCCTTCGCCTTCTCCGCCGCCTCCTCCTCGTTTCGGCGCTGGTTGGAGGTCGCTCCTCCGACAAGGAGGCCTCCAACTCCTTGTTCCGCTCCTCGGAACGCGTCAGGTCGGACTGGAGGGCTTGCTTCTCGGCTCGCAGCTCGGCCCCCTTCTCCATCAGATCCTTCACGTCGACCGCGAGCTTGCCGAGCTTCAGCTCCCGATCGGAGTCCCTCTTGGCGTTCCCTACAGGTAATTCCTCAGTAAGAGGACGTCGTTCCCGATCTGCAGTGGCAAAAACGACGCACGTCAGAGCAGAGGCAGAAAGCCTCGAGGTTGAAACAAGGAAGAAGAGGAAGCTCGCACTTACCGTGAAAAGCTGAGGAAGGATGCCGAGCAGAGCGTCCGCGTAGTCTCGGCCGCCCCGAGCTTGGCGGTCCCGGGCGGTGGAGGCGTACTCCATCATCTTCTCCGCCAGTCCCCTGTCGAGGATGATCGAGTCCCGTGGGAGATCACCGGTGCCGGACCCTTCGGCCGGCCCCTGCGCAGCTGCCCCTCAGCCGAGCCGCAACACCGACGGGCCGGCGGTCGCCACAGACGGCGCTGTCGGGCTGGCGGCGATGACAGGCCCGGAGACAGCGGAGCGGCGGGCGCTGGAGCTCTCTCTGCGGCGCCGCCGGGTCGCGTGGCCGAAGTACCAGGAACCCCGCCCTGAGGTGGCCTGGGCGGGGAAATGGCAGCAGCTGGGTCGGGCACGGTCGCCGCCACGACCTCCTGGCTCGTCTCTGTACGAGCCCTCTTCGCTGCGGGCTCATCCACCTCCATGACGTCCCGCTGGGCCGCCCCCTCCAGGAGGTTCTCCAAAGAAAACTTCATCCCTGCAAAATGAAAAAGACAGAAGGTCAGACAGCTCGATCTTAAGAAAGAGGGGGAGGCAGAAATCAATGCGGGGCAAATCTCACCAGTCTCACGGATGGGACTGATGCCGGCCTCAAAAAGATTCTGCTCAGAGCAGAACCTCGAGCGCCGGGACCACGTCACTCAGGAGCTGGGTGTAGGACTCCTGGTCCGCAGACTCCACTCGGGAATTCCGGTTCGGCGATCGATCCGGTTCGCTCCAGGCCCAATCGACGTCGTCGACCGAGGCGAAGAAAAACCGGCTCTTCCATCCCTTGACCGAAGAAGGGAGGTCGAACCGAGACACCTAGGCCGGGCGAGATGTACCACCAGCCGTCATCGATGGAGCACTTCTTCAGGGTGAACAGGGCCCTGAAGAGAGAAAAACGGGCAACGAACCCGTGAAAGTGGCAGAAGACAATAAAGGAGAAGATGACCCGGATGGCATTAGGAGCCAGCTGGGCCAGGACGAGCCGAAGTGGCTGAGGAAGGAAGAAAGAAAGGGTGCAGAGGAAAACGAAGACCCCCGAGGAGGAAGTCTTCGTAGAAAGCAATGCGGCCGGGGCCACTCATGGTGACGCGCTCCCGGACCGCGGAGCAAACAGACGGATAGACCCCGGGATGCCATAGGCATCCCGGAGCAGAGAAAGGTCGCCTTCGGTCATGGTAGAAGCATGACCGTAGGGACCGGCGGGAAGAGATGGCGGAGCAGGAAGAAGGCAAGGCAGGAAGGGAACGGAGGGGCACGGCAGGTGCAACCGAGGGGGCCGGATCCCCCTGGGGATGCCGATGGTGATCCCCCCGGTTGCAAACGCCGGCGGACCTCCTCCGGAATCACCTCCTCACCTGAGGAGGAAGAAGAAGATGGAGTCCTCGGCCGGATGGACCGGCCTCGTCCGGGTTGGAAGAGACATGGCGACGGCGCGCCATGGAAAAGAAAAGAACAGAAAGATCGGAAAAGAAGTGAGAAAGAAGGAGGAGGGCTAGAGAAGGAGAAGAAGGCACTCACCGAAAATGCACAGACGAGCGCGAGCAGCAGAAGTTGTTAGCCTGCAGCAAACCGCCCACGAAGCAAGGGAAAAGGCCTCGTTCTGGAAAGTCCCCTCCCTTTCAAACTCAGCCGACAGCAGCCGTACCCATCATTCCGCCTCCGACCACTGGATGGTCGCCACGTGGGCGCACGCCCGACACCGACGCCTCGTTAGCAGAGTAACGGCCTCTGCCCCGAAGCGACGCATTGATTACGGGCAAGTGGACGACGCGTGGGGCTCCCCATAGTCTTCAGCCGCATCGAGCCACGACGAGCGAGGATCGTGGCAATTATGATGCAAGATCTTCGCCTCCCCACGTCATGTCCGCATTTAATCCCGACGTTCCGTTCTACGGTGCCCCGACGGAACGGCGGGCTGGGGGGCAACTGTTACAGCCGTGACAGTGACGTGGCCAGGCTCAGGATCGCCGAATGAGAGCAAGCCACGTGTAAGTTTCCCCGCCGGAGTCAGCGCCACGACCACAAAGCTAGGATCGGCATACCGCACCACCCGATGACTGTCTGAAGCAAACCGCCCTCGCCGAGGTCGAGCTCGGCCCGGAGTTCCTCTCCCCCTCATTTGGCGCCCGTGCCGGAGGTCCGCCCGAGTGGGTCGGCCGAGGTCGGGCGGCCCCTTCCGCCTCGCCAGGTGTCCACCCTTAGGGGTCCACCGAAGCCGGGGTCGGCTGGTCCCTTCGCCTTTCGCCAGGTGGCCACCCCCGGGAGGGACGGGCCCACCTCGTCCGAAGCCAAGGCGCCTCCTGCCACCTACCAGACTCGCCAGGTCGTCCACCCAGGAGGGGTCATCCACCTGAACCGAGGTCGGCAGATCTTTCGCCCTGCGCCAGGTGGCCACCCGAGACGGGGGCCCTCGGCGAAGCCGGGCGACCTCCTGCCACCTCGCCAGGTGTCCACCAGAAGGGGTCCACCTAAGCCGAGGTCAGCTGATCCTTCGCCCTTCGCCAGGTGGCTACCCGGAGACGGGTCCACCTCGACCGAAGCCAGGCGACCTCCTGCCACCTCGCCAGGTGTCCACCCAGGAGGGGTCCACCTAAGCCGAGGTCGGCAGATCCTTCGCCCCTCGCCAGTTGGCCCCGGAGACGGGTCCAACTCAGCCGAGGTCAGACCGCTCGTACGGAGAGGCCCCCGGGGAAGGAGACAGGTCCCGAGGCCATCCCTCGGGCCGTACCGACCCAGACGGCATCCCGTACGGAGGGCGGCGGCACGCGGAACGTCACTTGCATCGGCCCGACAGGTCCCGCAGCCGAGAGACCCGATCCTGACGGAACAGGCCCCATAAACGGATGGCGCCCACGCTCGGGGAAGAGAGCGTTCTCACGGAGCCCGAGGCCTGACGACCGGCCGCTCTGCCAGCGCCGCCCTCCCTTTTTTCTCTTCTGTCTTTGCCTTTTCCTGCTGGGCCCGGCGGACGAGGTCGGAAAGCCGCCTGGCACCCTTCACCAAAAAGGGAAAAGAGAAGAGGACGGGGGAGGAGGGTTCCCGAGGCAGAAAAAGACAAACGCGCGACGGAAGGGGATAAAGAAGGAAGAATCTGGGGACGACAAGGTAAGCAAAATTAGCCTGGGGACAAGGAGGAAGCACGGGCACAAGGCCTTGCACCGAGAGAAAAACCAGAGATCCCGAGAGGGGAACACTGGGCGTGAGTTCGACAAGCAGGCCCAGCCGAGATTCCGGTCCCCAGAGCGCTTCCAACCAATTAACTCTCTAAATCTGGGACCCTTTCGAGGGTCGGGTGGGAGAGTCTGTTCCTTCTCGTCGTCTACTGACTTGACCGTCGGAGCTCCCTCGCCGGGATCCCCGGCCAGGGTCTTCTAACCCTTTGTTGCAGGTTCTCCGCGGGAAGGGAGGCTCCCTCGCCAGGCGGTCAGGAAGGATCGGCTGATCCGTGGCACGGGCGCGGCGACGAGAGCGGCAACAATTAATACACAAAATACTTGAAATATATAATTTTGATGGACCATAAATAATCATATCTCTCCTAAGTTTTTTTTTTTTTTTTTTGAGAGAGAGAAGCATCTATTAGAAACATTTAATTAACTAGGTTTCTTATCTACAAGCTCATGCAAATTATAACCACGGTGGCTTTAAGTTATTATCCCTGATCGTGTTCACAAGTAGGGTTCTTGGATGGCTTTATCTAAGCTTATGTTTGATACATTACCAGATAATCTTGAAAGGTAACGTGGATTGCCAGTAACGTGATGTAATTATAGGTAACGTAGATTATTGGTTGGTAATACTTGTAACATTGCATAATATA
This sequence comes from Areca catechu, assembly GCA_021397845.1. NCBI lineage: Eukaryota > Viridiplantae > Streptophyta > Magnoliopsida > Arecales > Arecaceae > Areca > Areca catechu. Next base: position 131,880,985 of record CM038044.1, on the reverse strand, counting down.
AAATCAAATTTCTAAACATCCATAAATTAAATTTATATTTTATTTATAATAATATTTTTTATATTTATCTATTTAAAAAATAATTATATTTTATATTAAAAATAAAATATAAAAAATATTTTTATATTTAAAAATAAAAAAAATATAATCTCTGCTAGTTAATGGGATAGAGGGGCACCGTTGATAGGTAATGAAGGGGTTGCACTGGAGACGCTGTGACAGGCGATGGAGGGTTGCGAGAGGGCATAGAAGAGAAGAGAAAGAGAGAAAGGAAGGATAATATTGTTTAAAAAAATTACTTAGAAGCGATAACATGGATTATTATCCTTTTTAAAGATAATCCAAATATTTAACGAAAGATAATCTAAATTATTTAATTCAGATTATCAAATATTTATATTATCATAAAAAAATATTAAATATAATAATATAATGGGGTTCTTTTAGACTACCTTTTATTAAATTGCTAACAATCTATCTTTCAAATTATTAGTTATCAAATGCAATCGAAAATGTTGTCTAAGACCAATGTTCACAAGCAGAGAAGGATAATATAATAAATTGAATATTAAATAAGACTACCTTGCTTTATAATAGATGATGAGATCTCCAGCCATCCAATGCAATCTAAAGGGTTATCCATGATCAATGTTCATAAGCAGAGAGGGAGGGATAATTTAGTAAATTGGATGTCTAATACAAGACCACCTGCACTATCCAAGCATTTATTGCTCAAATGGCTTTATCCAAGGATTATATCGTTATAATAATACCTAAACAGCAAGTATAGAAAGAGAGAGAACGGTCCAAAAAAAAAAAAGACCAGGAGTCTCCTTCTCTCTTCCATTTCCTCCTCATTTGGAAGGCAAGGCACCCCCAAAAGGAGGAACTGGGAAGAATCAATCCCCCCAATACTCTCTCCCTCTCCCTTCCAATCCCCCACTCTTTCCTTCATCCCTCTTTCACTCCCTTGTTTCATTCTTGGAAAGTTCTATTTTTAGTAAGCCTATTGCGTCATTTGCCTACTCCTCTCCTTCGCTCTTTTCTTTTTATTCTTGTTCTGCGAGCCAAATTCTCTTTGATTTTTGTGGCGGGTAGAAGCTTCAAATTGAGGGTAATTAGAGGAGGGTTCTAAGAGTCCGAAAGGTGGCTGGAGTTGTTTCTCTGTTAGAGATGGGTGCGAACGCGAACCTGTCGGGGAATCGGGATGGAACCCATGGAGGGGCCGCTTCCTTGCAAGGCGGCGGCGATGGTGGTGGCGGAGGAGCCGCCGCAGGGAACCCTAGCAACGGCAGCGCAGCGGTGGCGGGTGGGAATTTGGCACGGCGCAGGCCTTGAAGCATAATCCGGGCCTTTCGATGGAGTGGTCGGCGGAGGAGCAAGCCATCCTGGAGGAGGGGCTAAACAAGTTACTATTTTTAACTTTGATTCATTCGTTTTAGTTTCATGATGAGCTTGTCCTGTTTTCAGATTCTTTTGTTAGAATTGGAGTTTTTAGCTTTGCAGTACGGTGGGATTTCTGAATTAAAGTTTTTTTTTTAAAAACCTTTCAGTGACTGTAAATCGTTTAGATTAAAAAAAAAAAGGAACTTGAGTTAGATTTTGGTGCATGGTTGACATCTCAGTTTTTAATTACAGAGATATGAGGTGCACCTGATGAGAAATTAGGGTTTTAGGAGGAGTTTCAATCTTTTATTTGACTATTTTGTTTTGATTTGCTGTTTATTGTTCTTGTTTACTTACTAAGTGACCATCTATGACTTACTAAAATTTCTTGGCCTCTTCTGGAAGGGTTCTCCGCAGGTAAAGGAAGATACTTTATGGGAGACTCTTGTAAAACTGTCTTATAATGCTCAAATTATTAGTTGTTGCTTAATACTATTAGTTGTGCAACCCACTAGGACTAGTGCAAAGCGTAAGTTTTGGGCCTCCTGTATGATCTTAGCTAGCTACTCATTGTTATGGTTGCTATCAACGTGAAGAGTTGTTGGACCATGTGCTGCTGATTGTCCCTTCAGTGATTAAAATGTCTGCACCATGTTGATGTTCTTTCATTAGCATTGGGTATATTTATAACTAGAAATCATAATGATAACCATCAAACCTTGTCCTGACTCTTTTAGAGTGATTTTCTGAATATTTATTCGCCTGCTACACCTGTTAAGGATGACTTTTAGTGCTTGTGCAAACTTTTCAAGTCCATTCATTTGACATAGAATGAGGCACCATTTCTTAACAAGGCCTAGTTGTTCATATCCTAGTCATTTCAAGTCATTTAGTTAACACTTCACTTTCTTCTTATTTGTGAAGTCTTATACCTCTTTCAATAGAGCTGTTCCTCACTCCATTCAGAGGTGAAAGCTTGGCTTTCATGCCAAGCTTTTGTTTTAGTGGTTTGGAACTAAATCAGCGAGTAAATAAATAAAGAAGACCTTCACTATTAGATGAAGTTGGACAAACTGGAGATGTACTATATGTGTGTCATCTGATTGTAACCTATTTAACATTCAAGGGAAAAATTGAGGCACAATAGTGGGAGACTATTGAGTATATTATTGATAGTACAATACTACATGCATGTAGAATAGTGTTAGACATAGAAGCAAAAAATGAGGGTGTTGAGATGTGTGTGTGTGTGTGCATAAGTTGGGGTAGAAAGAGTATAGATTTGGAGGAAAGACTAGTCATCACCCCTAACATCGATCTAGAGTTGATGAATATCTAATTGCTTGGTCATAATTATGAAAATTAATACTTGAGATCAATGTTTAAGTGTTGGTATCATTACTGTTCAGGGTTTGCTATAATACTTGGCATGGTGCAGGATCGGTTCTGGCTTGGTACACCACCATGCCAGCACGTGGTTCTTTTTCTGTGCTATCTGTGATAGTATACCATGTGTTGGTAGAGGTGCGTATGGTACCATTCTGCGGTGTATCATGCTGCATTGGTAAAATATCGCTATGAGTCCAATATGGAGGCCATAAAACATTGCTGGAGATGACCTAATGAATGTAGCAATAAGTGTTGCTTTGGTCTTGGTTGAAGATCTGGATTGAAATTGAAGCATCTTTTGACAAAGGAGAAAGAAAGGAAGTGTAGAATTTGAAACTCAAGAAAAGGAAGGAAAGACATCAAGACAAGAAGAATTGGGGGATGGAGGGAGTAATTTTCCAAAGAGCAATTCAATTTTTGCTAGTAATTGAATATTTGAGTATAAATTACACAATTTTGAGTTTCATGCCTTTGTATATTATGACATCAAGACTAAAAACCCTAATCTTGGCAACTTAAAGATTTTTAACATTTTAAACTAGATGAGAAATATTTTTAGCATTTTGTTCTACTCTTTGCAGAACCTATAGGGACAAATACTTGACCTTCCTGAATGATAAAAGAAATTATTATTAACCGAAGATAAAATCTTTGATTTGCAAATGAAGGCAGATCTAGGGGGCTTGGGGGGGGGGCACATTCCCTTAAGGATCTAGAAATCCTTGTATATATGTATATGTGGGTCCCCCTGCAACTCCCATTTTTTTTTACATGGCCCCACTCTTAAGGATGTAGAAATCCTTGTATATATGTATACATAGGTCCTCCTCCAACTCCCATTTTATTTTACATGGCCCCACCTTGCTTTGGCTTTCCATAAATGTTTCAAAAGGCAGCTTCAATATATGAGTGGTTAGTGACTACACAGCACATATGCATTATGCAGGCCACATATGCAGACACATATTTGGTCGGTATTTTAAATTTTTAACATAAATAAAATGTATTAAATGAAATAATAATAGTACTATTTTTTTAAAACAATAGCAATATCTATAACAATAATATCTAGCATTTAGTTCTTACTACATAGCAATTAGTTCTTACTACATGGTAGTTAGTTTTTAATAGAAATAACTATAACATAAGTACCATATGTCATTATGAAAATTCACTTTCCAGCTTGAAACCCACAACCAATGCAAGTATCAGCCTGACCCTGCCCTGTTTGCATGGGGTTTGCGGAAGATTGGCCATACATGCGGTCACAATTGTAGAAGGGCCACATATACGGTCACACAATGATAGGTTGCCTGCATGCCTATATAGTGCTAAGCAAGCCATATTTTGTACGCGGCCCGGCTGCATATACTAGGCACACATAGGGAATGTGGCATAGTTAGATGATCCATATGCAGCTGCATATTTGGTCTCATGCACCTGATTTGAAACATTTTCTTTCATTTTTTTTATGTGCCTCTTCTCATCTCCTCCTGTACTGTTAAATCTGTCACTAATTTAAGATTTCTTAAATCTCAATTTTAGAAATAGAATTTTGGATAGAAATAAAATTTTCAATTCTATCACGTATGATTGCACATTTTCTGCATCATTCCTAAAGGCGATCCAGCCCACTTCTATTTAAATGCATGCAATATGTGGCATCATTTTTCTTCCCAACCAAGTCATCTAGGGAAGATCCAAAAATAGAAACAAAATGATATTTAATGAAGATCTTTAGGTCTTCTCAACCATCTCAGTTAATAGATATCATTAATATGGTTCTCTTTCCATTTGTTTTTGGGGGTATATATATATATATATATCGAGAGAGAGAGAGAGGAGAGGGGGGGGGGGGGGGGTTTCTTGACCATGAGAAGAGAAAGCTGGGAGGAAGAAACTTGCAGGCCTGTAGTGGGGGGGAAGAACTTGTAGACCTGTAGCATAAAACGAGAAAAGGTATGTTTCATATTGTCTATTTGTTTTACCTTTTCCCATCTATTTTATTGTCAATAGTGCCCTTTCCCCTTCTCTTCTCTAGGGGAAATAATCCTGGTTTTCTGCCACTGTTTATGGACTCATGCACCTACCATAAGTCTCTGTATCCCTGATCACATTACTGAGTTTCCATTAATCCTATGTAACTTACAAGTAATGTAATATGAAAACCCTTATTTGAATGCTTGTTATGCACTGAAGAAATTCATCTTTGAGTTTAATGGTTCCATGTGATAATGTATGTCTCGATAGTGCTTTTTGTCCAAACTGTATTTGCACTTTCATCATTTCAACCTATTTGTTCCATACCATCAATTCTTTCTTGGAACAAACTTGGTGTAACATAATTGAATTAGTCTCAACATCCTCAAAAAAAAATGAAAAGAAAAATAATTGGCCTCTCAATTAAGAATGGAGAGTTAGGACATGTATCTTAAGAAAGATAAATAAGAGTCTGAGAACATATTCAACCATTGCCCATATCAATAAGAAAACTGATATGGATTTGAAAGATAGTCCAAAGTTTTATATCCCAGCGGGACAAGGGGGGATGGGTTGTCGTGTCCTATTCTTATGAGAAAATAGGATTGGATGGATCGGGACTCCGAAACCCATCAATGCAAGGAGAGAGAAGAAAGTGAAAAGAAAGAAGGGAAGATGATAATTAGGTTAGGAAAGGAAATAAATATCCCAAAAGTAAATAACTATCCCAAGTAAACTAAAGCTGGAAAAAGGAAATAAGTATTTTATTCGGATAGGCATAGTATCCATGCTACACAGTACTGTCGATTTGGATATTATAGCTATAGTACATCGGGTACCATATAAGTTGTAACAGTCCCCCCTCCTTCAGTTTCACCTTTGTTCAAAAGGTGTAATGTGAGGGAATCGAAGTGCCAAGTGATCATGGCCTTGCCATGCAACTTCTCACGAGTTCCATCACTCCATCTAACAAGTACTTCAGTACGAAGCTGTCCATTGACTCGTTTGCATTGGCATCGAAGATTTTCATAGGAATATGGGACCGATCCTCAATCAGGTTCTGATGGCAAGGATGATTGAATATTTGACTCTCCATGGCATGGCTTTAGCTTAGATATATAGAAAACATCATGAATTCGCATCCCAATGGAAGCTCGAGGCGATATGCTATTGGCCCAATCTTTTCCAATACTTTGAATGGGCCATAAAATAGGGAGAGAGCTTAGAATAGGTCAGAGGGTGCACTATTATTTGTCGGTATTTGGGAAGTCAAAGAAGAACCAAATCATCAACTTGGAACTCCCTTTCATTGTGTCACCGATCATAAACTTGCTTCATCTGATTTTGGGTAGGAAGAAGATATTTCTGCAGTACCTTCAATTGATCATCTCTCTCGATCAAATCTGCCTCAAGGAGGTCGTCGCCTGCTGTCCTCTTGATATAAGATGTGATGTTTAGCAAAGGGCGGCTATATAGAGCTTCAAAAGGTGTGGTCCCAATGGTGGAATGATAGAAGTGTTGTAGGACCACTCTCTCCATAGTAAAATCTTAGTTAAAGACTTTGGCTTGTTAGCGACATAGCATGGCATGTATGTTTCCAACTCATGGTTAAGAACTTCAGATTGCCCATCGTTTGAGGATGATATGCCATTGCCATGTGAAGCTTAATTCCCTACAGCGCAAAGAACTCATTCAAAAAGAGGAGGTAAATGCTCGATCTCGATCACTTACAATGGATCTTGACATATCATGGAGCTTAGCAATATTCTGTACAAAAGCTTCAATAACTTGCTTGGCAGTGAAAGTTTGCTCTAGAGGAATAAAGTGGACATACTTCATGAGACGATCAATGATGACAAGAATAATAGTCTTTCCGCTGCTCCTTGGCAATCCTTTGATGTAGTCCATGGCTATGTTCTCCTAAACTTGATTAGGGTTTGGTAGGGGTTGAAGTAACCCGAGGGCTTGGCCACTTCATACTTCATCCTCCTTGGCATATCTCACACTTAGCCACAAATATGGTAATCTCCTTCCACATGTCGGGCTAATGGAAGCTCGTCTATATGCATTGGCATGTCTTTAGATTACCTTCGTGGCCTGTCATAGGATCCTCATGAAAGTGACCATGATGGTCTCCTTGAATGGTGAATCTAGGCTTAGATATATGTAGCCCTTGAAGTGGAGGAAGGGTGGCCGTCAAACAGTGGTCATAAATATTGGATCTCTCCAATTTTTCTTTGATGCGGGCAATCTTAGGATCATCCAAATAGATAGCTTCAATGTCATCAAGAAAAGAAAAATTGGAAGTAGAAAGAATCGAAAGTTCATCCCCTTGGGAAGCCGTGAGAGTGTCAGTAGTTGAATTTGCACACCTTTTTTTATATTGAATTTTGTAATATCTTGGTAATTTAGAAAGCCACTTGTGCTGGGCCAGAGTTGCTGTTCTCTATTCAAGAATGTATTTGAGAGGATGGTAATTTATGCGAATAATGAACTTCTATCCAAGTAGATAAGGCTGCCACCTTTAGAGTGCTAATATCGAAGTGAGGAGTTCCTTCTCATAAGTGGATAGGTGTAGATTTCATCCATGTAATGCCTTGCTGAAGAAGGCAATCGGATGCCCATGCTGCATAAGTACAGCCCCGATCCCAGAGTTTGATGCATTAGTTTTCATCTCAAAAGTCTCATCAAAGTTAGGTAAAGCCAAAACTAGTATGGTGGCCATGGCTAACTTCAGCTTCTCGAAAGCTTTTGTGGCTATGTCTGTTTAAAAAAAAAGATTCTTTTTCAAAAGGTCAGTTAATTGCATCATAATTTGTCCAGTATAGTAGGTAGTAGGTGGACGCCAATTAATCATGGCCTATATTTTCTCTGGATCCGCTTCCATTCTTCGAGCTGAAATAATGTGCCTTAAATATGAAATGGTGGTTGTACCAAAGGAATATTTGCTCTCTTTTGTTACTAAGGATATGTAGAACATGTCGTAGATGCTCCAGGTGTTCCTCCCAAGACTTGCTATGTACCTATATATCATCAAAGAATACTAGGATGTACCATCGCAGCAAAAGGGTCTGAAGATGTCGTTCACGAGTCCTTGAAAACTAGATGGATCATTGGTCAAGCTGAATGGCATGACCATAAACTTATAGTGCCCATCATGTGTTCAAAAGGCCATCTTTTCAATGTTAGCAGGGTGTACTCTGATTTGATGGTAGCTTGATTTGAGATCTAATTTTGAGGAATAGCAAATATCCACTAACGTATCTAGTAGCTCATCAATGACTGAGATAGGGTGCTTGTCCTTGATAGTGATGTTATTGAGTTGTTGGTAGTCCATGCAAAATCAACGAAATTCATCCATCTTCTTTACAAGTAGTATTGGTGAACGGTAGGGACTCTGAGAGGGCTGAATAATGCCGCTTTCCAACACTTCTTGCACTTGCCTTTTAATTTTAACCTTCTGTACATGTGGATAGCAGTATGGTCTTATATTCTCCATTGGTGCTCCAGGAACTATAGGGATTCGATGGTCTTGATCCCTTGTTGGTGGAAGGCCTTTAGGCTTGACAAAAAGACCTGCAAATTCAGATAAAAGTTGCTGCATTTTGAACCCTTTTGCTTCATCAATGGATGGAACATCGGATGTCAATGGAGATGCGATTGTAGGGAAGAATTGGGCTGTGCTATGTTGCTGCTTTGGAACTATTGTGTAGCCTTCTGTAGATGAACAAATGATCTCTAGTGCAGCTTTGTCATCTAGCCCATAGATGAGCTCATCTTGGTGCTGGTTGGATATCGTTTGCATCACCAAATTGGTTGGAGAAGAGTGGGATAGTCAGAGAAATTGATGTAAAGTCACTGCATCGGAGGGCCGTGGGTCCTTGGACTTGAAAACACATTTCTTCCCATCTTTCTTGAAGGTAATCTTCATGCGGCGGAAATTCCTATCCATCTCGTAATCTTCATTTTGAAGCCATATAAGACCAATAGCAACATCGGATCCTTTGAGGGTGATGACAAATAGATCAACGATAATCTCAGTCCCTTAAACAATTAATGGAATCTTTATGCATTTCCTAGCACATCTTAGCTTATGCCTATTGCCCACCATCACATCAAGGACTTGATGCTTCAACCTTCAGCTTTAGGCGCTTAGTGATCCTGAAATTGATGAAACAATGTGTGGAGCCAGATCCACAAGCACCGACACTGGTTGCTTTTTCAGAAAGGCTGAGCGTCCCATAGCCACCGGTTTCTTAGCATCTTTGGTGAGAGCATGGAAGGAAATAGATGGCTTAGTGGAGACCTCTCTAGGCACAGGTTCTTCATCATCTACCAAGTCATCGCTAGCATCTTCATCATTTTATACTTCCCCTTCTTTAGCCTCTTCTTTTTCATAAGGTACTACCACCATAAGATGTGGCTGGCTTTTATGTCTTGGGTTCCACTTTTTATCACAATTGAAGTATATTCCCTTCTTTTGCCGTCAATAATTACAGCTTGCGATAGGGTATTCGAGGCTTTGGATGATGCTGAAAATGTAGTCGGGCATGGGCTTGAAGTTGTTGAAGAGGTAGGGGGTTTTGGAGCTGTGGTTGGCCCCGTGATTATACTTCTTTGGAGTGGTCGACCATTGTTGGTTGCTATCCAATTTTGGTTCTAGTTGCATGTCGTTGGAAAGTGAAAGAAAGCTGTTGTTCAGCCACCTTCGCCTCATCGAATGCTTCTAGGTGTTTGTCAGGCTTGCAGGCAAGGATCTCAACCCGAATTTGAGCCTTGAAACCTCCAATGAAGATCCCCACGAGTGTCTCCTCCGTTAACTTGGGCAACATGTTACTAAGCCGTTCGAATTCTCATTTGTAGTCGTCCATGGAACTATGCTGATGTAATTGGAGAAGAGTTGCCATGAAGTTTGTCATGCGGTTTGGGCTGAACCTAGACATGATACCGCGAGAAAATTCTGCCTAGGTTGGTCATCCCACTTGGGTGCGATACCATTTGTGCCATTGAACGGTGTCATCATCAAGATGAAAAACTGCCAAGGAAATTTTGTTTGCATTCTCCATAGCCATGGCTTCGCAATATTGCTCTGCTCGGAACAACTAATTGGTAGGATCGCCACCATTGTATTTTGAAAAATCCACACATGCAGTTGTCCCTTGTAGACCACCACGTTGTTGGTCTGTTGATGGCTCCTATTGCCACCATGGCTAGCCATAAGAAGGGGTAAAAGCCATGAAAATCTCGGCATGCATATTGTCCTAGATGTCCAATAGATTGTGATGCTACAAGTCTTCAGGTGGAATCCTATTAGGAGGTCTATGGTGGGCCGGAATGTTGGTATGCATTTGAAATGAATTTGGACAAAATCAATTCCTTCCTATTTAGGATCTATACTTGACTAGCCACCTTCACAAGAAAAATTGTCGATCCCAAAGGTGTAGTATAAGGGGCGATGTAAGTCTTAAACATCATAGACCATATAGGAACGTAGTTGCGGGATTGATGTGTGCTGATTGATACTGATCCATTGATTGACCCCAGAGTGTGATTGGGACCTCTTTAAAGGTGGTTAGGATTTTAGCCTGGCGAGCTGCTTGCTGTTCGATAGCATGATGATATTGTGGACCTACTAGATGAGTGGACCTCTCCAACGATCTCAAAGGGCAAGTTAGGATGGCTGGTTATTTGGGATACCACCATAGTGGGTTCCCTTCCTATATGAGCGCCGAGCACTTGCAAGGAGTTCACCTCTCCTCCTTCGGTAAATACTAAAGGTGGTATGCTATTCTCAATTTGTTGGACCCTACTTGTCCTATTTCATATTGGGATAAGAGGACTATGGGAATCTAGAACCATTGGGAGCACCAGAGTGTGTTGATGAATGCTTACCTGTTCTTTGGCCGAAAACTTTTCCTTGCAAGGGGTCTCTTCCATACGATGCATGGACTCCGTAATGTTTGTATCGCTTTTGCTTGGTTGGTTTGACTCGTCATAAAAACTCGGAACATCTCCTTTAGCAATGGCTGTTCTAAGGGTTGATCACCATGACAAGTTGCCTTCATCGAGTCAGTTGCCATAAGGATTCGATTAATGCATTCGTTGGTGAAGATCACCGGAGTTAGGATGCCAGCAATAGAACCAATTTGTTATGATGTTCCACTCCCAACAACGGCTTCTCCACTTCGAGAGACAGAAGTACCTTCAAGAACAATGCAATAGAAAGGAAAGTTATGCAATTATTAGAATTTAATGCTGAAAAATAAGAAATTATAATTCAAGATGCTTCTCCCTTAAAGATGGCTTTCCTTATTTATAGCCTTATTATTTCTGAAAGGAAATAAATATCCTCCAAAATAGTAAATAAATATCCTAAGTAACTGAAGCCTAAAAAAAGGAAATAAATATTTTATTCGGATACTATAGCTATAGTACCTATAATATTGTACCGTTGGTTTGGATACTGTAGCTATAGTATGTTGGTACTGTATAAGTTGTAATAGAAAGAAAGAAAGGGGGAGGAAGAAGAAAAAGAAAGGAAAGAAGGAAAAAAAAGGATAAAAAATAAGAAAAAAAAAAGAGACAAAAAGGAAGGGATAAGAAAATGAAAGAAAAAGAAAATAAAAAAAGGAATGTAGAAGAAAGAAAGAAAGAAAGAAAGAAAGAAAGAAAAGAAAGAAGATGATGGGGAGAGATGGAAGATATCTATCGAGATGTATAATTGGGACCGCTGCCAGGACGGGAAAATGGGGCGTCATATTTCATGGAGATATCGGGACATCTTTGTCCCCCGAGATTAAAAGTTGGAGATAGTCTTCTCAAAATTCAAAGCTCCAATTATCATTGTGATGTGTACATACAATTCGATACGTGCTTGTCAAAGTCTCATTAAAAGACAGACACATTCATGGTGTGTATATTTTTATAGACCTAGGATTCACTAATATTGCCTTTTTCCTCAAAAAAAAGACTTATATTGCTTTCTATTCTATCTTGTTGACCGGGACATTGTAAGACAGTGTTGGGGTTAAAGCACGATTACAAATGATTGTATCCAGGAAAATTTTAATTCCCGTGCACTAATTAAAATAGGCAATAACTCAACAATATCAATCCAGTAAAAGCAAATCAAACAAAGCACAAGAAAATCGGATTTATGTGGAGAACCCTCCAATGTGGAGGTAAAAACCACGAGGCCTGGAACTAGATCAAACTTCACTATAATCAAATAATGGGTACAGCAAGGTTTTTCTCTCTAGCAAACTAGAGGCTCTTCAAACAGCATATGATGATCATCTCAGTATAAAATCTAAATATTACTGAGGAATACAGGAAGAAAACAGGGAAGATCTTACCAGAGTCAAATATTTGCTGATTACACGAGAGGAATCACAGCAATCCGAACCGTTCACTTTGTAGAGCTCGCTGTCGTGAATAACATACTAAAATTTCATCTTGATCGGATTTTAATTGCCGTCCGATTAAGACCTGGAAGGATCAAAATAGATTTCCCCTTTTTATCTCTCTTGGTTTTTGGCGCCGCTCCCGTCTTTCCGCTGTCGCTCGATCGCTCCCACGAAAAAAACCACGTTGCCGTCCCAAGGCCCTAAGCCCTTTAATAGGGCGGGTCCCATCCATGGGGGGACCCACAACAATTCTTCCCCTCACACTCATGTGGGGAGGACCAGCAAACCAGCACTAGCTCTGCAGGTGCAAGCTTCTCTGCAGGTAATGGCTTAGTCAGCATATCTGAAGCATTATCATCTGTATGAATCTTTTCCAACTGTAGCAACTTCATCTGCAAAGCATCTCGTACCAGTGATACCTCGCATCAATGTGCTTCGACCTCGAATAAAAAATCGAATTCTTGCTGAGATGAATTGCACTTTAACTGTCACAATACAGGATAAATTTTTCTTGCTTCAGACCAAGTTTTTCAAGAAACTATTTCATCCATAATAGTTTCTTGCTGCTTGTCACTGTAATATACTCTGCCTTTGTACTTGACAAAGCAACCCATTTCTGCAGTCTGGACTACCACGAGACAACTCCCCCTGAAAAGGTCATCAAGTATCCCGATGTGGATTTTCTAGAATCAACATCACCTGCCATGTCTGCATCTGTATATCCATCTAATACAGGTTTATCTGTACCAAAGCATAGACATATTTTAGAAGTTCCTCTGAGGTACCTGAGAATCCATTTCACTGCAGTTTAATGCTCCTTCCCAGGATTAGAGAGAAATCGACTGACGACACCAACAGCATGAGTAATATCCGGTCTAGTACATACCATGGCGTACATCAAACTGCCAACTGCGGATGCATAGGGAAGCATTTTCTCCTTTTCTTCCTCACTAGTAGGACACTGTTGGAACTCAATCTGAAGTGACCTGTAAGTGGAGAGCTAACCGGCTTGGAGTTGCTCATTTGGAACCGCTCTAACACCTTCTCTATGTATTTCTCCTGGGATAGCCATAGTTTCTTATTCTTCCCGTCACGAGTAATCCTCATACTAAGTATCTGCTTCGCTGATCCTAAGTCTTTCATAGTAAAGAAGCACTTGCTCAATTCAGTCTTCAAGCTTTGAATCCTCTTGGCATCGTGACCAATAATCAGCATGTCATCAACATATAATAGGAGAATAATAAAATCATCATCACCAAACCTTTTTACAAAAATACAATGGTCAGAAGTGGTTCTGTCATATCTATGATCTACCATGAAGGAATCAAATTTCTTGTACCACTGTCGAGGAGCTTGTTTAAATCATATAAGCTCTTCTTCAGTCTGCATACCAGGTTTTTCTTGCCTTTAGCTATAAACCCCTCTGGCTGTCCATATAGATTTTCTCTTCAAGATCACCATGAAAAAATGCTGCCTTCACATCAAGCTGCTCAATCTCCAAATTCAGACTGGCTGCCAAGCTAAGTACAACTCGGATCGAAGACATCTTGACCACGGGTGAAAATATCTCTTCAAAGTCAATACCTTTCTTTTGACTGAAGCCCTTCACAACCAGTCTTGCTTTATACCTTGGTTGAGCTGTGCTCCTCTGTCTTGAGTCTGAACACCCATTTGTTCTTCAGTGCTCTCTTCCCCTTAGGCAGCTCCACTAGATCAAATGTGTGGTTCTCATACAGGATTTCATATTTTCTTGCATGGCTTCAAACCACTTCCTTTTGTGCATGTGACATAGCCTCCTGAATGCATTCTGGTTCTCCTCCATCAGTCACCATCACATACTCATGTGGAGGGTATCTCTGAGAAGACCGGCGCTCTCTGGTAGACCTTCTCAACTGCTGTTCTGCCATTTGCTGTGTAGGAGCATGCTCACTATGCTCATCTGTTGCATTGTCACCATGTATAGGCTCATCATTCATTGCATCACCATCCTCTGCAGCCTGTCCATCATCATCTATTCTAGCTTGAGACATATGAGAAGGGTCAATAAATAATTTGTAGTAGATTTGGCTTATTTTTATTTTCTACATCTTCAATGGTTTGATCATCAAAGAATACTACATCTCTACTTCTAATCAGCTTCTTCTCTATTGGATCCCATAGCCTGTATCCAAACTGCTCATGTCCATATCCAAGAAAAATACACTCCTTTGACTTGCTGTCAAGCTTTGACCGCTCATCTTTTGGAATATGAACAAAGGCCCTGCATCCAAATACTTTGAGATAATCATAGGAAACTGATTTTCCTATCCATACCTTATCAGGAATATCACCATCAAGGACATATGTAGGAGAAAGATTAATTAGATCAACTGCAGTCCTCATAGCTTCACCCCAAAAGGAACTAGAACTTTGAATGAGAAAGCATGCACCGGATTCTTTCAACAATGGTGCGATTCATCCTCTCTGCCACTTCATTTTGTTGAGGTGTCTTGGGAATAGTCTTCTCCAATCTAATGCCATGTTGTTTGCAGTATATCTCGAACGGACCTCGGTATTCACCACCATTATCTGCTCGGATGCATTTCAGTTTTCTTCCTTTCTCCCTTTCAACACTGGCATGGAATTCTTTAAAGACATCTATTACCTGGTCTTTACATCTCAAAGCAGAGGCCCATAACTTTCGAGAATGGTCATCAATAAAGGTGACAAAATAAAGTGCACCACCAAGTATTTTTGTGGTCATAGAGTATACATCAGTGTGAACTAAATCCAGCACATGCGATCTTCTATGAAAGGGAAGCTTATGAAATGAAACTTTGTGCTGCTGGCCATGTAAACGGTGAGTGCAATGTCTCAGGTGCGTACCTTTTAAAGGAAGCAGGTTGTGCCTGGATAGAGTCTCAAGTCCCTTCTCACTTAGAAGATCAAGCCGCTGATGCCACACGTCTGTGGAGGTTTCTTCAACTGCATTCACCACTCCACTGCGTACTTTAGCCTGCAATCTATAAAAGCCATATTTCTTGCCTTTGCTACAACCAGGGAACCTTTGGTGAGCTTCCATTTTCCTTCGCCAAAGTGACTGGAGTAGCCCTCATCATCTAGGACACATGCAGAAATCAAATGCAATCGGATATCAGGAATATGCCTTACATTTCTTAACAACAGTCTGCACCGGTATTGGTCTCCAAACAAACATCTCCCATGCTAATAATGTTAGCTACTGCATCATTTCCATCCTAACATGTCCAAAATTACCTTTGGAGTAGGACGAGAAGAAGTCTCTCCGAGATGTAACATGATATGTAGCAGCTGAATCAATTACCCAACTGGGTTCTTGACATGTGAGGTTAATACATGCATCATCACATGCAATCATGACCTCATCATCAAATGCAACTGCAGTCGTACTCTGTATCTCTTCTTCTTTCCATTAATTTTATCATGATCCCTTTGTATTTTCTGCACTCTCTGAAAATGTCCTGGCCTTTTACAGTAGTAGCAAGCAACATCCTTTCTGGACTTTGACCGGCCTCTGGATTTTTCGTGGTTATTTTTATCATGGGACCCATCATCTCTTTTACCGTGGAAGGATCTATTTTTACTTCTCCTCCTCTGCTCTGTAACCAGTGCCTCAGAATTTGTATATGTCAAACCCTGCTCCTTTCGTCTATTTGCTTCATTCAATATACTATCATTGACCATGGTTAGGATAAGTTTATCACTGGCAGTGGAATTACTCAGCATCACCACCAACGTCTCCCAGCTATCTGGTAAGGAACTCAGCAAGATCAATGCCTGCACCTCGTCATCAAGAAGCAACTTCATTGTAGCCAACTGATTCAGGATATTCTGGAAATTATTTAAGTGCTCTGAAGCATTCTGCCCATCTTTATACTTCAGGTTCACCAGTCTCCTGATCAGGTAGGTTTTATTTTGTGCATTCTTTCGCTGATATAAATCTTCTAGCTTCTTTCAGACCTGATAAGCATCAGTTTTTGTTGCAACATCATGGATCACACTCACATCAATCCATTGTCTGATCGTAGTCGTGGCTTTCTTGTTCAACCTTTTCACTCATCAGCTTTCACATTGTTTGGCATTATTCCCTGCAATTCAATTGGCTCAAACAGATCTCGGCAATATAATAAATCTTCCATCATCATCCTCCATAAGGAATAATTTGATGAAGTTAATTTAACCATACTGGATTTCTCCTCCATTTTAATTAGCACAATTAATGCCTAACCAAGCTCTGATACCGGTTGTTGGGGTTAAAGCACGATCACAAATGATTGTACCCAGGAAAATTTTAACCCCCGTGTGCTAATTAAAATAGGCAATAACTCAACAATATCAATCCAGCAAAAGCAAATCAAACAAAGCATAAGAAAACCAGATTTATGTGAAAAACCCTCCAATATGGAGGTAAAAATCAGGGGGCCCGGAACCAGATCAAATTTTCACTGTAATCAAATAATGGGTACAGCAAGGTTTTTCTCTCTAACAAACTAGAGGCTCTCCAAACAGCATATGATGATCATCTCAGTATAAAATATAAATATTATTAAGGAATACAGGAAGAAAACAGGGAAGATCTCACTAGAGTCAAATATTTGCCGATTACATGAGAGGTATCATAGTGATCTAAACCGTTTATTTTGTAGAGCTTGCTGCCGTGAATAACATACTAAAATTTCATCTTGATCGGATTTGAATTGCCGTCCGATCAAGACTTGGAATGATCAAAATAGATTTCCCCTTTTTATATTTCTCTCTCTCGGTTTTCGGCGCCGCTTCCGTCTTTCCGCTGTCGCTCGATTGCTCCCACGAAAAAAACCACGCTGCCGTCCCAAGGCCCTAAGCACTTTTAATAAAGCGGGTCCCATCCATGGGCGGGACCCACAACAGACAGCACCCTATAAGCATTAAAGTAAGTTAACATTTTTTATTTTGCTTTCTTGCAAAATGTTATCTTAATGATATGTGTTGTTTAGACTTTAAGAGTTATTAATATGATGCAGTTTGTGTTTTTATTGATATATTAATAAAAGAATGAATGCTGAAGAGGATATATGTGAATCTGACAATAATGCACATATATAGAAAGCTGAAGTTATGTCTGCTCATCGTCATATGAGGTAGTCAAAAGTAATTTGTTGTTGAGAACCTGAGATATGGTTTCACATGACACGTAGCTTTAACATATCAATATTAGAATTTGCAAAGCCCTACCCTTGGCTGAAAAAATATCACATTGAATTCTACCAGAGTTGGATTTTGACCTCGATTGTTGGAAATGGAGATTAATTTTTAAGGTGAAAAAAAAAATAGAAATTTACAAAGAGTATGGGAAAAATTAAAAATGTAAAATAATTCCTTGGCTTTGATAATGAATTCTATTAGGTCTCTATTGATTTTTATGGTTTAAGTTGGGACACCGGTTTCGACCAAGGTTTTAAATCTTGTGAGATGGGTTGTCCAGTTTTCTATGGAATTGGATGCGCTTTGATTGGGATGTTAGGATACTAGCGGGACGTCCTGTCCTGGCACACAAGATGGTATCCATTCCGATGCCCTATGGGATATCCTGCTGGGATTTGAATCCCTAGTTTCGACATTAAGTAAATAAAAACAAGATGCATATAGATCTTTAAGTACAAGAAAATAGTTGAGCACTTGACTGTTTAGTGGTTTCACTGGAACTAGTATGTAATTTAATTGTAGTGCATTTCCTTAGAATGCAAAAATAAATTAGACCTTAAGGTAGGATGTTTCACTTTAGATCTAATTTAGAACCAAACATGATATACTAATCAAGCCCTTCTTGTCTGTAAGATTGACATTAATATTAATCTTGATGAACCTCATTATAAACATGGATGTTGTAGTTGAGCACTCGACTGTTTAGTGGTTTCACCGGAACTAGTATGTAATTAATTGTAGTGCATTTCCTTAGAATGCAAAAATAAATTAGACCTTAGGTAGGATGTTTCACTTTAGATCTAATTTAGAACCAAACATGAACACTAATCAAGCCCTTTTTGTTTGTAAGATTGACATTAACTTATTAATCTTGATGAACCTTATTATAAACATGGATGTTGTGCCTTCCTTTGGAGGTTGAGGATTATGTCAAATTTATAAATTTCATTATCCATTATCTAAAGTTTATAAGGGCAAGGTCTTCTTGGTCTCATTGGCAAGAGTTAACACCATACCCATCATGTTTGACTAGTAAGTCTAGCATAGATAAATTATTTCACATAAATTCTCTTAATGTTCAATCTTTGTATAAACCGTTCAAGTTTAATATCCAAAATCAATATTAGGAGCTTTGAATATAATCTGTAAATATATTTTAGTATGGTAAAGAATCTCTTACTATGTTTATATCTGCATCCCAGAACTTGAGTGTACGACAACCTGCCTGGTACATGCAGAATTTTGTGTAGAGATCAGTATCTGGGAAGCTTTTGTATTTTGAGTTATATCAAAAGAAACAATAATTGTAGTATTAGAAAGTGATGAGCAATACTGCTGTGTTGCTTTTTACATGACAGGATATTGATGCTTCCTGATGCTTTGTTTTGAACTTTAGGCAGGAAGATCCTTGTGAGGAATGTATGAGGATCCGTGTGGACGTGTTTTGTCCCATATCAGTTATTCGTTGAAAAAAAATTGAGTACTTATATAGGATCAAGGAACTGAAAATAATCTTTTAGCTAGCCTTTTTCGATGAGGTCCTTGGTTGTTACAAGTGGTATTAGAGCGGACCCGGCCCATAACCTATGTGGACTAGTGATATTACAGCATAGGTTCATGGATTGACCATGGGTTGATCGTGGTGTTTATGAATGGAAACATGTATTGGATCCTTAGCCTAGCGAGGATTATTTGCTGGAAGATCTTTGATACTTATACAGGATCAAGGAATCTAAATAATATCTTCCGGCTAGTCTTTTTGGATGAGATCCTTGGTTGTTATAGAATGTTTTGATTTTTTTTTCTTCATTTCTTTCATTTTTATTATTAATGATTGTTTGGGTCTTAGATTGTCAATCCCAGTGTCTTTATCTCAATTACATGTTGGCCTTGCTATTTGGTTCTCTTCTTCTTGGAGCATGGCAAGTTTCCTGATTTTCTGATTGTTTTCATCTGCAGACATGCATCTGAATCAACTATAGTTCGTTATGCAAAAATTGCCATGCAGCTGAAGGATAAAACAGTCCGAGATGTGGCCCTGCGGTGCAGATGGATGACTGTTAAGTCTGATAGTTGATAGCCTTCATTATGGTCATTATCATCATGTTGATCCTGTTTGATTATGCTTGCATGTGTGTTAGTTCACTGTTAGCTGTGCATTTCACCTGTTCTCTGGCATAAACCTTTCAAACCTTAGCCAAGTTCTAAGCACATGTGACTTTTAAATGAAAAAATAATGATATGAGCTAACAGTTTAGTAAGAATCCCCCTTTCTCACACACCAAGATAAGTTTAATTAAAATAGCAATTATTTCACAACAAATATAACAATTTAAAAATATCATTGTTAGGAATGCACGGTCAAGATAACTAGTACTTGTATTCTCCTATGTTTCACTCCACAGGTCACAATGTATCAATAAATAACACAATTAAATTAATAACTCCATTTTTACACATTCAAATAAACAGTTTGCTATCATTTTATAATTCTTTTTGAAGGGATCCAAGTATCAGACATCAGTGCACAAAAAGTAAATTGATTTGTCTTTGACTTCTAGTAACCATGGTCATGTTTCTAGCCTGTAATGAGGCAATAATAATGTCATCTTTCCGGCCTGTGACAAGGTAGTGTAATACCACATTTTCGGTCTAGGAAAGGGTAACGGTATTAACGAGGCTAGCCCAGAGTTTACACCTGTTCAAGGTTCACCGAACCAATATCGGGGCTCGTACTGGTCGGTGATCCGCATGGTATGGCATAGGTCGATATCGTGCCAAGGTGTACTTTATTTTTGGAGTAGATCTCAAATTGAAATCTACATTTTCAAAAAAATGTAACTAACTTACATTTTCAAAAAAATGTGTTGTAAAAAAATTTTACATGCTTAGGATAGGTAATTGCATATGATCAACCTCGAACTTGGTTTTCTTGTGTCACTAAAGCCGGTTTCATTTCTTCTACAGAAAAAGGAAAGTGGCAAGAGGAGGAAAGAGGATCATAACTTGTCAAGGAAAAGCAAAGATAAAAAGGTGGGTGTATGCTGATATGTATGCCTTGTATTATGTTTATCATCATGTATAGGATACCCAATGCAAATTTGATTTTTGAGCATTCTAGATATTGGTCATGATGTTGCTGCCTAATCCCTTGGAACAGTTCAATTTAATTTTGTTTTTGTTAATCGTGGTTTCTACTTCATCAAGCTAAGATATTATCTTGCATCATATATTTCTAATCTGCCTTTGGATTGGATATTTTGCTTGTTTTTAACTTGAGTTGTTATTTCATAAGCTGTTTACTTTGGTTAAGATTAAAAATCCCTCATTATGAAGCTGCTATTTTGTGAGGATGAATAAATGAAAAAAGAAACGTATGTTTGAGTTTTAAGTTAACTTTAGGATGATTGTTGACCTTAAAATCTCAACGATTCAATTTGATGCTTCATTAGGGTTGTAATTAGTATGAGTAGGAAAAAATCCCAATATTTAACTTTATTTTCTTTACACATTTCTTAAATTCTCTCTACTTTCTCACGTATTTCTCTGCTAAAATATTATAACTTTGCTTTTTTCTCCATTATTTCTGATCTTGAAAGACAAAACTAACATTAAAGGAATATAGAGGGTCTGGAGTGAATTGATTACTATTCCAATTGGATTGAACATTAAAAGATGTTATTCATCTAAACTTGTCAATTAATTATAAAAGGCATGTGCACCTTGCTGTAGATCATTTTCATGTCCATTTTCTTTTACTTTGACCTGTGATCCAGTGTTAGATTCCGGACTAAGTTTAATTAATTGATAGCATTGAAAGCAATCCATCTTGCTTTTACCTCTAATCCTCTTTATAAAGTGGTCTTAATTTATCTGTTTAGTTTGATGTGGCTCATAATTATTTTGGGATGGATATGTTTGATAAATGAATTTTTTGAGAAAATAAGTTATATGCATGCATGTGTGCGTACATCCACATGCAAGCATGCGTTTATATATGACAGACTACCAGATTTGGAGGCAGATCCAGTTAGGTGAAATCAAAAGACGGGTCCGACAGTGATGATTTGAGGGATTGAATATGCTCTACCATCTCTAAACTGTAGACAAAGTACAGACCGATAATTATATATTTTGGAGACCTCTAACGTATGCATCTAGTGGTCACAAATGGGCATTATATCTTGTTATTTAAATTGCTTGTTTTAAACACTTGATGCATGGGCTAGAGGGCACCAAAGGGCACAATTTTTGATCCCTATGTAATTTAGAGATATTAGTTCACATTCACAAACTTGGATCACTGTTTTGGATCTCATCTTCTGATTTTGTGTGACCAAATCAAACTTCAAATCCGGTCAACTAGAGCCGAGTTGACCTGTATGTATAGTGTATATGTGGGTTGTTGGTGCACATGTATGGGTCATATTTTCTCTTGTTTTCCTTTATGTCCTTGTGAAATCATACTATCCAAGCCATCTTGTCAATGCCTGAGAAAAATCCGGCCATCTAATGTGCAGGAAAGAGTTGCGGATCATTCTGCAAAACCACCACCTAATTTGGCAGCGCGCCCTAATGTCCTCCATATGCTCCACCAATGCTTCCTACAGATGATGATGAAATTTCATACAAAGGTTTGTTACTTTTTAGTATATTTATATATATTTTTTACAAATATGACATGGTTTTCTTTATTGCTGGTAGGCATCTTGTTGGCACTATTCTAAAAAAGCCTTGATGTTTTGCACTTTGTTGCACTAGATCTGATTGTTATTGTCATACTAGTTGCATGTCATACTTATTCTTAGACTTTGTCAAGGTTCTAAATGGCTCTAATTGTCAAGTCTGCTTTTCTTTCTTTTCTTTTTTTTTTTTTTTTGGGGCGGGGGGGGGGGGATTGTTTGATGAAGAGTCTTTGCATAAAGTAGGTGGGAAGAATAGCCTCTCTCTCTCAAAATTTTCATTAACTTGCAGTTAAATCTTTGTAAGGTGATCTTTGGATATTTATGGTCCTATATAGAGTAGCTGATGAGCCCCAGTAATTTATCTTTGCAGAAATTGGTGGTCCAACAGGACAGCTCCTTGAACATAATGTGCAGTTCTTCAATCAAATTTCTGCAAACCTTGCCAACTTTCAGGTATATGCTGATCGGCAGCATGAATCGTGGATGTATTGTTGTCACATGCTATGATTTTCTTTTCTGTTCCTTTTTCCTTTCCTTTTTCCTCGTCTTGTATCTCCTTTCATTGTTTCATGAAAGTAGGTTGAGCTGCTCAAACTTTTTCTAAAAATCAAAAAAGAGGGCCAAATAAAACAGTTAGCTAACAAATGTTTTTTTCCAACTAGGTGCTTTCACACAACACAAAACCGGCATGCAGAATATATTTGGTTTTATTGTGCTGGTGGTTTTAATATATTAATTCTCTTGCAGATACAGGAAAACACGAGTCTTTTTTGCCAAACACGGGACAATATTCTTACAATCTTGAAAGAGTATGTTGTCAAATGCTTCATCTTTTTCTCATTTTCAAATCTATGAAAGATCAATGCAATTTTACACATGCATGAAATTAAGTGTTGTTCAAAGCATTTTTTGTAGGTTGAGAAACATGGTTCCTGTAACTCTTACAATTTTGTGGGATAGCGTATTCTGGATTCTCTTTTGTTACTAGTATCAATATATTGGTAGTTGGGTTTTTCTCCAATGCTTCTAGATTCTCCATGGTAGGAGAATTCTAATAGTTAACGCATCAACTCCTTGTCTATAGGTGTTGTTGCTCATACAGAAATTGTTTCTTAACTTAAATTTGTCTGGACATATAGCTACAAGCATGCACCTGATGCTCTTGCAAGATAGAAGCATAAAATTTTTTAGTGGCCCCAGTAACTAAATCTTCGTTTTAAGATTTGCAATGTATAAATCTATATTCCTATCTACTATAATTGCCTGTACCTGTTCTACGTATAAGAAAAGGTTATTTATCTAATGCTTGTTCCCTCGTAAAACCCTCTTATTTATGAGTTTATTTGTGCCACCCTTCATCATGACGTTCTATGCTGTCAGCTTTGCATGATGTGTCCAGCTTTTCTGGTACGAAGGGTGCTGGTGTTTAGCCAAAAAGAAAAGGGTTCTGGGAAACAATGTCTTTGTAGAGCCTGCTTGAATGGTTGGGCCTGAAATCCTATGGGATTCGTGGTCCAACCACCAAATATGCAGAATTATAGGTTGGGCTTGGCCTCTTTTACAACCATCCAGGACCACCTTTTAACTAGGCTGGCCCGAATCCTATAGAATTTTGGGGCCCAACCATCCAACATCCCTGTAGTCTGTACTTTGCCTTGATGCCAGAATTTTGCTAAACCTCACACATTTGTTTGATCCATCTATATTCTTTGTTACGTTATTGTCTTTTATTTGACAAAGAAATAAATAAATGGCAATCTAGTTTTACAAAGTTGAACACCAGCTTTGTGGCTCATAAATAATCAGCTCAAGTAAAAGATGCTCTTGCTAGTTGTGGGGGACTGGTGTAATCAGCCATGTTGTTGAACTTGCATATGAAGTTATTATTATGTGTCATTAGTATCCCATTATATGTTGACAAGATTTGATCTTGAGCAGACTTCCACATTGTTTCATATACAATATTAATGTTTATGTTGACCAAGAGAAGCCTGGAATGTCTTATTACCTACTTCGAAGCACGTCACATAAATAGAACTTTGGCAGAAGTTTTTTGTTATTTCCTTTTTTCCCTCCATATGTAGTTTTAGTGCTTTTTGTTTATCAATTTTAAACTTGAGCGAATTTGTGTTGCAGCTTGAACGATATGCCTGAAATAATGAAGCTGATGCCACCACTTCCGGTGAAGATGAATGAGGAGTTGGCCCACTCTATCCTTCCAGGGACAGCTATGCCAATGCAAACATGATGTCAGAGGTGGATGATCATGTACCTGGTTCGCCATCTCTGTTGCAAGAACAAATACAGGCACCGGTCTGATCTTGTCCTGGTTTATTTTTCTTAGTTGTAGATTATCAGCTTAACCCTTCCCTCTGTCTATTCGTTCCTGTTTGCTCATAATATATGTTCTCAAACAAGTCCTGTGCAGTTGTTGTAGGCATAAAAGTTGGATGTTTTGTGAGAAATGTTCGTTGAACTGAGAGAAAGGATTAACTTTATCTGCTTATAATTGAATGCAGTGTTCCGAGAATTCTCCGGTGTAGGTTTAAGTCTGATAAACATGCTTGAATATTCTGTGAGATAAGAAATCATAATTTTGCAAGACCATAGCTACCAAGCCTTACCATGCCTCTATGTTTCTGGAATCTTATTTTTATTTTTCAGTTTTTGTTATGTGTGGTTCACTCACGGCTGACTATTTTGTGTACTATCTTATGTTTTTTTCTCATCCTCTTGCTGAGTTGCTCTTCTGACCAGGTCTCCTCTTACCTTTATGGTACATGTTTCTGGGAAAGTAGTTGTTTATCAATCTTTGATTGCTGTGACAGAGACATCCTCTCAATGGTGAGATGGACTGACATTCTCTACTTCAGATCCATTGTTCTAAAGTGTATGAGATCCGAGATACCGAAAAAAGATTGCACTAGAATATCTCCCGATCATTGTGATTTAGTTCTTATTTGAAATCTTCTTTAGAATGTTAGCGTGCTTTTGGTTCTCTAATTGTCTCCTGTTGGGGTTATCAATGTCAAGGGTGGGCCAGTGGATCCAAAGGCCCTAAATCTTAGCTGTTGGACCTTTGGTCGAGAGCCTGGCAAGCATGAAGGTATGATGTTTGGCTTGGGGCTCTGAACTCCTAGGTTATTATATTATTATTATTATTATTATTATTATATTATTATTATTATTATTATTATTTTTAAATGGGATTCGTCGAGGGAAGAAAGCAAGATTTCAAACAAGGACAAAATACGAGTCATGGAGGTCGAAGATAGCTGAATCCTATAAAGTCTAATTGCAACAGCAGCAAGCACCAGGTCAGCAGGCACAGCATCCCCATCTAAGATGTCCACGTTCATGCATCATCCTAGTTATACTTGGTAGGTAACTAACGTTTCATCTACCGCATTCTTGTTTCATCAATTAGCCTTATTGATTTACCAACAACCGTAAGACCTAAAGCTGTATTTGAAGTCAAGATTTCTTTGGAAACGATAGCCGAAACTGCATCCAAATCTTGACTTTCTTAATGCCATGTGGGAAGCGCATGGAAATTCTTCCATCTTTGTTGACCCATTCTGAGGAATGGCTGGTCCACCAAGAATGTAATGAGTGATATTTTTGAAAATAAACTGATCGATAATATTTATAATGAATTATATACATTGACATAACTTAATTAAGTATTGATGATGATGATATAAAAATAAATAAATATTATAATCATATTAAATGGTGATTAGTATTATCATATGAAAATAATAAAAATATCAACGCGGGTTATAAATTTATTCTAATTGTTATTTCAAGGTTTACCATGTATTACACTAACATTGGATAATTGTGCAAGTTTATGAAATAATTTATAATTATATATATAATTAAATAGAATTGTAAGGTTTATTTGGTGGTGCTCAATTGGCACCTACTACTATTTCTCAGATTAGTTTATGGGACAATATTCTTCCAAAATAGAGACAATAATGTCAATAGAGCAGTGCTGGTGGGGCATAGGTGTTGGCATTATTTGGTATAAATTCTCAAATTGAGCTTTGATCCTCTCCTTGATTCTCTTTTTAAAGTGTACACGAACAATCCCGGAAATTGCCAAACGAGGTTATTACGTTGGACTTACTTGTTCTTCTTCTCTTTCCAGTTTTTTGCTTGCATCGTTCTCAAACTTGGTCCTTTTCTAGTTTCACAACTACAAAGGCAGGAGGTGCAAGCTCCAACTGCAACGCCAGCCTTTGATTGTGCATCGAGATGGGTAAATAATATCACCTACGATGCACGTGGGCACCAACGAAAAAAAGTAGGGCCCCATGCTTCTCGAAGTCGTATCGGCAATGCAAGAACGATGGATCAGGCTCCGGTAGGATTCCATATAATTTTTTTTTTTTTTTTTTGAAAAATTTGATTTATAAAATTTTAATTGAGAGGTTGGACTTATCAATGAATGGCTGCATAATTGGCTCCTCCCCATCCGATCGGTTCGTTAGGAGTTCCATTTTCATTTTCATTTCAAGAAGGATTAAACATGCTTCAATTCCCCCTCTTACCTAATTCTAACTTTCCTTCTAATATTTAAATCTCAGTTTGCTTATTCTTTTTTTTTTTTTTAAAAAAATATTCTTCCAAAAATGCTTTTATGTTTAATTATATTTTTTTTTTTAAGAAATATTTAAAATCTTAAATTCTGTATCGATTCAATCATGAATTAAAAATATATCAAGAAATATAGGCCTTCCTATGTCTGGCTTTGATTACGGTGCTGGAGAAAGTCTTTGTAAAAAATACATGCTACGATCTGATTGGATCATGTAAATCTCGTTTTTCAATATATAATTAGTACATGCAGTTTTACTTTTTTTGTTAAAAAATTCGAATAAAATATATATCTTTTTTTAAAAAAATTAGGATACTCCTTGACTTGCATTTTGACATTCCTTGATTTGAGTTATAATATCCATGTATCATAAACCGAGAAATATTTTCGTCATTGAAAAAATAAAAAAAATTAATGATGAAAATATCCTGTTCACAATATGAATAAGATGCATGATATTTTCATCATTCAAATATACATTTAATGACTATAATTTACATTTTTTTTGAAGTTTTGAATCATAAATATTTTTTTTCTGTCATATCATCTTATGGACAGCATATGATAATCCTATTTATCGAATATGATAATACCCAAAATATTTTTATTATTAAATTTTTTTTAAATTTTTTTAAATAATAAAATATCTCTTGATATTATGATATATAAATATTATAATCTAAATTAAGAGATGTTATAATGCAAGTTAAGAATGTCATAATATTTTTTTAAAAAATATTTTATTATTAAAATTTTAATATAAAAAAATTATAGATATTAAATATATATTAAAAATAAAGTTTATCCGATCCAAATATATTTTGCAGTGTATTTTTTCTGTTGGACAAAAAATTACTTTTCGCTGCCGGGTCGCGAACCAAAAGCCACGATGGTCGACAATTGACAGAATGGGAACTTCGTAAACGTGCTTGCCCGCACCTCAGGTGGCGATTGGTAGAAAGAAGCGTATCCAAGCCGACAAAAAAAAAAAAAAAAAAAAAAAAATCCAAAAGGATTAGTGGGAAAGTTAGACCAAAACAGCCGCCCCGCCGAAGCCCCACCAGCCTTTCCGCGTCCCTTCCTTCCTCCATCTACACGCATCCATGCCTGCATGGCGCCCGGATCGGACGATCCATGTTCACGGTCCCGGTCGCATAGCGTGACCAACTCGTCAAAGGCCTCGGTCCTCGTGGGCCCCAAATCCCCACCCCTGAGGCTGCCTTGAATTTTTTCAGCAGCAACGGTGTCCTTCCGGTGCCAAATATTTAGAAAAAAAAAAACATTTTAGAGTATTAGGAGCCGTTTCTTTAATCTTTCTCGAGTTTGAAACCGAGAAAAGAAAAGGTATGTGAGCCGAAAGGAATGAAGGTTTGGTGAGCTCTTTACCTTATCTTTTATGTCAGGTTTCACACGTTCAGTGGAAGGAAGGAATCATCGATGATGAGAGCTCTACGATTTAATTTTTTTTTTTTAAAAAAAGTTGTTACGCGGACTCCCGTTTCTTTTTTTCCTTCGGCATCTTTCAACAAAGTGCTTTCTTAGCTAAGGTGGTTTAGTCTGCTTTCCCCCCGATCCACAAGAAAAGAACGTGTGCAAAGAGTTTTCTCAGGTTATATAAACATTGTATCTGGAGTGGGGGACATATCTTATGCCGGAGGTCTTGTTTGACACGGGTTCCGGGTGCGGGCTTCTGGAGAGAATGGTGTTTGAATTGTACGAGCATTCAAGTGAATGAGGTAGAGACGTTTCACAATCTTACTCGTATTTTGTTTCTAGTTCTTTCCAGAAACCATGCATGGGATTTTGTCAATATATATTTGAAATGGCTGCTGTGGACAAGTCTGAGAGGTTTCTGAAGTGTTCTGTTTTGCTTCTTGGCAGAAGTTTAATAATCCATAGGCGATAGCAGTCCTTTATATTGTTTCTTTGAGCACAGGATGGAGTTTTGAGGTGTCAAAACGCTTTCTGGAGGGATTTGGAAGCGGGTTTAATTTTATGCCAACATCTACTTGGATTGGTTTTATGTAAAGAAATCTTATTAGTTCATTGGAGGCAAGTCAGCTTTTGGAGATATTTTTGAGAAAAATCCAAAGATCAAAAATGGTAAGTGTGGTTTCAATTGTTTGTGTGCTTCTGCATTACTCTGTCTATTAGTTAAAAAGTTCTTTTCATTTCCTTTTGTATGGGAGTTAAAATTAGTTAAGAAGCTTTTCTTCATGTTCTTGTGAATGGGTGTTAAATTGTTTAAAAAGCTTTTTTCATTCTCATTGGAATGAAGCTAGAGGTGACTGGGGCCAGGTTGGCTGATCAGGGCCGTCCAATCCGTGGACTTCAGAGGGCTGCATCAAAGGGAGCCATCTGATGAGTAGGCCCATGTCTTGTTGGCTTTTATTGCATGATAGAACCTTGTTAAATTTCCACATATTTTGAGATGCTTTCAGGCTTTCAGTTATATATATTTATTTAGAATAGGTTGGATAATTCCATATTAGTATGACCTCTTATAAAAATTTAATGCTAATAGGTCATTCAAATGGGCTCAAGAGAGTTGAATGTGGTGGTGGTGCTTCTTTGTTCTCTGGTGGCGGTTTTAGGTTTCGGTGTGGAAGTCACAGCTCACAGCACTCAGAAACTCATTGCAGTCTCTCATATTGGAGCAGGTGAGAATCACCAAACCTTCTTTATTCTACAATATGAAGTTAAAAATGAAACAAATGTCAAGAGTTTAAAGAAATGATGCATGGTTTAACCAAACTACTCCACTTTCTGGAGCACTCATTCTGACATTGTGTCATATGTTTTGTCAACATATTGGACTGTTCTTAGGTGCACGAGTGCTACAATATAAACTTAAAAATGGGGGAAAAAAAACTGATGTCAGAGAGTGTAGAGACATTACCTTAGATTTTGAACTAGCAGCATGATACATATATTTGTGAATCTATGAATGAGTTCATTGGTATCGGACATATAGAGTCAAAGTTCACCTGCATCATATTCATGCAAAGAAGAATGCAGATCAGATGCTATTCCTGGAGAACAACGGTTGTAGGCTTGTAGCCCCTTTCATGTTCCAGATGCTCAATTTGAAGTTATTTCTGAAAAATGGTTGTCGCTATGTTTCATATGGAAAGAATTATAGAAGCATCTTTCTAGTGTGTACTTGTTCAAGAAAACTACTTATTAACATCTCTGAAATTGTGGTGACTTTAGTCACCGTTTTGTTCAAAAGAGAAAAAAAAAACACTCTTTGATTTTGACCTGATTAGTAGTTTAACCTTATACAAATACAGCATTATGCAACAAATTGTGGAGAATTTTAAGCGACAGATCTTAGAGTTTGCAAAATGATTTATAGCAACTGCCTCTTATATATTTATGTGCTTTTTTTAACAAGCAGAAAGACTTTTAGTGGAGGGGGCAAACAACTCAATATCTGTGGATGATTTGTCAGCTAGAACAGCAAGAATTGATCCTTTGGATAATTTCAAGAAGTACAAGGAGGCTACAACATTACGAACAAGCATTATTGGAGTGTAAGGATCTCTCTCTCTCTCTCTTTCTCTCTCTCTCTCTCTTGCATAGATGCATGCATGCATGATGATGAAAAAATTAAAATAAGAAACACAGTACTATTGAGGATGAAGAGCAGATTTAAAATAAACCCTGAAAATGTCCTCATGAGCCTTTGGCAGTTATCAAAATATAAACAATCGGTTCTATAGCCAAAAGGAAAGCTTTTAACTTCAAGCTAAATTAAATAAATTAAAACACCCATATTTTTTAGGGAATGAATTATTGCTCCATCTGAAATCACTCTTCAGGATTATCAACAATTTAATGAGTTTAATCCTATATTACCCGCTATTCTTCTAATTATAGTAGCAATTTTCTTATACCAAAATCTCAAAGTCTCCATATTGTTCTGAAAAAAAGTCGCGCTTTAACTGGAAATCCCTTGTCACAATACCTACTTACAACAATTCAAAATAACATCAAGGTCTTATTTATTTTTTCTCTATCCATAAACTTTTGAAAATTCCTCATAAGTCTCAGCTTTTTGGAGTGCACCAGTACCTGAAAGACCATTCTTAAAAAAAAAAAAATCCTTCTCTTTCTTTTTAAAATAAAAGAAGAAAACTGATGCTTTAATTATTTTTTATGTTTCAGTCAACAATATTTACAGGTAGGTATGGGTACATCATTGCAATCCTATGGCTTGTTGGAGGTCTCCTTTATGCTGCAATTGTACTTACCATAAACACTGCTTCACCAAGAAAGCAAGAAGAGAGAACAGGCAATTTCCCTGCTCCAAGAGATACTCTCTCTGGCCTATTTTCTTGGGCATTCTCTTAACAATCCTAGCAATGTAAGTGTGGCACTCAAATACCATCATAGAGCAAATAATAATAATTTTTTTGATGAAAAACTGATAAATGGTATGGCTGATAAAATACCTGCAGAGTTGCATCTGGAGTAGTACTTGATGGAAGCTTAAGATTCCAATCAAGAGCCCAGTCAACTAAAAACATCATTGTAAAACTGCAGAAGAAGCATCAGGAACAATATACAATGTAACCGAAGCTGTTGGGGCCATGCAAAACTTCTCAGAGCTTTATGGTGGCCCTCGAGAATCCAGCAGTCTAAATAATACATTACAGAATCTCGATGACGAAGCTGATAGCATACAGAGAACAGCTGTGAAGAGAATGAGGTGGTCAACAAGGGCATCAAAATATGTAAGAACCAAGAAAATGAGAAAATCCTATACAAAACTAACCTAACCACCATTCTATTCTTACAACTGATGTACAATATTTTTTTCCAGGAAAGTGCTTACCATTGTCACCATTGTGCTAAACCTGATTGCCGTTCTTGCTTTGTTAGGTGAGTTAGCTAATTTGTATACAAAATGCTCTCCAAACTACTATCAAATAAATCTTTTTTCTTGTATTAAACTTTTCTTTTCTTTGTACTTCAGCATCAAGGCCTCTCAAGCTTAACCAGTCTCTTTATTGGTAAGCAAGCTGCAATTGTCCTTTTTGCTAAATCATTTAAAAAGGGTCAAACAAGTCACCATTTCTCCTTTTTTGTTTAGATCCTGATTCTGCCTTCTTCAATAAAAAATGCTCCAATTCAAGAACCTCCATATGTTTAGATTTTAATGAAGAGAAAGAAACATCATCTTTCACAGTTTCAATGCTCGGGCAATTTGTTACAATCAGGATTTGTTCTAGGAAAGGTCTAACAAATCTTATATGTGACAGGCTTATTATTCTTTGCTGGCTATTGACATTCCTCTTCTGGATATACTTTGGGCTGTATTACTCCCTAGACAAGTAAGCTATATCCATTCCTCAGCATGTGTGAGTTTCTTGTGTCCTAACAAATTACGAAGAGTAAATTTAGAATTTTTCCAGGTTTGCTGGTGATTCCTGTGCAGCTCTTGATCAATATCGATTGAGCCCTGAAAATAGCACATTAAGTTCAATCCTCCCATGTACTGAAAGTTTGCAACCAATAAACTTCTACGTGATGTTGGAGCTGGAATCTACAATATAGTTGATCAGTATTCAATTTCTAAATTCCTTTAGAGACAAAGATTAACCACATCACAACCAGTCACATGAAACATGCTTTTCCTGGATGTTTCCATGCTTATTCTAAGCAATTCATTCACATTATTTTCAACACCATAACCTAGCATGAATGCCCTTCACTAGCTCATGTATATGAATGCATTCGTAAATATTTATTATACATCAGCCTGCTTCGAGGCTCGAGATGGTATTATGTTTTTCTTTGCTTAATGTCAATTACTGATGGCACTATGAAGTTCAATTCTCAGCTGAAAAAATACAGCAGCAGTCCACAAAAAGTTTTCAAAACAAAAGCTAAATGTATTTTTGTCATTCTGTTTGTTAGCATGAGTTTAGGGATCATGTAACAACCTGTATCAGCCTATAATATTTTCCTTTATTAGCATGATCCTGTATCAACTTGTACCACGTAACAATATCAACCATAAAGCTTGAAGTCGTATTCATCTTTAGTTGTATTTAGATGTGTTACCCTTATCCATCGATGCATGCATCTGAATGTGAACAATGCTACTAGTTACACTTGATCACAAGTGCAGGTAATTATTGGCCATCCTGGATGACATCCTTGGTGCATCAGAATACATTTTTATGAAACTGATAGTTTTTTTGTACCTGCTCGTAAACAAACTAACTTAAAACTTGAGATGGTCAAAGAAAAGACAATCAATGTTGATCCAACATCTTTGAACTCTCAATATGGATGACAGTCCAGAAAAAGGATATTAGAAACAGAATTGCCCTCTTAGGATGGAAAGGCATCTGTATATATATTATTAACAACTGAAGCAATTGGAATTTTCTACTTAGTAAGCCTTAATGCTTTGAAACATCTTTATTTTAAACAGCCTGTGTTCCAATGTAATGAAATTATTGAAGAAACGTTCAATTGAACAGAAAACAGATGCTTAAGATGCCATAACTTCGTACATAGATTCAAAAAAAAAAAAAGAGAAAAACTTTATTACATAAATACATCATTGACATATTGTTTAATACCACAAAATCTAATTCTTCTAGCATTTAATAAATCCAGTACAACTGAGAAATTATAACTGCAAAATATGCAGGTAAATGCAAACATATCAGCAGCAAAGTCGGCGGATCTTCCAGGTCTAGAATATATCTGCAGTCCTTTCTCTGGACCACCTGAATACAGTTATCAGCCAGAAAATTGTTCCTCCAACACAATCAAGATAGGAGATATTCCGCAGGTAAATTTATCTTATGTCCTCCAATTTTAGCATTATCTGCTTCTAATATCATAAAAAGGTTTATATTTAATATTTGTAACATGTTCAACATAAGAGTTTTATTTTTAGCCTGTGAGAAATGTGCAAGAAGTTTGAGCATTATCCATCATAATTAAAATGTATTCACACTATTAATGAATGATACCCAACATAATGTTATCTTTTTGAAGGTTTTGAAGAACTATATCTGCTCAGAGAATAATGGTGGAACCTGCATACCAGCTAGCGACTACAATAGAGTGCTGGTCTATACGAGCTCCGTTCAGAATATTGTCAATGATTTCCCTGGTATGGAGAAGCTTGTGGATTGCCAAATGGTAAAAGATGCATTCTCTGAGATCCTTTTCAACCAATGCAAACCACTGAAGAAATATGTCCACATGACATGGGCTGCATTGGCAACTCTGTCAACAATTATGGTGGTTCTTTGTTTGTTTTGGATATTAGAAGCTTATCATGACAATCGACAACATTCAACTGATAGCTCTGTAAAACCCCACCCATCATCAACAGACATTCCGGAAGGCGGCATAATTGAGATTGCAGCTAAACAGATAGAAGTTAAAGTGGAACCATGATACCAAGTTGCTAAGGAATATAGAATGTGTTTGGCACAAACACAAAGCTTAAGATGAGAGCATTAGAAAAGAAAAGATATGGTAAATATGATGAACAAGTGGAGTTCTCTTCTTTTTGGAGATTTGTGAGGCATTCAGGTATTGAGATTGGATCCAAAGGTGACCATCCACCCTAACCTCTTTTTTTTTTTTAATTTTTTTTTCTTTTGCTGGTTTGGAGAAATCAGCCACAACTGATGTGTAGGCTTGATAGCATCTCAAGATTATTCTTACTTTAGCAACGCAGGATAAATCTTTTCCCCAACATCTGGCATTTGGATAAATGGCTAAATAAATTGCCTAATTTGCTGCTGTAATTGGCTAGAGGAAAAACACATGGATCTCTACTGTAACTCCAGCAAGCCAGCTTTTTGGATGACTGAAAATGTTAAATTCTTGGTTGTGGATTACATCAGAAATGCCTGGAAGAGAGTTGAGAGAATTTTGCCAGCACCCAGTCTTTGAATTTCTCCATGGATTCTTTCACCTCTATCTATTTTTGTCCCTTCTTTGTTTCTCTTCTTCCCAGCAAAGTCAAGAACTTCAATTTTAGAGGGGGGGTGGTGTAATTGTATGATTGCTCCATTGCGAGCTAGATGTTAAATATAGAAAAAAATCTCTCAGCACGCAGGGTAAGACTGTATACATTTGACATCTCTAGATAAGCCCTACAGTGATGGAACTTTGTGTATTAGAATGCATTTTGTTTCTTTGTTTAAATTCATGAGCTTCGATTTTCTGAAATAGAAATTTGCATTAAAGCCAAAGCACTTTCACTTCTAGTAGACTCCATTTTGGCTTGATAATCATATAACCTAACAATATATGTCGGCCAAGATTTAGAAAAATTATGAATTGACCTTTATACTTTCTTCCATTTACATAGAGATCCCTTTTCATTAAATGTTGTTGATTTGATCCTTTCAATTTGGGTAGTCATCCTTTCCATCATCCATCCTGTGATATTTTTAACAATACTAATGAAATAACCAAACTCCTTGATATAGCAATTTCTATGGTGAAGAACAATTAGGGCAAATTTTCAACCCGCATATTAGAGAGTTCTACTACCACCATTAGTGAACTTATTTCATTAGTGAAGTTTCAGCAAACCTTCGGTTAGTATCCACTTCTACTTGTTCAGCAGATTGCCAGCTTGCTTGAGCTTTGCTTAAACCTTTTGATTCAACTACTATCTACTACATCATTTACTTCTTTATTAGGAGGCAAGTCGGTGTGAATTTGATCCTTAAAATTATTCTATGATAATTTTATTTTATTTTATTCTATTTTTTTTAATTTTTGAAGATGTATTAGTGTTGAATTAAGAATGTAAAAAATGTTGGTTTGATGTTGGATTTGTTGGGTTGGGTTTCTCTCTTACGTGGAGAATGGCCCAAAGCCCATGTGAGTTAAAACCCATATGGATGACTTATCTTATTTTGCTCCAAAAAGAAATCCTAGTGGTTAAAAAAAAGAAGAAGAAAAAAAAAAAAAAAAGGTAGTTTGGAGAGCACCCACGTTAGAAAAAGGGTTTTGAAATCAGAAAAACAGAAGATGCAGATCATTTAACTGTCCAGCCTTCACAAAAATGGTCACCGGGAATTTGTTCACCATGGATCGGGCTAAAATTTGGTCTGCACATTCTCAACACCGGTTCTTGAATCTGGACGGTGGAGATCGGAATTGGAGTCTTTGAGCCTTAGTTTCTGCTTGCATTTTTCTTCAGAATTTTCTGTTTTCTGGTAATATTCCTCAACTTCACTGTTGCGTCATTAGGTGTTTGTGATTGCCAAGAATTTTGATTCTTGATTATTTATTGTGTTGATAAGTTGATGTATGCCTCTAGTTGTTGATAACTAGAGAGGTTTTCCACATAAATCTTGTTTTCTTTTTATTTAATTTATTCGCTGTTTTTTTCATTTATTTTGCTTGGTTTCCCTATTTGTTAAATTTTTATTAGGATTTAAGTAGTTCAGGTATCATATAATCCAAGTGTGTGGAAAAAACTAGATTAATACCGAATTTGAGTTGTTTTAGTATCGGATTCAACTAGGATATAAAAGATTCCTTTTATGCCAACTATAACTAAATTGTGGTATGTTTTTTATATCATGGCTAACTTATGGTCCATAGGTTTAGGAGTTATTTAATACTAATTATAACTGAGCACAGTATTTTTATGCTATGGCTACTATTCCTTTATGTATACCATATGCCAGGCTTTTGTTTTTTGTAGGTTTTTTTCTCTTTTTTTTTATAACATCTGGTTAGTGGAGATGTGCCAAATGATGATGCTAGCACAAATTAAAAGTTAACGGATTAAGGAATCAAATTAAAAATTTAAAGGAGAGGAGATCTATGTGTAGATCGTTAAAAATATACCGCCGAAAGCAATCTAGGCCTTTTAAAAAATTAGATGCATAATATATTTTTGTTACGAGCCAAAAAAATTATCTAAAAAAGATCTAATAAGCCGTAAAAAAATTCATGGATCATGATAGGGTGCATTTGAAGGGGGTAGATAATCCAATTCAGCAATGGCATCGAAAGTAAAATCTAATCGGATGCCACCAATACCTACCTCCGAGATGACAATAATGCATTTTTGAGTTATAGAAACCCAAATAAATTATAACATGGGCCCATCTATTTTTGTTTTTTTTATAATTTATTTTCAAAAATCTAAAAAAAAAAATAGATTGCACAACATGTCTGATAAAACCTTTTTATTTTTTACATTGTTTATAAAATATTTTTAAAATTTTTGAAAGCAATCATTTATTAATTTCAAAAAAATAAAAATAAAATCAAGAATAGTAGAATATTTACGTAGATGTACCTTTCACATTACCCTTCATTCGGTATTTCATAGATTCGAAGACAAATCGAAACAAAACAACATGAAGGATACCACAGGCCTTTAGATATCCATTTAATTTAGAAATCTAACCACCTAAAAAAATTTGGGTTGATAAAGGACAGGGCTGAATGAACTGAATCCAACATAAAATCCTCTTCCAGACTCGAGAGCAATTCGAGTCCGACTAGTTTTGGCTCAAGTACAGTCCCCAGTTGCCGGTCCAGACAAATCAGGCGAACGTGAGCCGGAACCCGAACCGGAGATCCAGCGGAACCACGACTGATTTATAATCTATCCGTTGGACGAACCGGCGAGGCGGGAGGGGATAAACCAAGCGCTGAGCCGTGGAGGCCGTTGAAGGGTTTTAGGCTGGGGTTTAGAACCGAGAAGAATGCGACAGGGATCCAGCACCTATCGAGCGGTAAGTCTCCCACCAATCAGCTACTCGATTCCGGGTTTTGTTAATCCTCAAGAATTTCTCTCCCGAAGCTGAAATTTGTTTTAATTAAGCTGATCTTGTATTTTTGTTTTTTTTTCCCCCTCTTTAGGTGTCCTTCTTATAAATTGTTCACTTTTTTGTTTTTCTGATGAAAAATCTGAGATTTGTGAATTAGAACCGAGATGGAAATCATGCTAGGCTGTGTTCTTGAGTATTTCCATGCTAAAAATTGGTGTTTTGATCACTAATAATGGTATGCTCGATGTTTGTCTCCGTGATAATTTATAATTATCCATTTGCTCTACAGTTTAGGCTGGATATATTCCATTTTATAAGTAAAAGTAGGAGGTTTTCTTTTTCTGTGGTTTTTTCATGCATTTTAAATAAGAACATGTTTCTCTATTGGAGATGAGATAGAAAGCTTGCAAAAAAGGCGCCTTTTTTTTAAAATTTCATTTCGTGTTCTGATTATTCACCATGATGTATCTTCATGTCAATGCTTAATATAGTCCTTGTTATAGTAGTGTAATTATCTGTATGGAAGCATCATTGCTCGTTCTCCTCATGGCTGTTTACCCAACAAGTCTGTTAACCTTCCTTTGGCATTGTGTAGTGAGGTAATGTCTGCTGTTTGAGTGTTCATGGTGGCAGAATAAGATGCTGCTGTCATTATGCTCCTCAACCTGCCAAGGCAACCCCTAGAAGCAGAATATGGCTCTTCTCCACTGCGAGCCCTGCGCTCCCCTCTCCAAACTTAGCACAGTCTCCATTTGCTTCTTTGTTGAAGGAATGCAAGTCTCTATCAGCTGCCCCACAAATCCACCAGAAGACTTTTGCCCATGGCCTTCTTTCTTTTCCTGTTTCCTCCCCTACCCTACTCATCATCACTAGTATCATCATCAACAACATTAGGAATTGGCGTTGTACCTTTGTACCTTGCTGCTAGCGGATGCCCTCTCTATGTTGGAGCATCTATCTCCCTCACCTGTCTTTCAGTGGAATGCACTGATCAAAGGGGACATCAAAGAAGGCCACCTTAACCATACACCAATACTCTTCATGTGACATGTTGGAACCAGGCCTGACCATTACACCTTCCCCTTGTCCTCAAGGCTAATGGCGAGCTACCTTCCTACTGGCAAGGGACTATCGTCTATGCTGTTATATGCAGCAATGGCTTTGTGTCAAATCTTTTTGTGTGCGACATCCTTGTAGCTATGTACATCTGCTATTGTGCATCTGAGGAAGCTGATGTGTGTTTGATGAAATTATATTATTGGGGAGTAGATGATGCGATTTCATGGAATTTAATGATAACAACTCACATGAAGAGCAGCAAACCCTATCTTGCCTTGGAGCTATTTATCCAGATGGAAAAGAAAGCCAACAACAAGGCTAGCTAGTAGAGATCGGATATCATAAAGCTTGACGCATGTGTTATGATCTTGGTTGACATGCACTTGAACTAATGTATGTTAAAGACTATCCAGACAAGCAAAGTGATTGAATATTGGTTTGATCTTAAGTTGGTTTTAGTAGGCTATTACAAATTGGAAAATAATCTTAGAGATCTAATTAAATAAGGTTGGTATCAATAAAATCTAGGTAGATTTGGAAGAATCTAGTATCAAGATTAGTTAGAGATCTTATCTAATCAAGAGACATATTATAAAAATATTTTTTATTCTTGCATTACTTCCATATTTGTACCAGATCAAACCTACCATATTATGGAGAATATTTTTTCCTTATTTGTAAAACTCTTTTACCTTTTCAGCAAGAAATGGATATGGATACATTTGCAGGTAGGTCCAAGGGTCCTACAACTATAAATAGGGGTGTCTAACAATTGTAAAAAGCATCTTGAATTAATGAGATTTCTAGTTCTCTTCTACGTAATTCTGAGTTGAGAGTATTTTATTGTTTCTTATACCTCCTATCTTGTTACTCCATTGTTGGTAGATCTTCCTTGGAGAAAGATCACCCAACATTGCAAGAAGCAATTTCTATCTCCTCGAGAAAAAATATCTAACTAAAATGAAGTAGCAAGATAGGAGGAAGAAGCAACAACAAGAACTAAAAACTTTAGTCAATTCAAGATGCTCTATATAATTGTAGGGTCTCCATATTTTTTTTTTTGTTGAAAAATTAAAAGAGTTTTGCAATTAAGAAAAAAAAATTCTCCACAATATGGTAGGATAAACTATGCTGTAAATGTAGAAAATGGTTGCAAGAATAAAGAATATTTTTTATAATATATCTCTTGATTGGATGAGAACTTTGACTGATCTTGATGCCATGTCCTTCCAAATCTACCTAGATTTTATTGATACTAGTTTTATTTAATTATATATTTAGAATTATTTTTCAATTTGTAATAGTCTTTTAGAACTGATTTAGGTTCAAGCAGTTTTGCAATATTGTCTCGTACCACCCGGTACGGGGCATACCATACCGTACTGGCCACGAGCTGGTACGGTTCACCTACAAAAAACGGTCCGGAGTGCCGGACCGTTGAAAAAAATAAAAAAATTATATATATTCCATATTGGTACGGTACCGTATCGGTGTGTATCGCCGGTTCATACCCGATTCAGGTCAAACAATTATTTCATGGATAGGGAAGGGATTTTTTAAAGATTTTATGGACCTGGTACAGTATGGTATGGTACTATATCGTACCATACCGGTCGGTGATAGGTACGGGGCCCGTACTGGTTCGGTATTCCTTGGGTTCAAGTCTAATATCAAACCCCTTTGCTTCTTTTATCAATTTTTGATATACATTGATTTAAGTACATGTCAGCCAAACCCATGACATATGTATGACCTTGTCAACATCCTTCGTGCTTGTGCATCTCTAAGGCATTGCCCCAAGCCAAAGAAATTCATGGCTATACTTAAAAAATGGTCTCTTCTTGGGTGTTTTTGGGTGCACAATGCCATTATTGATGTGTATGGAAAATGTGGAATGATGGTGCAAGGTTTTTAATGAGATGGAGGTCGAAAATGTGATATCTTGGAATGTGATGGTCACCAGTATTCATAAAATGCCAACTTTGGGAATGCCCTTGACCTTTTCAAAAAGATGTGTGAACAAAATAGGCCATTAAACGTTATGCATGGAGTGTTGGTATGCTTAGGGAGAGTATGACCATGAGGCCCCTGAAGTCTTTCATCAAATGCAAATATTGGCATTGGAGCCTAATGCATCACCATTATCTCTCTCCTATCTGCTTGTGCTTCTGTGGGAGCTTTATCTCAAGGAATGGAAACACATGCCCATGCTCTAATAAAATAACTTGGGAGATGATGATGGTGAAGGCAAAGATCTCATGGTGCAGACACATTGATGGAGATGTATTTAAAGTGCATGAGTATTAATGTAGCCTGCTCAATATTTCATTTGATATATTTGAGGATAGGAATGTTGTGAGTTAGACTATCATGATTGGTGGTTATGCACAGTATGGAGATGCCACTACTGCTGCCCTGGAACTCTTCTCCCAAGTAATACTAAAAGCCAGCTCTGTTGGACCTAATCTACTCATATCTTATATTTGTGTTCTGATGGCTTGTGCTTGATTAGCTGCATGCATTTTGGTAAACAGATCCATCCATATGTGATCACAATCTGTATGAGCCGGCAATTTTGTTTATAGCCAACTGCCTTGTACATGTATTCTAAGCGCAGTGACAAAGATGCAGCTCAAAGTGTCTTCAATAGGATGCCAGAAAAGAATGCTGTTTCTTGGACATCCTTAATAAATGGGTATGGAATGCATGGCTATGGCATTGATGTGCTGTCTTTGAGGAGATGCAAAAAGTGGGGTTTATGTATGATGGATTACCTTTCTTGTGGTTCTCTGTGCTTGCAGTCATTCTGGCATGGTTGATCAGGGGCTGATGCACTTTCACAACATGGGTAGGTCCACACGGTGGTTGCAGGTGCAGAACATTATGTTTGTGTTGTTGACCTGTTGGGTTGTATAGATCATATAAGTGAAACTTGGGTGTTGGCGTCGAAACCTCCGTGGACCAGACGAAGCTGCTGGATCGCCGGCTCGCCTCCGAGAGTCCTGCAAAACAGACCCCCTGACCGGATTTTCTCCGATGAGGGACACTTTGATGCCTAAGTCAGTGAAGGCTCGAGCAACAGAATAGAGAATTCTCAGAGAGAGAGTGAAAGAGACTCAGAGAGTTTGGCTTTTGATTGGCTTACTTGTCTCTGCCCCCTGAGTATCCCCTCTTACCAGTATTTATAATGGGAGATGTGCCAAGAACTCAGACCCACTCGCCTCTGGTTAAGTGGGGTTGGTTAGCTTAACCCCTTCATAACCATAAGCAGTTGCTGTCTGATTTTGGCCACTTCGATGTTGTTAATGCCGGAGTTAGTGGCCATGTGGCTTCCTGGCCACCTCGATATTGTTAGAACTAGTGGCTACGTAGTTGGTTGCAACAACCATATCCATATCTGGAGATTGGAGATCAACGAGAGATTCGCTTTAGGGTCGCTCCTTTGGAAGGGTCCGAGGCCAAATCGGCCGACTACCTTACACCATCCTCTTCGGGGTAGGTTGAAGACACCGCAGCCGTTCGCATCAGAATAGCCTTCTTCGGAGTGGACTGGAGTTCTTCTCTTCGGAGCAAGTTGGATAATGAAGCCGCCGTTGTCTTCGGACCAGTCTTCTTTGGAATGGTCCAAAGAAGACCGACTTACATGAAACAGCCTGGATTAAGGATATGCTTCGACACCGCTCTCTTTAGCGTAGGCCGAAGACTGACCCAGTGAGGAGATTGGAACGGTGATGTTTAGTTGTTGCTTCTTCAGCCTGTGGAGTCACCTTCGAGGCTTCTAGCACCTTCGAGCCTCTCGGTCTGGGCGAGCGATCTAGTAGGGGTTCAAATGTACCCCTGAACCAACAATTGGCCTTTGCTGAACCAGTTCAAATGTTCCCCTGACCCTTTGGTCTATGTTTTTAAATTTATATTTTGATTTCATTCATCTGTTTAATATTTCAATGATAATGATAATTAAGATTGTGTAAACTAATGAGATGTGCTTTTCCAGTTATCTTTTTTCTATTTAGAACAACAATGAAAGAAAATAGAAGGCAAGATGGCCTAGCATGATCATTTCATGAACAAAATATTTGATAACTTCAATTTTCCACTAGTTTATTCATTCCAAACTTCTGGAATTCTATATTGGAAGTTCCAAAATTCTAAAATTAAAATGCTTAAAAATGCTACAAAGCTGAAACCTATTGCAAAAACTTTGCCTGCAGTGCTGGCATAAGGGAACCGGTGCCTCATACCACAACTCTACGATGTTCATGCTACCATGAACCATCCCTGTGAATCACACCAATCCCCTTACAGAACATGGTATGCCGGTTAAATTTTGGTAATAGGTTTGAGCTCCCAAGCATTATTCAAATGTCCATGGTGCATTGTGGAGGAAACTGTTTATTTCGCTTCCATTTAGTCCTTTTTTCAGATGATACCCTCATTTGTTTATATTAGAATATGCAAAGTTTCTGCATGTGATTGTTTTCAGGTGCTGCAGTATATCTAAGCAGTGGGTTTCCCTCTCCCTTCAAGGATGACGAGATTTTAAAGCAAGGTTCTCGATACCGGTATTAGGTCGGTACGGTACGGTACCGGTATCGTACCATACCGATACACGTATGGTAGACCGGCATGTCCAATTTTTTTTTTGTTAATGGATTTTAGGTTATTTTTTTTGTTCTTTTAGCATTTAGAGCCTTAGAATTTAGTGTTTAGGCCTTTAGGATTTAGGATTTAGAGTTTAGGACTCAAGATTTAGGATTTATGATTTAAAAAGTACTAATATATTAATTCTAATTAAAATATATATAAATAATAATTAAAGTAAGATTATCAGTAATAATGCAAGTAAAAGGAAACATATAAATATATACATACCAATATCTAGAATCGGGTAGAGTGTCGATGTCCATAAATATAGGGATCATTTATATACTCTGTAAGAAGATCAGTAAATTTATTTAGCCAGGTAGCATGATGCTCCTGTGAGGTCATCCTAGGAGGTATGCGTGATGGATCATAACTTATTGCAGATCCCTCACCGAGGTCTCGACTCTGAGAGGTATCTAGAGACTGATGATATGACTGTGCAGGGATCCATCCAAATATGTCCAGCAAAATCAAATCCATAAGATGCTCCGGCTACATGGAATAATAACCACTTGAAGATGATGTCTCAGATGCACCATATGGACCATATGGATCACAAGCTGTCGGTAGCTGCGGGTAAGAGGATCTTGAATATGAGGATGACCCTGATACATCCATGGATCCTACTATACATGCAATGCAAGAGCTGCAGCTGCATCGTATCTCGAACAACCTCGCGGAGCCCGTCGTCTATTTGGAATCGTTTCACCACGGGATCTAACCAGCTGTGTCTTCATGATCTGTATCCTGTGTCGTATGGCTAAACTGCGACTCTCCAATGAATTGAATATGAATAGGCAGCTATGACTCTTGTCCTTCGACCCCTCCCTAATCAGTATATTCTCCACTATCTGAAGAATCACTAGCACCACTCTCTCTGGTATCTGAATCTGAATGAACTAAGTACTCCCAATGGAGGTACAATTGCCTTTCCTTTTTCTTTTCTCTGTCCCAGGCCGAATAGATGGCGGAGAGGGACGATGTGCTGTATTTGCTGGAGCCTTGTGAGAATATTGCTTGTTGTCC
Organism: Areca catechu; assembly: GCA_021397845.1. Lineage (NCBI taxonomy): Eukaryota > Viridiplantae > Streptophyta > Magnoliopsida > Arecales > Arecaceae > Areca > Areca catechu. The sequence continues at coordinate 131,836,812 of CM038044.1, read as the reverse complement.
ATTATCCAGCTCACCCTAGCCTCGCTGCTACAAAACTGGCTGATCGAGGAGGTAATCCTGGCTCATCAAGCTCTGGCTCCTGTGCTGACTCAAGACCCATCCAATCATTGGATCTTCATCATCATCAACATATGTACTTACAATGTGATTGGAGTATTTCAATTCAACTTCCTCCTGAATGTACTTTAGTCTCACCTTAAATTATAGTAACATGAACAAGATTGTTGAGACGTTTCTGTTTCAGACGGTTTTTTCTACTTGGAGTAGATAAGGTCAAATAGGCCAGTTGCGCTCACATCCACTGGATGATACTATTTGGGAGAGGATCTTGACCGCAAGAACTTTCAGATTTTTTTATAGATCCCCAAAATGCACCTACCACTCAGCTGCAAAAGATATTAAATCATTTAGAATTTTAAATTCAGCAAAATAAAAAAAATCATATGAATCTAATATTAGACTTAGTGCTTAGTAGTTTCTATCAGGATTCATCTTTGATTTACTTCTAATTGCTACAATGGATCCAAAGAAATCTGTGCCCTTTCTAAAAATTTTTGTCTGCAAAAATATAGTTTGTTATCATGTGTTACTTGTTGAAATTAGTGGTAATAAAAATCACTCAACATTTCAACCTAACTTACTTCTTCTAGGCACATAACAGTGACATCTGTATCGGGCTCCATCTTGTAGATAATATTGCGTAGGACAGATATAAGCTCTACATCCATGCAATGTCCAGTATGGAGTATTGAAATCTCGGATTTAGATAGTAAGCTGCACATATATTTTAAGAATTAGTCAAGCATATTTGTACAAATCTAATTTAATTTAAATTTTTAGAAATCTTATAAATTACTACGTACCTACTAGATGCAATATGAATCATTTGATAACTCCATCGTCCATCAATGATTCGATATACTTAGTGACATGTGATGGATCTGTCTCTTGAATATTTTCTTTGCCCTTTGCATCATGCAATACAGGAAGCCCATCTGAGCATACCTCTCAGAGTCCATGGCCCGAAGTAATTCATATAGAGGCTTGATAGCCTCCACTATTCTCTCAGCCCGCTACCAGAATGTCTATCTCGTCACTAAATTCTCGACATTGCTTCTATTAGTATTTGTCCTAGCATATATGCTCTGCTGCCACTCCTAACTGACAAATATCTGACAGAGCTCTACTTTCTTGCTAAGAAGACTATCAAGTGCTATATAATTAGTAGCAAACCGTATGATCCATGGTCTCAATATTTCGTTCCCTGTAAAGCTCCTCATCAATGATAAGATCTAATATGGTTATATATGAATCTGGTGATCGTCTGTGCTAGCTCACTACCTTCTGCACCCTGCGAATTTTTCAATCCCATCAACATGAGATCTATACAATGTGCAGCACAAGGGTCCAGAAAATATGCGGTCGTCACTGCATCAAGATTTGCCCTGCGGTCCTATATTATGGTTCATTATCTATGATGACCTGTACGATATTATGCTCTCCCACCTGATCAATCATCTCCTTCATCAATATGAGAATATACTATTGCGTGCACCGATTTGAAGCATCAATAGACTTCTGAAAAAAAGTTTTTCTATAACAATAAATCAAAAATGATGATACTCTACTCCGTCTAGTCGGACCAGTCCAAACCATCAACATCATTGTCAACCCATACACGGGCCACTTACTTGATATGAGGCAATCCAATTTTCTAGCTCTTTATTACTGTCCAGAAACAGATAATAAATATCCCTCGATCTCGGAGGATCTACCCTACACCAGCAGCCTGTATAAATAAAATAGCAGAGCGATAATATGGATTGTCTGCTAGGTGCACTGGGATATGACTGAAATGAAATCAAGATCCAATGGCCCGCCATATATCCTTCTTTTATCATTTATACCATGGTGTCAATCCTCTATTGCTTGGAATCTCTATTAGGAAGGGCATGTGGATCGATATCATAGATAGTGGCTTCTGCTGGAATGTCCCTGGAGGACTTCCTTCTATTATCAAATGCTTCCAACATGGATGCAATACGGTGGTGTCTCTTTTGACAGGCTCTCTGACTGAAGGGGTCCTCCTAAACTATCTCAGACTCTCCTGTAACACTAGCAAAGCGAATCCCGATCCCGACTCAAAATTGATGGTTCAAATCGCCGTCTATGCCTGGCCGTCTCCTCTACCCTGCCTCTACTCATACAAGCTCGCTTGAATTGTAGCCTCCATCTATGCCTTCTCATTAGAAGGAATATATGCCCTCTGATTCCCGGAATAATAAAAGGTGGTTCTGCGGCTTTGCGATCCATCTCCGTCTTTTTCTTTGATTCTGTTCTTTCCAGCTTTGAAATCATCAAAATGCTTCTTATTAACTGACGGACCTTCTGTAGACACTGTCGATATGCAGATATATCAGAATAGCTGCCAGCTAAGTGTTGCTATAATCTTGTTACCCTCCATCTTTGAATTCTATATTACAACATTACACTTCCAGTGATGCCGACCGAGAGCATTCTCATGCAACCAAGGTTTTTAAACCCCGTGGGACGGGAGCATTCGTGTTTTTGCTCGGAACTGGATGCCCCGTGTCTCGCCCCGTCTCGGTGCCCGTCCTGATCGGGCGTCCCGATGGCCATCCCGATACGTACTTCTGATGCCCCTTATATATATATATATTAATTTTTTAGATTATTTTAAGTTTTTATTATTTTATTTATTGTTTAAATATATTTAATTTTTTAAAATAATATATTTGTAATAAACTTGTTCTATTTAAAACAATAACATTATAATGTATTATGATTTTTCAGGTTATTGAAGATTCTTTCTTGATTACCAAGCAAATGATTTTTTGTAAATGATGCTACACGAATGTTTGATAAAGCACAAATATTGAAGTTAAAAGAAAACTGTAGTGCATCTACTGAGCTTAGTCACTTGTATCAAAAAATGATGATGCTATGACTATGTAATAATCATTTTCAATATTACAAAAAATGGATCATCAGTTTAACATAACTATATCCAAAATCATTACTAATTCCAAGTGGAATGCCTATGACTTTCATAAACATCTAGGTCCTGCTCATAATCGGACCTTGAATATATTGCCAATCCGGATGCTGGGCGAATCCTTGTTGTTCATTTTGCATTTGATATTGTCCAGGATAACCTCTTGATAGTATATATTGGATAGGGATGGCCATCCTTGATGAGGATAATAAGAGGCAATACCATATTGTGATCCGGAAATTTTTCACAAGGTGGATGAGATACTCTCGGGATATGACCATTGAGGATATGCCATCTGAATCATTCGTTCCAACAGATTCTATTCTGGTTGATGATGATGACGACCTAAACTTATTCAGACTCGAATCTGTATTCGCATCTGCTCATCCATGCCATAAACTCACGATATGTTTGACGTCGAGTTTCCTCAGTTATTCGTAACTCTTCATGAAAATGATCCAAATATCTTTAGCCTGTGTGCCACGTCCTGCAATAATTTTTTTTTTCCCTCCTCTATAGGTTAGCAATTCTTTCTCATTCTGAATCTAGAACTATGTCTGGCTCCATGATCCTGGACCTATGTAGTTATGGCTGAAATATGCTTCTTCAGTAAAAAAACTAATCCCGCATGCTTCACCCCCTCCACCTTGATTATCATGATCATCAGATCCATCATCACTCTTGCTATCATTATCTCATCACTATTATCCTGAGATGATCTAGGCACTCTAGGATCTAAGGATTCAGGTGTCTCACTATCGTCATCTCGAACCGGCACATCATCAATTACCGCTATTAATCAATTGTCACCTTCATCTTGATTTGGACTTTCCATATCTGTCTTCAACTGTAGATCTTTGGCTTCCTCTCAGTTTACTTGCCCTGCCTCTACTACTGGTCCTATGCCTTAACTATCTATGGAAATCTGTGTTTGTATCTAGATTTAAATATTTCACGTCAAATAGTTGATCAAAATTTTCAGATCGCCTGCTACCTGATCCACCATCATCTTTAGCAGTATCTTGCATTCCATCTGAATGGGAGATAAATGAGAGGCCGTCCATCGATCTACATCTCTCGTACTCCTGCCTCATGTGCTATGTTTTGCATGGTCGGGGAGGATCCCCTGGCTCATTCAAACACTGGTGGATCCCGTGCTTCTTGATATGCGACCCAATTCAACATAGGATCCTCCTCATCATGGACAAAGTCTTCTTTGAATGGATCATCTTGCTTGGGCTCTTTCCCTCCGCATTAACATACCTGAGCTTCAACTTCATATTATGGTGTACAAAGACTAGATCTCTCAATCTTTATGAGGTTAGACGATTTCTGATTTTCGTATGGATCAGGGCAAATGTACTCCAATTGCGCTCGCATCCACGTGATGAGACAGTTTATGATAGGAACTGTTGCCCGATCTTACCGTCGTGGCCTGTAGCTGCGAAGTGGCACCGGACGTCTGCCCCTTTACTCCGGAATCAAAGAGTTCCCGGATCTGTAAATAGTGTTAGAGACCCGGGCCGGGGATCTCGGCGGGGGCACTCCGACAATCAAGTAGCGGACGGCAAAGTGGAACAGATCCCTAAGATGGATCCTACTTCGGTCTCTCGTGCTTAGAGGAGTTTTTTAATAAAGAATGGAGTAAGAGGAAATGAGAGAGCGTGCTTGAGTTGTGGCGACCGTGCTCGCGGGACTCTCTGGGAGTCCTCTGGGAGCCTCCTGCCTTCAAGTCACTCGTTTCTTGCTTTCTTCTATGCTTGCTTTCTCTTGGTTGCTTACCTTTTTTCTTGCTCGTTGGTGCCTTATAGATTGCCGATTGCTTTAGTGCATTGATTTGCCCTCTCTGGGGGGCTTAAGGTCAACAGTGTCCGTTTGCCGCTCCCCCGAGGTCATTTCCTCTTATAGTTGGGAGTTAAGTCATGAATTGTCTTGCCCGGTATGTTGTCATGAATGGGGGAATTAGGTGGAACCTCGATCTGGGCGCAGCCGTCCTCGGGTTTGAGACGCTGAATGCAGCCTTCTCTCCTTCGGGGGGTTCCAGGTGGTCGGCCGCAGGATCTGACATCTTGATCGGGGCGCTCCTCCCAAATTGGTGCAAACGAGGTTACGCTCACTGTTACAGATTTGGGGGGTGCCGTACTAGGTGCGCCGCACTAGCGCGCGTCTGCTTCGACGGCGATCTGGGGCTGCTGGCGCCTTCATCCTTCCTGATGCTTCCAAGGAAAGGGCTCAACTCCGGCCGAGGTGGGCTTGACCCTTGGGGAGCACTTGGCGAAGGAGCGGAGGAGGGCTTGACTCCAGCTAAGGTGGGCTCGACCCTGGGAGACAACTGGCGAAGGAGCGGAGGAGGGCTCGACCCTGGCCGAGGTGGGCTCGACCCCCTGGCGGGTGGGCTCGACCCTGGCCGAAGTGGGCTCGAACCCTGGGCCGAGGTGCTCGACCTTGGGGAGCCACTTGGCGAAGGAGCGAGGGACCCTTGGGGAGCCACTTGGCGAAGGAAGCGAAGGTGCCGAGCTCGGGCCGAGGTGAGATTGACTTTGATCGAGCTGGGCTTGAACTGGGGGAGCCATTTGGCGAAGGAGCAGGGGTGCCAAGCTTGGGCCGAGGTGGGCTCGACCGTTGGTGAGGCCACCTGGCGGGGGAGCTCGAAGGAGAACTTGATGCGACGCTATCTGCCTGCTGGATCTGAGGTGTACTCCACGTCAGCGGTTTGGCCATATCATTTGCTCCCCACTTCAAGTCCCATCGAAGCGCCGTGGCTGGGACATGGGGAGTTGCAAGATGAGATGACGTGGGAGAACAAAAATCTTCTATAATTATTGCCATGATTGCCGTCGCTCCGCATGTTGCGCCCGAGGTCCAATGCGCAGACGCCACGTCCACAATTTTGACGGACCATAATTGCACCATGCCAGACTCGAGGCGGTTTTCAGCGGACCGAAGCATCGTCGCCGAGCACCTTCACACGTGGCGCTCATCCGATGGCGGGGGCGAAAAAAGGTTCGTACGGCCGCTGTCGATTGGCTTTGAAAAAAGATGGGACTTTCCGGAAACGAGTCTTTTGATTTTCTCGCACCTCGCCGGCGGTTGCAGTGGTCCCTTTCTTCTCCTAGGTGGCCTTTCTTCACCAAAATAGTCAGGTGAGTGCCCTGTGATCTTCCTTTCTTCTCCTGCTTCTTCTCAGACTCCGGTCCTTCCCTCTGTTTTAGGTTAACCGAGCCTTCTTTAGGTTTTCTGTCTGCCTTCTCTTCTTTTCAAATCTTTCATCTTCCAATGGCTCCTTCGGGCCGTCGTCCTTGTTTCTCCACTAACCTGAACGAGGCAGGTCCCTCTCGGCTGAGGACCCTGTCGTCTTCCGATATGGAGGACGAGGTTCCTCTCGAAGTCCGAAAGCGGTTGCTCCCGGGTGGGATAGTTATCGGAAGCCCTAGGACCCCTAGGGTTCCTTCTCCCATTCCTGTTCTTCGTTCTGCCTCTGCCGTTGCCCCTCTGGCGGCAGAGGCTTCCTCCGGTCCCTCCGGCTTCACCTCGACGATGACCGGAGAAGATCTTTCCACGATCCGGGATCTGTTCGGGGTCCCGGATTCTATCCAGCTCTCACTCCCGGGACTGGGGGAGCGGGTTGCCTCGAGCGGCTCTGGCCGGGTTGCTTTCTACGAAGACTTCCTTACCGGCGGTCTTTGTTTTTCACTTCATCCTTTTTTCCTTTCCTTCCTTAGCCACTTTCGCCTCGTTCCGACCCAGTTGGCTCCTAATGCCATCAGGTTCATCTTTACCTTCATTGTGTTATGTCATTTTCATGGATTTGTTGCCCGTTTTTTGTGTTCAGGCCTTGTTTACCCTGAAGCGCCTCTCCACCTATGATAGGTGGTGGTACCTTTCCCCTCGGCCTAAGTGCCTTCGGTTCGACCTTCCCATGTCCATCAAGGGATGGAAGAACCGGTTCTTCTTTGCCTCGGTCGGGGACGTTGACTGGGTCTGGAGTGAGCCAAACCGGTCCCCGAACCGGAATGCCCAGGTAGTACCGGCTGACCGAGAGGCCTTCTTCCAGCTGCTCAGTGATGAGCTTCCCTCCCTCGAGGTTTTGCTCTCAGAGCAAACTTGTTCGAGGCTAGGATTAGCCCGATCCGGGTGATTGGTGAGGCTCCACGCCTCTCTCTTCTTTTTCTTTGTTTCCCTTTTTTTTTTGCTGATCTCCTTTGACCTTTTCTTTTCCAGGGATGAAGTTCTCCGTAGACAACTTGATGGAGTCGGCCCGCAAATAGAGCGCCTCGACTAGGGCCCAGGACCTTATGCCGAAGAGGGCCGGGTGGAAGCAGACCTAGGGCCCAGGCCCACTTCGACCTCGGAGCAGAGGGCGGTGGAGCCGGCTCCCCGGTCACCTTGGCAGCGGACTACACCCCCGGAGGTCGTTGACATCGACGGGGGAATGGAGGAGGAGCGACCGCACGCCCGACACCCCCATAGCCACAGTGGCCCGCATCCCGGTGGCAGCTGCAATTGCGATGGTTGCGGTGGCCCCGCGGCCCGCATCTTTGCAGGTTGAAGGTACCCCGGCGCAGCCGGCCTCAGAGCCTCGTCATGTACCGGTGGGGATTCCGATAAACTCCTCCGTCATCCGGGATCAAGGACTGACGGAGACGATGATGGGGTATGTGGTCCAGCCTCGGGACCGCCGCTTGAAAGGAGGCAGGGACTACACTACTGCCTTACTTAGGATCCTCCCTCAGCTCTTCTTGGTAAGTACTTAACATTTTCCTTTGTTTTTAATGTTCTAGTTAGGTTTTATAAGGTCTGACCTCCTTCTTTGATGCAGATTGGGATTGACGTGCTACTGCTCCGGGACTTCCTCACCGGCACCGCGAAGGAGGCCGAAAAGGAGAAGAAGCTGGCCAAGCTCGCGGTTGATGTGGAGGAGTTGATGGGGAAGGGCCAGGAGCTGAAGGACAGCAACAGGAACCTCCGAGGTGACCTGGCTTGCACTGAGGAGCACCAGGGACCTCGAGACATCCCTCTCCAAGGAGAGGATCCTAACTCAGTGCCGCACCGAGGAGATAGCGGCGGAGGTTAGTTGCCTGGAAGGGGGATCCCGGGCTCTGGAGACCCGGGTCGAGGAGGTTCTGGCGAAGCTGGCAGCGGCCAAGGAGAAGACGACATACGTCACCGGGCTGCTGGAAGCTGCGCAGAGGGATGACCGCGAGGCCGTGCCGAAGTTCGGGCATCCCAGGAGTTCCAGGATGAGGTCCACGAGGCTGCCGTGGACTCATTCCTGAAGGGATTTTTGGTCTGCCGGAAGAAGGTAGCCTCACTCTTCTCGGAGCTCGACCTGGGAGGTGTCACTATTGACGGCGCCGAGGAGCGGCCTGAGGAGCTAGGGGCATTTTCAGGGGCGACTGAGGAGGTGACCGCTGGGCAGCCAGTCGAGCAGGCAGCTGGCGACGTAGAGGCGGCCAACCTGGGAGGGAGCCGGCTACCCAGTGACCCCGGGTCCTTCATTTTGCACCTTGTATCTATCATAGGGTTTTTTATTTTGTCTTCTTTGGGATCGCCCGGCCTGTCGGGGTCCTTTTTACTTATAAAAACCTTATGACATAAATGAAGTTTTTCTTTCTTCACCTTTTTGTGTTTTGATCTTCTGTTTTGTCTTTCCATGCTACTTGCAATTTTATTTGCTTCAATCTTGTCCGACTTCAAACTTTGACCCTTCTTGAGGTCGATGGGGATCTGGGATCTCTTGGTTTCTGCCGGAGCCAAGTGTAAGACTTTGGCTGGAAGTTCAACTTCGACTCTCGGTCAGAAAGCAGGATTTGGAGGTTTCTAGGCTTCGGTACTGGAGTCTTAAAGTTTCCTTTGCCGGGGCTTCCGGCCTTAAGTTCCTGAGCTTCATGAGCTTCCGGTGCCCGGGTTTTTCGGTCTTTAGTTGCGGACTGGAGTCCGAGCTTTGGGTGCCAGGCTTCTAGAGTTTCGATCTTTGTTTCCCGGGCTTCAGGAGTTTTCGGTGCCAGGCTTGAAGAGTTTCCGGTCTTTGGTTCCCGGGATTCAGGGGTCACCGGTGCCGAGCTTGAAGAGTTTCCGATCTTGATTGCCGGACTGGAGTCCAAGCTTTAGGTGCCGGGCTTCTGGAGTTTCCGGTCTTTGATTGCTGGACTAGAGTTCGGGCTTTAAGTGCCAGGCTTTAAGTGCGGGCTTCTGGAGTTTCCAGTTTTGATTGCCGGACTGGACTCTGGGCTTTTGCTGCCGGACTGAAGTCCGGGCTTTTGTTGCCGACTGAACTCCGGGCTTCTGCTGCCGGACTGGACACCGGGCTTTTGCTGCTGGACTGGACTCCGGGCTTTGATAGTCCTACGAAATAGAGACAAGCATCGTGCTAAAGAGAATTTCATTATTAATATTAGGAGTTCTTACATTATTGGTAATACATCCTCAAGTTGGCGGCGTTCCATGTTCGCGAAAATCGTGCCCCATCGAGCTCGACGAGGTAATAGGCCCCGTGAGGAAGGGCTTCAACCACCCTGTAAGGGCCTTCCCAGTTCGGAGAGAGCTTGCCACACTCTCGAGATTGGGAGGCTTCCACCCGTCGCAGCACCAGATCTCCCGGATGGAAGGACTTCGACCTTATCCTGGAGTTATAGTATCTGGCCACCCGTTGCCGGTAGGCTGCCATGCGGACTCGAGCCTTGTCCCTTGTTTCTTCAAGTAGATCCACATTAAGCAGGAGGCGTGCTTGGTTCTCAACTTCGTCGTACTGCTCCACTCGCAGCGTTGGCAGGCTTAGTTCCACTGGGATTACCGCTTCTGGACCGAAGATGAGGTTGAATGGTGTTTCATCTGTGGCTGTCCTCGGCGTTGTGTGGTATGCCCATAGGACACTGGGGAGTTCTTCGGTCCACCTACCCTTGGCTTGGTCTAGTCTGGTTCGAAGTCCCTGGAGGATAGTCCGGTTGGTCACCTCGGCCTTTCTGTTAGTCTGAGGATGTGCTATCGAGATGAAGCGATAGTGGATGTCGAGGTCGCTGCAGAACTTCTCGAACTCCCGATTGTCGAACTGTCTTCCGTTGTCGGTGATGATCATGTGGGGGAGCCGAAGCGGCATACGATTGACTTCCAGAAGAACTTGCCAACATTCGCCTCCATGATCCAGGCAACGGTTCAGCCTCGACCCACTTCGTGAAGTAGTCAATGGTGACTATTAGGAACTACGCTGCCCGAACACAGGAGGGAAGGGACCAAGGATGTCCATGCCCTATTGGGTGAACGGCCAGGGAGCAGAGAGCGGGAGAGCGGCGCAGCCGGCTGGCGTTGCACGATAGCGTGACGCTGGCAGCGGTCACACCTTTGACGAAGTTGGTGCGTCCTCCCTCATTATTTTCCAGTAGTATCCCTGGCGGAGGGCCTTGTATACCAAAGTTTTGCCCCCCACGTGATTTCCGCAAAGGCCTTCGTGTATCTCCTGGAGCACGACTGTTGCCTCTGAGGGTCTCAAGCATTTGAGGAGTGGGTAGGAGTAGGACCTTAGTAAAGTAGCCCGTCCATCAGCACAAAGTGCGCGGCCTTCCTTTTGATGAGGCCGGCCTCTATTTGATCTTTGGGCAAGGTACCATCGGTGATGTACTTGACATACTTGTCCATCCAACTGGGCTCCGGGATAACTTGTTGGACCTTTTTGGGTGCTTCGTAGCTCGGGGTCTGAAGATGCTCGATATAGGCGCGGCCCAGAGAGGAGTCCTGTAAGGTTACCAGTCGGGAAAGGGCGTCGGCGCGTGCGTTCTCTCCACGTGGGATGTAAGAGATGCTGAAGCACTTGAAACCTGCCACACTTGCACGTACCAGCTCCAGGTACTCGACATTTGAGGGTCCCGAGCCTCGAATTCGCCCGAGACCTGCCTAGCCACCAATTGTGAGTCGGTGAAGACTTTCAAGCTAGGGACGCCCAGTTCACGGGAGACTCAGTCCCGCAAGGAGCGTTTCATATTCCGCCTGGTTATTGGTGGCAGCGAATTGGAAGCGAAGTGTGCATTCGGCGATGACTCCTTCGTTGTTAGCGAGGATGAGTCTAGCTCCACTTCTGCCGGAGTTGGATGCTCCGTCCACATGTAGAACCCAGATGTCCTCCTCCAATTCGGGTCCTGGTTGTTGATTATGGGGACTCTCTTCTAGCTCCTCGCCCAGGCCTGCACACTCAACCAAGAAGTCAGCCAGTACCTGCGCCTTCATGGATGACCTCGGGCGGTAGGCGATGTCAAACTTGCTGAGCTTCAGCGCCACTTCGCCAGGCGTCCGGATGTGTCTGGGCGATTAGTACTGCCTTCAGTGGTTGATCCGTCAGAACCGCGATTGGGTGTGCTTGGAAATAAGGCCTGAGATGCTGGGCATACACAATGAGTGCAAAACTTAACTTCTCGGATCGAGAGTACCTGACCTCAGCATCGCGGAGAAGTTTGCTCATGTAGTATACGGGCCTTTGGATTCCTCCTTCATCCATACGGACCAAGACCGAGCTGATGGCCTCCGGAGGACCGCCAAGTATAGGAGAAGCTCTTCTCCCTCTTCCGTTCGGGAGAGCAGTGGTGGTGATGCCAGGGTCTTCTTTAGCTCTTCGAAGGCCTCATGGTATTCCTTCGTCCAAGTGAAGTCATGCATCTTCCGCAGTGCCTTGAAGAAGGGCTGACAACGATCGGCAGATCGTGAGATGAATTGGCTCAAGGTTGCTATCGGCTGGTGAGTCGTGAACTTGCTTCTTGGAGGTGTGCTGCTCCATGTCAAGAATCGTTTGGACCTTCTCGGGTTGGCTTCGATTTCTCTTTGGGTGACCATGAAGCTGAGGAATTTTCCTGCTGCTAAACCAAACGCGCACTTCGCTGGGTTCAACTTCATTTTGATGGAGGCGAAGGTTGCGGAAGGTCTCCGCCAGGTCGTCGACGTGGTCCGAGGTTGGTTTGCTCATGACCAGCATGTCGCCATGTAAACTTGCATGTTGCGGCCAATTTAGTCTTTGAAGACTTTGTTGACCAGTCGCTTGTACGTGGCGCCAACGTTCTTCAGGCCGAAGGGCATCATTCTGTAGCAGTATGTCCCGTGGTCCGTGATGAAGGCAGTGTGCTTCTCGTCCTTCGGATGCATCCGGATCTGGTTGTACCCGGAAAATGAATCCATGAAGGAGAGGAGGCGGTGCCCCGAGGTGGCGTCCACAAGCTGGTCGATCTTCGGAAGGAGGAAGCTGTCTTTTGGGCAGGCACGGTTGAGATCAGTGTAGTCTACACAGATCCTCCACTTTCTGATGTTCTTCTTGACCATGACTACGTTCGCCAGCCAGCTGGGGTACTGCACTTCGCGAACGAAGCCGGCGGTGAGGAGCTTCTCTACTTCATCATTGATAGCCTTCTGCCTCTCCAAGACAAAAGCTCTCTTCTTCTGCCGAACTGGATGGCACTTCGGATCGATCTTTAACTGGTGGGTGATGACATCTGGAGGAATACCTGGCATATCTGCCGTAGTCCAGGCGAACACATCCGTATTCGCCGGAGGAAACTCAGCAAGCGAGCCGTTCATCTTCTGGTAGCTAGGCTCCTATCTGCATCGTCTTCAGTGGGTCCGTGCCAAAGGATACGTCAGAAGGTGCTCGACGGGGCCACCCTTAGGGTCCTGTGCCTTTGGTCGAGGTCGTCGACGTTGGAGTCGAGCTCGGCACTTCGGACCCCTGGGACAGCCTGTGAGCAATGCGGGACAGGCTGAGCTGCCCCCCTCATCTCTCCCACATCATAAGGGGTCAAGAACTGACCCAACAATCTCTTAGTAGATATGATCGCGTCTAGTAGGTTGAGTCCGGGGCGGCCTAGAATAGCATTGTATGGCGATGGGAGTCTGATGACAGTAAAGGTCATTATAACCGTGCTCTGCCGGGAGGTGATCCTGCAGTGATAGGGAGAGTAATTTCTCCCTTGACTCCCATAGAATCTTCGGTGAAGCCACGAGAGGGGTGTGCACTGGCCTTAGCCGATTGGGGACAAGTTCATCCGAAAGAAAGTATCGTAAAAAAGTACATCCGTAGAGCTCCACTATCAACCATGATGCATCTTACAGGATGCTTGGCGATGGTCATCTCGATCACGACAGTATCGTTGTTTACATTTTCTTTCTCACACCTTTTTTCCTTCATAAAGGGGAGTACATTTTTCAGGTCTCCTCCCTCTCGGGCTCTTTTCGACGCATGCTCTATTTCCAAGAAATCATTCCATGGGCTTCTTAATGGACCAATTATCAACTGTAGGAACAGGGAGGAGAGCCGCAAGTGGTTGATCCTCCGCTAGAACCTCGCTTCTCACGAACTTCCTAAGGTAGCCTTTCTAATCAGGTCTTCTATTTCCTTCTCAGGTGCGGTAGTCCTCAGTGTCATGGCCATGGTCGCGGTGGAACTGGCAGTACTTTGTCTTGTCGCGACCGCTTGACGGCCCAAGCGGGGGAGATCGGTGCAGGTAGCGCTCTCCCTCGATCTCCATCATAATCTTCGATCTTGGAGCTAGGAGGGGAGTGAAGGTCTTCTCGGGGACAGGGCCATCTCTCGGCTTCTGTCCCGTCCAGAAGTCTACAGGCGGCCCAGGTCTCCACGGTCCAGGGCGTCTCTCGGGGTAGGCTTTTTCGGAGGCTTCCCGTCTAGTTCTCTCCTGGTGCGGTCGGCCTCCTTGGCGTGGATATACTTGTGGATGCGGAGGAGTTCAGAATACGTTTGACGGCTTCTTGTCCAAAGAATAAGTGAGGCGGGAGGTCTTGAGCCCTCGCTTTAGCGCCAGCATAGCGACGAGCTCGTCCAGACTGTAGATTTCCAAGGTGGTAGCTTTGAAGCGGGTTACATAGTCCCGCAGGAGCTCTTGGTCTTGCTGCCGGATAGAGAAGAGGCTATCCACCTCTCGTGGCACCTTTTGACAAGCGTCGAAGTGGGCCATAAACCTCCTCTCTAGCTGCTGGAAGGAGTCGATGCTTTCGGGCTTGAGGCGGGTGAACCAGACTCGAGCGGCCTTCCGGAGGGTGGCCGGAAAGGCGATGCATAAGAGGGTCCGTCGTCCCTTGGACTCTCATGAAAGCTTTATAGCTCTCGGGTGGTCCAGGGGATTGATGGTCCCATCGTAGGGATCCACCTGAGGCATACGGAACCGACTCGGAATCGGTTCCTCTTGGATTTTCCAAAAGAAGGGGGGTCGGGCATCATAGCCCGCTGGCTCTTTGGAGGAGCCCTGTATGTTGGCAAACTGGCGGGAGAGCTCCACCAGCTTGCGCTCTTGCTCTTCTAGGCGCCTCTCGACCATGCGCCGGCTTGCCTTGTCAGTGAAGCCTTCCACTGAGGCCACTGGGGAGGAGTTGATAGCTGGGGGTGGTCACGATGGAGGGCTTGCCTCGGCGGTGCTTGCCGCACTGGACGACATTATTGCCCACCGGGATCGGCTCTCCGGTCCGCCGACCCGAGTGGTTTCTCTTTGCGGGGGTCTGGTGACTCCCGGGGGGATGGTCGTGGCCGTGGATGGGATGGCCTGCCTTGGATGGAGCGCAGGCTTCCACGGGGGCCGCGGCTTGGGCTGCGGGGGTCCCTAGCTGAGGTTGAGGAGCGTGCTGATGTTGCAATTGCCTCACGGCTGCGATCAAGGCCTGCATTTGTTGGACAAGTGCGGCGTACTGGACATCTGCCGTGGGCGGTTGAGGAGGAGCGGGAAGCTCCCTCTCTGGGCTATGTGGGCCCCGGGGAGAGGGGGCGTCTCCGCTCGGCTGGTGGAAGTCTCTCTTCTGCGAGTCACCACCATGCTTCAAGTAGAGCTGTCAGCTCATGGGAGGGCTTGTACAGGGGTTTTATTCCCCTACCTGGTGCGCAATCTATTGCCGACCTTACCGTCGTGGCCTGTAGCTGCGAAGTGGTGCTGGACGTCTGCCCCTTTACTCCGGAATCCAAGAGTTCCCGGACTGCAAAACAGTGTTAGAGACCCGGGCCGGGGATCCCGGCGGGGGCACTCAATGATCAAGTTAGTGGACGGCAAAGTGGAACAGATCTCCTAAGGCGGATCCCACTTCGGTCTCCGTGCTTAGAGGAGTTTTTAATAAAGAATGGAGTAGGAGGAAATAAGAGAGGAGCAGTGCTTGAGTTGCGGCGACCGGCTCATGGGACTCGCTCCGGAAGTCCTCTGGGAGCCTCCTGACTTCAAGTCACTCGTTCTTGCTTTCTTCTGGCTTGTTCTCTTTTGGTTGCTTACTCTTTCTTGCCCGTAATGTCTTTGTAGATCGCCGATTGCTTCAGTGCCTCGATTTGCCCTCTCTGGGGGGCTTAAGGGTTAACGGTATCCATTGGTGCTCCCCGAGGTCATTTCCTCTTATAGTTGGGAGTTAAGTCGTGAACTTATCTTGCTCGGTATGTTGTCACGAAGGGGGGATTAGGTGGAACCTTGATCTGGGCGCAGCCGCCCTCGGGTCTGAGACGCTGAATATGGCCTTCTCCTTCGAGGGGTTTCAGGTGGTCGGCCGCAGGATCTGACATCTCGATCGGGGCGTCCCTCCCAAACTGGTGCAAATGAGGTTCGCACCGTTATAGATTTGGGGGGGCCATATTGGGCACACCGCATTGCGCGCGTCTACCTCGGCGGCGATCTTGGGGTTGGCGCCTTTATCCTTCCGATGCTTCTAAGGAGAGGGGTCGACTCTGGCCGAGATGGGTCGACCTTGGGGAGCCACCCGGTGAAGGAGCGGAGGAGGGCTCGACTCCGGCCGAGGTGGGTCGAACCTTGGGGAGCCACCGGCGAAGGAGCGGAGGAGGGCTCGACCCTTGGGGAGCCACCTGGTGAAGGAGCGAAGGTGCCGAGCTCGGGTCGAGGTGAGATTGACTTTGGCCGAGCTGGGCTCGAACGGGGGAGCCATCTAGCGAAGGAGTAGGGGTGCCGAGCTCGGGCCGAGGGTGGGCTCGACGTTGGTGACGGCCACTTGGCAGGGGAGCTCGAAGGAGAACTTGACGCGGCGCTATATGCCTGCCTGGCTTCCAACGGATCCGAGATGTACTCACGTAAGCGGTCTGGCGATATCAGGATTCGAATAGCAATCTTTCTTAGATGGTGCAAAAGTGCCTCAACTGGACCCACCATTCTCCTGTATTCAAAATATCAAATAAAATAATATTATTATTAAAAAACTACTCCCGCAGCTATACATAGATGTAATATAATAAAAAATAATACATATAATTAGGTGACATTTTAGATCCCTATAGATCTGTATGTTCTATGGTGCCAAAGCTGACTTGCCACTCTCAAAATTGTTTTTCCACCCAATATATATAGACATCTCATTAAATGGTCATCTAAATTTAATAATTTAATATACTTCAAACATATATGGCTTTTCTACTATGATAGGTATATATTCTTTTATTACCTCACTTATAGCTTCTGCAGCCAAGTCCAAATCACTTTCTAGCCTATATACGACATCCTCAAGGCTCTCAAAAGCTCTTCATCCAAGCAATGTTATGATCATATTGATATTTGGGATTTAAATAGTAGGCTGCATGAAAAATAAAAATAGTATTAATGAAAAGCAAAGATATTTATAACTTATTTACAAAGGATACATGATAGTTATGCTTCAAACGTTTACCTGCTAAGTGTAAGTCTTTCCCATTTGAGTATCCATCTTTCTCAATAATACGCAAATATGGTGTTGCTTTCTTCCGTCCTACTGCTTTGATAATCTCTTCTTTACAAGCAGACATCTTGGGATATACATAGCCTATCTGAGAAAATTTCTCGGTATCTACTATCCATAGCACTACATACAAGGGCTCTATTGCCTTAATCACCTCTGAGCATCAATCCCAAAAATTATTATTCAATATAATGCCATCAACACATCGTCCATCATTGGTCCTTACATACTTAGAAGCTCTTCATTCATCAGAAGTCATCATAGCCCTCAAATCAGTCTTATTATCAAGAAGACTCTTCAATGCTATGTAATTAGTCGCAAATCTTGTCAACCCTGGTCTAAGCAGCTCTCCTTGTACATGTTTTCTCATAAGAGAAAGTACCCAGGTGTGATTGTAGATATATTTGGATACTGCCTCCCCGCTTTCTACTATAGATTTTACCTTTGGTAGCTGTCCATATCTTTCATCATCAGATCTATATAATGTACTGCGCAAGGGTCTAATATAGATGTTGTTTTTCTAACATCAATCCCTTCCTGCTTTCATATAGTTTGCTCCATTATTTGTGACCGCTTGGATGATATACTCTTCACCAATTTCATCAACTACATCCCTCATCAAGCCCAAAATATAATTGGAGTCATGTATTTTATCTGAAGCATAAATTGAAATATGAAAGATTGTTACCTTATCACAATATACAAGAAAGTTGATAATGCTCCTCCTAGTAGGGCCAAACCAACCATCGCACATCAATGTCACCTCATAAGTATTCCACTCTCTTTTGTAACTTTCAATCCAGGCTTTGATATCTGTGACCTGTTGTTGTAAATATGGTCCATGAATCTCATAGGGTATAGGAGGATCAATACCTGGACTGGCTTTTTGAACTGTACTAATCATCGATCGAAAGTGCGTATTCGTCGCTGTCTATGCTGGAATATGGCTAAAATGAAACCAGTTGGCAATTGCCCCTCCTATTTGTTTTTTCTTGTCCTTATTTATGTAGTCATCAATTCTCGGTTGCTTTGACTCTAGATCTGGATATGCTGTAGGATCTAGATCATAGATGGTGGGACCTCCTGAGCTTTTCTTTGATTCTTTCCAAATGGTCCAAACAAAGATTTGATTGAAGATGATTCTATTCTCATGGATTGACTCCTCTCTAATCCAGCAGACTGTAAATATGAATGTGACCTTGCTGCTGCACTAGATCCACCACCTTCTCAAATTGAAAACGTCCAAATTGTGCTCTATGTCTCGAAACCTCCTCTTGTTGCCACTGGTCCTGTCGAGAGGCCCAAATAGCCTCCTGTAGATGAGTTGCCTCTAAATCATCTTGATCAACATAATCATCATCATCATCTAAGTCTACATGAACAAATAATTGAGATGTGCGACGATTAACTGCTTTTCTTCGAGTTCTAGATGCTATCTTTACCTCTTTTTCTTTCTCAATATGCTCCCTCATCATCACTCGAACCTCTATAGGTACCTTTGGATACTTCTTCACATCACTGAAGCCACCCACCAAGTATTGTTTCAATCGGGTGACTTCATCTCTATTTTCATGTCCACAGAAATTACATTTCCATTAATGCGGTCCTTTCCCATTTTTCCAAAATGCCATCCAATATCTAGATCCTTCTATTGCTTGTTATCGGGCTCCATCTAATTTAAATAAATTATGAAATTAATGAGTATTTCGAAATTAGATTTCATGTACTTATGCTATATCCATACTTTTCCATTGATGCTAGCAAGTCATAATCTTATCTTGATTGGCAAGGAGGCCAAAAGTATAACAAATCATAATGTCTTTGAATTTTATCATATATTATAACTTAGAAAGTGAAGCATTTAATGTCCGCAAATCTAAGATCTGTGCTAGAACATTAGAATTAGCTAAGAAATAATACATTCCATTGGAGATACAACAAATCATATCACAATCAAGAAAAAGAAAACATGTTGACAATGAAAACCAACTTACAAGAATTAAATTTAGATGTTTATTTTATCATATTGTACTTAGGAATTGTACCATGCCAGTGGGTTATCATCATGGCACAAGAATTTCTTCCTCTTTACATTATATGTGGTCTATATCAAAGCATAATGCTTCAACACAAAACATAATTCTTTTTTTTGATTAACTAATACATTATTGGTTTTATTGCGGACAAGAAATCTCTCTATGTATAATTTTAAACTAAATAAAAATTATATTTATAATTGCATGAGCTTATTTAATATTATCAATCAAGAACCAAATTAAATTGGTTACAAGTTTTGGTATATATGCAAGGACTAAATATAAAATTTTAGAAAAGTAGAATACCGTTCACGAATCTCGTTAAAATTTTAAGAAATGACGTGTTTGAGATGCCTCCCTTCTTTTCCCTCCCGTAAAATCTTCCAATATAAACTAAAACATAATTAAAAAATAATGACAATAATTTAATAAATCATATTTTATTAATTGAAAAAATATTTTTAATTTTAATAAGTCGTATATATTTTGGATCAAGATACAAAGACTTACCGTTTTCTAAAACAAGCAGAGCACCTTCTTCTTCAGATAAGCCCTCCGTCTTTTTTTGGTAAGAGCAATATTACTAACATATGCATGGATTTTTTCTTTCTGCATTTTGCTTTCTGTGAGATTAGTTTATTGTTACAGGGTCCCTATTTAACATTGCGGGTCGATTCGACTGTTATAAATAATTCATTTCATTTATCGTTGAAATGAACGTTAAAAGGAATCCGAGGCCATTACAAATAATCCATTTTATTTTACCATTGAAATGACCGTTAAAAAGGAATCCGTGGCAGACAATGGATAAAAGTTGATAAAATCATTTTACCGTTAATTTGATCGTTAAAGAAATCAAGATTTATGAAAATGATTATAGATCTGCAATCTATCTTGTCCGTCCGTATTATTTGTTTTATATATCCTGTGATCCTTATTGACTTAACATATCAAATCATTAGACCAAGGTTCCCGTACCGGTACGAGAGCCGTACCGGTGGCCGGCCGATACGGTACGGTACTGTACCGTACCGTGCTGACACACGTACGGCGTGGCGTATTAGTTCAAACGGTATGCCCATTTTTTTTGATTTTTTTTTATGTTTTTTGTGATTTTAAGATTTTTATTTTATTTTTTAAGGGTTTAGGGTTTAGGAGAATTTAGTATTTAAGAGTTCTAAATGCTTAAAATTTAAAATTTAAGATATGTCCGATTTCAAGATTAGGACTAAATACTAATATTTAGGACTATTTTTAATTAAAATAAGATAAAAAATGATAATTAAACTAAGATTATCAGCAATTAATGAAAGTGAAAAGTAGCATAAACATTTAATTACATACCAATGTCTAGAATCGGGTAGAGTGACGATGTCCATAAATATAGGGATCATGTATGTACTATGTAGGAAAATCGGTATATCCCTCCTGCCAGGCAGCATGATACTCATCTAAGCTTATCCCAGGAGGTATGCATGATGGATCATAACTAATCGCAGATCCCTCTCTGATGTCCTGACTCTGAGAGCTGTCTAGAGACTGATGATATGGCAGTGCAGGGGCCCATCCAAATATACCAGTAGCAAAATCAGATCCATAAGATGCTCCGGGCTGCATGGGATAATAACTACTGGATGATGACGTTTCAGATGCACCATATGGATCATTTGGACTAGAAGCTGCCGGTAGTTGTGGATAAGAGAATCCTGAATATGAGGATGATCCAAATACATCCATGGATCCTACTCCATGTGCAAGAGCTGCAGCTATATCGTGTCCCGAACGACCACGCGGAGCCCGTCGCCTATATAATATCGTATCACCACGGGGTCTATCAGATGATAATCCATGATCTGTATCCTGCATGGCAGGTTTAAACTGTGACTCTCCAATGAATCAAATATGAATAGGTGGCTGCGATTTTTGTCCTCCTGCCCCTCCCTGATCACTATATTATTCACTATCTGAAGCACTATCATCACTATCTCTGGTATCTGAATCTGAGTGGACTGAGTACTCCGATGGAGGTACAACTGCCTTTCCTTTTTCTCTGTCTCCGGGTCTACTAGATGGTGGGGAGGGATGATGTGCTATATCTGCTGGAGCCCTGTGAGGAATATGATTTGTTGTCCATTGTCCAGCATCCACCCCAGCCTCACTAGCTACAAAACTGGCTGGTCGAGGAGGCGATCCTAGCTCATCAAGCTCTGGCTGCTGCTAACTCATGACCCACCCAATCATTGGATCTTCATCCTCATCAATATATGAACTTGCAGTGGGATCGGGATATTTCAATTCTACTTCTTTCTGAATATATTTTAGCCTCAACCTAAAATTATAGTGTACATACACAAGAGCGTTGAGGCGTTTCTGTTTCAGACGGTTTCTCTGCTTGGAGTGGATAAGGCCAAATGTAGACCAGTTACACTCACATCCACTGGATAACACCGTCTGGGAGAGGATTTTAATTGCAAGAACTTTCAGATTTTTAGCAGATCCATCAAAATGCACCCATCATTCAGCTGCAAAAGACATTACATTATTTAAAATTTTAGATTTGGCAAAATAAAAAATTTAATCCTGATATAATTTTATACTTACTCAATAGTACCTACCAGGATTCATCTTTGATTTACTTCTGATCACTATAGTGGATCCAAATGAATCCGTGCCCTCCTTAACAAATTTCGTCTGCCAGAAAAAAAAATTGTTAGCTTGTTGAAATTAATGCTTTTAAAAATCATTCAATAATTTCAACCTAACTTACTTCTTCAAGGTACATAGCAAC
Source organism: Areca catechu (assembly GCA_021397845.1). Classification (NCBI taxonomy): domain Eukaryota; kingdom Viridiplantae; phylum Streptophyta; class Magnoliopsida; order Arecales; family Arecaceae; genus Areca; species Areca catechu. Next base: position 131,815,298 of record CM038044.1, on the reverse strand, counting down.
GATATCTGAATTGGGCTCCATCTTATATATAATATTGCGTAGGGCAGACATAAGATCCTTATCCACGGCAACGTTCGGTACGGAGCACTGAAATTTCGGATTTAGATAGTAAGCTGCACAGATATTTTAAGAATTAGTCAAGCGTACTTGTACAAATCTAATTGAAACTTAATTTTTAAGGACTTCATAAATTACTACGTACTTGCTAGATGCAAATCCGAACTTATTTGATAACTCCACCATCCATCAATGATCCGAATATACTCAGATGCATATGATGGATCTGCCTCCTGGATCGTTTCCTTTGCCCTTTGTATCATGAAATATAAGAAGCCCATCTGAGCATACCTATCAGAGTCCACGGCACGAAGTACCTCATATAGAGGCTTGATAGCCTCCACTACCCTCTCAGCCCGTTGCCAGAATGTCTGTCTCGTTACTAAATTTTTCACATTGCTTCTCTCAGTATTTGTCCTGGCATATCTGCTCTGCTGCCACTCCTGACTGACAAACATCTGACACAGCTCTGCTTTCTTGCCAAGAAGACTATCAAGTGCAATGTAATTAGTAGCAAATCTTGTAACCCCCGGTCTCAATATTTCTTCCTCTGTAAAGCTCCTCATCAATGATAAGACCCCTGTATGGTTATATATAAATCTGGTGATAGACTGTGCTAGCTCAACAATCTTCTGCACCCTGCGGATTTTTTCAATATCCATCAACATGAGATCTATACAATATGCAGCACAAGGGATCCAGAAAATATGCGACCGCTGCTCATCAAGATCTGCCTTGCGGTCCTGTACTGTGGTGTCCATTATCAGTGATGACTTGAACGACATTATGCTCTCCTACCTGATCAATCACCTTCTCTATCAATCTGAGGATATAACTGGTATCGTGCACCTGATCTGAAACATCAATAGACTTCTGAAAAAAAAATCTTTCCATCATAATAAGTCAAGAAATTAATGATGCTCCGTCTAGTAGGACCAGTCCAACCATCACACATCATCGTCAATCCATACACGGGCCACTTGCTCTGATATGAGGTATCCATCCTTCTAGTTCCTCCTTATTGCTGTCCAGAAGTTAGTTTACCATAGATATCCTTGATGCTGGAGAATTTATACCTGCACCAGCAGCCTGTATAGATGAAATAGCAGAGCGATAATATGGATTGTCTACTGCATGGGCGGGATATGACTGAAATGAAACCAGGGAGGAGATGGCCCGCCACATATCTTTCTTTTTATCCTTTTTCAGCATTGTGTCAATCCTCTGTTGCTTGGAATCTCTACTGGAAAATGCATGTGGATTGACATCATGAATGGTGGCTCCCTCTAAATGTCCCTGGAAGACTTCTTTCTACTGCCAAATGCTTTAACATGGATGCAATACGAGCGGTGCCTCTCCTGACGGGCTTTTGACTAAGGAGGTCCTCCTAAACTGTGTCTCAGACTCTCCTGCAGCACTAGCAGAAGCGGATCCCAATCCTGACTCAAAAGCTGATGGCCCGAATCGCTGTCTATGCCTGGCTGCCTCCTCTTGCTACCTCTGCTCATACAAGCTCGCCTGAATAGCAGCCTCCATCTGTGCCTCCTCATCAGAATGAATAGATGCTCCCTCTGACTTCCTAAAGTAATAAGAATGTGGTTCTATGGCTCTGCGATTCACCTCTGCCTTCTTCTTTGCTACTATTCCTTTTTAGCTTTAAAATCAGCAAAGTATTTCTTCATCAACTGACGGACCCTCCTGTGGACACTGTCGGCATGCAGATACATCAGGATAGCCGCCAGCCAAGTGCTGCTTCAACCTTGTTACCCCACCTTTAAATTCAGTATTGCATCATTTACACCTCACTGATGCCGGCCCGAGAGCATCTCTCCATGTAACCAGCCAATGTCCCGCTCCGGATCCTTCTTCCTCCTCGATGGATCCATACTGAATATTTAAATTACATATAAGGTCAATAATAATGTTATTAATTAACACTTTATTAACCAAATTTTTAAAATTTAATTATTTTTTATTTAAAAAATTCGAAAAAATAAAGAAAAATAAAAAAAATAAAATTTTAGATTCATGTAGGATTTTATCATACATTATATATATATTTCTTTAAGATCTTAGAAATACATTAAAAGTTAATTTTTTTTAATTTAAGACCTACGGCACTATTCATGAGATGCATCAAAACTTGAATAAATCGACATGAAATTTATAGTGAGAGTAGCTTACGAGTCCTAGATTAATAATTATGATTACAGTTTTTTTTCTAATTATTATTTTTTAATTAATTTATTAATCTAAAATTAATTTTTAATTTAAAAAATTATATACTTAACAAAAATCAAGATTTTAGTATCATTGTATAGATATCCTACATCTACCATATACTCTAAAATCATAGCCAACAAATAAATCTTGACAGCATTTCTTTTTAATTTTCTATTTTCACGGATTTTAATAAAAAATGATACGAAAGAGGGAAATATGAAAAAAGAAAGGTATGCATACCTTGATTTTACCTTCCTCTTCGACTTCTACAGGTTTGATTGGGTTGAAAAGGATTAAGGCAATTTTTTTTTCCGTCGTTTTTGTTTTCGTAGGTCTAAGAGCTCTCTGCCCTTTCATTCCTTAAAACCAAAGGCAGCCCCCCTCCCAAAGCAAGTCACATGGCTATAGTAGCCATGTGACAAAAACAAAAATACAACCCCCACCCGCCCGTACCGAGCCGAACCGGATGGTTCGGTCTCGTTTCAACTGGTTCAGCACTGGTTCGACTCGGTTCGGGTCCGGTTCCGGTTCGGTACAGTAAAGAATTGTTTTAAATTTTTTTATTTTTTATCGGCCCGTTTTGATTTATATGGCCGAACAGTGCTGGCCGGCCACCGGTCCGATTCGGTACGCCCCTAACCGGTCAGTTCGTCACGGTTCGGAAAACCCTGCATTAGACATTATCTAACTGGTGCATCTTGGTGTATTTTAATCGGACCAATTTCATTCGCGTCCGTGACCAATTTCCCGTCCATGACCAATTTCGTTCGTGTTGTTCCGTATGCCCCACCCTTAAAACAAGATTAGCGAGCCAAGCCCCATGGGACACCCGACCATATTTCTTCCTCCTTCCTTGCTCGATCGGTCGCCCCATGGCCGACGCTTGATGGTGGCCGATGCCCGATGATGGCCGACGCCCGACGGTGACCGACACCCGACGGTTCCCTCCCTCCTCGCTCCTCCATCCTCCGACTCCTCTCTCCTCCCTTCGCGTTCTCGGGAGGTCCTCCATCCCCATCCTCGTCTCCTCGTATTCCCAGCGGCGATGCCGGATGCCAACGTCGACGGATCTGTAAACAAGAAGCAAATAGGTTAGTCCCCTCTCCTTCCTCACGACATCAAAAAAAAAAAAAATTGGGTTTCTCCGGGATGGCCGTACCGGCAACTAATTCGGCCAGAATGAAGCTGGGACGAAGCCGAATGACTGTTTTGGGAACCTGCACCCGTCCCCTGTACCGGAAACTCACAGATACGGGACAAGACGGCCGGGACGATCCCTGTCCTGGCGGGATTTAAATCCTTGCAACAAACTAATATCACGCTCCGGATCTTTCTTTCTCCTCGATGGATTCATACCCAATATTTAAATTATACATAAGGTCAATAATTATGTATATTAACTAATACTTTGTTAACCTAATTTTTTAATTTTTTAATTTAAATAAATATATTTTTAAATTTTTTGAATTTAAAAAATATGAAAAATAAAAATATTATAAAAAAATTGATCTTAGATTCATGTAGGATCCGATCATAGATGCTACATATATTTTTTTAAGATTTTCAAAATACATTAAAGGACACTTTTTCTTCAATTTAAGATCTAAAGCACTATTCATAAAACGTATTAAAACTTGGATAAATCGACACAAAATTTATAGTGAGAGTAGCTTACGAGCCTCATAACAATAATATATAATTACAGTTTTTTTATTAATTATTTTATTAATTATTTTTTAATCTAAAATTAATTTTTAATTTAAAAATTATATATTTAACAAAAAATCAAGATCTTAGTATCATTGTGTAGATCTATCCTAGATTTACCACATATTCTAAAATCATGTCCAACAAAAAAGATTTGACAGTTTTTTCCTTAATTTCTAATTTTCATGAATTTTTTTAAAAAAGAGAGGGTGAGGAAAATAGGGAAAAATGATGCTCTACATATCTTGAATCTATCTTGCTCTTTAATTTCTAGACCTCTGATTGTCCTGAAATGAAGAAAAAATTTTTGTCTCCTTCGTTGAAACTCCCTGCAAGAACAAAAGAGAGACAGAGAGCTCTCTGTCTCTCTTTCGTTATTAAAACACCCCCCCACACTGTAGACTATAGTGCCAAACAAGAAAAGCAAAAAAAAAATGGTACAAACCGGTTTGAACCGACTGAACCAGTCACAAACCAGCCGAACTGACTGGTTCATCGCGGTTCCGGCCGGTTCTTAATTTTTTTGTATTTGGAAAATGATAGGAACCGTTTTATAGGGCTGAACCGTACCGGCCGGCCACCGATCCGGTTCAGTACGCCCGAACTGGCCGGTACGGCACGGTTCGGCGATCCTTGCTTTAAAGCAGTGCAATAAGGAAGGTGCGCTGCTCTCTGACATACAAGAGTTTATTGAAGTCGCATAAGATTATGACTTGTGACCAGTAGCTCATAAAGCCTACATAAGAGTTGCTTAAGTCTATGGGCTTCTGAATAAACAAATCGTAGAACTTAATATTGTTGTAATTATAATAATGATAGTACATTTGTAATTCTCTTGGGGGGTTACCGTTCATTTAAGCTTTCGCTGGTATCTTCATGGAGTCAAAATTGTGAGGAAGAATAATGAATTTACCTTCCACCTTGCATTTGCATCTGCATATTTTTCACTGTTGCAATTTACAGGGCCTGTTTACTGATCCAGAAGGAAAAGACCATACTTAGTTTTGAGGTGCAGATTTCCCTTCTGCAGAAAGAACCTCTCGTTAACTAGATGTTTGTGATCTCTTTATCAGAGGCCAAAGCATATGATTTCTTGAAGCGAGTTCAATCATCTTTTTTTTGAACCTAACATAGAAATATTTTATTTTAGCATCTTTGTCTATCCTTTGATTATGTTTCTGTCAGTTATATGTTCATTAGCCGAAGATTCTGAGCATCTTGAAAAGTTTGTGGTGCTTTTATGCTGGCTCGGTAAAAGTTAGTTTCGTATTTGTTCAGGTGACCAACAAGGAGCAAGCAAAGCCAGAGATCTGGAAGTTGGTTACATTGAACTAGACATGCACTTTAATTTCAACATGGATTTGAAATCCAAAGGTTTTCCATAAAAAGCTGCATGGTCCAGGATGTGTAGAGAACGAGGAAAAGCTTATACCTTTTTCTACAGGGAGTGCCAAAGAAGACTGATATGCTGGCATTATGTAGTGCCTCTGATATGCAAGTAGTGAAGGCTGCACGTCTGAAAAGAATGGTCTACCTTGTCTGGGCTCACCAAACATTGTGGGGCAACTCGTGAGATGATTTGCCGATCAGTTGGTTTCATCCACATGTTTAGACTTAAGCCTCCTTCCTTGCATGTCACCAGTTTTGAATTTTGACAAGGAGTTTATCAAGTTGGTTCTTTGACAAGGCCATGTACAGACCTTTATGTCGGACATTCTTCCATGCATGCTCAAGCTCTCCAACTCCTATCAGTAAGTTTCCTTTCAAAATCTTTCATGTACTAATATATATATTGTTTGAACATTGATACTGGTGATATCAATCTCTGGAGCAGGTGTGTCCATTAGGATGCTCCTTTTCTGGCTTACAGTCCCAAAGGAGTGAGGATACTGCCGAAAAAGCTCAGGGCGGAGGTAATCGCCTGAGTGTGATCCCACAGTTCCTATGACAGAAGTCACTATGCAATGCTAAAATGTCCTGCACCACTAAAATTAGTGATTCTAGGTTGAGAAGCTTTTAGAGGAGCAATTGTTTACGGGTTGCACAGCAATATAGAATGGTTAAACAATCTGATGCAGAAGTTCCACGAAGAAATAACAAGAATTATTCGACATGTATAGCAAATAGACTTTTGTCTAATTATGAACATTACACGTATCTTCAGCCCACCTAAGTTCTCTGACATTTTTGTTTAGTGTTTGTAACTCTTAACACCACAGTTTATAGAATGGTTTCGCACTCAACACCCAAGAATATGAACTTTGTGTGAAACCAAGGTTTTGCAATCTTATCCCATGCTAATTATTTTATGGTGTAATGCAAGTGGAGTCGCATAATATCATCAAAAAGTTATAAACCTTTCCCACCTTTTGTAGCTAGGGACTTGTTGCATGGGTTCTGCCCATAGATTAAAAACCGTGGCCATCAGCTGCACACTGGTGATCAATGGGTCTGGAAACACTTGATAAAAGGTTCTGCAATTTTATAGGCCACAGAGACGGAATCCCAAAATGGCATGCAACTATTTTCGCTGCAAGATGGGGCGTTGGGATGACAATTTTCTGATGATTGGAAGAAGCAAAAGAGGCCGTGCCTTGTCCTTCTCCGTAATCAACGACAAAGAATATTAGAATTAAGATACCCTGGTCTTTGGTTCTCTCAGTTTTTCGGAAGCTCATTTCTAATGACTTGTTTGTTTGTGTGCATTTGTTTCAGGTCCATCAACATAAATTCTCAGTTTTAAAAAAGAGAGTACGTATTAGATGCCGATAAACTTATAATAAGAATGTAAAGAGCGTCTGGCCTCTTACCTGGCTCCAATACGTTTTTATCATTTACAGGGGGTTGGGTCCAAATGGAAAATTTCAAAGCTATTTGCGATGATGAGGTTCTGTAACTTTTTCTGATTTTAATAAAACTTTGGTGCACATTACTATTGATCTCAGAAAGAAAGAAAGAAAGAAAGAAAGAAAGAAAAGAAATCTTTATTTGGGATGATGTGATGTCTCAAACTTGACTTTGTTTAACAACAAACTAAGCTTGTTGCTCATTCCAACAATTGAGTGAGGTTTGCAATTCACTCTACCCTACTAGATGAATTTTTAATAAAATTTGGTGCACATATCACTATTGATCTCAGAAGAAAGAAAGAAAAGAAATCTCTATTTGGGATGATGTGATGTCTCAGACTTGACTTTGTTTAACAACAAACTAAGCTTGCTGCTCGTTCCAACAATTGAGCGAGGTTTGCAATTCACTCTACCCTGCTAGATGAATTTTTATTGTTTCAAGTCCTAATCCTGCTATTTCTAATTTTATATCCATTACTTCAGTAAAAGAACATCATTTAAAGTTCGGATAAGAAAAAATAAAAAGAGCATGCATCGGACCTTTTAGTCAAGTAATTCGTGTTCACATATGTACGTAGATTGCTTCATTTGTTTATATTTCGGGTTATACAATTCTTTCCTGCATCAAGTGTGGATGCACATAAAAATTTATGGTTGCTTTCTTTCTTATGACCCTAGTGGCTTCTAAAAATGTGGAACACTTGATTCCTCGAGCCTCCATTTTCTTTTCTTTTTTTTTTTCCCCCCCGAGAAAATAGACTTTCTACTGTATCAATCTGTACAAATATTTTGCATGAACTTGAAACATAAATTCCATGGGAATAATTGTTGTTGGACTATTGCATGCAGGTTCTTACCAACATCCAAATAAAAATTTATGTAATTATAAACTGACAACTGTGTCGTGAAGATGATGGCAATTAATATTGTATATATATATAATATATATATAAATGTCCATATTATTATACAAATAATCATGATGCGATAAGCAAATAGACACATTATATTATCATCATGATGGAGATTTGATTGAAACAGGATCTGCTCCATGGAGACAACTTTTGAACTAAAGTCCCCTCCCCTTTCACCTTGCCTCCTGCTTTTGCTGTGCCCTTAACGTACAGTAACACATGAACCCTTACATGGACATGACACCCTACCTTCCAAAGCCTCCTTTATCTCCTCCAGTGAATTATCTGATGATCAAGCTAGCAAGCATGCAAAATCCAAACCACCACCACCACCACCACATGTCGACAAACTCGAAGCCTAACGACCCGGTGCAACCGAGAAATGGGCTGCAAAGCTCCTCCAAGAGTGCGCAAAGGCTATCTCAGAGAAGGACTCCAGCAAGATCCATCACCTCCTATGGATGTTGAATGAGCTTGCATCCCCCTATGGAGATCGTGACCAAAAGTTGGCATTCTATTTCCTGCAAGCTCTCTTCTGCAAAGCAACTGAATCAGGGGAGCACTGCTACAAGAATTTAGTATCCATCGTGGAGAGAAGCCACTCTTTCGAGTCCGCAAGGAAGGTAATCCTCAAGTTTCAGGAGGTGAGTCCTTGGACCACATTCGGTCATGTAGCTTCCAATGGTGCGATCTTGGAAGCCATGGAAGGAGAGGCCAAGCTTCATATCATCGACATCAGCAACACCTACTGCACCCAATGGCCAGCATTACTGGAAGCCTTGGCAACCAGAAATGACGACACGCCAAATTTAAGGCTAACGGTGGTGGCGACCGTCGGGATGGGGGATCGGTCATGAAGGAGATCGGTCGCAGGATGGGAAAGTTCGCGAGATTGATGGGCGTGCCATTCGAGTTCCAAGTGGTGAGGGTGGAGACACGGTTAGGGGAGCTCAAGGAAGAGGACCTGGGACTGCAAGAGGATGAAGCAGTCGCCGTGAACTGCATCGGAGCCTTGCGACGGGTCTGCGTCGAAGAGAGGAATGATTTCCTGCGCATGCTTTGCAGCATCCGGCCAAGGGTGGTCACCGTGGTGGAAGAGGAGGTTGACTTCACGAGCTCCAGGAGCGAGTTGTGGAGTGCTTCGAGGAGTGCTTGAGGTTTTACAGCGTCTTCTTCGAGATGCTAGAGGAAAGCTTTGCTCCAACCAGCAATGAGAGGTTGATGCTGGAGAGGGAGTGCTCGAGGAGTATTCTTAGTGTACTTGCTTGTGATGAAAATGGTAGTAGTGGTGGAGACTGCGAGAGGAGGGAGAAGGGGAGCCGATGGTGTGCGAGGCTAATGGAAGACTTCTCACCTATGAGCTTCAGCGACGATGCCGTCGATGATGTCAAGGCATTGCTGAGGAGGTACGGGTCAGGGTGGTCGCTCCTGCCAGCAGAGGGTGATGCCTCGGGCCTGTACTTGACTTGGAAGGATGAACCGGTGGTGTGGGCATCAGCTTGGAAACCCTAGAATTGGTGAGGATTAACATTTCTCATTTCTTAAAGCAATCAGAGACCTCAAATTAAATCATAGCTAGCTCTCAGCAGGTTTTTTCCCAACATGCAACCTCATTGTTTGTATCCTTTTCTTTCTTTCTTCTTTCCTTCTTTTTTTTTTTTTTTTTAATTCCCCTTAAGATTGTACGTGGGATTTGTTTTAATTGCTTACACCTGATGGTCTCTTGTAGCTTTTGGGATCCTCATCAATTCTAGATTGGTCGGTGCAGTGAAAGTGATTTTCTTTTTATTTTTGGTGCTGCAAATGATTTTATATGTCGGGATTCAGATTCCTGTAGCTACTACTAGAATTGATGCTAGGTTAAAAAACATCCAGCTTCTCCATGGATATTAATTTATATATATATATATATACTTATGGTATATATATGTATATGGCAGCCGAGAATATGAAGAATCCAACTCTCCAGGAAGGCTTTGACTTCCAGTACTTCATGACCCAACCTTGCTAAGAATCTCGACATAGAGGTTTTGGAAACCTCTTAACTTCTAGATGGGAATGGTGGCCATGACTATCGAGTTAACGTTTTACTCATCCATGTGCATCATATATCCCATATCATATATAGGCTCATTCGATCCCATGAACTAGCTTGTTTAATCTACTTGAACTTATGGTGCTTGCTCTCTTTAATTATGTGCACAATGACAATGTGCTATCAGACAAAAAAACAGTTCCAGTCCAATAATTAGTCCCACTAAAACTGACACGAAGAAATGGGCAGTGTACTGTCCACTCGAATCCCCGTGGTGTCTTCTTGGGTCCAGTAAAAAGCAACGGCTTCGTTGTCCTCGAGCAAACATGGTGCTGGACTTGTGTTGGTCTACATTGTAGTGGAGGACAACTCCTGAAGGTAGATAGATATGATGGATCAAAGTTTCCCTTCTATTGCCTAACCAGCGGGAACCAAAACTCAGGACCAAGTTCATCTCCAAGTAGCCGAGGGCCTTAATTTCATGGTCTGCTGTACCATGTACAGCACGTTTGCATGCCAATATAGTAGCGTGTTAGCATCTATCAGAATGCCAGTCCACGATGAAGGAAGCATAAATTCCCTATCCTCCATGGAAAGAGAAAGCAACATTGGAAGGTCTGTCTGGTCTAAAAGCAGAAGTGTCTTTCAAATATGAATTTGTTTTCATGGCCTCTATGAATTTTTTTTTCACCATGGTGCTCCGACGTTGCAGGCTCTGTCATGTCCCTGTTGGCAGAGATGTAACGGGTCTAACGCAGTGTCTTTGAATTATTTCTTTTTTTTTTTTCTTTTTTCCACTTTTCTTTTCCATTGTGGTCCATTAGGAAAGCTTTTTAGTACAAAAAGTCTGGGTGAATTCCAGCAGAAAACAGCGAATATTTTGCCATTGACATCGCTTGGTTGAGCATTTTACATTTTGGTGCTCCCATGTCAGACAAAATGGGAACTGTTTTGAGTTCAAGAAGTTGGGGGTTAGCGAATGGACGTTGGTATATATTCTTTATAGATAATTAAAAAAAAAAAAAAAAAAACTACTTACTTGTATATTTATTTATTTATTTTCAATTATAATCACCAATCTTAATGATCTCACTGTATTACCAATTGCAAAATCTTGTTTCATAACATTGTAAATTATGATTTAAATATAAAGCGTTACAATTAATGCTTGCCTAGCTACACAGAGAAACTCCAGGAAATTTAGGATAATCCATAATAACTTGGACTCATGCTAATTTCTATGAACTGCCGAGACTTGCTCTTGGATGCTGAAAATTTTATCAAACTATTTATTTATTTATTTATTTATTTTAAGCTGATAAGAATTTAATTTAATTTTTTTAAAAAGAAAATGTTTTAAAAAAGAGAAGTAAGATTAATTGATGGAGCTTCTAATGGACTGATTTATTTAAAATTTTTAATAATATTCAGAATTTTTTTTTTTTCCAAGAAAAATATATAGGTATGTTGGGTTAAAGGTTTTCAATCTCTCAAGATTTCCGTGTTTCATTTTTTATAAAGACTTCCATCATCAACCAACAATGATGGCTAGCTCCAGTATACAAGAAGCTCCTAAATTGTACTTTTTGTATTGCTCTTAATGATTCTCGCCGTGACCAACTTTTCTGCCAACTTGCTGCAAGTTTGCAGCAAGCATTAGCTATTGTTTTAGTTTATCTGCATGGAATTTAAAATAATAATAATCATGATGATGATCTCCAACTGCGTGAGCATTCGTGCAAAAGTAAAATGTAATATTAATTTAACTGCATATGTTTTTGTATATTGATCAGTTCAGTCCCCCTAAACAGTTCAAGATTAATTTAAGAAGTTAAGATATTTTATCATGGTCAAAAATATTCTTTTGGCTGACATGTGTAATTAATTTTCTTTTCATTTTGAAAGGATGGAGATCGCTACCGGTCACGAGTTCGAGACATGATCACGTAGAATTCATGATCGTGGGTGTGAATAAAGTTTTTTTTTTTTTTTTTCTTGTTCTCGTTTACTGGCTAGTATCTTGGAATAGCTAATAAAAAAAAAGAAAAAAATAAAAAACAAAACAAATAAAAAAAAAAACGGAGGCATGCTGGCCCTACAATCAGGCCTTTCGCATGTGCCACGCACCGGATCAAACTTGTGTACCAAGTCCAGCTCAAGCATGGCATCTATCTCGGCACGTGGGCCAAAAGGCGCACAGGCCGTACATACGTGCATGGGCGGAAAGAATCCAGACTTCCTAATAAATATGTAACTGCTTGCATACTGTATAAATACAAGTAAATAAGCAAAAGGTGCTAATAATAATAATAATAATAATAATAATAATAATAATAATGATGATAATGATTTTAGGTATGGAAAATCGCTTCTGAATTTATCTAAAAAAATAAAAAAAACTGAAAATAGAAAACAAGAATACAAAAGGTATACTATATATATATATATATACATATATATATATATATATAATATAGTATATATATATATATATATATATATATATATATATATTAAGAGCAAAATGTAGGACATGGTTGAACTAGGCATTTTCAAAGCTGGGATTTGATGAAAGAATTCTTATTCTCTCATCATGAAGTAGAAACCATAGTTAACTAGCCCTAAATGTCTCGCATGGAAGTATATTTTCTCCACTAAATCATCATTAAATGGTGTCATTTTCCTTAGAAAATTATGGCACCTTCATCATTGTCATCGGATTGGACATTTCTTATATGTATATATATATATATTCATGGTTATCACTTACTCAATATATCCACGGTTTCCTACATAACAAAATGTTTGCATTATCTGTATGGTATGCTAAAATTGCCAGGATTATTAATTGATAACTAACTAGCTTGCATCTTATTTAATAGAATCCTAAAAGGCATATCAAGAATGCATGCTTTTTGGCTTTTTTGTATGACTTTGGTTAAGTACTTGGAAATGGAAAATCTTTGATTATTTCTTTATTTCTTCGTGCGCATGTATATATATATATATATATTATATATATATATATATATATCTATCTATATATATATATATATATTATATATATATATATATATATATATATATAGCATACATATATTTTATTTTGGATTGTATATAGAGATCAAAATATAAAATAATAAATTAAGTAAAATATTAAATCAAATATACGTACCTTGATTTCTTGGAAGATACATAATTCTTGTTGCAACGATCTGTGAAAAAAATAAGATTTATAAGTATAGATCTTTCTCTCCATCTCCTCCTTATACCTTTCTCCTTAATAAAATATGTACCCTCTTAGAAACACGAAATAAAATTTATGCCTTAGGATTTTTACCGACAAATATATATAAGAGTGAAGTACGAACCTACTCTAATTAGTAATGTCAATAGATTAACCTATTACAGAATTTATTAACCAAATTAGGCCTACAACAATATCTATTACATCACATAACAAAGATAATTGGATCCAAATAATAATATGATTACAAAAATTTTGGGCTCCTTAACTATTCATTTAGATAATAATTTAACCCATATTCAAAAAAAATATTAAAATCAGTTCATAATCAATGAAAACCCACATATGAGAATTTCCAACATTCTCCAACTTGGACAATATTGATATTTGTTTATTTATTAGTCTTTAAATTTATTTTATAAAAATATACTTATAATATATATATACATGTCCTTTGAAAATGACTCTGAAGCTAAGGGCATCTCATATGGTTATATATATAAATATCCTGAATGAACATCTTTAGTCCAAATCCGGTACGTTAAAATCGTTAATATTGAATCATAGCAATCTTCATTATTTATCGATATAAGATTCCTTTATGGTTACAAATGTTAGTAATTTCACCAATATGGATTTCAGTGATATAGTGCATTTAGTATATATTACTTTGCACCCATTAAACATACAAAGTTCATCATCAGTTTACTTTATATTATAATTTTATCATATATCTCAAGATGAGTCCTTTATATCTTCAAGACGAGCCATAAAATCAATGATATCAATTATAAATTTAACAATATAATTATGCTTAAGTAAAACCTTATGCTCAAGACTTCTATTTAATAATAATTCTATGCTTAAGCGATATCTTTATATTTAAGACTTTTATTTAAACTCTATTTACAAACAACCATATGTGCATAAATATAAATATCATATTTCAACATGAAATAGTAATAATTTGATCAATGGATCTGTCAACATTATATTAATATTTATGTGCTCAATTATAATATCTCTCTTTTAACCAAAATCTCTAACAGACAAAATTTTAATCTCTATAAAGATAAAAGTGAAAAAGTTTTATCATTCTTTGAAAAGAACATAGCTACACTATTATTATAATAAATCTTAAATGATTTTGAGATAGAATCTATAATTATAAACTCCAAGATAATTTGTCAATCAAATATCATGAGTTATGATTTGTAACATGCCACAAACTTTGATTATATAGCCAAATATACGACAAAAGCATGCTTTATATTTTTCTAGAAATAATCCTTCCAGTCATCTAAAAGTAAATTTTATATCATCCATGTGACTAGCAAAATTAGAATCATAATATTTAATCACCTCAAGATGATCAGACTTTTTATAATGTCAACATAAATTTTGTTTTGATTTTCTATAAATATCTCATAACCTTTCAAGCTATGTTTCAAATGTTGTATATCAAAATTTAACATATAATTATTAAGACATTGATAATATACACTATATCCAAAGTGATATAAACTTGTTGCATATATTAAACTATACTTAGCAATAAAATAAGGTATATTCTCATCAATTCTCTTTTCATATCATTCTTAGGATATTGATTTCTACTAAATTATTTTTTGAGCATGTATACATCTTTTGGTTTACAATTATGCATACCAAATTTACTCAGAATCATTATCAATAAATAAAATATTATCTATAAATAGGAAAGATAAATTCACTTCTACTGATTTTAGGATATATTATGTATCCATTTTATTCTCTACAAATTTAAAAGAACTTACATTATCATTAGATTTAAGATATCATTATTTTAATATTTATTCAAAATAGCTATTTTAACATCTATCTAATAAAGCTCTCGATCAAAATAAGCTACCGATGCCATAATTATTATGAAAAAATCCTTATAAGATATTGAGGAGAAATATCTCATTGCTATCTATATGCATTTTTCTAGGTGAACCTTTATGCAACCAATTTGATAATTGGAGTCTTTCTTGATTTTAAATGCCTACAAATACCTTATAAGTTATACCCTTTAGATAATTCTACTAAATCTTATACTTTATTTTAACCATAGACTATATTGCATCATATATAGTTTCAAGTTATTTAACTTATCCAAAATATGTAATAGTATGATCATATGATATTGAGATAACTACATATAGAATATCATAGATATTCTCATCTATGTTAACCAAATAGTTATTAAGAATGTCATGTTTTCACTTTTTTAAAATACTTTTTACTAGTACTTCATTAATTGATTATAGATGCACCATAATTATTTCACATATTTAATATTTCTATCCCACTGTCCTTTCAATATGATGAAATAAATATTTACTTAAACAAAGAGAATAAGTATAATGACTTATCTTTTCTCTAATATTATATTTTCAGTATAAAAGTATCTATAATGATCCATATATGACTCTATAAACTTGGCATGATTAGATTCAATAGTCTTTGTACTTCTATTAGGGTAGTAGAATTGTATTCTTTTAAAATTATTTGGATAGCTAATTAAATAACCACAATTAATTTTAAATCTAACTTTATTCATCAATGGATTATAAATCTTAACTTCTATAGGGCCAGTGCCAAATATGGAAGGGATTAATATTGGATTTTGTACCTGTCCATAACTCAAAAATATCGTAAGAACTACCTTACTAAGAATTTTATTCAAAATATAGGTGGTGATCTTAAGGATCTCATTCTAAAGATATCTTAGTAAATTACATCCACTCAATCATCATAATTTTAATTAGATCATTAAAAGTATGACTATATCTCTCTACCACATCATTTTGCTTAGGAGTCATATTTACCTTTCTATATGTTATATATAATTTTAATTAACTAAGTTGCATAGAAAGAAAATCAAAAGCTTGATGAGCCCAAAAATTATTGGAGATTGAGATCTCAAACTACTAAGCTTAGATACAATATTCTTTAGTTTCATAATATAAGCCCTAATACTATTATACTATTATTACTTTATTAATTAATTATCCATTAACTATCCAGACTCTATTTTATTAGATTCTACATATATTTTAATAATGAGGTCAAAGAATTACTTAGTATTACCATTCTCAAGTATAACATCTAGAATAAAATTAAAAGAGATATTTTTTCAAGATCTCTGGATTAAAACGATTCGCTCTTTATCACTTACTATAGATAGCTTTATTCTAAAGCATTTTCACTAGTAATCTAATATAGAAGATTATTATGTAATATAATATATAAATTCTATCAAATCCAATGTTAGCTTTATTTCATGTTTTCAAATTTTATAGTTTATTATAGTCAGAGTTTCAATGGAAGCTATAATAAATTATTCAGTTTAAAGATATTAACCGCCAAACAATCTTTATACAGTTAATTAATAAACAAATATAAAACAATTATATACATTAAAATATTTGTAAGTAGTGTTGCCGCCAAGATCGCCATGGCCTGCAGCTCCGATGCGTCGAGTGGGCCTCGCCATCGGGGGCTAGGTTCTCCTTTCTTCGGTCGGCTCCTGGGTTTGCTACCCTGCAAAACAGAGGGACTCGGGCCTAGGATTCGACGATGACACTCTAATGATCAAGTCAGTGGGACGATCGAGGAAAACAGAACCTCTAAGGCGGGAAGCTTGGGAGACTCCCTCGCCTCGAGGGTGACAAGATAGTAACGTTCAAATAGTAGAAAGAAGGAATGGAGAGCGAGGAGCGGAAAGGTTCTTCGGCTGGTCCCTTGGTCGTTAAGCTTTTAGTTGCTTACTTACCTCTCCCTGCTCCTCTCGCTTAGTTTTTTCTTTTTTCTTCTTCTTCTTACCACTCTTACCTTTTCTCTTTTCTCCTTTGTATCTCCGGTGGTCCAGAGCTGGTCTGGAGGCTTTGTCCTGGTGTCCCTTGAGGGTGCCTGCCCCTTTTTTCTTTTTTTTGGGCCTCGAGCCATGGTGTGGCACTTCTATTGTAGGAGGGGCCATCGATGTGTTGCAGGGCCTGGAGCCTCGACAGGATCCTCTTTTTGGGAGAACTCTAGGTCTTGCACTACGTGGGTCAGCATCCTCTGGTCGTACAGTGGTGGACGTGGCGGCACATTACAGGGCCTTAGGCCTGGCAGAACTCATCTTGTGCAGAGCATGCGGGCGGCGTATCACAGAGCTTGAATTAATGGCAGGGTGTGCGCCACCTCCCAGAGGTTGCAGGTGGACAGGGATCCCGTGCCGTGGTTTGAATTTATGTTGATCTTTCCTTCCTTCATCGCTGGCAGGAATTCTGGCCTTCGCATGGCAGGGAGAGACCTCCCTTCGGGAAGCCCTCCTTGGTAGCGTGAGCATGACCCCGACCGGGAGCTGACCTCAGATGGAGGGGCTCGCCTTATGAGCATGACTCTGGCTAGGAGCTGACCTCGATAGGAGGGCTCGCCTTAGCAGCATGAGCACCACCCCGGCTGGGAGCTAACCTCGGCAGGAGGGCTGGTCTCACGAGCACAACTTCGATTGGGAGCTGACCTCAGCAGGAGGGCTCACCTTGGTAGTATAAGCACGACCCGGACGGGAGCTGATCTCAAATGGAGGGCTCTACTCATGAGCCCTACTCCGGCTGGGAGCTGACCTCAGCAAGAGGGTTGGCCTTGGCAGCATGAGCACGATCCTGACCGGGAGCTGACCTCAGACGAAGGGCTCGTCTCATGAGCACAACTCCGACTGGGAGCTGACCTCGGCAGGAGGGCTCGCCTTAGCTCCTCGTCGAGCTACCATGTCTAGGTGGTGGATCTCTTGCCAGCATGGCTGCCAGCAGGCTCCATGTCAGTGGAGGTGCCATATCAGATGCCCCCTACTCCCGAGTCCAAAGGATGAAACGGTGCTCAGGATAAAGAGAGTAATGATCATGCTGACATGGAGGGGCGCACCTACTGCACCATCAATGCCTCAAATGCCCGTGCCCTGGAGATCGCGCCTCCACTCCAATGGGGCGGTGCCATGTTGCCCTTCTTTAAAAGGGATCATAAACGCCCCATCCAGATCGGAGCGACTGCCTCATGAACTAAAGCATCAGGGCCACCCGATGCCGACGCGTGGCATCTCCTGGTTGGCTAGGGATTCAAAGAGGTGCATGCTTTAGGTAAAACAAGGTGACAGGGGTGGCAGACTTTATTGCAAAGGACTTGCTCCTCCACTTTTTAAAGGCTTTTAAGCGCAGGTGACCAACTTCCCATTGTGCGCTTCCTCCCTTCTTTTCCAATTCCGTTCCTACTCTAGGCTTTGGAGCCCTGCTTCTCATGTCCTCCTTCAATCCCTCTCTCTCAGCCTGTGCTGAGGGAGGGCTTCTAATGGACTTCAGGTTCTCAGCCAAGAAACTGAAGGGCCATGTGAAGGCTCTTCAGGAGCAATCGAACGTTGCCAAGGCAAGGGCATCCGGTTGGGAGAAGAAATCCGCCGAGCTCAAAATTCTCCCAAAGGATGAAGAGGGGTAAAGGCCCCAGAGGCGAAAAGAGGGGGCTACTGAGGCCACCCCTCGGTTTAGAAGACCATAGGTCTTTGTAGAGGAGGTGGCAGCCAGGGTCATGGTCACTATGGAGAAGGCCATGGCCACCTTGGCACTAGTAGAGGGGGCTTAACGTGAAGCCACTGAAGCTACCCTTGGAATCACAAGATCGATGACCTCCAAGGATGGGGCAGTAGAGGCAGCGTTGGACCCTTATCGTCTGGGGTCCAGGGTGTCCTTGAGGAAGGGCACCTACTTTCTCGGGTAGAAGGGATTAGAATGTCTCCCATCAGTCCTCGAGGGTAGAGTCCAGAGCCAGAGGGGATCTGCCTATTGGTCAGGCAACCTTTTTTCTCTCTTCATTTTGCAACTGGGACTCTAAAAATAAAAACTTCCTGGCCTGTCGGGGGTTTTCACTGTGTAAGAGTTTTTTTATCAATGAAAGTTCTATTTTTCCTTAATCATTGTGTACCTCTCTCTATTTTTTCTTTCCTTTTTGCTTTGGTCTTGCACAGTTGTATAGCTTCACAGGCCATTAGGAGCTCTTGTCTGATGTAAAGAATGCCTCAATCAGTACAACTTTTCCTTTTCCCTCAGCCAGAATGCCTTGTGTTTTCTACTTTTCTTTGCCTTCTGCTTCTTAGAGTCTTCGTGGTAGGGAGATAGACTTTCATGGTTGCGTGAGCCCACCCTGGGGCTTCGGCTATCATGGGGTGATGCTGGAATCCTGAGGCCAGCATGGGGTAATCCACTGGATACCCACCTCTATTCCGCAACCTCGGGGTCATGCGGGCTTGTGTGCAAGAGGCTTCTAGAGTCCTTTGGGTTGCCAAGCTATGAGTCGAGCAGTAGACAGTGGGTCTTCAAGAGCTTCCCATCGGCATCTCCGGACTGTGAGCAGAGCAGCTCGATGTGGGGCTTCTGGAGCACCCTGACTCCAGAGCAAAGATTCTGGGATCTCCGGCTCCAGAGCACGGGGCTGCTGATTTTCCCTAACTCTGGAGGCGAGATCGATGATGCCTCCTGACCTTGGAGGCGAGAATGATGCATCTCCCGACTCGAAAGTGGGGCCGTAGAGTGCGACTTCTTGGTTTGCCAAGTTGTGAGTTGCACGGTAGACGACATCTTGCTGCCATCTCCGGGTTGTGAGCGAGGCTGGGGGTGTCGAGCTTCTCAATTTGCCAAGATGTGATTCATGTGTAGAGGTACCTTGGTGCCGCCTCCGGGCTGTGAGCAAGGCCATGAGGCTGTGGGGCACCGAGCTTATTAGTATGCCAAGCTATGAGTCATACGGTAGACGGCATCTTGGTGTTGCCTCCAAGCTGTAAGCGAGGCTGGGAGTGCCGAGCTTCTTGATTTGCCAAGCTGTGAGTCATGTGGTAGATGGCATCTTGGTGCCACCTCCGGGCTGTGAGCGAGGCCATGAGGCTGTGGGGTACCGAGCTTATTGGTGTGCCAAGCTGTGAGTCATGGGATAGACGGCATCCCGTTGCCATCTTTGAGCTGTGAGCAAGGCTGGGGGCACCGAGCTTCTCAATTTGCCAAGCTGTAAGTCACGCGGTAGACGGCATCTTGGTACCGTCTTCGGGTTATGAGCAAGGTTGGGGCTGCCGAGCTTCTCGATTTGCCAAGCTGTGGAGTACGTGGTAGATGGCATCTTGGTGCCACTTTCGGACTGTGAGCGAGGTCATGAGGCTATGGGGCACCGAGCTTATTGGTGTGCCAAGCTTTGAGTCATTAATAGATGACATCCCATTACCGTCTCTAGGCTATGAGCGAGGCCATGAGGCTGTGGGGCGCCAAGCTTATTGGTGTGCCAAGCTGTGAGTCACACAGTAGATGACATCCCGCTACCGTCTCTGGGCTGTGAGCGAGGCTGGGGACGCCGAGCTTCTTGATTTGCCAAGCTGTGAATCATGCGGTAGATGGCATCTTGGTGCTGCCTCCAGGTTGTGAGCGAGGCCATGAGGCTGTGGGGCACCGAGCTTTTGGGTGTGCCAAGTATGAGTCACGCGGTAGACGGTATCCCGTTGTCGTCTTCGAGCTGTGAGCTAGGTTGGGGGCATCGAGCTTCTTGATTTGCTAGTTATGAGTCATGCGGTAGATGGCATCTTGGTACTGCCTTCGGGCTGTGAGAGAGACTGAGGGTGCCGAGCTTCTCGATTTGCCAAGCTGTGAGTCATGCGGTAGACGGCATCTTGGTGCCGCCTCCGGGCTATGAGCGAGGCCATGAAGTTGTGGGTGCCAAGCTTATTGGTGTGCCAAGCTGTAAGTCATGCGGTAGATGACATCCAGCTACCGTCTCTAGGCTGTGAGCAAGGCTGGGGGTGTCAAGCTTCTCGATTTACCAAGCTATGAGTCACGCGGTAGATGGCATCTTGGTGCCGCCTCCGGGTTGTGAGCGAGGCTGGGTGTGCCGTGGTTGGAGCACGAGGATGTCGTGGTCTCCTGACCTCGATGGTGGAGCTGTTGGCTTTGGGCACCGGGCTTCTCGATTTGCCTAGCTATGAGTCATGTGGTAGACGGCATCTTGGTGCCACCTCTGGGCTACGAGTGAGGCCATAAGGCTATGGGGTGCTGAGCTTATTGGTGTGCCAAGCTGTGAGTCATGCGATAGATGGCATCCTGCTATCATCTCTAGGCTGTGAGCGAGGCTGGGGGTGCCGAGCTTCTCGATTTGTCAAGTTGTGAGTCACGCGATAGACAATCTCTTGGTGCCACCTTCAGGCTATAAGCAAGGCTGGGGGGCGTCGTGGTTGGAGCGCGAGGATGTCGGGGGTCTCCTAACCTTGACGGTGGAACTGCTGGCTTTGGGCACCGGGCTTCTCGATTTGCCAAGTTGTGAGTCATGCAGTAGATGACATCTTGGTGCCGCCCTCTAGGCTGCGAGCAAGGCCATGAAGCTGTGGGGCGCTGATCTTATTGGTGTGCCAAGCTATGAGTCACGTGGTAGACGGCATCCCATTGCTGTCTCCAGGCTATGAGCGAGGCTAAGGGTGCCGAGCTTCTCGATTTGCCAAGCTGTGAGTCATGCGGTAGACGACATCTCGATACCATCTTCGGGCTGTGAGCGAGGCTGGGGGTGCCGTGGTTGGAGCACGATGATGTCGGGGTCTCCTGACCTCGACGATGAACTGCTGGCTTTGGGCATCGGGCTTCGTTAGTTCCGGGTTTTAGCCACTGGACTTAGAGTCAGACGGACGGGTTCTTGCACAGGTGGAAGACAAGGTTACACCATAAAGGAACTTCAATAATTGAGGAGAAATCTCACACCCCTGATAGCATGTTCTCGAGTTGCTCGCGCTCTATGTTCACATAGATTGGGCAGCGCCGAGCCTAGCAAAATAGCAGTTTCCCTCAGGGTCAAGGCTTCAGCACTGAAAGTAAGGTTGAATAGCACCTCATCGGTGGCCGTGCGGGCCATGGTATGGTAGGCCGACCGACGGAGGCCTCTCGTGCATGCATCGTCACCACCAAGTAGCGGGCATGCTTGAAAATTCTTCTTAGGGTGGGGGACCTGCCGCTTGTCCCACCGTAGCTACGTCCGCTTCATACCCCCTTTCCTGGCGCACCAATCTATTGCCGCCAAAATCGTTGTGGCCTGTAGCTCCGATGCATCGGGCAGGCCTCGCCATTGGGGACTAGGTCCTTCCCTCTCCGGTCAGCTCCTGGGTTCACTACCCTACAAAATAGAGGAAACTCGAGCCAGGAATTCTGGCGAGGACACTCCGATGATCAAGTAGTAGGTCGATCGAGAGAAATAGAACCTCTAAGGCGGGGAGCTTTGGGGACTCCCTCGCCTCGAGGGTGACAAGATAGTAATGTTCAAATAGTAGAAAGAAGGAATGGAGAGCGGGGAGCGGGGAGGTTCTCTGGCTGGTCCCTTGGCTGCTAAGCTTTCGATTGCTTGCTTACCTCTCCTTGCTCCTCTCGCTTAGTGTTTTTCTTTTTTCCTTCTTCATCTTCTTACCTGTCTTACATTTTCTCTTTCTCCTTTGTATCTCCGGTGGTCCAGAGCTGGTTTGGGGGCTTTGTCCTGATGTCCCTTTGAGGGTGCCATGCCCCTTTTTTTTCTTTTTTTGGGCCCCGAGCCATGGTGTGGCACTTTTATTTCAAGAGGGGCCATCGATATGTTGCAAGGCATAGGGCCTCGATAGGATCCTCCTTCTGGGGGAACTCTGGGTCTCGCGCTGCCTGGGTCAGCATCTCTGGTCGTACGGTGGTGGACGTTACAGCATATTATAGGGCCTTGAGCCTGGCAGAACTCAACTTGCGCAGAGCATGTGAGTGGCATGTCGCAGAGCTTGAATTAATGGCAGGGCGTGCATCACCTCCCAGAGGTTGCAGGTAGACAGGGACTCCTGTGCCGTCGTTGAATTTCTGTTGATCTTTCCTTCCTTCGTTGTTGGCGAGAATTCTGGCCTTCACATGGAAGGGAGAGACCTCCCTTCGGGAGGCCCGTCCTTGGCAGCGTGAGTATGATCGCAGCCAGGAGCTGACCTCAGGTGGAGGGCTCACCTTACGAGCATGACTTTAGCTAGGAGCTGACCTCGGCAGGAGGGCTCGTCTTGGCAGTATGAGCATGACCTCGGCTGGGAGCTAACCTCAGATGGAGGGCTCATCTTATGAGCACGACTCCGGCTGAGAGCTGACCTCGGACGGAGGGCTCTCTTAATGAGCACAACTCTGGCTAGGAGCTAACCTCGACAGAAGGGCTCACTTGGCAGCATGAGCACGATCCTGGCCGGGAGCTGACCTCAGACGGAGGGCTCACCTCATGAGCATGACTCCGGCTAGGAGCTAAACTCGGCAAGAGGGCTTGCCAAGGCATGCCCATGGAGCGAGCCCTCCGTTTGAGGCCAGCTCCCGACCGAGATTATTCTCATGCTTCCCGAGGCAAGGCTCCTAGAGCAAGGCTTTTCCCTACCTTGCGAAGGTCAGAGTTCTGCCAGCAGAAAAGGAGGGAAGGATCAATAGAAATTCAAACCACAGCAAAGAGGTTCCCAGCCTACCTGCAACCTCTGGGAGGTGGCATACGCCCCGCCATAAATTCAAGCTCTGCAATGTGCCACCGCATGCTCTGCAAAATGTGCTCCTCCATCCCCCAGGTCCTATAGCGTGCCACCACATCAACACCGTGCAGCCAGGGGCTTCAACCCTCATGACACAAAACCTGAGCCTCCTCCAAGAGGAGTATTCCATAAAGGCCACAGGCCCTGCGATGCTCCGACAGTCTCCCAGGAATAGAAACATCCCACTTGGCTCGGGGCTCAGCGACACGGCACTCGCCCCTCCCATAAGGAACTGCATCACTAGAGGGACAAGGTCTGTGCTATGCTGGTGAACACCCCTAATAGGAGGATCCCCTCAAAGGATCGATCGATAGGGGGAAGATGGTGGGCAACGAAAAGACCCTCTCACAAGGGGGCACCGGGGAAAAGGACATCTTAGTAAAGCTCCAGACCGGGTCTGGGCCATCGTTCTCATATACAATAGAAGGAAGAATCCCCAAGAGGAGAGGAAGGCAACTGGTAAGAGACAGGGAGCTAACGGAAAAGGAACTAGCCAAGAGAACCTCCCAAGCTCTCCGATCCCAACTCCACCTGTCTTACATTTCAGTTCTATCTTTCACCCTCTATGTGAAGAGTCCCTAAGCTCTCCATCATAGAAGTTCTGTTCTCCTAGATCGTCCCACTGACTTGACCATTGGAGTGTCCCCGCCGGAATCCCCAACCCGGTCTTTCTATTTTGTAGGGCCACTGACCAAGGAGTGCATCGAAGCAGTGGACCAAGCGCCCTAAGGAGCCCAACGCATCACGACACGTCAGAGCTATAGGCCACGATGATCTTGGCAATAATAGATGGCACGCTAGGTAGGGGGATGAGAATTAGAGCCCAATGACTATGGGAGTCCAGCAGCAAGTCCCCCACTACCAAACAGAATCTATAAAAGCCACAGCTCCATGGTGACAACATGAGTGTGCGAGACTTCCACCAGTTGAGAAGGGGCCCCTCATCATGGCGACCTACAGAGCCGGAGGGGGACTCCCTCCTCGCCACCGCCGCCGCGGAGATCCCAGATCACCACATAGCCCAGTATAGTCCATGCCCTGGCAGCAGCGATGCACCAGCTTCATTAGAGATGCCGATCCCTAGCAACAAAGCAGCAGCCAGGGATGCCGGTAGCCAATGCCGTCGATCCCCGTACCAGCATGCGGTCCTTCCAGAAGGGGGCGTTGCATGTGGCCTCTCACCTAAGAGGAGACCACCAGGTGGTCAGAAAGAAGCAGCACGATGGCCCGACCGACCAGGAGAGCCCTCCCCGGTCTCAAACCATGGTGCGCACTCCCACCAGCAGCACTGGCATGGCCAGGAAATCGGCAAGAGTTTTCCCACTCCGCACCTCCTCCCCCCGTGCTGCCTCGGTCGAAGGGTCCATTGACAAGGCCATCCATCGCCAGGTGGAGAGACGCCTCGAAGAATAGGAGCGCAAGCTGGCAGATCTGTCACACCGGTTTGCTGAGATCCAGGGCTCCCCTAGTGAGCCCACAGTTACGACACCCGTCCACCCTTTTTTGCAGGATCCAAGAAGAACTGATCCCTAGCCGATTTTGCATGCCCCAGGTTGATCCCTACGACGGGATAACTGACCCCTTGGATCACTTGGAGAGCTATAAGGCCCTTATGAAGGTCCAGGGGGCCACTAATGCTTTCCTCTACATCGCCTTCCTAGCCACCCTATAGAAGGCTGCTCGAGCCTGGTTCTCCATACTTGAGTCAGAGAGTATTGACTCCTCTCCAGCTGGAGAAGAAATTCGTGGTGCACTTTGATGCGTGTAGGAAGTGTCGTGTAAGGCTGATAGCCTCTTCTCGATCCGACAGTAGGACTGAGAGTCTTTCCGGGATTATATGTCCCGGTTCAAGGCTACCACTTTGGAGATCTACCATCTCGATGAGCCAGTCGCCATGCTGGCCCTGAAGAGGGGTTGTGGACCTCTCGCTTCACTTACTTCCTCGACAAAAATCTCCAAAATCTACTCGAAGCTCCTCCTCCAGGTCCATAAGTACATCCGTACGAAGGAGGCGGACCATACTAGGAGGGAGCTTGACGGGAGGCCCCTGAAGAGGTAGGCCGTTGGGGAGCCATATGCTTTCCCAGCCTAGAAGATGGTGCCAATTCAGCGATCGGGGTTGTGACCCAGAGTCGACCCTGTCAAAGAAGAGAAGTTCACTCCTCTCCTCATCCCGAGAGTGAAGATCCTAATGGAGATCGAGGGTGAACGGTTCCTGCACTAACCTCCCCCATTGAGTCTGTCTGCCAGACATGACCGGTCTCATTACTGCCACTTCCACCGGGGCCACAGCCATGACACTAAGGAATGATGTCACCTGAAGAGAGATAGAAGACCTAACCAAGCATGGCCACCTCGAAAAGTACGTGGAGGGAGGGGCTCTCCTGGCAGCCCAGAATGAAGAGCCCCATCCACTCGCCATTGAAATCGGCCCACTGAGAAGCTAGTAGGGATGATCTCCAGGGGGCAGGGAGAACCCCGAAGAGGGCCACGGGGAGAGAGGAAAGTGATGATGTACTCCCCTGCATGGAAAAGGTCGACCGGGATGCATAACTTGAATAATGATGCCGTCATCATGGAAATGATGATAGCAAAACATCCTGTAAAGAGAATCATGGTTGATAGTGGAAGCTCTGCAGATATCCTTTTTTATGATGCTTTTGCAAGGATGAACTTGCCTGCTAACCAAATAAAACCGGTATTCATGCCCTTAGTGGGCTTCACCGGAGATTCAATTAGGGTTTGAGGGAGAAATTACACTCCCGATAACCGTCTGGACCCCACCTCGATAAAGGATTGCACTAACGACATTCACCATTGTGAGACTCCCTTTGCCTTACAATGCAATCCTGGAAGTGTGGACACCAGGACCAGAAAATATTGACAGGTTGAACTCACATCTCTATGGATCACTTGTGAATAAAGCCCTGAACCCAACCCCACTTACCATGTAAATATTTTATTTTAGATTATGTTGCCCAGTGATGATGCAACCCAAGAGGGAGGGTGAATTGGATTTTAAAAATTATTTAAACTATTTCAATGGATATAAAACAAGTATGTGCCAATTCAAATCAAGTGCTTATGTTTTTTCAAAGTGTTTGTGTGCTTAATGAAAATATGCAATAGAATTAACAAAGAAAATGCAAGAGTAAATAAGCAATAAATAAGAGCAATCACAAACACAAGAATATATAATGGTTTGGTACACTCCAAGGCATCTACATCCACTCCTCTAGTTTTCCTTGGATATTTCACTATAATCACAAAGATTACAGTCGATTATTTTCTGGGCTCACTAATCAAAACCCAACTTATTTTTTCGGGCTCACAAGTCAAAACTCCTAGTTGGTTTTATAACTTAAGCTAACCAACACCTCTTATGGTTTTAAGGGCGCACCAACAACCTCTTTGGTTTTTCAAGGCTAACCAAAAACTTTTTTGGTTTTCAAGGCTCACCAAAAACCTTGATACTAGTTTCAATCCACTTGAAACTAGTAGTAATAAAAGCATAATGTAAAGAATAAGAATACAATTAAATGCTTTCTAACAAAAAGCAAATATTTCTTTAAAGCCCTTGGATGATGTTGAAGAAGCTTGTTTCCAAGTTGTTGAAGCCTTTGAATGTTGATGAAGATGTGGACTTGGAAGCTTGAAGGCTTGAACCACTCAAATAATGAATCCTTGAAGTGTATGGAACTTTTCTCTCAAAGGATTGCTTCCCCATTTGATTTTTGATGTTTATATAGCTTTCCAAACCATAGATGACCGTTTATGACTGATGTGGTGGGATCGCTGACATGGAGGAACCGGCAAGCGCCACGTCAAGAAAAGATGTTGCGTCGGGCACCGTGTCAACTCTCCATCCCGGACTCCACTACCAAGCTGAGCTGAGCTCCCTCAAGACAGCAAGCCGAGCTCTGTCCTCCGCCAGTCAGGCCCGCAAGCTCGGGACGCCTGGGTCGGAGCCACATCCTGCCCTCTAGAGCGAGACCCTCGGAGGTTAGTGCCCTGTGGTCGATGTCGAGCTCAGCGCTCACCGCACCGCCAACGTGGAGCCTCTACGGCGCGCGCCCTTTGGACCGGTCTGCCTCCTACCCTCCAGAGCGAGACCCTCGGAGGTTAGTGCCCTGTGGTCGAGGCGAGCTCAGCGCTCACCTGCCAACGTGGAGCCTCTACGAGCGCGCGCCCTCTGGACCGGGTCCGCCTCCTACCTTCCAGAGCGAGACCCTCGGAGGTTAGTGCCCTGTGGTCGAGGCGATCTCAGCGCTCACCTGCCAACGTGGAGCCTCTCCGAGCACGCGCCCTCTGGACTGGGTCCGCCTCCTGCCCTATAGAGCGAGACCCTCGGAGGTTAGTACCCTGTGATCGAGGTCGAGCTCAGCGCTTACCCGCCAACGTGGAGCCTCTCTGAGCGCGCCCTCTGGACCGGGTTCGCCTCCTGCCCTCCAAAGCGAGCGAGACCCTCGGAGTTAGTGCCCTTGGGTCGAGGTCGAGCTCAGCGCTCACCCGCCAACGTGGAGCCTCTTCAAGCTGCACCCTCTGGACCGGGTCTGCCTTCTGCCCTCCAGAGTGAGACCCTCGAAGGTTAGAGCCCTGTGGTCGTGGTCGAGCTCAATGCTCACCCACCAACGTGGAGCCTCTCCGAGCGCGCACCCCTCCGACCGGGCTCGCACTCTGCCCTCCTCCACCAAGATGCCCCCGCAAGCTCGGAGTGCCTAGGTCGGAGCGAGCCCTGCCGTTCTAGCACAGCCCCAGCTTGGACGAGGTCCTCACCAGCCCAGAACCTGGCGAGCCACCCGAGGACTGCACTGGAGCGCCTTTCAGGCTGACTGACCACCTGTACCTCCAGTTACACTAGAAAGGAAAGAAGCACGATGATCGAGGCACCACATTCCTCACCAACCACCCGGATCACCCAAGAGAAGAAGCCAACCGAGATTCAAATCCCGTGGGCGACGACCCACATTCAAGGCACTGCCAGGTTTCCTGAATGAGGCGACCAGAGGAGTGTCGAAGCGCATGATAACTCCCTTTATCATGAATCAGGAAGACTCCTCGGGACACCAGCGCATTCGCCTGACATAGCCGGCGGAGATCCCGAGACAAGCGCCTAACGGTAACCTAGTTGCAACAAACTCAGAGATAACACAACAACCCCAAGACACAGAAAAAACAAGAGACGACAAGCCAGAACAAAAAAAAAAGGAGAGAGAGAGAGGTGCAACCCCCACCAGGAAGGGGGAATGGCACCACCAACACAAGCGCAAGCTCGACCAAGAGGGCGAAGCGCCACCACCACTACCATAGTTGAAGAAAACGAGGGATATAAGGAGAGGCGGAGGAACAGGGAGAACCCCTCTGTCCCCGCCATCGTTCTCTCCCTGCAACATTTTCGTCTTCACACACATCTTTTACTCCTCCTAGTACGGAGTCCATCAAGAGGGGCCGACCAAGAGGATCTGTTCCCTTGGATCGTCACTGACTTGATCGTCGGAGTGCCCCCACCGGAAACCCCGGCCTGGGTCACTAACCCCTATCTTGCAGGTCCAGGTCCACTGGACGGCAAGGCAGACAAGGAGAGCGCACCCAACTTGGAGATCCAGGAGAAGAGGATCACCGGGTAGCGAAAGGGAGCGCACTCCGGCGCCGACAATAGCTACGGGCCACGGCGATCCTAGCGGCAACAGATTGGTGCACCAGGTAGGGGGAGGATGGGCGTGATCAAGTCCTCCACCTCTTTATAGATTGCACTCCATAGAAAAATGGTGGCGACACAAGCTTGAAAGGTCTCTATCAGCCACGCAAGGGGCTCCTCCTTCCTAAGGGCACCCACATCACCTTCTCGTCCCCTTCGGCGAGAGGATTCGCTGACGAAGCCATCGGGTACGCAGCGAAAGTGCGCTTGGAGAAGCATGAGCGCAAACTGGTGGAGCTTTCCCATTGGTTCACTGGTATGCAAGGCTCAACCAGCGAGCCACCATGCTACGATGCCCGCCACACTTGAAGCCCTTCACCGGTCATGACGAGACGAAGTAGTGTCATCCTCACTGCGATCACAACCATGACACCAGGGAATGTTGCAATCTCAAGCAGGAGGTCGAGAAGCTCATCAAGAAAGGCTACCTCCAAAGGTTTGTGGGGGGCAGACCTCAAGCGGGGTCCCAGGTGCTTGCCGCTCTCCCGCCGGCTCCAACCATCGATAGCTACCCCATTGTGAAGCCGGTGGGCGTGGTCACCATGAAAGCTGTGCGCGCATCCAAGAAGACCTGGGGGGCAGGGATCCTGAGAGTGTACTCCCCATTGTGCTGGAAGGGAAAGGTAAATAAAGATGCCACGTTGTCAGGATGATGATCACGAACCACCCGGGCAGGCCCCTACAAGGTGGCCGAAGCTCCATCACGAGGGGCCTGTTACCTTAAAGATCCTGACGGTGTCAGGCTCCCCCGAAAGAGGAGGGTTCACAGCCTGCGAAGACGCCACCAACAAGGTAAGGTTTCTTATCGATAATAATGATAATGATTTTTCCTTGCACGAGTATCCAAGTGTCTTGCGGGGAAGAATCAACGATGCCCCCGAATCTAGTTCCAGGATGTCAAGGGATCTCTGAGCCATGCAGCTCTCAACCTGAAACATCCCCGAGCCTAGTTCCAGGACGTCAAAGGATCTTCGAGGCATGCAGCTCTCAATCAACAACGTCCCCGAGCCCAGCTCCAGGACACCTGCCCAAGATCAGAGCTCAGATCTCCGGTCGAGGTATCACCGAGCCATGCAGCTCCCAATCACAAGCATCCCCGAGCCCAGCTCCAAGATGTCAAGAGATCTCCGAGCCACGCCGCTCCCAATCTCAAGCATCCCGAGCCCAGCTCCAGGACGTCAAGGGATCTCCAAGCCATGCAGCTCTCAACCTGAAGCATCCCCGAGCCTAGCTCCAAGATGTCAAAGGACCTTCGAGCCATGCAGCTCTCAATCAACAACATCCCCGAGCCCAGCTCCAGGATGCCTGCCCAAGATCGGAGCTCAGATCTCCAGTCGAGGGATCACCGATCCACGTGGCTCCCAATCACAAGCATCCCCGAGCCCAGCTCCAGGACGTCAAGGGATCTTCGAGTCACGCCGCTCCCAATCTCAAGCATCCCCGAGCCCAGCTCTAGGACGTCAAGGGATCTCCAAGCTATGCAACTCTCAATCAACAACATCCCCGAGCCCAGCTCCAGGATGCCAACCCAAGATCGGAGCTCAGATCTCCGGCTAAGGGATCACCGAGCCAAGCCGCTCTCAATCTCAAACATCTCCGAGCCCAGCTCCGAGATGCCAAGAGATCATGGGGCCAAGTAGCTCCCATTAACGTCTCGAGCTTAGCTCCAAGGCGCCAAAGACCTGAGCCAAGTCCTCAGGCAACCCCTGGGCCCGAGCCTAGCTTCATATCAGGAAGGTCTCGAGCCTAGCTCCAAGGCAATCAAGTTCGGTAACCCTCTTCTCTGATCCCCCACTCGAAAAGAAGACGAGAGGGGAAGCAAAGAAAGAGAATGAGAGGGGAACATGGCAAAAACCCTCTTCTGATCTCCCCACTCGAAAAGAAGATGAGAGGGGAAGGAAAGAAAGAGAACGAGAGGAGAACATGGCAAGGACCCTCTTCTCTGATCTCCCCACTCCAAAAAAAAAAGAAGAAAAAGGAAAAATTGGAGGGGGAAGGAAAGAAAGAGAACGAGAGGGGAACAAGCTGCACTTCTTAGTCATCAATGTCCCTGAGCCCAGCTCCAGGATGCCAACTCAAGACCTGAGCTCAAACCTCTGGCCAAGAGAACTTCGAGCCACGCAGCTCTCAGTCATCAACATCCCGAGCCCAGCTCTAAGATGCCAACAAGGTCGGAGCTCAGACCTCCGGCCAAGAGAACTTCGAGCCATGCAGCTCTCAGTCGTTAACGTCCCTGAGCCTAGCTCCAGGATGCCTACTCAAGATTGGAGCTCAGATCTCCGGCCAAGAGACCTTTGAGCCATGCAGCTCTTAGTCATCAACATCCTCGAGCCAGCTCCAGGATGCCAACTCAAGACCGGAGCTCAGACCTCCAGCCACGCATCTCTCAGTCGTAAACGTCCCCGAGCCCAACTCCAAGACGCCTACTCAAGACTAGAGCTCAGATCTCCGGCCAAGAGACCTTCAAGCCACGCAGCTCTCAGTCATCAACGTCTCCGAGCCCAGCTCCAGGATGCCTACTCAAGACCGGAGCTCAGATCTCTGGCCAAGAGATCTTCGAGCCACGTAGCTCTTAGTCATCAAAATCCCCGAGCCCAGCTCCAGGATGCCAACTCAAGACGGAGCTCAGACCTCCGGCCAAGAGAACTTCGAGCCACGCAGCTCTCAGTCGTCAACATCCCCGAGCCCAGCTCCAGGATGCCAACTCAAGCCGGAGCTCTGACCTCCGGCCAAGAGAACTTCGAGCCACGTAGCTCTCAGTCATCAACATCCTCGAGCCCAGCTCCAGGATGCCTACTCAAGACGGAGCGCAGCTCAGATCTTCGGCCAAGAGACCTTCGAGCCATGCAGCTCTCAGACATCAACATCCCCGAGCCCAGCTCTAGGATGCCTACTCCAGATCGGAGCTCAGATCTCCGGCCAAGAGACTTTCGAGCCATGCAGCTCTCAGTCACCAACATCCCGAGCCCAACTCCAGGATGCCTTCCTAAGACGGAGCTCAGATCTCCGGCTAAGGGACCTTCGAGCCGCATGGCTCTCAATCAACAACACCTTCGAGCCCAGTAACTCTCAAGTGTCATAACTCAACCCCAAGCAAGGCGAGGCCCTTCTCTCTGATCTCCCCGCTCATATGCAAAAAAAAAGAAGAAGAAGGAAGAGAGGAGAGAAAGAAGGGGAGTGGAAGAAAGAGGGAAAAAAGGGAAAGCCAGGCAAAGAAAACAGATGGTAAAGAAACTCAAGTTTCATTGATTGAACACAAGTTACAAGTGTCTTGCGGGCCCCCGACATGCCGGGTGACCCTGACTAAGTACAAGAAACAAAAATATAAAATGAGGCAAGAAAGGGAAGGCCTACTCTACACTGGCCGGTTTCCTTGCTGAGCCCGGAGGCTAAGAATTCCTGCCTTCAGGAGCTTCCGCTGAGCAGCCCTAACCTCGGATGGATCAGCCTCGGTTGACGTCGGAGGCTCTGAGGCCACGGCTTCTGTAGCAACCTCCTCGTTGGGCTCCGCGTCCGAGGTCGAAGGATACTTGAGATAGCTATGGCTCTCTTCGGGGACAAGCACCTCGACTCGGCCGCGCAAAAACATGAAGCCTTGTAGAAGGAGTCCGACGCCATCTACTGAATTTCAGCAACAAACTCCTCCGAGGCCTTGAATTTTGTGACGGCGTCCTTAGCGCCCTTCTTGGCTCAGCAGCCACCTTCCTCGACTCGGCAGCTTCCAGCCTAGCAGGCCTTCGTTGACTTGGCCACCTCCTCTGCCGCCTTCTAGCTACGCAAGTTTCTTCCTCCCAGCTGCCAGCTCCGCTTGGGCAGCCCAGGAGACTCCTTGTGCCGATCTACTTTGGCACTTACCAGTTCAATTCTTCTCCACGGAGGAGGAGAGATCTTCAATGGCCTTCTTCGCACGGTCGCTCCAGGCACGGGCCCCCAAAAGTCTGTTGGCTCGTCCCTGGTGTTGGCGAGCTGTGCCTCAGGTCCTTGACCTTCTGTTCAAGGGCACAGTTTGCGACCTTTCCTTGAGGTCGGACTTTCAGGGACTCGATCTGGCAGCCTGTTGCTGCTCGAGTACGCTCCCAGCTTGGTAGGGCACCAGTAATGAAGAGGGCCTTTAGCACCGATCTGCACCATGAAAAGAGGTCAGCTCAAAAAAAAAAAGGAGAGAAGAAAGAGGTAGCTCACCGAATAGAGCTGGGGAAGATGGCGTCGATGATGTCGGTCAGCCGCATCCCGGCCATGTCCTGCCGGTCGCATGTTTGGATCGAGAAGTCCATCATGCGCTCGGCTAGCTCGGGGCTCCGGAGGAATGAGCTTTCTGGCCCCATTTGAAGGAGAGATGGCGTCGCACCTCCTCCCTTCGACCTTCTACCGGAGTGGGCAGTCTCGTCCCGGTAACCGCAGAGCCGTGGAGGGTAGGCTGAGAAGCTGGCACCGGCATGGGCGGCGCCTCGGTCGTGGTCCTGACCGTGGCCCGGACCTCCTCATCCCAAAGCTCGACGACAGGCGGACTCGAGGACGACAAGGTGCAGCGGTAGCAGTTGCGGCCCTCGCCCGGACCACTACTTCGGGCTCCGTAGCAGGGGCCTGCTGGGCTGGCCTTGGTGCTGCAGATGCCGCCCTCTCCATCGGTGTAGGAGCAGCACTAGCCGCCCCCGAGCTCGGACCAGCTGGAGCAGTCGAGCTCAGACCAATCACCACAGTGGGGCAACCACAGGAGTGCTCTTGCCCCGGACTCGCCTCGACGAAGGCTCCCTGGCCAGCCCGATCGGAGGCCTTTTTCGAGTGATCGCCAGCAGGTCATTCTCAGAAAAAATCATCCCTGCATGCAAGTCACACAACAGTCAGAGTCCATGGGAAGTAGCGCAAGAAATGCAAATAAAAGAAAGAGGAAAGTTCAGGTCGAACTCACCCAACCCATTCATTGGGTCGACCCTGGAGTCGGTGAGGTTCTGCTTAGATAACAGGACCTTGAGAGGAGGAATCTGGGCGGTGCAGACTGCTCGTAATCATCCCGGTCAGCCGCATCGACCACAGAATCTCGGTTAGGAGACTTGTCCGGATCGCTCCAGATCCAGTTGACCCCCTCAACCTCAACAAAGAAAAACTTACTCTTCCATCCCCTGATGGAAGAGGGAAGTTCAAACTTGATGCCCTTCGGGCGGGAGGATAAGGACCACCACCCATCCTCAGTTGGGTGGTGCTTCAGGCGAAGAAGGCCTTGAACAAGGAAAACCGGCAACAAACCCGTGGAGGTGGCAGAGCACAATGAAAGAAAAAATAACCCTAATGGCGTTTGGCACAAACTGAGTAGGGACCAACGGTAATTGTCCAAGACGGACAGGAAGAAATGGTGGAAAGGAAACCGGAGACCCCCAGAGAAGGTCCTCTCATAAAAAGCAAGATGGCCCGGGCCACTGGAAGTGACATGTTCCCCCGAATGAGGGATCGTGAGTCGGACAGAAGGCGGGATGCCATAGACATCCCGGACGGTTCCTAGTTCCTCGGCGGTGATTGTCGAGGTGACCCCACTAGGACCTGTGGACCGAACGGACTCAGAAGCGGGAACAGAAGGAGGAGGGAGAGAAGAACTGGATCCCGGTTCCCTGATGAGTACCGGACCGGAGGACGCCTCCTATTGAGCTCGAAGCGAGTTGCATCTTCCTCCCCGTCAGAAGAAGAAGAAGAAGATGCCGGCCTCCGCTTGGAAGGACCGGCCTCGCCCTGATCAGTGGAGGGGCGGAAGCCCGACCAAATGGGACATCCTCAAGAACAAAGAAATGAAGGACTCGAAGTGGGGGACGAAAGAGGATACTCAACCTGAAGAAGACCCCAGACCCGGAGGAAAAACCCTATTCTAGCATGGGGAGAGGAGGAAGAAACTGACTTGGTTCCTTAGAAAACTCGGGACAACTGGGAGGAAGAAGAAGCTTGGGTGCAGCAGCAGCAGGCACGGAGAATTCAAAAGAATAGATGTTTGGGTAAGGCCCTCTTTTCATTTCGAAATGACCCGATGGATTCGTACCGATTCAACCCCTCCACCAACGGATCCACGCCACGTGCTGCCCATCAGCGAAAACGGCATCCCGGCCACTCTGAATTCTGTGCCAACATTAACTACTCCTCGGACATGGCCACATGGCACCTCCGGATTGGTCGCAGGGCCATTCCCTGAAGTGCCAGCAATCATGGCCATCATCGCGCCAGATTTCTGCCTTTCCATGTCAGCACCGTAATTACTTCCTTCGACCTGAGCACCGTGCACTAATGAGCCTCGGGAGTGGGGGCAAATGATGTGGTGGGATCACTGACATGGAGGAACCGCAAGCGCCACGTCAAGAAAAGATGCTGCGTTGGGCACCGCGTCAACTCTCCAGTCCGAACTCCACTACCGAGCTGAGCTGAGCTCCCTCAAGACAATGAGCCGAGCTCTGTCCTCCGCCAAGTCGGGCCTGCAAGCTCATGATGCCTAGGTCGGAGCTGCATCCTACCCTCCAGAGCGAGATCCTCGGAGATTAGTGCCCTATGATCGAGGTCGAGCTCAGCGCTCACTCGCCAACATGGAGCCTCTCCGAGCTCACGCCCTCTGGACCGGGTCCGCCTCCTACCCTCCAGAGCGAGACCCTCGGAGGTTAGTGCCCTGTGGTCGAGGTCGAGCTCAGCGCTCACCCGTCAACGTGGAGCCTCTCCGAGCACGCGCCCTCTGGACCGGGTCTGCCTCCTGCCCTCCAAAGCGAGACCCTCGGAGGTTAGTGCCCTATGGTCAAGGTCGAGCTCAGTGCTCACCCACCAATGTGGAGCCTCTCCGAGCACGCGCCCTCTGGATCGGGTCCGCCTCCTGCCCTCCAGAGCGAGACCTTCGGAGGTTAGTGCCTTGTGGTCAAGGTTGAGCTCAGCGCTCACCCGCCAATGTGGAGCCTCTTCGAGCACGCGCCCTCTAGACCGGGTCCGCCTTCTGTCCTTCGGAGTGAGACCCTCGGAGATTAGAGCCCTGTGGTCGTGGTCAAGCTCAATGATCACCCGCCAACATGGAGCCTCTCCGAGCACGCGCCCTTCAGACCGGACCCGCACTCTGCCCTCCTCCACCAAGATGCCCCCGCAAGCTCGGAGCGCCTAGGTCAGAGCGAGCCCTATCGTTCCAGCTCAGCCCCAGCTCAGACGAGGTCCTCACCA
Organism: Areca catechu; assembly: GCA_021397845.1. Taxonomy (NCBI): domain Eukaryota; kingdom Viridiplantae; phylum Streptophyta; class Magnoliopsida; order Arecales; family Arecaceae; genus Areca; species Areca catechu. Next base: position 131,778,819 of record CM038044.1, on the reverse strand, counting down.
GCCCAGAACGCCGGCGAGCCACCCGAGGACTGCACTGGAGCGCCTTTCAGGCCATACTGACCACCTGCAACCGCCAGTTACAAAAAGAAAAGAAGCATGCTGATCGAGGCACCACATTCCTCACCAACCACCTGGATCATCCAAAAAGAAGCCAACCGAGAGATTCAAATCCCGTGGGCGGCGGCCCACCATTCAAGGCACTGCCAGTTTCTCGGAATGAGGCGACCAAGAGGAGTGTCGGAGCACCTGACAACTCCCCTTATCATGAATCAGGAAAGACTCCTCAGGACACTACCGCATGCGCCTTACAGCCCGGTGTGGATCCCGAGATAAGCACCCAACGGTAACCTAGTTGCAACAAACTCAGAGGTAACACAACACCCCAAGACACAGAAAAAACAAGAGACGACAAGCCAGAACAAAAAAAAGGAGAGAGAGAGGTGCAACCCCCACCAGGAAGGGGGGCATGGCACCACCAACACAAGTGCAAGCTCGACCAAGAGGGTGAAGCGCCACCACCACTACCACAGTTGAAGGAAAACGAGGGATACAAGGAGAGGCGGAGGAACAAGGAACCCCTCTGTCCCCGCCATTGTTCTCCCCCTGCAACATTTTCGTCTTCACACACATCTTTTACTCCTAGTACGGAGTCCATCAAGAGGGCCCGACCAGGAGGATCTGTTTTCCTGGATCGTCACTGACTTGATCATCAGAGTGCCCCTGTCGGAAACCTCGGCCCGGGTCACTAACCCCTGTCTTGCAGGTCCAGGTCCACCGGACGCGAGGCAGACAAGGAGAGCGCACCCAACTTGGAGGTCCAAGAGTAGAGGATCACCGGGTAGTGAAAGGGAGCGCACTCCGCGCCGACAATAGCTACGAGCCACGGCGATCCTGGTGGCAACAATGACCATTAAGATGAAAAACTAGCCGTTTGAAGCAAGTTAGAATAATTCTGCACTTCTGAAAAAACTAGCCGTTACACCAAGTGTCGACACTTGGATTTGTTCATGTGTTTACACTTCTGTGAGTCAACACTTATAGGAGTCGATATTTTTGTGAGTCTACCTTCTATGAGTCTACACTTTGTGAGTCGACACTTTTGTGAGTCTACACTTCTGTGAGTCTATACTTGGGTCGATACTTGAGTCAGCACTTGGCTAAAATTTAGCTTTCTTGTCTCAGGCCAATTTCAAAGTGTGTGCCAAGCTCCAAACCTTGTCCAAATTAAAATTATGAGCTCTTCAAGATCTTCCTCATATTCCAAAGCCCATATAACTTGAAATTCCATGAATTTGAAGGACTTCTTCATCTGAAATACAAGCATTTTATTCTTTCAACTGATATGAGTACTTAATCTGATAACACACTAAAACATAATTAGTACTCATATATACTTAAGTATTTTATCAATCATCAAAATAATGACCAAAGTCAACTATCTCTTCCTTTTTGATGATATGAAAACCTTTAAGTATATAAGGATAAGCTTAAAAGATTAACAATAAGATAACATATAAGCTTAAAATCAATAAGTATCAAGCTCCCCCTCAAAATATGATTTCAAATATTTTTCAAAATCTTCCCCTTACTAATTCTTCCCTTAAGATTAAAACATTTTACTTTTTCTTTTTCTTTTACACTTTCTTTCATTTCTCTTATAATTTTTTTATATTTATCATATCTTTTCCTTTTTCATACTTAATATTTTCTTCCCCTTTTTGTCATCTTGAAAAGGGTAAAGGCAATACAAAATGGAATGAAGGTAGAAAGAATAGCAAGTAGATCATCAAAATCGATACATGATACTAATTAAATATGATACCACTTGAACATGATACCACAAAAATGATAAGCCATGCAAGAAATAATTTTTTCCTTTTTTTTGAAGATCATAAATGAATTTTGATACCAATTGAATGCAACTCCCCTGAAGGATTAGATTTGAAAAAAAAGAGTAACAGAGCAATATAAGTATGATATCAAGAAAATATTGAATATCATCATGTTATAAGATAACAAATCTTTGGATGCTTCTCCTAATATTATTTTCCCTAAAAAATATGCATCATTTGAGGAATAAAACAAGAATGCACAAGCATCATAATTTCAGACATTTTGAAATATAAGCATACATACTAAGTCTGAAATCAATGATTTAAATTTTCAAGATATACATGATTTTCAAAATACAAAGGATTGATCATTTAAAAACTTTTAGCATGATTTAAAATCTATTTGAAATGATTTGATATCCATACAGATGCTAGAAATAATCTAGTACCAAGTTTAGCTACCGGAGCAAGGATTTATCAATATGCATACCTTCTTCTTAAATGTAATCCTTAACTATCAGTTCTAAACTTGATCCAAATCATTTCTAACTTAAGCATGATGCCAAAAATGAAATACATAAATTATAATATTTTACTTGAAATAGTTTAAAACTATATTGTCAAATCAGTGAAAGTCCTAAATAATCACAGGTAATAATGAGAGCATGAAATCCATCAAAGATATCAAAAAGTTCATGATCACAACAAATGACTATTAGTCTAAACTTGATTATAATTAATTAATTGAAACAGTTTTCAAAGCAATATGTAACTTTAAAAATATTTTTCATAAAGTAATTCAAGATATATTAATTAAAATCGAGTGAAGGTCTTATAATTATAAGTTTAATCATGATAGCATGAAATTCATCAACATCAAAAGTTCATGATCATAACCAATGACTATAAGTCTAAACCTGATTCTAATTAATCATTTAAAATAATTTTTCAAAGTAACTGGTGCAACATTTATAACAAATATTCAACTATATTTTTAATTATGGAAGGAAATGTTTAAAATTTACCAATATGTATAATCCTTTCTTTACCATTTAGTCCAAAATATAGCTTGTTCACTATTTGTATTATCTTGTACATCCACTTTTCAAAACTTCTTTTCTTCATATTGGGCTGCAAGACATTCCTACAAAATAAACTAGGTGGACAAATTTGGTACCCAAACTTTCTTGGATCCTTTAAGGTTAGTAACTATGGTTCCTTTTGGAACCCAAATTTTTCTTAATCTACAAGGATATGCATTAAGTCCAAAATTTTCATATTTATAGCATGCAATATTGGAAGAAGTAGCAACAACGAAATTTTTGTTTTTCAACTTAAGATTTTTGTTTTTCTTTAAAAGCTTATCATTTGATACAAAAATCTTGGATCTTCTTAAAATTTCTATTTTACTTAATAAACATCTTTCTCATTTGAAAACTTATTGCATAACTCTTTCAAATCAATTTTTTTTTTCTAAATTTTTTTTTTCTTTAGAAAGGTTATTCTTATCAATTTCTAAATATCAATCTTTACATTGAAATCATGATTTTTATTGATAAGATTGGTGTTCTCAAAGAAAAATAATCTACATTTCTTTTTAATTTCTTGTGCTCAATTTTTAATACTTTGTATTCATGCACAAGATCATTAAATGCATCATGTAATTCATCAAAGATAAAATCATATTCATTTTCAGAACATACCTCTTTCTCATTTGCCATGAAGCAAAGATGGACAACTTCTTGTTCATCATCTGAACTTAAATCTTCGCTATCGCTCTAAGTTGTCATCATTGCTTTGAATTTTTTTTGGCCTTGAGGGCTATTATCTTTTTCTTCTTTTGATCAGCAACCACTTCTTTGTGCCATAAATTCAACTCATGGGTCATGAGTGAACCAATAAGCTCCTCCAAAGGTAGGGTATCAATATCTTTGGCTTCTTGGATCGCCATTATCTTTGGATCCCATGATATTGGCAAAGATCTAAGAATTTTATCAACCAAATCAGCATTAGTATAAACTTTGCCAAGACTTTTCATTTCATTAATAATAGTCATAAATTTAGTGTACATATCAGATATAGATTCATAATGTTACATTTCAAATATTTCAAAAGAATGAACAAGCATATTAATTTTAGTATTTTTTACTTGAAGAGTACCCTCATGAGTAATTTCAAGTGTGTCACATACCTCCTTCGTCGATGTGCATGTGGAGATCCTATTGAATTCATTAGAGTCCAATGTATAATAAAGCAAGTTCATTGCTTTAGCATTAATTTTAGATTGCTTAATATCATATTCATTCCAATCCTCCCCGAGCTTTGGTATGGAATGCTATTAACCAAAATGGAAGAATATGAGGACCATTAACTATAACTTTTTAAAGATAATAACTAATAGATTGAATATAGATGCGCATGCGAGTTTTTTTAAAAGTGTAATTAGTGCCATTGAAAAATGGTGGTCTATTAGTTGCATATCCTATAGAAAAACAAGCACCTTCTAGGGCTGTCATGATTTTTTAACTCAAAACCGTTAGATTCTTTACAAAGCACCAAGTCTAGATATCAATGAATTTGGATTCTGGGCTCTGATATCAATTGTTGTCTAGTGATGATGCAACCCAGGAGGGGGGGTGAATTGGATTTTAAAAATTATTTAAACTATTTCAATGGATATAAAACAAGTATGTGCCAATTCAAATCAAGTGCTTATGTTTTGCAAAGTGTTTATGTACTTAATAAAAATATGCAATGGAATTAACAAAGTAAATGCAAGAGTAAATAATCAATAAATAAGAGCAATCACAAACATAAGAATATATAGTTGTTTGGTGCACTCCAAGGCACTTACATCCACTCCCCAAGTTTTTCTTAGGTATTGCACTATAATCATCAAGATTACAGTCGATTAGTTTTTCGAGCTCATTAATCAAAACCCGCTTATTTTCCCGGGCTCACAAGTCAAAACCCCTTGTTGGTTTTATAACTTAGCTAACCAACAACCTCCGATGGTTTTACAGGCTCACCAATAATCTCTTTGATTTTTCAAGGCTAACCAAAAATCTCTTTGATTTTCAAGGCTCACCAAAAACCTTGATACTTGTTTCAATCCACTTGAAACTAGTAGCAATAAAAGCACAATGTAAAGAATAAGAATACATTAAAAGCTTTCTTAAATAAAGCAATATCTCTTTGAAGCCCTGGATGATGTTGAAGAAGCTTGCCTCCAAATTGTTGAAGCATTTGAATATTGATGAAGATGTGGACTTGAAAGCTCTCTCTCAATCTTGGAAGCTTGAAGGCTTGAACCACTCAAAATAATAAATCCTTGAAGTGTATGAACTTTTCTCTTAAAGGATTGCTTTTATATTTGATTTTTGGTATTTATGTAGCTCTTTAAATCATAGCTGACCATTTATGACCATTAGAATGAAAAACTAGCCATTTGAAGCAAGTTAGAATCAATTATACACTTTTAAAAAAACTAGCCGTTACACCGAGTGTCAACACTTGGATTTGTTCATGAGTCGACACTTCTATGAGTCGACACTTCTGCGAGTCTACACTTCTGCGAGTCTACACTTCTACGAGTCGACACTTCTATGAGTCGACACTTCTGCGAGTCTACACTTCTGCGAGTCTACACTTCTGCAAGTCGACACTTCTATGAGTCGACACTTCTGCGAGTCTACACTTCTGCGAGTCTATACTTATGTGAGTCGACATTTCTGTGAGTTGACAATTCTGCGAGTCTACACTTCTGCGAGTCTACACTTCTGCGAGTCTACACTTCTGCGAGTCGACACTTCTGTGAGTCTACACTTCTGCGAGTCTACACTTCCGTGAGTCTATACTTATGTGAGTCGACACTTCTGTGAGTCTATACTTGTATGAGTGTACACTTGTGTGAGTCTACACTTCTATGAGTTTATACCTGGATCGACACTTGAGTCAGCACTTGGCTAAAATTCAGCTTTCTTGTCTCAGGCCGATTCCAAAGTGTGTGCCAAGCTTCAAAACTTGTCCAAATTAAAATTATGAGCTCTTCAAGATCTTTCTTATATTCCAAAGCCCATATAACTTGAAATTTCATGAATTTGAAGGACTTATTCAACAGAAATACAAGCATTTTGTTCTTTCAACTGATATGAGTACTTTATCTAATAAATACACTAAACACATAATTAGTACTTATATATATTTAAATATTTTGTCAATCATCAAAATCAAGTCCAAAGTCAACAAATTCTGTTATATAGGCTTAGTTGGGTTTAGCCCTTTTTACCAATTAGGGTTTATATAAAAACTCCATTTATCAGTTGTATCAAACCTATTGGGCCAAACCCTATTTACCAAATTTATTCTTTTTTGTTGCATGAGGTCTTACCTTTTGATTAAATTGGATTCCAATTGATCAAGTGGGGATTTAGTTATTTGGTTTTAAGTCATGTAATTATTAGTTAATTTAGTTATTGAGTCCTGTAATACAAGGAGGGACCCGATAGAAGACCATGTGACTTCATGTGCACCCAAATCAACATCACATGTGCACTCAAGTCAAGGCCCATGTGACCCCATGTGCCAACCTAAGTCAATTTATTCTAGGCACCACATGTCATCCATACTTGGTGCCACCTTTGCAAGATTTTTGGACATCAGTGCCACATCATCAGGGGACATCAGCACATGTCATGTTTGGACATGTCATGACACTTTATTGGGACAACACCACTTGGTACTTCATCTTGGACAAGAATACTTGCCATGTCACTCCATGTTTTATACTTTGATCGGCCAAATGAATTCCAAATTGGCGCCCCTCCTTTTTAAGATAAGTAAGTGTGAAGGACTCTGCAAATTGGCGCTCCTCAACTCAAGTAATTCATGCCAAAATAAGAGAAGTCGCCAAAGCAATTAACCTCTTCCTTGTCGCCAACTTCAAAGGAGTTCTAGGATATTTGCTCACCAAAGTGTTAAAAGACCAAGGTTTCTACTTTAAGCATTTCAATCAAACAAGTTCAGAGTTGCTTAAGTTTCCAGAACTCAAGAGTCTCATTAAAACTCTTGAGTCCTCTTGTATCTAGATTGAAGAGTCCACCTACCTGCAGAAGCCTACAACATCAAGAATCCAGAGTCCAACAACCATGGCCAAGTGATGGAGCATCTTGACCCTACATCAAGCCACCTCACCAATCCTCATCTTGGTGCCCAAATAAGATGAAAAGCTTCATGTTGTCACCCACTTTGAGAAGAGTCTAGATCAGCCCAACAAGCAAGAGTCCAAGACATCCAAAAGCAGGATTCCAGGAGTTGTAGTCCAAGGGAGTACAAGTCTAGTCTTTGTATCCCTTACACTACTAGTTGTGGATCTATAAATACCCCATCAACCTCCTTGTAAAAAATTATTCATTCATCAATAGAGACACTCTGTCGAATTTTATTTCTTTGCTGTGTGCATCGTAGGGTGTGAGGCCCTTTCCTTTGTTCTACAGAACATTGTGGGTGTGAGGCCCTACCTATCCAGCCGACAAGAAATCCTAGCCACCACTTCTAACCCTTCCCTTCCATTCTTTTTCCTTCCTTTGCTACTTTCTAATATGAGTTTTCTTTGTTGAGTGTTTGCAGGTGATCTGGAATCAAAATCAGGTGTTCTTGCCTCAGAATTGGCATCGCGAGAGATCGAAGCCCGAGGATCAAGATCTTGAAGCCATGCCGCAGAATCTTGAGAGTCCAATCAGATCTGCATCAGAGAGACAGTTCTTTGTTGGTAACACTTAAAACCTCTTCCCTTCTCTTTGATCTCTGAATAGTTGAAAGTAAACCCTAGTTTACGGTGGTTTCTTAGCCACCAAATCCTGATTTTCTTGCTTACTTGTTAGGTTTACTTGCAGGTGTTAACTAGAACTAGTTTACTTTATTGTTACCTTTGAGTCTTCTTAAAAATCTAAAAAAATATAAAAAAATTAATCTCTATTTTACTATGATAATTAGGACTTATTAACAGTAATTTAGTTTTAATTATTGTCTCGCATCATTTTTGGTATCAGAGCGAAGGTTAAACTAGGGTTTAACTGCTAGTTCTGAAATTTCTGCATGCCTAAAACTAGGCTAAAATTAAATTGCATGAAGACCATCCTAAAAAAATTCAAAAAAATTAGTAATAATTTTTTGTTAATCCTCTACTAATCATAGAAAAATCAGATAAAAATAAATTTTTTATTTGTTATTTTCTAGTGAAAGGAAATCACACCTCTTGAGCGGGTATATGAAAGTATACTAATGACCCATGGGAGTAATGAGTTACGGCTGGACGTGAAATCCTGAGATCGAAAATCTGAAATTAATCTGATATAAAACTTAATTTTCTGATAATACAAAAAATAATTAATTATTATTTTTTTATTATTTTTAATTTTTTAGTTTGATTGCATCTAGGGTTTCATATTTATGTGATTTCATCATTCAAACTAATCTTAAGGGCACTCAATATCTACATAAGAGAGGAATTTCATCACCCTTCCTTGGCCCACAACCACCACCTTTGCATCGATCCTAACCTCATTAAAATTATTAGACTTAATTTGCTCTAGTGAGCTAGGGACACCAAAAGGTCGGTTCCAAGTATTGTGTGAAAGCTAGTGCACCCAATCCTTTGATTATCAATTGAATCTGATATCTAAGGCTAGAGGTCCAGAGGTAAATGCCCTAAGCAGTTTCATGGTTTTTAATTAGGATCCTGTGAGAGCAGGGGAGCCTCCCACGACCCCATCTCTTACCTGGCCAGTGGACAGGGTAATGTCTGTAGGATGCTAGTCCTACGCCAATCTTCTTGGGTTTTAGCTTGGGTGAGAATACACCTAACCACTCCTAACAGATCTTGATCTACCAGGACTTCCTCATCCTCATACTCTTCAGCCAAGTTCTCATCTGCCTGGTATACTTCCTCCTCAAATTCACCTTGGGATTCTACGTCTTCCTCTTCTACTTCCCCTATGTGTAGGGCTCTATTAGGACAGTTGATAGAATAGTGACCCACTTTATTACACTTGAAACATGCGTTTGGAGTTCTTTGGGTCTCAGGTGTTTTCCCCTTGTCATCTCTTCGGGTCACAGGCACATTAGGATTGGGTCGGTTGAATCTAGGCTGATTGGATCCTGACTGCTGATAAGGTGCACTAGTCCTAGGGGCTTCGGGCCTACGATAGACTGGACCTCTATGGAATCTCTCAGCATCCCTAGCTATCTGATAGGCCAATTCTAGGTCATGTACCTCTCGCATGAACAATTCTTTTGAATTTCTTCCCCTCAGTCCGGCTCTAAATCTAGATAGGTCACCAACTCAGATTCATCAACATTGCACCTCATAACGAATTCGTCAAACTTCGCAATGTACTCTGCGACACTCCTATTTCCTTGAGTAAGTCTTTGCCATTAATCTAGGAGTCTTTGGTGGTAGGACATAGGAAGGTATTTCTCCCTAAGCCTAAGTTTCATAGCTCGCCAGGTCACTATGGGCAGATCACCTCTCTGTCTAGTGAGTCTCTCAACGTTTCCCTAATATAACCTAGCTTGGCGCACAAGTTTAAGCTTTGCAAACTTACACTTGCACTCTTCACTCATCTCAAACCAGTCAAAATACTGGTCCATCTCACCTTCCCAATCAATGTAGATCTTTGGATCTAAAATTCCATCAAAGGTGGGAGCTTCCAGCCTAATGTTCTTCATGGTTCGGTCATCTTGATCAAAGTGAATTGGGGTGGGTCTCCTGACATTGGGTTCATAGTTAGGCTCATGATGGAATCTCCTTGGGTTGGGCTCGATGGTTTGATTAGGGTGGGGTCCTCTAGGAATTGGATCATAAAACTGATCTTGGGGAGCTCTCCTAGGGTTTGTTTCGTAGAGAGGGTTTTGATATGGAATCCTTCTAGGGTTCAATGGGGTCTCGAGTTCAGGTGCAAGACTAGGCTCAGGCTCAGTCTGGGCTTCATGATTGCTTTCAGGGGTTCTAGCCTCAACTGATCCAACCTAGTAGTGATGTGGGCTAACTGCTCATTCATGTCTTGGTTGGTTTGTGCCACATTCTGATTTGTTTGGGCCAATTGCTCAGTTAAACTCTTAGTCAGTTGGGCCACTTGATCATTTAGGCCTTTGATCAAATTCCCTAAGTTTTGGTCCATGGCTACACTTGACTGGGCTTGGATTGGTGAATACAATGTCCCTGCTCTAGTTGTCATGCATGCAAATGGACTCAAGTTCGAGCTAAGGTTTCCTAGACCTAGAGCACAAATTAGAAGTCTAATTAAGTGAACCAACTAGCTAGTAGTACTTATGGACTTAGCCACGTAGGTGGAGGGGAGTGAAGGTCCCTGATTGCCAACCTTAGACACCAATCTGAGATTGGCCAGGTAGGCGGACCAAATCACAAGCCCTGATGCACCAATCCTAGACACCAAGCCAGTAAGCACACACCAATTAACTGACACAGTTAACTTGACCCTAACCTGAACCCAACTTGTTGGTGTCACTAACCCACTAGGACAATTAACGTTCTACTCAATTTTAAATAATGGGCTGGGATCGATATGCTGGTTGGTGATTTTTGGGCTAGGGACAGGTGATGAAACCCTGACCCTATGTCAAATTGATGCCCTTAATTTGATTTCCCATAAGATGAATGAAATACAAAGGTGCTGCAGAAGTGTGTTGCATTTTGAAAGTGGTGTGGAAAACGTGATGAAAAAATGTCAAAAAATTGAAAAAAATTCACAGAGGATTCCTAACTTATATGTTTCAATGAAGATAAAAGAAAATTTAAAACTAAAATCTATACTACTCTAAGCAGATCCTACAAATGAAGATAAATAAAAGGACAGAACATAACCCTAATGACAGTGTCGAACTGCAGAAATTTTCATTTTTTTTATAATTTTTCTTTGATGATGAAATTTAATATGATGATAACTGACTTAAAAAGGAACAGAAAAAAAAATATTTCAATAAAAATTAGCACTTGCCTTTGGAGCTGCAGACGGATTACAGTAAATAGATGCAAATTTTCAGAAAACAGAACCTAATCAAACAAGTGCAATGGCTTACCCAAAACTTCAATCTAAAACTCACGTCCGGCCAGGGGCTCATTATTCCCATGGGTCGTGACAGTGTACTGGAGTACACCCGCTCAGGAGGCGTGAATTTTAGATCTTGTTTGGATTTAAAGAAAACTATTCTACCCTAATGCAACCATGCTCTGATACCAATTTGATGCGGCATGCATATGATTAATGTTTTTAAATACTTAGCATTGTACTCATCTTAATAAGATTTAAGGATTATATGAAAAGGTTATTACATGATTAGACACAACTCTAAAACTAAGAAGGAAGAAGATCTAGACAATAGGGGCTAATGATTGAGGACTTACCTTGATGAGTTTTCCAACCTTCCTATGATTCAAAACTTGAAACTACTGATGCTCTGGACTGGAGAACTTGGATAACAGTGATCAGAACCCTGGACTTGGGCTTCAGCTTGTTGGTTCATTGTCAAGGGGAACCCTGTTCACAACTCAAGGACTTCGAAGGACCCTGCAATGAAGATCAAAGTTAAGGTTGAAGGATGCAAACATAAAGAAGGGATGGGAGAACTTGTGAACAAAGAAAAGATAGTTGAGAAGATCTGGCCGACTCCAATGCCTTTGCCTTGAGCTTGGATGATGAATTGCTAGGGAAGAGAGTGGCTTTGGGCGTGGAAGAAGAAGATAGGAAAAATTTCACACATAAAACTCAACACTTCACTTCAAACTTCATTCATTCCAAAATCAATCTCTTTACAATGGGCGTCCAAGGCTTTTAATAGCCTCACAAAGCTAGCTTTTGAAATTTAAAAACTCTCCAAATCGAGGAGGATTACAAGGGGGGTTGGAGGATTTGGTGGAGAGTTTGGAGGGATGTGGGGGGGTTGGAGGATTTGGTGGAGGACTTGGAGGGATGTGGCCAACCTCCTTGAATTTGAATCTCCCTTGTTGGTGCCCAAAGGGTGATGAGGTGGCTGGTGAAGTGGCACCTGATGACGTGGCATGGTGAGGTGGTCTTCTACTTGGATAAGAATGACATGTGGCGCCCAGTGGTCCTAGTTGATGGTCCTTCTCTTGCTTGGTTGATGTGTCTTCTAGTTATTCATGTGGTCAAATTCTGGGGTCTAGAATTTGAGTCTTGTTGCTGGCTTTCATGGCTTTAAGACTTGATTAGACTTAACTCAACTGAATTAGACTTAACTCAACTGAACTGACTTGACTGACCTAGACTTTAAAGCTTGAAATGGACTTACAGGAAATGAAATTTTAAAAGTAATTACAGGACTCAATAAACACTCTTGATTTGAAACTCAAAATTAATTACAGGACTCTTGAAAAGGAAATGACTCTTGAAAATAAAATATTTTTGAACTAAAGGATACAAGGTAACCTAATTATCTTCGATCCAAATTGGGATAAGGCTAACCTTGTTGGAGTGAAGTTTCTTTCGGCTTCTGGTGTCCACACCAGATGAGATGAGAGACAAAGCTCGACTCCATATAACAACCTACCGACAACGAGTAGCACGCTATTACAACTCTCGCGTGAGGCCCAGGGCATTCCGATCAAGCGAGCTGGTCCTCAAGCGAGCGGAGGTGTCATAGCCAAGAGAATGCAGCAAACTCTTCCCGAACTAGGAGGGCCCCTACAGGTGGTTGAGGCTCTACCGGGTGGAGCCTACTATCTTGTCGAGCTCGATGGTGCCCAATTCATGCGAACATGGAATGCGAGCAACTTAAGAATGTACTACTAGTGATGTAAGACTCCTTCTCAATCATTAAAGTTTCTTTTTGGTATAACTTGGTCTTTCGCCTGTGCAGGAACGTATTCGTCTGACTCCAAGTCTGGCAAATAGAGTTTGAAAACTTACGAAGCCCCACACCCCAAGCTGAAAAATTACGAAGCCCAGTACCTCAAGCCAGAAAACTTACGAAATCCCGTACCTCAAGCCGAAAAACTTATGAAACCCCGCATCTGCTACCTTACTCACAGTTTGGAGATGTTAGCTTGGAAACCCTAGAAATCTCACCATCTACCACTTGGATCACAGTTCGGCACCTTCAAGCCGGGAAACTCACGAAGCCCCACATCTATTGCCACGCTCATAGTCCAGAGATGTCAGTTGGGAGATTCCTGAGATTCCATCATCTACCGCTTGACTCACAGCTTGTCAAGGCAAAAAGACCCGGAGGTCCTGCACCCGGGCTCGCACAATTTCAAGACTGGAAGAATATGAGTGGAATGTTCTCAGAAACCTTCATACTGATCCTAAGGCTTCAGTGCCAACCTAAAGTAACCAAGGCCCAGGAAAGGCCCGCGCAGCGGCGACTGTGAAGCCTACCTGCTCACCATGCAAAAAGATGAAGGAATTGAAGGAAAGGAAAGACCGTGCCAAGTTCGCTGGTCGATTCTTTCAAAGATAAGTCTCTGGCACACGTTTGAGAGATTTTCCAAAAATACTTCAAACAAAAAAAAAAAAGAAAAAAGAGAGCAAGTAAGCAACATCAGTTAGAAAAGAAACATGTTATCATTAATAGTTTTCTTTACATCCTATGAAGGCTCCAGACAAGCCGGGAAGCCTTCCAAAAGCCTAAGTTACAAAAAGAAAAAATAAAAGGCCTACGATTCGGTCATCGGCTCCTTCCCAGGTCGATGAGTGAATTCGGCTGGACGACGGGCATCCTGGGCGACTCCAAATCTAGCCTCGACCTCGGCTACCTCCGCTTTCGACTCTCGGTTTTGCTTAGGCAGTAGGCGCACTCCATTGCACGAGGAACAGGAGTGAGGGCATGATGCTATCCAACCCTTCGATTCAAAGAGGTGGATGGCTTTGCCCCTGAAGTCACTGAACCCTGGTGATAGGAGTCCAGCACGGTTTTGGCGACCTCATCCTTGAAGGCTTGAGATGCCATGAACTTAGAGACGGCCTCAGCGGCTTCCTTCTTGGCCATCTCCATTAGAGCTACGGCCGCTATAGCCTTCTCAGCCGTTGCTAAGGCCCGGCTGCTTCCTCTTCCAATCGGGCCTGGAGGGTCTACACCCTCCCCTCCAGGTAGACCACCTTCTCCTCGGAGGAAGCCGACCTTTCAGCCCTTCGGGAGCTTTCCTCCCTCTCCTCCTACAAAGCCACCTCAAGCTGGGTGGACTTCTCTAGCTCCGCCACCCTCGCTTGGGAGCTGGTCAGCTGGCCTTCCAATTCTTGAGCCCGGGCGGCCTGACCCCAGACTTCATCCCTCTTGCGGTGGAGCTAGTCCTCGCACCACAGCAGCGCTCGATAGGAGTCCCATAGGAGCTGCACATCGACCGCCACCTGCACAAAAGATGACAGTCAGTGCCTCTTACGGAGGAAGAAGTAAAGGGGGAAATGGCCCTGAAGTTGACTTACCGACATGAGTTGGGGGAACACCCCGGTGGCAAGCTCCGTCGGTGGCCTACCGATCCTGCCCAGGCGATCGACGATTGGACCAGGAGTTCAGAATCTCCTCTGCCAAATTCCATCTTGGGTTATCATAGCATCCTGGGGGAGGAAGATGGAGAGCTTCTTGACCTTCTGACTGGACGACGTAAATGGCTGAGTGGGATCTAGATCGACTGCAAGTGAGGGTGCTGCACACCGACTGACCGGTCATCAGTGGCTCCGGTTCCGAGTGGCGAAATTAGACTTTTGGTGGTAGTCGGCCCGCCACCTCCACCTCCTCTGGCTCCGGTGGATCTTCGAAGCACGAAGGAGCGACCGGAGTCGACAACAAGACCCCCTCAGCAGTTCTGGCCTCATGACAAGGCTAGCGAGCTGGAACTGAGGCCTTCAATCCTGGTGTTGCTGGCATGGCTGTTGGCCCCCTCCTTTCTGGCTCATCGCCGGGCCTCTACCTTGACTCCTCCCGGGCCTTCTTCTCGGGCTCTCCTTCAGGCTTTGCAACAGCGGCCCTCTTCTTGGACATACCCAGAAGCTCTTCGAAGCTGAACCTCATCCCTGTAGAACAAGATAGTCCGATTAGCCTCATATCAGAACTGGATCCATTATTGAAAAAGAAAAAGAGCTGGCATCAAGCCTTACCCTGGGGCTGGGCCTGGCTGACCCCAGCATCGGCAAAGTTATGCTCGGTCATCAACTCCCAAAGGGAAGGAACCTTGGAGGAGACGAGCTGGTCGAATACTTCCTTATTGCCGAGTCGATCGTAGACTGTCGGTTATGGGAAAGGTCTGGGTCACTCCAGATCCAGTCCACCCCCTCAACCGAGGTAAATAGGAATCTACCCTTCCATCCCTTGATGGAGGTGGGCAGATTGAGCTTGAGGGCCCCATTGCGGGGGGACACGAACCACCATCCGCTATCGGATGGGTGGCGCTTTAGGATGAACAATGCCCTGAAGAGGGAGAAACGAACGACAATCTCATGGAAATGACAAAGAATAATAAAATAAAAAATGGTCCGAATGGCATTGGGGGCAAGCTGGGCTGGAACCAGGCGTAGTTGCTGACGAAGGAAGGGAAGAAGACATGAAAGGAAAGATGAAGACTCTCGAAGAAGAAGTCTTCGTACAAGAGGGCTCGGGCCACCAGAAGTGACCCGTTCCTCCGGTCCAAAAATAGAGAGACGAATAGAATCAGGGATCCCAAACGACCTCCAGACATAGAGAAGATCCTCACTGGTCATCACCAAAGTGATGCCGGAGGGACTACCAGACTTCCTAGCAGGAGGAGCAGACACAGGAGGAGCCGTAGGGGGTCCAATGACAATCCCCGTCCGACGGGGACCTCTACGGATGCAATTAGGACCTCCTCCTCCTCACTATCTAAGGAAGGAGGTCTCGACTAAGATGGCCCCGCCCCATTGAAAAAACCCTGGTGGCGGTGCCCTCTGCCGGAGGGACTCATCGGAAGTAGTGGGAAAGAAGGCAAAGAGAAACAGAGACCTAGATGACCTAACAGAGGTTCTCCCCCAGTATTGGCCAAAGGAAGAGAGCAAAAGGAAGGAAGAAATGAAGAGAGGGAAAGAGGGGGTCTAACCTACTAAGACCTCGCGACCTTGATCAAGAAAATGGAAGGGGAAGAAATCGCTATGCAGGAAAGCCTTGTCTTTGTCGCTCGAAAACCCTTTATCAATAAAAGGACAAGTCCCTTTCAAATGGCCTAGAGCCCCCGTCGCCTCGTACCTATCGAAGGTGTGCACCATATCTTGTCCCGAACTAGCCAGAGCACACCGTGTGTCAGGACCCGTTGGGACGGTGCTTTGATTCGAAGGCAACTCCTTCAAGCCCGGTGATGGCATTTATGGTCGCTTTCGAAGAGGGCTAACATGGCATTACCTCGTTGGAGCAGAGGCACAATCTCCCGAGTGCCGGCGCACAAGGCATTGATGGCGCAGGAAGTGCACCCCTCCATGTCAGCATGATCATTACTCCCCTCGCCCCGAGCGCCGCTTCATTCTATGGGCTCAGGAGTATGGGGCATCTGATGTGGCACATTCATTGACGTGGAGTCCTTATTGGCGATTGCGCTGGCTAGAGATCTGCCACCTGGACACGGTGGCCTAACAAAGAGCCAAAGCGAGCCCTCCTGTCGAGGTCAACTCCCAGCCAGGGTCATGCTCATAGGGCGAGCCCTTCGTCTGAGGCCAGCTCCTAGCCGGGATCATGCTCATGCTACCAAGGCAAGCCCTCCTGCCGAGGTTAGCTCCCAACTGGGATCGTGCTCATAGGGCGAGCCCTCCATCTGAGGCCAGCTCCCGGTCGGGGTCGTGCTCATGCTACCAAGGCGAGAACTCTTGCCAAGGTTAGCTCCCAGCTGGGGTCATGCTTATAGGACGAACCCTCCATCTGAGGCCAGCTCATGGCTGGGGTCATGCTCATGCTACCAAGGTGAGCCCTCCTGCCAAGGTCAGCTCCTAGCTGGGGTCGTGCTCATAGGGTGAGCCCTCCGTCTGAGGCCAGCTCCTGACCGGGGTCATGCTCATGCTGCCAAGGCGAGCCCTCCTACCGAGGTCAGCTCTCAACTGGGGTCATGCTCATGGAGCGAGCCCTTCGTCTGAGGCCAGCTCCCGGTCCGGGTCATGCTCATGCTTCCCGAGGCAAGGCTCCTAGAGGCTCTTCCTACCTTGCGAAGGTCAGAGTTCCTTGCGCGTAAAGGTGGGAAGGATCAATAGAAACTCAAACCACAGCAAGGAGGTTCCCGGCCACCTGCAACCTCTGGGAGGTGGTGCACGCCTTGTCATAAATTCAAGCTCTACAACGCGCCACCCGCATGCTCTGTGCAAGGTGTACTCCTCCAGCCCCCAGGTCCTGTAGCGTGCTGCCACGTTGACGACCGTGTAACCAGAGGCTTCAACCCTCGCGACACGAAACCTGAGCCTCCTCTAAGAGGAGTATTCCACAAAGGCCACAAGCCCTGCGATGCTCCGACGGTCCCTTTGGGAATAGAAACATCACATCATGGCTCGAGGCTCAGCGGCACGGCGCCCACCCATCGCACAGGGAACCGCACACCAGAGGGTAAGGTCTGTGCCACGCCGGCGAACCCCTCAATAGGAGGATCCCTTTCAAAGGATCGATCCAACAGGGGAAGATGGTGAGCAATGGAAAGACCCTCTCAAAAGGGGGCACCGGAAAAAAGACATCTCAGGAAGCCCCAAACTGAGTCTGGGCCATCGTTCTGGTATAAAATAGAAGGAAGAATCCCCGAGAGGAGAGGGAGGCAACTGGTAAGAGACAGGGAGCTAACGGGAATGGAACCAGCCAAGAGAACCTCCCAAGCTCTCTGATCCTAACTCCACCTTGTCTTTATATTCAGTTCTATCTTTCACTCTCTACGTGAAGAGTCCCTAAGCTCTCCGTCACAAAGGTTCTGTTCTCCTAGATCATCCCACTGACTTGATCATCGGAATGTCCCTGCTAGAATCCCTGGCCCGGGTCTCCTCTGTTTGCAGGGCCGCCGACCAAGGAGTGCATCTGAGCAGAGGACCAAGCACCTTACATGAGCCCGACGCATCCGTGACACGTCAGAGCTGCAGGCCACAACGATCTTGACAGCAACATCTGGTAATCTGGATTGCCTTCCAAGAGGCAATCTGGATTGTCTATGAAAAAGATGGTAATCTAGATTACCACCTCCTAGATAATCTTTCAAACATATTACCCTTCCCTTTTTCCTTCCTTTTATATTATAGTATAATTTAAATATAACATAACATTATAATATAATAATATAACATTATAAAAATAATATTATATTTATATTATATTATTATATATATTCAATATTATATTACATAATATATTTATTTTATTTTATAATCTTATAAGATATAATATAATATATATTTTATAATAGTAAATATTAATATAATATTATATATTTAATATAATGTAGTATATTTATATAATTATATTTATATAATATAAATATATTATATTATATTTAATAATATAATATATAAATTTAATAATTAAAATATATATTAAATATATTATCAATTTCATATATATTTTTTTATATAATTTATTTAGTATAACCTTTTTATTTTTTTAATTTTTTTATAAAATATAAAATATTATATTTTTTTATAATATAAAATTTTATATTTTATATTTTTAATAATAAATAAATTATAAAAAAATTCTTTTTATAAAAAAATATAGATTTAATTTTATGATACATTAAAAATTTAATTTTATATTATATAATAATATATACATGTATTGAATATAATAATGTATATTATTTATGAATGACAATTTTTACCGATCCAATGGGTATCCGACCCGACCCGACCATAATGGGATGGGTAAAATCCGACTGTCTAATTTATAAATGGATATGAGTTATATAAAAAAAAACCTGACTCGGGTTCGGATCGGGTACAGATAGTAGTACGCCCCGACCCGAACCCGACCCATTTATATATAAAAAAATATGTTTATAAAATATTTAAGTAAATTGGATATGGGACGATATACCCGACCCGACCCGACCCGACCCGACTCGATCTGATCCGTTTAGCTTTTAAATAAACTAAGTTTTATGAGACCGAGTATACTCGATACGACCCGATTCATACATGATTTTTTTTTATACCCGACCCGATCCGAGATGGATATTGGGCGGATAATTTTTTAGCGATGCGGGTATGAATTTTGGATGACCCAATCCAAACCCGATCATTGCCATCCCTAATATTATCTATAATTTACATTATCAATAATTTATATTATTTTTCAAGACACCCAGATAATGCACCAATCCAAACGCAGCCTTTTAAAATTACGTAGATCTACGTCATACCTTCTCAGCGCCAATTTATCGTGTCTTACTCTTGCGTCCAAATCTACCGTCTAATTTTCTGAACATGCCATCTGTGCCGTACCGCTATGAAGGGGCATTTTCGTAAATGAAAAATAGGGGTCATCCCCCTATTAATATCGTCAAATTCTTTGCCCATTAGGGTTTTGTTGGGCCGACGCGATTAAATCGAAGGACGTCCCATTTGTAAAACCAGCGAAATGGTAATTTCTCCCCAATTTCTTTTGTTTCTTTTTTTTCCTTTCCGATTGCTGTTCATGTAATTATTCTTTCTTGAGCACTAACTTCTGCTTTTTCTTTTTTTCTGATTTTTTTCTTTTTTTTCCCTATTCTGACTAATCTGAAAATCCTGCGATCGGGATTATATGGATGCAGAGATTTAGCTAGTCATATGAAACTTGATTGATGGAATCCATCAATTATCCAAAAAGAAGATTTTTTTGAGATGTTTTTACTATATTTGAGCTTCTATTCGAATCCTAATACTGGACTTGGATATGAAACTTCTGATCGATTTTAAGCTGGTATATATTTAGTAGTTTTCAAACCTTAGTCTTTGAACTTGGCTGATGTTATATGAAATCAAGCCTGAAATTTTATCCTTTAGGGTTTTGTAGTTGCTTAAATTTTTTTCTCTGGGATATAGTACTTGATTTCTTGGAAATGTTAAGCATTTTATAATTTTTAGTTTCTTAGATTAATTCTTGAGCAACTAGATCTGGAAATGCTGGTGCTTAATGGCATTGAACTGGCATTAGCGGAACCGTTTGGAGTGATTAGGTTACCTGTGCTGCATTTCCTCTTAAGAGGCATGTGTATAAAATTTATAAGAAATGTACCTGAAGAATTAGATGGTATTGAATGTAAAATTTATAATATTGCAGAAATATGAATTTTTTTTTTGAAGTGTTTAATTGTATGAGGTTCTGAAGATGATCTTCAATAGCTTCAAAATAAAAAAGCATGGTGTGGGTTAAGCTTGCTAGTGAACCTTTCTCTACTTGTACGTCAAGCCATCTTTTCCCAGAGTATAGTTTTGGTTGCATAGACTGTTGTAAGGCATGGCCTTTTTAAATTCTTGCATGGTGTTATGACTGTACAAGTGCTTATGGTACCTATGTTTAATTGTGTTGTTTACAGCCAAAGCAGATTCATGAGATCAAGGATTTCCTTCTCACAGCTAGAAGGAAGGATGCACGCTCTGTGAAGATCAAGAGGAGCAAAGACGTTGTTAAGTTTAAAGTTCGTTGCTCCAAGTACCTCTACACACTTTCTGTGTTTGATTCTGAGAAGGCTGATAAGTTGAAGCAATCTCTTCCTCCTGGTTAGTGGTCACATATTTTGATTTTCCCGTTCCTTTTGATATAAACACGTTATTAGGTTCTTCTGAAGTCCTTTTGGCTTTCAAATGCATGCATTCCTATCCATTCAAGTGCATTGATTTCATACATTACATGGTTGTACCTAAATTTATAATTGAGTAGGGAGTTTTGTGGGTAACATGCAAACAAGACTGAAAGGATTTTTAAATTAGGTCTATATGGCATTTAATTCTCGACATACTGATCTATACAATGCTTTCATTTCCTTGTTGATTTTGAAAGCAACATTTGAGTTCCTGCATTAATATGTGAATGGCATTTTTTATAGGATTTCTAAACTAGGTCTATATAACCTATCCCCAACATGGTGGCGGTAAATTCGAAAATTATAAAAGATGTGATTTTAATACATTTCATGTAACCAACTAAACTGAAGAGATGTGTTATTGCAATGACATGATTTGTCTAACATAATCAACTATCATCACAACTTATATTTGTCATTATTCCTCATATGTAATGGAAGGATTGTTTTAACTCAATGGATGATCATGTCAATATGCATATCAGGTTTTGTAATATATGCTTGCACTTTTGGTGTCTCAGTTATATGAATGCTTAAAATTCCTTCTGAAACCTTTCATAAATTGTACAAATGAATGAAGTGAGATTTAAATAAATTTATCAGCAACAATAAACATATCTGTTTTTACAATTTTGGCAAGGAATGCACTTTCAATCTCCTACTCCTAATACAGATTCTAAGGACATGCAGACATCATTGCTGCTGTAGAGAGGCCTTTCTTGTCTAGGTCCCATTAGCAGGATAATTAGAGGCTCACATGATTTCTCTCGTTTTATGGCACATAGATCAATTCTAAGCCTACCAATCTCTTTCACTTATTCAAAAATACTATATTTGTAATAATTGATGGTTTATATTAGGCAACCCAATAGAAGGGCACTATATCTAGGAGTGGCAAGAGGTTGAGTCAGGTCAGATTTAAGCTAGGTCAAAATTAGGATAATACATATGCAACCTTGTCCAAACCTAAATTTACATCAGCTTTAAACTTTTTGACCATAGCAACCCAAAGTTTGACTCCCGTGATTCAATCCAATCTGATTATCAATAATTTACTGTACTGCAAATTGTCTCCAAAACAACCTGGCTACACATGTTCTGACCCAAACCAATGGCGAGTTACCTCATAACAAAAGGGACAAAGATCTATATCTCTATTTCATTTTCTTAGACAGTGATAAGCAATACAACAAGGATAGCCTTTAGGGCTAAAACCATATTGGATACGATCGGATATCAACATATCCATATCCAAATTTGTTTTGTCAAATGAATACAAATAATGATATGGATATTAGTTGGATGCAAAATTTGTATCCATATTTGTTTTAAATGGATACGAATACGGATACTATACGTATGAATATAAATACAGATATACATCTGATAATTAAACTTTATGATTACAGAATTAAAGATATTACTAAGTGGATGATAAACCAAGTTGATAACATGTTAATACAATTATATATTTTTCTTAAAATTTAACAAGTGCTATATAAAATTATTAGCATTACAAGTATAATGGATATTTGGATATGGATCGATAGTTATCTATCCATATCCATATCCATTTTTCATTGACGGATATGGATACGAATATGGATATTAGTGGGATGCTCAATTTCTATCCATATCCAGATATATTCAGTTATGAAAATGGATCTAATTGGATATTATTCATGCTACTTTCACCCTTGGTAGCTTCCCTTGATACCCCTAATCCCTTGACTCTTGGTGGAGGCATTCATTCCAAGTCATTTACTTCACCTACCAAAGACTTCACTCGTTAAATAGCTTAAAAGTGATTAAGCCATTGATATTTTGATTAGAGGACAAGACAAAGCACCATTTATTTATTATATTATATATGGCTCTGATGCTTTACATCAGCATTCGTCGAACCGCTTGACTTGGATGATTTGAGGCATGCCGAGCTATACCGGCAGCAAACTAGTGTGAGGGTTCAGCCTTTCAATTCAGAATGTCGGCGACAAACAAACGAGAGAGAAGGAAAGAGAGGAAGAGAGAGAGAGGAGGGGAGGGAAGGTGATGGCAAGGCTTGTCGAAACCGTCGAAGTGCCGTGGAGGTCTCCAGGGATCCACGTCCTCTGCTAAAGCCTCTAATCGAGAGAGATAGAGAGAGGGAGGGAGGGAGGAAGTGGAGTGAAGGGAAGGTGGAGGAGAGGCTGTCGAAGGGCCGCACCACCCTTGTTTCGAGGCCGCGGCTCTGCGGGGGCCATTTTCACCATCTAGTATGGTGGCGATGGCTCCGTGGTGGCCATCTCTACCTTCTGGCGGCCACTTGGCAGCCTCTATGCTGCTTCCCTCCTCTCTCTCTCTCTCTCTCTCTCTCTCTCTCTCTCTCCTCTCTCTCCTTCTCTCTCTCTCTCTCTCTCTTCTTTCTCTCTCAATTAGAGGTTCTAGTGGAGCATGTGCATCCCCAAGGCTTCTCCCTCTAGTGGCCACCACCAGCTCCCTCTCCTCTCTCTCTTCTCTCTCTCTCTCTCTCTCTCTCTCTCTCTCTTTTCCTCCTTAGTAGTCCATTTTCGTGTTAGTTTGAGCTCAGTACAGACCGTACCACCGGCTGGCCGCCGGCATGGGGTCCGATTCCGAATTGGCAAACTTTGCTCTACATACTCACTTGTGTAACTCTTTCATTTTGTTATTGATTTTAATAATTTTATTTGTAATCACCTTATTTAAATTTGTTTAAGATTGCTCTAGATATATTGTTTTTGAAGTGTTTTTTAATTGAAAACAATCCATTTATTTTATATGGGCAAAATCCACAGATATGAACTCAATCTACTTACACACATGTATCTGTGTGTCAATCAGTTTGCATTTGTTATATTGTTTGGTGGATGCCCCCATCCAAAACAATATGAAATTTGTTATCGGCATATCATGTAGAAATCCAAGGTCATCATGATTAAGATAATATTGTGCATGGTGGAAGCATCAGTTTGATGTCTAGAGGGTAGGTTCATGGCACCCAGAATGACTCCATATATCAGATTGCTATTGTTGTCACCATTTTTGTCTAACGGATAAGTAGTGGCAAGGACACTGTTTCTTTTCCATGTTGTTAAGTGCTGCAATGATGGCATTTTCATGAGGCAATCATTTATTACTCATGGTGGCAATCCAGGTGCTTGAATCTATGCTGTGGTATAAATGTGTGGGGGGCTAATCCTCATGCTTTCTGTGTTGAAATTTGAGCAATGAACATCATGGGTTTCAGGCAATTAATTTGTTAATTTCTTAGAGTGGTTTTTGCTTTATGATTTACGACCTAAACATGGTGACATTTATGACATGAAGACCATGTTCAAAAGCCTTAATTCTTTGATAAAGGCAACAGGTTGCCACCCGAACTTTATGAAGGTCACCCATGTTTAGGCACTTTGTATGCCTTCTTTTTCCTACCACTGATGGCTTCTTGTTCTTTGGATATGGTCTACCTTTGGCATGTCTGTCCCATGCTACCTATTGGCATGTGGACCCGATTTATAAAGCTACTTGCAGTTCTAAGGAAAAACCTCAAGGAGGTATGGATGTCAGAAACCAGCGCAGCTTAAACCTCAAAGCAGCCATGCCATTTTTGTTTCACACAACTTCTTTGTAGTAAAAAGTAGATCGGGAGGGATTGACCGCTACTGTGCACTTACCGACCCCAAAACCAAGTGATTCTTTAAGGAAACTCCCTAAGAACTATCTCTTGGATACCTGGTATGATAATGGATGCTCATGTAGTCCAGCTACCAAAGAATATTTGGATGATTATAAGCACTCTCTCCACAGCTTTCATCCCTATCATATACTCAGAGAAGGCAACCAACCAGCAAACTGGTTGGCTGGCCATGGAGCTGGGGTTAATGTTTTTTACAGTGAAAATACTCCTACTTCCACAGCTCCTATCTTGTAAATGCTTGCAATTTTGGCTGTGCTTTCTTTTGGAATTATTGTTATTTAGGCTTAGCCTCCATGTTTCAGAAAAGAACAAAGAAGTTTAGCAGTTGGGGAAAAGAGACACTATTGTGATGTCACTTTTATATGGATAGCAATAGAAGGTCAAGCAAGGTTTAGAGAGAATTGGCTCAAACTGTATGTACTAGACTAGCCAAAAATCTTTCACTTGATATGGTGCTTCAAGGTCAACAACTTGTGCATGTTTCATTCTATCTGGTCACCGTCTTGGCCAGAATCTATTTTTTTCCGGTACTAATACATTTATAATTTGGTTTTGTATGCTTTGAATAAGTTACAGCAAATTGATTTCTCTCAGAATCTCTGAGATGGTAGATATTGTTAGAATGCACTTTTAGAGTTTAGACATCTACAAAGTTTATTTTATTAGCTTATTACCATATATGATTATTGCTCAGTGAGCTGCGCTAGTGAGAATCAGATGTGTTGTCATTTGGGTTGCATGGTTATTGTATGTTGTTGATAGGACTTTATTTTGTTTTTGCAGGTTTGAGTGTCCAAGAAATCTGAAGATAAATCTGGTTCTGTAGCTTGTTCGGCAAATCTTGTCATGAGGACCGATTTGCTACACTAAGGATGCAGTTTCGAGTTATTTCTATCATTGCCTACTGAATACTCTTTCTAATATTAAGAGTATATATATATTGCTATTTTCAGAGTGCTTGAAAACTTGTAAAGATCTAGATATTTACACAATTTTGTTATGTTTGGACTCGATATCGTGGAAAGTGGTATGTTTTAACTGGTGTGAATATTCTTCCCAAACTTAATTTGAGATTTCCAAACAAATATTCTCCATATTATCTTAGAAAGGAGAGGAATGCTGCTTGTCAGGCCGTCGTATGTGCAGTTCCCAAATCTTGCCAACGGTAAGTTTTCCTGCTGCCTTTGGTAGCCCATGGAGAGAGAGAAGCATCACGGGTACCGTACTTATTGAATACAATAGGGCACAAATCAAAACATTTATCAATACGTTTATGATTTTTCCTTTTATAAAGAACAAGGATGCTAGAGCCACTCTATATCTATAAGCTAATAGATATCCGGGCAGTCTACCTATTGCTGGATTTAACGATTCAGGCGGCGCTCAAGGTATCAAGGGATGCATGGCTTCAAACCTCCCTCGTGTGCTGCTAAGCTAATGCTTCTGGGAAAGTCTCCTGTTCTTCTAATGGAAAACTCCCAAGTGCCGGGTGAACCTGGCTTGCATGAAGAATTTTGTATAAGAAATCCAGATAACAAGACTGAGCTCTCTCTCTCTCTCTCTCTCTCTCTCTCTCTCTCTCTCTCTCTCTCTGTCTTTCTGGGTTCAGGCCCCAACGTACTTCAGAAGACCACGGTTGATGGATCACCTTTGGGACCAGGATTCCCGACACTTGGTGTTATAATTACACAACGAGGTCTGCTACATGATTCATGAACCTTTGAATGATGAACGTGTGGCACAAAAATTTGTGATCTGGACACTCAAAACAATTCACGTCCATATTTATTGTTTAGCTTGAGAACAGAAGCAAGAAGGAAGCACAGCGAGAAGCAAAGATGATCGGATGCAGAGTGTTCAGTGGACCGTGCTTGATTAATAAGTCAGCATGCCAAATGCAACAAAATCATACTGATTTCTTCTTTTGACCAAAGAACAACTTCCAACTGTAAGTGTCGCCCTTCCGTTCTGCAGCATCCAGCCGATTTGCACCAATCTACAAGGTCAAGAGAACAAGGAGTAATATGTTCTTCAGAATGGGGTGGAACCAAAGAAAAAAATTTTAGGTTCTTGGAACATGCACATGAAGAAACACAATGTTAAAAACAGAGTAAAGAAGAACGAAAAATATATGTTATGGCAAACTCTTGGAGAAGCAAATGAAGTTTATGCAGGAACCCCAAATAGCAAGTAAAGACCAGTTTTTTCCTTGGCCTCTCTTTTCTTATCTAAAGCTGAGCTCTAATCAATACAAATTAGACTGCCCCAAATAGCACAGGGGAGCTAAAACCACATAATATGCAACGCACTTTTTGGTTGGAATATTCATCTAAATAACTATCTTGTGGCAATTGAGTTCTTGAGACTATTTTAGCATGTTCTATATGGACATGAAAATTAAGAGAAATCCCACTTTGTTTCACTTTCTTGTCTAATAAACTAGGAAAGAAAGGAATCAACTTTTCCAATTAGTGAACTCCAGCAGTTAAATACATTGCCTAATCTATTGGTTACTACCATAAATTTATATGTTGGTGATCATATAGTTGACGGAGATTGATCAGTTAGATGAAATGAAAACGAGTGTGTACACAATTAAATAAAGGGTCATTATTTTACATATATGATTTTCTTTAAGTAATGTAAAAATAAAAGTACAAGACAAGAAAGGGCGATGAAACCATGTCTTCACTAGGAAAAAGGCTAACAGCAAACATCTGACAATATGGCAAGCTCAAGAAATGTTTTTTTCCAGGAAAGCAATCAAAAGGTAAGATGGATTCGAAATAATTAACTAAAAAATTGTGATAAGGTTGTCTACAAGCTCAATAATGAATTGGATCCATGATTCTAATACGAAGAAGATTAGCTGAGCAGCTCATTGCAGGGTGAGGTTTGGGTGGTCCGACAAATAATATTTAGCATGTAACCTAATCAAAGTTTAGACAACAGCTCTAGTAACAGTCTCAGGATACATCCATAATGTTATAGGTTAACAACATATAAATACTCATTATATGTGTACAACTTTCATAAGTATAACAAACAACAACATAAAATGGTTGTGACAATTGTTATTTCATGCTATTATGCTAAAGCTGTTATTTTGTTTCTGATGTCTTTTCACATCATAGTGGATCATAACAATCTGAGGCAGGCCGTGGTGGTTATTAAGCCATAACACGTTTAATAAAAAGAGCCAATACTCAATTATGATCCTGGCTACCTAGTATCCTGGGAGGAGTGGACTGGGGACAAACCTAAGCCCCTAACGTTTGGCATTTTTTTTGGCACAAAGTGGCTTCCCTAGGACTCGAATCCACACCATCATGCAATGGCCCCTAACTAATGTTATAATACAGCAAGCAATTACACGAGCTAATATGGTATAGAATAGGGAAATCAATCCATAAGGGCTGATGGGGTTCAAGAGGTTCATGGCTCTTTTTGCTGGAATTTCAGGTTCAGACATAACTTTTTAATAAAAGTGAACTAGTAGCATCAAATTTGTCAAAAAGGAATAGTGATGAATATCTAGATTTTAACCTATGGTTTGGGTTCGATGGTTTAAATTGGCTTTTGAAGTGAGCAGATAATCAAATCATAGTGCTTGCTGGGGTTTAGAAAATTCAGAAATCAAACGATTTGTAAGCTGTATAGATTGGTAAAGTAAATGATAACAAAAATGGCCACGGTGAAATTTAAAGGATTAATACTTTAGGAGGAAGCAAATAATTAGGAGATATTCAAAAGCATTTGAGAGATTTGAGAACTGAAAGATGATTGCAAAATTATTGTGAATTGGCAACAGCCGTTTATAACTTAGATGAGAATGACAGATACCTTATCCATGAACCAGTAACCAATGGTTGGCATGTACTGTGTCAAGTACATAACTAGCAGTACGGGCTGCAAGGCAGAGCACAACAATTCATTAGAACTTTGTGGCATTAGGGGTAAAAAATGGAACTCCTCCGCTTCCAAAGAACAAAAGAGAGAACTGAAAAAATTGATGTAATTCCACAATCTAGAGACTGCTATTTAAACAGATTTAATGGATGTCTGATAGAAAAGCTAGCACTAGAAGCATGAAAAAATCTGAGTTCATGGTTAAACACTTCTGCAAGAAAATTACCTGATACGATATCCAAGCCTCTTTTAGCCCATGAGTTGCTGCAACAATTGTTAGCTCAGCACATCTTTCTGATGACACACGCTTCTGTCAACACAGAGTACTTAAACGACGGACATGGAATAAGCTCATAGACAAAATATGGGCACAAACTATCAATACAGAAAATAGCCAGATATTCTATCCCTGATTATTTGACAGTGAAATTCGTCATGCATTTGTTCCAGGATGATTCTAATCAGTGATTCAGTATACAAAATAACCAAACAGCAAGGCCTTCATACAAGATGAAGGACTGAAGCATAGAATACAAAAAAGAAGACTCATCATACACTAATTTTTACTCCTTCCGACTATACTATTATTACATATAGCAATTTCTATTGATCTCAAGTTTACATCCATCTAAAGCACAAGAATCAGATGTTGAATATATCTTTGTTAAACCAACTATAATTCCTACACTCAACTCACTTGACAGGAGGCATAACTCTTAGAATCTAAATCCCATGGAGGAAAACTGCTGATAGATTGCCCAGGCTTCATCCATCAAAGGGACACAAGTTCTCCCTCTGCATTTCTGCCTCTTCCAGCATGTAGGCATTATTGATGCGAAAATCTTTCAAATATGCTCAACATTCTTCCCTCACATCATGTCCTCCATGTCTGTCAATGTAAGGTCTAGCAATACTTTGATGTCTTGATAGTTTGCCACCATGATGAGATCGAAAAAGGGTTTCTTTTTCCACCATCACAAACTCAGAGTACCATCACTAAAGCCCCGTGTTAGGGAAGAGATCCTCCACTGCCATAAAGGTCATGGATTTGTTCTGCCAGAAGTACCTGACCTTGGCAAGGATCAGGCTGATGGCATTGAGGAAAGGTCACACTCATTCTCAATAGCATTCTTGATGATCCAGGACTGTGTCACCATGACCAGGCATGTACAACAAGCTAAGCTCAAATGAGTAGGTTTAGCTGTAGTGTGGCCTAAACTTGTTTTCTAATTGAGCTGACCCCAAGCCAGCTCATTTAATTACAAGCCAAATTCCAGCTGTTTATGAACAGCTTGTTTAAGAGATTTGGAGCCATGTCCTTCATGTTTCAGCTATTTCTGAAAGTCATATCTCAATTCATGTAATTAAATTCGTCTTTTCATGTAAATTATGCTAGTCTATAAAAAATAAAATTTAAATAGATTTTTATTGATAATTAATAACTGTGTACAATACATTCATTTTTGTTTTATCTATATTTTCAGCTTAATTGAGGCAAGCTTGTGCAAGCAACGCCCAGCTCAGGCTTGCTCATTTACTAACCAGGCAAGACTGCAAATTATGGGCTCAACATTAGCTGCTCATGTATGGCTCTCTCATTTAACAACCCACCACGACCTTCTCCACCTTGGGTATCTTAGCAATAAAGTTCCTCACCATAATCATTTTCTTTCAGCCATCATCTAAGGAAGCCTCCAGAGAGAAGAACAAACAAACACAGGAGAGGAGAAAGAAGAAACCTTCAAAAGAGAATAAACCCAAGCCTTCATCAATCACTTTGAGAGACAGGGAACCTAAGAATATAGCCAGGTGAAGAGAAGGTTATGATGTACATATATGTAGATTGTAGATATTCCTTTTTGTTCCTTAAGATATTCATACCTAAATCAAATTACATCCATCTTTGAAGTGATTTTATAGACTGCCGGAGTACAAGATCCAATATTGGACAGGACTAGGCCAAAGAAGGGGCTAGTCAGTAAAGGCTGAAAAAAAAATTAATGTCCCTCAACAATTACCATTAGATAAGAAAGAAAACTTCAGTAATGACACCACCTGCATCCCCAATCCTCAACCATCAGCTTAAGTGCTCTCTCTTATATATATATATATTATATATATCTTCCCCCCCCCCCCCACCCCCCCCCCCCACCCCGAAAACTAAGTAAATGATTTTTTACTTACTCAAAGAAAATAATTTAACAAAACATGGGACCCTCTTGAATGGATGTGAGCTATTTAGCCTAAAGGAATGAATATAATGCGAGAGGATCCAAACTTGACAATCTAACTAGACTCAGATTTTCAAAGAGAAGAGAATCGGTAGAGTTGTACAAATATCTTTCAGATTGATCTGAATTTAGGAATTCTAAATTCAAATTAGGAAAGACAAGATTCTAACAATTACTTCTCTAACAGATAAAAACCATATGTTGCCAAGGAAATTCTTTCACTTCCTTTTTTTCCCTCCCCCTCAAATCAAAAGGTGATGGAGATACCGCTCATCTCTTTGAGATCACCATCATCTTGCCTTGGGACAAATACATTCATGGTCATCCGATCAATTCCCATAGAAAGGACTCCACTGGCCTCAATCAAGATGGCAGGAGCTACCCCCAGTGGAACAATAAGTCCCGTTGGAGTTTCTGCCCTTGGCACAGTCAATCTTCATGGAGATGCACTGCAAAACATGGCAGGACATAAAGAGGGTGGGGGCTGCCAGCATTCTGATATTGAACTTCCATGTTGAATATTTGCCCAATGGGTACTTTTTTTTGCTAGAGTTATCAGCTGAGGGAAAAGAGAAGTGCAATGAGAAGGTTAATCATTCAGATTAGGATGGATGTTTTGAAGGAGTTATGAGCTGTCAGCGTGTCAGTATGGGAAGAAGCTATGAGCAAATGGCAGTTGGGTACCTTAAGTCTACTAATCTAGAGCGTAAGAAGGTGAGAGTTTAGGTTCAAGGGCTAGCAAAATTGGAAGTTTAAGCTTAAGGTTTTCTTTAATTTGCTCAGAGAAAGTCTAAGCTAAGAATAAGGTAAAATATTGAAATCACAATCAAAAGTAAGATCCTAATCTTCCTAGATTTTGGACAGCAAAAAGAACTTATTGAAAGATTCTTAAGTGACCTACATGAACAGAGATAACCATGGATTTAAAATCAAGGTTATTATGAAATGCAAAATAGGGCTTTAGAAAACTCGAATATTCAGAGAAGCAAGTATGTTGAGGTCCTTAGAAGTGAGATAAATAAACATTCTGCAATGTGAGCAACATTTGCAGTGGCCTTGTTCCTAGGATTTAAGGTAACTACCTGCTTAAATGATTGCACTCTATCATTTTTCATAGCTTTCCTAGAATGCTCTCTTTCCCAATCACTAAGAACAACCGATTGGTTTAGGCTGCAACATGGTTTATCTCACTTAAAATGCCTGTGGATTCTTTATGGTTTCAAATTGGCATATAGATAAAGCTTTAAAATCCTGGCAACAACCATGGCATGAATGAATACAAGCATGCATTCCTCTGATTAAAAATGGTAAAAAAAGAGACTCGGCCAGGGAATGCCATACTGTACCGAACCGAGTGGTACAAGGCAAACCATTTCATACCAATTTGATATCAATACATAGTACGGAGGGCATACCAACAATTGGTACACCAAACCAGCCCCTATACCGGGTGTAGTAACATAATGATAGGGTGGCACTGGTACAAGACCTGGTTCCAAGATGGTGTACCTTGGACTTGGATCTAATTTAAAACTCTGCAGACATGCTTCAATAAAATGAAAATAGAAAAGCCAGGACTTAAGCAACCAACCTCAGAAGAACCACTTTGGCCAGATGTGCTTGCTCCAGAAACTTTTGATGTTTCTATGGGTCCAGGACAAACAATGGTGACCTTTATGCCTTTCTGACATAGCTATAATCAAGAAATATCATAAGAGGTAAGATAATAAGCTTGCAATAAAACTATCAAGAAAAAATCCATAAACTAAGCATGTCATAAATGAAATTCAAACAACTTGAGGGGATAATAAACTTTAGTGAGACATAGTTAAATATAAATCCAGATGTTGCAGTAACATTACTCATGTTGTAAATCAATTTAGAAAGGTAGATGCTCAGATACTGGAAGGAAACAGCAGACTGGAACAAAGAAAGTAAAACATGTTGCATGGAAATTCTGGCAAAAAATTAGAAAAAAAAAAAGAAAGAAAACTGAGGTTGCAGCTGTTAGATCTAACCAAACAATTGATCCATAGGAATAATACCTCAGAACGCAGAGTATGAAAATATCCATTTAGAGCATGCTTAGAAGCAGAGTACATAGCCTGACCTGGTGCAGGACACTTTCCAGCTGCACTGCTCATCTGCAACTAATATGTAGTTAGAAACCAAAAGGGACTTGATATTAAAAGTCACTGCAAGGTCCAGACTCCAGACTATGAGATTCATTTTTCATCATACCACGATAAAATGACCTCTCCCTCTTTTCAACATAGAAGGTGCCAGTAGACGAGTAAGACTTATTGTTCCCAAGACATTTATATTCAAAGTGGCCTGCAGAAACATATACACAAGTATTGTATTCTAGAGTACACACAGAAAACATAAGAACATAAAGCAGTACTGATATACCTGAAGACCTTCCTCAGTTTCTTCAACAGCTTTTCTCTTCTACAACCAGATAAGTAAACAAGATGACGAGAATTAGAATGTGATAATTCTCTTGGACTGTTAAATGTGCATCTTATGGCATTACTGGAAGTGGACATCATGTACTAAATTTGACAGATTAAGTCTTCTTTTAGATATATACAAAATGATCCACCATGTGCTTGACCAGAACAATTTGTAACAGAAATATAAAATTTAAAAAAAAAAAGTAAAAATAGAAAAAATAAAGAGAGCTATACTTACGGGGCGTTCAAAGGCTGCATTGTGAACCATATAATCTACACCAGCACCAGAAAATAAGGATTCTGCCTTCTGTACTGCTTCTTTGAGGGACTCTTCACCAGATGACAAATCCAAAGGCAAAACTTCAACTCTACCAGGTGAATATTTACCTTTACCAAGCAAGCAAAAGAGGAAACCACAAGGATAAATTTAAGCCCTGATCATGCAGATACTTCTTAAACTCATGTTTGCACATTGATCCTTTAATTAGATAGCAAGGTGATAACCTTTGATTTCTTTCAAAGAAACTTACTGGTAAGTTCATTTTTGACCCGTTCAAGTTCCATGGTATTGCGAGCAGAAAGTATAACCTTTGCTCCTAAATTCACAAATTGCCTTGCAAGAATCTCCCCTGAAATGCAAGAGACATGCCTCATTTATCTATCTGGCACCAGAAAAAGGTCACTTCAGAGTTCAAATATTCGATCAGAACACTTAAACCCACTAGGGTGAGTATTAACATAGACCCATGATTTTAAAAGCTCATATATGGAAAGTCCCCGAATTTTTTCATAATACTGTTGCTAATGATGCCTCCAAGCATTGTAACATAGAACTTTACATATACGGATATACCCACCATTAATCCACCAAAACACCACGCACCCCAAACCTATACCATAAATTCCCCTGGAGAATTTTAGTTGTCATCCATACGATACACAAAACATAAGGAGAAAACAACAAGCAGCCTAAAGATTATTTTAGCTCTATCGCAAGGTGGTTAGAATGAGTTATGAGGGTTCCTTTGGTACCTTAACCCCCAAAAGGTAATACTGTATAAATTTTAATTACACTTCAGTTTTATGCAATCATATATCGATCCCCACTGCAACCATATACTGATCCCCACTATCTTCCTATGTGGTTTTATTATGCAAAGTTGTTGCATTTCATTTACTCTTTCTTGAAGCAAAATAAATATGGAAGTGTTTGTCACTTCTAGATGGGTGCACCTATTTTACATGGCCTTTTCCATTTCCAGCAAGTCAGTTTTCCTGCAGCTCTTAATCAATTATATGTTTCTCAAAATCTGTAGCACTCTGTATCTTATAGAATGGCAGTAATTATCACACAGAAACTGATGTTGAAGAGCTATAAGCAAAAACAAAAGATTCTCATGGTTTTTCTAGCAAAAAATGGTGATTGGGTCAAAGTCTTCAAGTGTTCAAACTTCAAATTGCTTAGCACTTTGTTGAAGATGATAAATGGATGTATTTAAATTGCCCCATCACTATCATATATCAAAATGACATAGAAATAGATCATATCTGAGAATAACAACTATTTAACTGAATTATTGCAGAATGTTCAAGAAGGTTCCATCATCTGACCTTAAAGGATGATAGACTATAATGTGCATGATTCACCATGAAGTTCTATATGATGCATGGCCATGGGTGCAAGCTAAAAATGTGACATGATGTGGATCTGTCAATGCACCAAAATTTGTAAAAGTAGGATATGATAGAACCAGTATAAGATCATGAATCTAAATGTATTTTTATGCATTTATGCATAAAAGAGGACCCACAAAGCATGATGCACCATCCAACTAGCATCGTCCATACTTTACATGACAATATCAACTTCCACAAACTCATCTTTTAGTCATCATTCATATCCATAAACCCCAACCCATTCTAGACACCATAATGGGAACATCATAGACTCCAAAGTTAGTCAATCATTGTTAAAACGTTGAGACTTATTTAAAAGAAAGAGTTAGAAAGAAAAGTCCTCTCCCTCATTTCTAAAGGAGCTCAAGCATATCTAGTTATAGCAAGAGCTCCTTTAATTTTCAAAAATAGGATTTACACCATAAGTAACGGACAAATATCCCAAAAGTATCTAATGACTATCAATATCTGATATCCCAAAATTGTCCAATATGAAATATTATATGCAATTTAAAGTATAGGTAGTCCCTAATTCAGTTTCTAAATGGAGTTTTCTATAATTTCATAAATGATAAGGAGCAAGAAGCATCATTTGAAAAGTTTAGTTGCCAAGACTCATATATCCAATTACAAATGTAGCAAAGTTGGGAAAGAAGGAAGTCATATTGTATAATGTTGAGGATATATAAAAAGTAGCCCCTTGATGAAGATGGACACTCGTGCTAAATTTGTTAGTTCAATAGAATCATTCTGTTGACATGTATGAACTTATTTTGTATTGATACATCCAAAGAATAAGCTAACTGGCTTCTAATTAATAAATATGCAACTAAGAAGACCTTCTGGGAAAACATAATACCTCTTCTAAAATAAATTGAAAACAAAGTTTTGCACCAGCAGAAGAGAACGGATTCCAATTTGCAAAAATCAAATAAATTTACATAACTGCCTCACAGAGAAGGCCATTACAATAACAATAAGAGTGTTAAATCTACATGCAGTTTTATGATCGATGGGGTTATAAAACTGGAATGCAAAAGTGCAATTACAATAACAATACAAGTACAGAATACAGATGAACCTAAATACATAAGTTATGTAGCTGTCTGGAACAATTTGACAATTACAAACAACAGCTGTCACAATCACAGATAGAAGCAAGAACATTCTTAAAAGGCATGCAGTTTAATAAAACTCATGACAGAGAATCTAGTATGATTAATACAAGTACAACACCAACAATACGATATTGTGGTAGCAGCAGATTCCGAATGCATGAAAATTGAAGAGGATCAATACAAAGCACAGACTCGTAACGAAAAAAACTTAAAGAAGACAAGTTGCTCACCAATTCCACGGCTTGCACCCGTAATCCAAACAACCTAAACACCATCAACCATAGTTCTACTACTAATCAGAAACACAAATGAATATTCTAAATCCAACGGAAATTGAGGACTAAGCTAGCAACCAAGAGAGTCACTGAGGACATGATTACCTTGCCCTCCACTTTTTCTCGTTTCGCTGGGCCTCTTGACATCAGAGTGAAATCGCCTACAGCGCCAAAATTACATACAAAGATTCATTTTTTTAATGCAGAGAGAACATATCAATCCTATTCTTGAAACATGGAATGCCGGAAAGAAGGGAGGAGGAGTGGGAGAATGGAGTTAGGGCTTGGGGAATTCTACACTCACCATCGGCGGTGGCGAATTTAAAGAGAGAGCTGCGATCACGGTGAAGAAGAAGGCGCCCAGGACCAGGACCAACATCTTCCTCTCTCTCCCTCTCTCTCTCGGCTGTAGTCTTTGGTCGGGAGTTGAAAGGAGGGGAGATTTCTAATTGATTGCAAGGATAAAGTCGTTGTCCTGGCCGGCGGCGTGCGGGTTTTTTTTTTAAAATATTATTTTTAATATTTTATTTTTCAAATTAACGCCGTTTCGGTTTTATTTATCGATTTAGATGTACGATCATTAAAAAAAAAAAATTTGAAATCACGGTCTTACCCGTGATTTCAAATAAAAAAATAATTTAGAAATCACAGGAAGAACCCGTGATTTCATTTTTTTTTTTATAATAATAACCGTATACCTGAATCGGTAGATAAAATCGAAACGCCCGTTGATTTGAAAAATAAATATTAAAAAACAATATTTTTTAAAAAAAATCCCTTATGAGACGGTTCCTTTTTATTTTTTGTCCCGCTCCCTGCTAATGCACGCCGCCAAGGGCACATCAGTTTGAAGTTTTTTTTAAAATATTTTTTTATTTGACATTTACGGAGGTGGGGCAATCCCAAATTTATTTAAAATTAATAAAATAATTAAAAATTAGAAAAATAATAAATAATTATAATATGATATTATAATAATATATTATGATATATTTTATATTATAATAAATATCTTATATTCTAAAATATAATAAATATAATATAATTTATTAAATTATAATATATATATAATATAATATATTTGTTGATGTACGTATATTGAACATGATGATGGTGGTGTTGCGTCAAGTACCGTCGATGCAGCACAACAGAACGAGTGGCCAGACCGGCAATCGAACAGGTACCGTCCTGATAGCCAGACTGGCTATCGGATCAGAAACCGGACTGGTGGCCGGACTGGCAATCGAATCGGTAGTTGGATTGGCAGTCGGACCGACTATCGAATCGGCACCGACCTAGTTTTTGAACTGACTGTCAGACCGGGGCTAGAGCCGTGTAAGCCTTTGAACTGACTGTCAACCGTGGCTAGAGCCGTGTAAGCTCAGGTAGGCAACCCAATAGGGGGGTGGATTGAACTTTTAAAAAATTTTTGTACTATTTGCAAAGTGTGAACTAAAGCAAGTATGTGCTAATACAATTCAAGTGCTTGTGTATTTCAAATAAATACAGCGGAAATAAAGAAATAAAAGCACAAGAAGAATAATCACACAAACACAAAGGTTTATAGTGGTTCGGTGCACTCCAAGGCACCTACATTCACTCCCCAAGATCTCCTTGGAAATTCTACTATAATCTCACGATTACAGTCAACTTGTTTTCCGGGCTCACAAGTCAAAACCCTTGGTTTTCACGGGCTAACCAAAATCCCTTGGTTTTCCAGGCTAACAAAAAACCTTGATGTTTTGCGGGCTCACCAACAACCTACCTTGATTTTGCGGGCTAACCAAGAACCTAGTTGGTTTTATGGGCTAACCAACAACCCACCTTGTTTTGTCTTCGGGCTCACAAGTCAAAACCCTAGTTGGTTTTTACCACATAGGCTCACCAACAACCTTTTATGGTTTTCACTAGGCTCACCACCAACCTAGATACAAGAAATGAAGAATGAAAATAAAAGCTTTCTTACAAAGCAAATTTTTGGTTGAAGCACATTGATTGTTGATGTTGAGCTTGTCTCCATGTTGTAGAAGCTTCAATGGATGCTTGATCATGTTGCTCTTGGAAGCTCCCTCTCCTCTTTGAATTCTTGGTGGCTCAACACTCAACAAATTGGATCCTCAAAATATCCTTCACATATTTTCACTTGTAAATCAAAGGATTTATCTTTCAAACCATGGATCCTCTTCCCTCTTCTTCTCCCTTGCTTTTCCAAGTGTTTAAATAGCCCTCAAAACCTTATTTGACCGTTTATGATCGTTGGAGGACGAATTATAGCCGTTGGAGCCAAGTTGGAGAAGTTCTGTAGCCCAAAAAACTAACCGTTACTGTTCAAGTGTCGACACTTCGCCTCCAGGTATCGACACTTCAGTTTCAAGTGTCGACACTTCATTCTCCAGGTATCGACACTTTAGCTCCAGGTGTCGATACTTGACTGAAAGTGCTTTCTGAAATTTTCTGTTTGTCTCAGGCCTTGATCGACACTTCACTCTTCAGTGTCGACACTTGATCCTCAGGTTTTGACACTTGCTTTCCAGGTGTCGACACTTCATCTGTGCCAAGCTGAATTTTCTTCAAATTTCACTTCTTTGAGTACCTATAACTGATTTATACACTTACTTACGCATAATTAGTACTCAAATAACTTAAGTGTTTTGTCATAATCAAAATCAGAGTCAACAATCTCCTCCTTTTTGATGATGACAAAACCTTAAATATATAAACAATGTAAGCTCAAAATAAATATAACATGCTCCAAAAGATTAATAATAAGAATAGAGCAATGAAGCAATGAAAATATTGAGCTCCCCATCAAAATATGATCCAAAATATTTTTCAAAAGCTCCCCCTCAACATATGATTTCTAAAATATTTTTCAAAGTTTTTCAAAATATTCGAACTTTCAAATTTTCAATTCGGGCTGTCATGATCTTTAACTCAAAATCGTTAGATTTTCAATCAGAGCACCGAGCTCTGATACCAATTGTAGGCTCAGGTAGGTAACCCAAGAGGGAGGGTGAATTAGACTTTTAAAAAACTTTTGTACTATTTGCAAAGTGTGAACTAAAGCAAGTATGTGCTAATGCAATTCAAATGCTCGTGTATTTCAAAAAATGCAGCGGAAATAAGAAATAAAAGCATAAGAAGAACAATCACACAAACACAAAAGTTTATAATGGTTCGTGCACTCCAAGGCACCTACATCCACTCCCCAAAATCCCTTTTGGAATTCTACTATAATTTCACGATTACAGTCAACTTGTTTTCCGGGCTCACAAGTCAAAACCCTTGGTTTTCACGGGCTAACCAAAAATCCCTTGGTTTTCCAGGCCAACCAAAACCTTGATGGTTTTGCGGGCTCACCAACAACCTACCTTGGTTTTGCAAGCTAATCAAGAACCTAGTTGGTTTTATGGACTAAACAACACCCAACTTGTTTTGTCTTCGGCTCACAAGTCAAAACCCTAGTTGGTTTTTTACCACATAGGCTCATCAACAACCTTTTATGGTTTTCACTAGGCTCACCACCAACCTAGATACAAGAAATGAAGAATGAAAATAAAAAGCTTTCTTACAAAGCAAATTTTTGGTTGAAGCACGTTGATTGTTGATGTTGAGCTTGTCTCCATGTTGTAGAAGCTTCAATGGATGCTTGATCATGTTGCTCTTTGAAGCTCCCTCTCCTCTTTGAATTCTTGGTGGCTCAACACTCAACAAATTGGATCATCAAAATATCCTTCACATATTTTCACTTGGAAATCAAATGATTTATCTTTCAAACCATGGATCCTCTTCCCTCTTCTTCTCCCTTGCTTCTCCAAGTGTTTAAATAGCCCTCCAAACCTTATGTGACCGTTTATGATCATTGGAGGACGAATTATAGCCGTTGGAGCCAAGTTGGAAAAGTTCTACAGTCCAGAAAACTAGACGTTACTGTTCAAGTGTCGACACTTCAGTTTCAAGTGTCGACACTTCATTCTCTAGGTGTCGACACTTCAGCTCCAGGTGTCGACACTTGACTGAAAGTGCTTTCTGAAGTTTTCTGTTTGTCTCAGGCCTTGAATCGACACTTCACTCTTCAAGTGTCGATACTTGATCCTCAGGTATCGACACTTGCTTCCCAGGTGTCGACACTTCATCTGTGCCAAGCTGAATTTTCTTCAAATTTCACTTCTTTGAGTACCTATAACTGATTTATACACTTAACGCACAATTAGTACTCAAATATACTTAAGTGTTTTGTCATAATCAAAATCAGAGTCAACAAGCTGAACTGGCTATCAGATCAATGATCAAAGCCAGACTAGCTATCAGACTGGTGGTCGAATCGATGACCGAATTAGTACTGACCTGGCGGTTGGACTAGTGGCTAGACTGGCAACCAGATTAATTGCCAGTTCGGCTGCTAGGTGGTGCTAGTCTGATCACCGATCCAATCGTCAATCCGGCCATCGATTTGATTGCTAATCCGACCACCAATCCGACTCCTGGTTTGATAGCCAGTCTAGCTGCCAGGACGATACCTGTCTGATCGCCAATCTGGCCACTCATTCCGTTGTATTATGTCAACGGTACTTGACGTAACCACCACCACCATATTTGGTATACGTACATCAATAAATATACTATATTATAATATTTAATATATAATTTAATAAATTATAATATATTTATTATATTTTAGAATATAAATATTTATTATAATATAAAATATATCATAAGTATTATTATAATATCATTTTTTAATTTTTTAAAATTTTTTAAAATTTTTATTATTATTATTTTTTATTAAAATTTAAAATTAAAAAAAAATTATATAAAGAAATTATAGATCGTACCTGTGATTTTTCATTGAAATTACAAATATAATTAAATAGAAAATCATGGATTATACCTATGATTTTTTTTAAAAAAAAATTAACCGTATCTTCCATCTCACCGCAAATATCTAGTTTCATAAATAAAGTTAGGATGGCCCCACCTCCATAAATATTGAATAAAAAATAATATTTAAAAAAAAAAACTCCATCAGTTTAGGGATCCATGCACTAACGGTCTCTTATCACGATCGTTACAGAAGTTTACGACACCTCCTGTTATTTTATATAGTAATGGAAAAAATTAATCATCATTGTAATTTGTTATTTTCAATATAAAATAATAATTTATTATTTCAAATATAAATTATTCTACGTCTAAATGATAGTTCTCCTAGAATAGTTATAGCTCCGGTATCCTCACACCTCATGTTTGAGATATGATGCCATGGCCAACTTGAATTTCTAGAGCTCGAACGTGAAATTTCTTTCAAAGAAAGTAGTTATGCTGGTTGCCCCTCTTCCATTCTTTTTACTTATAAAAATATAATAATTTTATTATTTTTATTTTACTTGCATTTTTTTATCACATAAAACATTAGTTTTAAAATCAAACTTTTGTATTAAATTTTTATTAAAATATTTTTTCATTCAATAGAAAGGGTAGGGGAAGATAATGTTATTAACCATTATTTTCATTATAATGCTATTAAAATATTTATCATAATAGTTATTGTTCAAGTATTGAAATTTGAAATGCTACTTTTGAGACGAATAATGGCTGATTTTGAAAAGGGTCAGGTCATTGCATCGTGTTACGGCCGTAACGATGACGTGGCATGTCTCAGATTTCGCTGAACGTGATTCGAGCCACGTGGAGTTTTTCGGCAAAATCAGGCACGACTCCGTCTCGGCCGAAGTCGAGGTCGGTCCGGGCCTTCCTGCCGCTCCGCCGGGTGTCCCCAGGAGGGGTCCACCTCGGCCGAAGCCGGCGGCCTCCCCGTTCCCTCGCTAGGTGGCACCCTGAGACGGTCCCACCGAGGCCGAGGTCGAGCCGGGCCCCTCGCTCCTTCGCCAAGTGTCGACCGGAGACGGGACCACCTCGGCCGAAGTCGAGCGCCCCTCTGCCACTCCTCCGGGTGTCCACCCAGGAGGGTCCACCTCGGTCGAAGCCGGCGGCCTCCCCACTCCCTCGCTAGGTGGCACCCTAAGACGGTCCCATCGAGGTCGAGGTCGAGCCGGGCCCCTCGCTCCTTCGCCAGGTGTCGCCCGGAGACGGGACCCACCTCGGCCGAAGTCGAGCACCCCTCTGCCGCTCCGCCGGTGTCCACCCATGAGGGGTCCACCTCGGCCGAAGCCGGCGGCCTCCCCCGCTCCTCGCGAGGTGGCACCCTGAGACGGTCCCACCTCGGCCGAGGTCGAGCCGGGCCCCTCGCTCCTTCGCCAGGTGGCGTCCGGAGACGGAACCACCTCGGCCGAAGTCGGGCGCCCCTCTGCCACTCCGCCATGTGTCCACCCAGGAGGGGTCCACCTCGGTCAAAGCCGGCCTCCCTGCTCCCTCCCCAGGGCACCCTGAGACGGTCCCACCTCGGTCCGAGGCAGGCCAACTTGTGAGGAGAAGTTTCCAAGGAGCAAGAGCACGAGCTCCAAGATTGCCCCTCGAGCCGCGCGCGCCGCACCCCGAAGACAGCGCCCGTACGGTCGGCGGCAACACGCGGAACATCGCTTACATCGGCCCGACAGGTCCCGCAGTCGAGAAGCGAAGCCCTGACAAGACAGGGCCCAATAACGGACAGCGTCGGTGCCTGGGAAAGAGAGCGCTCACGCTCGCCCGAGGTCTGGTCAGCGGTCTTACCGGTGCCCCCCTCCCCTACTCTTTCCTTGCTGGGCTCGGCAAGCAAGGCCGGGAAGCCGCCTGGCTCTTTGATCCAGAATGGGAAAGGAAAGAAACGGAGGGGAGGAGGCAAAAGAGACAACGGAGCCTCCCGGGGCGAAAAACGAGAAGGTAACAGAGGAAATAAAAGAAAGGAGAGAATAGACGACAAGGTAAGCAAGAAACAAAGGCTGGAGTCTCGAGTCCAAGAGCAAGATCTGAGATCCCGAGAGGGGACCTTGGGCGTGAGCTCGGTGAAGGGACCCGGCCGGGTTTCTATTCTTTCTGGGACCTTTCTTGCTAGCATGATCTCTAAGTCTGGGACTCCTTCGGGGGCCTGTCTCAGAGACTCTGTTCCCTCTCGCCGTCTACTAACTTGACCGTCGGAGCTCCCTCGCCGGGATCCCCGGCCAGGATTTCTGACCTTGCCTTGCAGGTTCGATAAAGCCAGGAGACCCCATGGCGAGACGGTCTAGTCGGATCGGCGGCTCCGAAGCCACAGGCGCGGCGACGAGATCGGCAACAGATTAGCGCGCCAGGTAGGGGGGCAGGACAACCCCCCCGAGGGGAGCTAGCTTTCTGTGAACGAAGCGCGCTCTGACCATGGTGGTCACTCGTGGACGCGAAGCATCCACCACCGAGTAGGGGAGATTCCCTCCCCTCAGGGGCCCCCAGCCCGGAGAGGGAGCTTCCTGCCCCCTCCTCTTCCACCACAGCCGACGGCGGCGGACGGACCTCTCGGGCCGTCATCAAGCAGCTGCAGACCTTGACCACGGCAGTTCGACAGCTACAACATCAGCAGCGCTCCCTGGCCACACAGCCTCAACCAGGGACCCCCCGCAGCTCGGCTGCGGGCCGCTCGGGAGCCTGCGCTCCATCCAAGGCAGGCCGTCCCAATCGCGAGCAGTCTCCAATCCCCGTGAGAGCGATCAACTTCCGCGAAAAGAAACTACTCCGGTTCGACGAATCACGAGAGTCGATCCTCGGCCGATGAAGCCGAGACAGCGCGTCGTAGCAAGCGACGCCGAGGCAAGACCCTGCGCCAAGACCGATCGGCACCCCCTTCACCAGCAGCCTCGGTGGAAGATTCCACCGACGAGGCCATCATGTGCCAGGCCGAGGCGTCTGGAGGAGCACGAGCGCAAATTGGCGGAGTTCGCCCACCAATTTGCCGACCTGCAGAACTCCTCGGCGGACCCGGCGGGCTACGACTCCCGTCCACCCTTTTCTGAAGAAATCTAGGTGGAGCCGATTCCGAGCCGGTTCCGCATGCCGCAGGTGGATCCCTATGACGGGACCACCGACCTTCTGGACCATCTGGAGAGCTACAAGGCCCTCATGAGGATCCAGGGGGCCACGGACGCTCTTTTGTGCATTGCCTTCCCCGCTACCCTCCTGAAGGTCGCTCGAGTCTGGTTTACCCCCTCGAGCCCGGATCTATTTGCTCCTTCCATCAGTTGGAAAGAAAATTTGTGGCGCATTTCGAAGCTTGTCGGAAGGTGCCGAGAGAGGTGGATAGCCTCTTCTCTATCCGCCAGCAGGACCAGGAGCTGCTTCGAGACTACATCACCCAGTTCAAGACCGCTGCCCTGGAGATCTATAGCCTGGACGAGCCCGTTGCCATGCTGGC
Source organism: Areca catechu (assembly GCA_021397845.1). Lineage (NCBI taxonomy): Eukaryota > Viridiplantae > Streptophyta > Magnoliopsida > Arecales > Arecaceae > Areca > Areca catechu. Next base: position 131,734,526 of record CM038044.1, on the reverse strand, counting down.
TTTAAAGCGCGGGCTCAAGACGTCCCGCCTGACCTATTCCCTGGACAAAAAACCCCCCAGGATGTACTCCGAGCTCCTCCTCCGTGCCCACAAGTACATCCGAGCGGAGGAGGCCGACCGCACCCGCCGAGAGCTAGACGGGAAGACTTTGAAGAAGCCGGCCCCGAGGGACATTCCAGGAGCCCAGAGGCCCAGACCATCTGCCGACCCTCGCCCGAATCCAAGGTTAAAGGGTGAGGCCACCCCGGAGCGAAGGTTCACCCCCTCTCCTCGCTTCCCGAACGAAGATCCTCATGGAAATTGAGGGCAAGCACTACCTCCGCCGACCTCCTCCTCAGAACCCAAGAGGCACCCGAGACAAGTCGAAGTACTGCCAGTTCCACCGCGAGCACGGCCATGACACGGAGGAGTGTCGCAACCTGAGGCGGGAAATCGAGGAGATGATCAAAAGAGGCTACCTCAGGAAGTTCATCAGGAACGAGGTCCCGACGGAGGGACAGCCGCTCGCGGCCTTACCCCCGGTTCCCGCAATCGACAACCGTCCGACGGAGAAGCCAGTGGGCATGATCTCTTGTGGAATCGGGCGGGCGATGAAGAGAGCCCGGGAGGTCGGGAACTCGGAGGATGTACCCCCTCCTGAGAAGGGGAGTGGAAACAAAAGTGTAAATAACGATGCTGTGGTGGTCGAGATGACCATCGCGAAGCATCCTGTACATCGAATTATGGTAGATAGTGGAAGCTCCGCTGACGTGCTTTTTTATGATGCTTTCTCCCGAATGAATCTGTCCCATGATCGGCTAAGGCCGGTGCACACCCCCTGGTAGGCTTTACCGGGGACTCGATGGGGGTCGAAGGGGAGATCACTCTCCCGGTCACCGCTGGATCCCCACCTCGGCAAACTATAGTCATGATGATGTTTACCGTCGTCAAGCTTCCTTCGCCTTACAACGCGATCCTCGGGCGTCCGGGGCTCAACCAACTGGACGCCATGATTTCTACGAAGCGGTTGCTAGTGCAATTCCCCACAGCCTCCGGACTTGGGGTGATGAGGGGGACGACCCAGCCAGTCCCGCATTGCCTTCAGACGGTCCCAGGTGCCCGGGGTGCCGAGCTCGCCCCCGACATCGACGACCTCGACCTAAGGGAGAAGGAACCCAGGGGAGGGCCCGTAGAGCGCCTGTTGACTTATCCCCTCGGTTCGGACCCTCTGAAGACGGTGCAGGTGGGGCCCAACTCCTAGAGGAGAACGGACCCGCCTGCTGGAATTCCTCCGATCGAACGCGGACGTGTTTGCCTGGTCTGCTGCCGACATGCCGGGCATTCCCCTCGAGGTCATTACGCACAAGCTGAACATGGACCCGAGGTGCCGCCCGGTCCGCCAGAAGAAGAGGAGCTTCGCCGCGGAGAGGCAGAGGGCCATCAACGAAGAGTTGGAGAAACTCCTCGCCGCCGGCTTCGTGCGGGAGGTTTAGTATCCCAGCTGGCTGGCGAATGTGGTAATGGTGAAGAAGAGTAGTGGTAAGTGGAGGATCTGTGTGGACTACACCAACCTCAACCGAGCCTGCTCAAAGGATAGCTTCCCTCTTCCAAAGATTGACCAGTTGATGACACCACCTCGGGGCATCGACTCCTGTCTTTCATGGGCGCTTTCTCCGGGTACAACCATATCCGAATGAACCCGGAGGATGAAGAGCACACTGCCTTCGTCACCGATCGTGCGGAACTTTCTATTACAGGATGATGCCGTTTGGCCTCAAGAATGCCAGGGCCACGTACCAGCGACTGGTCAACAAAGTCTTTAAGGACCAGATCGGCCGCAACATGCAGGTGTACGTGGACGACATGCTGGTGATGAGCAAGCCCCTATCGGATCATGTTGCTGACCTGGCGGAGACCTTCGGCAACCTCCGACTTCATCAGATGAAGTTAAACCCGACGAAGTGCGCCTTCAGTGTCTCCGCCGGGAAATTCCTGGGGTTCATGGTAACCCAAAGAGGGATCGAAGCCAACCCGGAGAAGGTCCAGGCCATCCTGGACATGGAGCAGCCCGTCTCCAAGAAGCAGGTGCAACGACTCACCGGCCGGATAGCCACCCTGAGCCAGTTCATCTCCAGGTCGGCCGACCGCTGTCGACCCTTTTTCAAAGTGCTGGGAAAGATGAATGACTTTGCCTGGACTGAGGAGTGCCAGGAGTGTTTTTGAAGAGTTGAAGAAGATGCTTGCATCACCCCCACTACTTTCCAGGCTCGAAGAAGGAGAGGAGCTCATCCTCTACCTGGCGGTCACCCCGGAGGTCGTTAGCTCGGTCCTAGTTCGGACCGATGACCAGGGAGTCCAACGGTCGGTGTACTACACCAGCAAACTTTTCCGCGATGCGGAGCTCAGGTATTCCCGGTCCGAAAAGCTCATTTTTTGCGTTAATAGTATCTGCTCAGTGTCTCAGGCCCTATTTCCAAGCGCATCCCATTGCCGTCCTGACTGATCAGCCGCTGAAAGCGATACTCAGCCGACCCGATACATCGGGGCGATTGGCGAAGTGGGCACTCAAGCTCAGCGAGTTCGACATCGCTTACAGGCCAAGGTCGGCCATGAAAGCGCAAGTACTAGCCGACTTCTTGGTCGAGTGCGCAGGCTTGGGCAAGGAGCCCGAGGAGGACTCCCCGCACCAGCAATTGAAACCGGGCCCCGAGGAGCCCAAAGAGGATGCGTGGATCCTTCATGTAGATGGAGCCTCGAACTCCGGCGGGAGCGGAGCTGGACTCATTCTCGCCAACAGCAGTGGGGTCGTCGCCGAATGCGCACTCCGGTTCCAGTTCGCCACAACCAATAACCAGGCAGAATACGAAGCGCTCCTCACCGCTAAGAGTCTCCCGCGAGCTAGGCGTAGCCAACCTCAAAGCCTTCACTGACTATCAGCTGGTGGCCGGACAGATCTCGGAGAGTATGCTGCGCACGATCCTCAAATGGTGAAGTATTTGGCTTGTCAAAACGAGCGCAGCCGAATTCCGGCGCTTCAGCATCTTCCATATCCCCCGCGGGGAAAATGTCCGTGCGGACACTCTCTCTCGGCTGGCGACCCTACCGGACTCGATGCTGGGTCGCGCTCATGTAGCGCCTCAAGGCCCCGAGCTACGAGATCCCGATGGAGATCCAACAGGTCAGCCGTGAGCCCAGCTGGATGGATATACGCCGAGTACATAACCGGCGATACCTTGCCGGAGGACCGTGCAGCGGCCCGCCTTATTAAAAAGATGGTTGTACGGTTCGTCCTGATGGATGGGCAACTATATCGGAGGTCTTATTCCTATCCCCTCCTCAAGTGTCTGAGACCTGCGGAGCCTCACTCGTGCTCCAGGAAATCCATGAGGGCGTCTGCGGGAACCACGTGGGGGCAGAGCGCTAGCCTACAAAGCCCTCCGTCAAGGTTATTTCTGGGAGACAATGAAGGAGGACGCCGCCGATTTCGTGAAGAGGTGTGATCGTGCCAGCGGCACGCCGTGGTGCAGCGGCAGCCCTCCACTCCGCTCTCCCAGCTCTCGCTCCGTGGCCGTTCGCCCAATGGGGAATGGACCTCCTGGGACCATTTCCCCCGGCATCCGGATAACAAAAGTTCCTGATCGTGGCCATCGACTACTTCACGAAGTGGGTTAAGGCCGAACCCCTGGCGTGGATCACCGAGGCAAACGTCGCCAAGTTTTTCTGGAAGTCAATCATCTACCGTTTTGGCCTCCCCCACACCGTGATCACCGATAACGGGCGTCAGTTCGACTGCCGGGAGTTCGAAGAATTCTGCAGCGACCTCGGCATCCACCATCGCTTCACCTCGATGGCTCACCCACAGACGAATGGAGAAGCCGAGGTCACGAATAGGACCATTCTGCAAGGCCTCCGAACGAGGCTGGATCAGGCCAAGGGCAGGTGGGCAGAAGAGCTCCCAAGCATCCTGTGGGCATACCACACCACCCGAGGACGGCCACCAACGAGACCCCATTCAATCTCGTCTTCGGAGCCGAGGCGGTTATCCCGATTGAGCTCAGTCTACCCACCTTGCGTGTGGAGCAGTAGACGAAGCAGAGAATCCTGCTAGGATGATGCTCAACCTGGACCTTCTTGAAGAGACAAGGGACAAGGCTCGAGTCCGGATGGCGGCGTACAGGCAGCAAGTGGTCAGATACTACAATTCCCGGGTGCGACCAAAGTCTTTTCACCCCGGAGATCTGGTGCTCCCAACGCGCTGAAGCTTCTTAGCCATGGGAGTGCGGGAACTCTCCCCGAATTGGGAAGGCCCGTATAGGGTGGCGGAAGTGCTCCCTCAAGGGGCCTATTACCTGGAGGAGTTAGGAGGCTCCAGATTCCCTCGAACTTGGAACGCCTCAAACTTAAGGATGTATTATCAGTAATGTAAGGTTCCTCCAACCCCTGCAATAAAATTTCTTTACTTTAAACGCTTTTTCTCGTCTCGTAGGAAATCGGCGCCTGGCTCTGAGTTCGGCATACAAGGCTATGACCGGAGACCCAAGAAAGCGAGAAGTCCCGGACTTCGGTCTGGAAGACGGGGCAGAGCCCAGCTCGCCCAACGCGATCACGGAGAACAGCTCGGCAAGCCGCGCAAGGCTTGAACAAAGCCTGCGACCCCGGGGTTCAGTCCGAAAGTCCCGGACTTCGGTCTGGAAGGCGAGGCAGAGCCCAGCTCACCACGCGATCATGGAGAACAGCTCGGCAAGCCGCACAAGCTTGAACAAAGCCTGTGGCCCCGGGTTTCAGTCCGAAAGTCCCAGACTTCGGTCTGGAAGGCGGGGCAGAGCCCAGCTCGCCCACGCGATCACGGAGAATAGCTCGGCAAGCCGCGCAAGGCTTGAACAAAGCCTGCGGCCCCGGGGTTCAGTCTGGAAGTCCCGGACTTCGGTCTGGAAGGCGGACGGAGCACAGCTTGCCCACACGATCATGAAGGACGGCCCAGCAAGCCCGGAGGGCACGCGCGAGGTCTACTCTGCTGTCGCCCAATCCGGAAGCTCCGAACTTCGATCTGAACGCTGGATGGGACCCAGTCCACCCGCGGACTCAGCCCAGATCGAGCCGCAGGACCTCATCTCGATACTCGACAACAACACTTCAACAAGGCACAAAAAAAAAAGACAGATCGGGACTTAGCAAAATTAAGGCTTTCATTGCTTTGAAAAGGTTTCTACAACAAGGAGTCCCGACAGCCAGGAGTCCTTAGAAAAAAAAAAAAAAAGAAGGAAAAGAGAATACAACTGAAGGCCTAGTTCGGCGCGGTGGCGGGATCTTCAGGTTGGCGGCGCGCGCTCTCTCTCCTCGCCGTCGGTGACTGGTTGCTCGGAGGGCCGCTCTGGAACTGCAGTCGCATCGCCCACCACAGCTGGAGCCTTGCTGGTGGGCTCCTGCCTTCTACCCCCGAGCACCACCCGACTGAGGTCGAGCCTGTGGGTAGAAAGAGCCCACCTTCTCCCGGCACACCTGGAACCCCTTCAGAAAGGAGTCCACGGCAGCCTCCCGACCTCCGAGATGTACTCGTCGGAAGCCTGGAATCTCGGGACGGCCTCCTGCGCCTCCCCTTCGAGGCCTCCAGGAGCTCGTTGATGTAGGCGCTCCGCTCCTTGGCCGCGCTCCGCCTCCATCCGGGCCTCCTCCAGCTGGCATTCCAGTGACTACGACTGAGCTCGAAGACGAGCCCTCTCCGCCGCATCCTCCTCCAGGCGCCGCTGATTGGAGATCCTCTCCTCGGACAGAGAGGACTCCAGTTCCTTGACGCGCCCCTCGACGCGCGCCAGGTCTGATTGCAAGGCCTGGTTGCTCCCGTGCAGCTCGACCCCCTTCTCCATGAGGTCCTTCACATCAGCTGCGAGCTTGCCGAGCTTTTCCTCCTTCTCGGCATCTTTCTTAGCGTACCTGCGAGGAAATTCCTCAACAGGAGCACGTCGGTCCCCGATCTGCACGAGAAGTGAATTGGTCAGTAAAAGGTTAGCGGGAATTGCAAAAGAAAAGGATCCGAGCTCGGACTTACCGTGAAGAGCTGCGGAGGATCCTGAGCAAAGCGTCGGCGTAGTCCCTGCCACCCCCTCATTCGGCGGTCCCAGGAGGTGCAGGCGAACTCCATCACCTTCTCCGCGAGCCCTTGGTCGCGGTCCCGGAGTCATCGCCTCGAGATGGTCGGCGGCAGGGCAGAGAGATCGGCGGCCGAGCAACCACCCCCCCGGGCGGGACTGCCACCCGGTGTTGGCAGCTGGATTCCCGGCTGTGCCGTGGCGTAGCTGCGGTGGAAGCATGCCTACCCGGGAAGGAACCGGGCCTTCCTCTTCTGCGGCCCCGTCAGCGGATGACGGGGGCGGTCGGCACTCGGGCCCGAGGTGGCCTGGGCACGGGAGCTGCAACTGATGGACCAGGCGCGGGCACCGGCACGACCTCACCAGTCCTGGCTCGCCTCGGTACGGGCCCTCTTCGCCGCAGGCTCGTCTACCTCGGCGGTGTCCCTCTGAGCCGCGCCCTCCAAAAGGTTCTCCAGAGAAAACTTCATGCCTGCGATAGAAAGAAAGTCGGTCAGCCCGGTTAAAAGAAGAAGAAAAGAAGGGCGGAAAGGCGGAGTAAGAGAAAAGCTGAGCCTCACCCGGCTCCCGGATGGGACTGATCCCCGCCTCGAACAAGTTCTGCTCCGAGAGCAGGACATCGAGCGAGGGGACCACATCGCTTAGTAGCTGGGAGTAAGCCTCCTGGTCCGCCGGTTTGACCTGGAAGTTCCGGTTCGGAGATCGATCCGGTTCGCTCCAGGCCCAGTCGACGTCCTCGACCGAGGCAAAGAAGAACTGGTTCTTCCAATCCTTGATGGAAGAGGGGAGGTCGAACCGGAGACACCTGGGCCGGGGCGAGATGTACCACCAGCCGTCATCAGTGGAGTACCACTTCAGGGTGAACAGAGCCCTGAAGAGGGAGAAACGGGCAACAAACCGTGGAAGTGACAGAAAATGACGAAGGAGAAGATGACCCGAATGGCATTGGGAGCCAACTGGGCCGGGACCAGACGGAAATGGCTGAGGAAAGAAAGGAAGAAGGGGTACAGAGAAAACCGAAGACCCCCAAGGAGGAAGTCCTCGTAGAAAGCTATGCGGCCGGGGCCACTTGAGGTGACGCGATCCCCAGGCCGCGGAAGAGAAAGACGGATTGACCCCGGGATGCCATAGACCTCTCGGAGCAAGGAAAGGTCACCTTCGGTCATCGTCGAAACGTGACCGGAGGGACCGACAGAAGGAAGGGCCGGAGGAGGAAGAAAAGAAATAGGGAGGGCAGACACTACCGGGGGGGACCTAAGACCCCTAGGGATGCCTATGGTAATGCCCCCAGGCTGGAGTCGCCTGCGGGTCTCCTCCAGGATCACTTCCTCTTCCGAGGAGGAAGACGATGGAGTCCTCGGCCGGGACAGACCGGCCTCGTCTGGGTTAGACGAAGCATGGCGGCGGCGTGCCATGGAAAAGAAAATGGTGAGGAAAGGACACTAGAGGAAAAGGATGGAGCGAGGAAGGAAACAGAAGCACTCACCGAAATGCACTGTGCAACGCGGGGGAGTGGGAGATAGCCTGCTGCAAACCGCCAACGGAGCAAGGGAAAGGGTCTCGTTCCGGAAAGTCCCATCCTTTTCAAACTCAATCGACAGCAGCTGTACCCGTCATTCCGCTCCGGGCCATCGGATGGATGCCGCGTGGATGCACGCCCGACACCGACGCCTCGTTTGCAGGGAAACGACCTCTGTTTCGAAGTGACACAATAATTGCGGCGAATAGGCGACACGTGGCAGCCCCTTATAGGGCTTTGGGCGCACCGAGGAACGGCGACGAGGATCGTGGCAAATATGATGCAAGATCTTCGCCTCCCCACATCATCTCCGCATTAAATCCCCACGTCCCGTTCCATGACGCCTTAACGAAACGGGGGGATGGGGGGCAACTGTTACGGCCGTAACGATGACGTGGCATGTCTCAGATTTCGCTGGGCGTAATTCGAGCCACATGGAGTTTTTCGGTAAAATCAGGCGCGACTCCGCCTCGGCCGAAGTCGAGGTCGGTCCGGGCCTTCCTGCCGCTCCGCCGGGTGTCCACCCAGGAGGGGTCCACCTTGGCCGAAGCCGGCGGCCTCCCCGTTCCCTTGCCAGGTGGCACCCTAAGACGGTCCCATCGAGGCCGAGGTCAAGCCGGGCCCTCAGTCCTTCGCCAGGTGTCGACCGGAGACGGGACCACCTTGACCGAAGTCGAGCGCCTCTACCACTCCGCAGGTGTCCACCCAGGAGGGGTCCACCTCGGCCGAAGCCGACGGCCTCCCCGCTCCCTCGCCAGGTGGCACCTTGAGACGTCCCACGACGAGGCCGAGGTCGAGCCGGCCCATCGCTCCTTCGCCAGGCGTCGCCCGGAGACGGGACCACCTCGACCGAAGTCGAGCGCCCCTCTACCGCTCCGCCAGGTGTCCACCCAGGAGGGGTCCACCTCGGCTGAAGCCGGCGGCCTCCCGCTTCCTCGCCAGGTGGCACCCTAAGACGATCCAACCGAGGCCGAGGTCGAGCCGGGCCCCTCGCTCCTTCGCCGGGTGTCGCCAGAGACGGGAGCACCTCGGCCGAAGTCGAGCGCCCCTCTGCCGCTCCGTCAAGTGTCCACCCAGGAGGGGTCCACCTCAGTCGAAGCCGGCGGCCTCCCCGCTCCCTCACCAGGTGGCACCCTGAGACGGTCCCACCGAGGCTGAGGTCGAGCCGGGCCCCTCGCTCCTTCGCCAGGTGTCGCCCGGAGACGGGACCACCTCGGCTGAAGTCGAGCGCCCCTCTGCCGCTCTGCCAGGTGTCCTCCCAAGAGGGGTCCACCTCAGTCGAAGCCGGCGGCCTCCCGCTCCCTCGCCATGTGGCACCTTGAGACGGTCCCACCTCGACCGAGGTCGAGCCGGGCCCCTCGCTCCTTCGCCAAGTGGCGTCCGGAGACGGGACCACCTTGGTCGAAGTCGGGCGCCCTTCTGCCGCTCCGCCAGGTGTCCACCCAGGAGGGGTCCTCCTCGGCCGAAGCCGGCGGTCTCCCTGCTCCCTCACCAGGTGGCACCCTGAGACGGTCCCACCTTGGCCGAGGCAGGCCAACCTGTGCGGAAAAGTTTCCAAGGAGCAAGAGCACGAGCTCCAAGATTGCCCCTCGAGCCGCGCGCGCCGCACCCCGAAGACAGCGCCCGTACGATCGGTGGCAACACGCGGAACATCGCTTACATCGGCCCGACAGGTCCCGCAGTCGAGAAGCGAAGCCCTGACAAGATAGGGCCCAATAACGAACAGCGTCGGCGCCTGGAAAAGAGAGCGCTCACGCTCGGCCGAGGTCTGGTCGGCGGTCTTACCGGCGCCCCCTCCCCTACTCTTTCCTTGCTGGGCTCGGCAAGCAAGGCCGGAAAGCCGCCTGGCTCTTTGATCCAGAATGGGAAAGGGAAAGAAACGGAGGGGAGGAGGCAAAAGAGACAACGGAGCCTCCCGGGGGCGAAAAACGAGAAGGTAACAGGAGGAGATAAAAGAAAGGAGAGAATAGACAACAAGGTAAGCAAGAAACAAAGGCTGGAGTCTCGAGTCCAAGAGCAAGATCTGAGATCCCGAGAGGGGACCTTGGGCGTGAGCTCGGTGAAGGGACCCGGCCGGGTTTCTATTTTTTCTGGGACCTTTCTTGCTAGCATGATCTCTAAGTGGGACTCCTTCGGGGGCCCGTCTCAGAGACTCTGTTCCCTCTCGCGTCTACTAACTTGACCGTCGAAGCTCCCTCGCCGGAATCCCCGGCCAGGGTTTTTGACCTTGCCTTGCAGGTTCGATAGAGCCAGGAGACCCCAGGAACGAGATGGTCTAATCGGATCGGTGGCTCCGAAGCCACAGGCACGGCGACGAGATCGGCAACACATCGTAAATAAGCAATTGTTCCGTTATTTTGGATAATTTTGACCGTTATGTTATTTTTTTAAAAAAATACTATATTACTTCGATACTTTTCTATACTAAAATATTATTGGCTTAAATAAAAATATTAAAAATCAAATTGTTTCTTTAAAAAAGTTCATGTTGCTTAAATATTTTTTATCGTGTAAGCATTGAGTCGGACTTGCAACCAAAAAAATAATTATCGGAAATAAACTTGTTATTCTTCGGTTAATATCCATTATTTTTGTATTCTAATAGTGTTATAAGAATTATTGTCTTAATATTAAATACTTTCAATGAAATTGAACGGCACAATGACAATAATTATAACTATTATAAAGGTTAATATTGGTCTCAGTGAAGATCTAATGTAATAGAATAATGGCGTTACTAAAATCTTGCCTTCGGCCATAATTTTGAGGTGGCATGGAGCCATTGGGCTTTGGATTGCCGGGCAAGAATTTGATTTGACTTAGCTTTGGACAAAGCTGAGTGACAATTAATCATGTTCGAATCTTCTTGAATAATTTGTATATGCTTTTCACGAGGGCGTGAAATATTGTAGGAAAGTATCCAAAATATTGTTGGCTGCTGACGTCACGACGTTACCCAAAAAAAAAAAAAAAAACACTCCCCCTCCCTCTCCCTGCATGCAACGCGCATTGGTCGCACATTTCCATGCTTTTTTTATCATTTTATTTATTTATTTATTTATTATTTTTTCTTTTAATATTTAATTAATTTTGTAATTAATTTTGTAACTTCCATGACAACTGGTTAAATTTTTTTAAAAAATTTTAAGCCTATAAATAAACTTTTCTCCCAGCCCAGCATCCAAAATTCCAAGCTTTCCTCTCCTATATTTCTATTTTAAAAATTTATAAGATTCTTTCTCTTTCCTATCTTTCCCATTTTAAAATTTTTGGACTGAAATTGGGTAGATCGGCGTCCATTCGAGATCGTGCTACTAACGGGCGTTGGAGTTTTAGCTTCCGGATTGTACCTCGGAGGAAAACGTGTGATCCAATTGTTCTTCGTATAAGAAGGGAGCGAATCTCTTTAGGATAGCGATTCTATATATATCCGCCTCGCAGGCCTGACTTCCTAATTTTATTATATAATATTTAAAATTATTTTATTATACCAAATTTATTATGCCACACACATTACAAAAAATTATTTTAAATATTACAAAATATATATATATATATATATATATATATATTCATATATCATAACTAACAATCTAAAGAAAATTTGAATAATTTGTGATATATGTATATAAATATAATTATTTATTTAATTATAATTTATTTTGCATATTTTATTAAAAAAATTATTATATTTTTTAGTTATTTATAGCATAATATTTATTTCTTTTGTATTGTACAAAATTAATTGAAGATTCCTATCGAACCTATACTGCAACAGGCATATTAATCTTTAAAAGACTACATAAATAAATTAATCAAAGCTTTTAGGATTTAGAGGCAAATAATTTAATTAAAAATCTTAACAAATCACAAGTCCGATCACATTGGTGATCATTTAAATAAAATTTTAATTTCAAAAAAATAAAAAATATTTTTAAAAACATATACAAAAAAAATTAAAAAAATATAAATAAAATTTAAATTATTTAAACAAATCTTTAACAAAATTATTTTGTTCTCCAAATCTTCCGTGTGAACCTGACTTGGATCCAATGGCAACCTTCAGGGATGACATCATTAATTTTAAACCGAAAAATTTGATGGATCCCATTTTAGGAGGTAGCAAAGTCAAATAAAATTTTGATTAACTACCTTAAGACTCTGGTCCGGAGGGGTAGTCTTCGGACCTTTATTTTCGGCCTATCCGAAGACTGGTTCGAAGGAGGCGTTAGGGCACTCTCGGGGTTGTTGGTTCTCTTGGTACGGGCAGTCGACTCCGGAGAGAACCCGACCGGTCTCCTGAGTCGAAGATATATTCAGTTAAGCCGGCGTCCCCTAACAGTTGCCCCCCCACCCTTATTTTTCAAAGCGTTGATTGCTTTGAAAAGTAAGAGTATAATAAGTTGTTATTTTTCGTTCAGAAAAAGTGTCGTTAATGATGACAAATCCTTGATCCGGTTGTTCGCCGCAACCAATCTCTGATTCGGGGATCAAACCAGAGACAGGTGTCGCCTCTGCATTGGAGCGTGAAGAAGAGGGGAGATCAATTGATGGGTCGTGGCTTTTCTTCCCGTTGATCTTCTAACAGGGACATGGGTGAAGGACGTGGCCTGATCTTATCCTTGGGAGGAAAGGCGCCAATCTCATGCCAGTCGTCAAATGGGATCGCGCGGATTAGGACCCTCGGCTCGTCGAGTCAAATCGGTGCCTTCTGGGGCTTCGTGAAGGTGAAAAACACCTACACCTAGCATACATTATGCAAGAAAAATATGGCAGAAGAAATGTATTTTAAAATATTTTTAGACATGCACAGCGGAAGGCTCGGTAGATAGATCTAAACTATCTATCGATCTGCCCGCAACAGGAAATAGTATAAAGACCTATCATGCATATAACATCAAAAACAACATAAATATAAAGGTCATACCTCTATACCTCTGAGAGTACTGGAGAGAAGCTGTGAAGAGCAGCGAGAAGGTGGAGGGCGCTCGAGCCGCACATGCGTTTGGCCTCTACAGGATATACATGCCTGGGCTCGACTCTGATCAACTCCCTCAGAGTGCTAGCTCTTCAGGATCCTTGGCCGATCTTCTTCTTCCAGGAAGATTAGGAGAAGAGCAGGAACCCCTTCCCAAAACCTCACTCCCAAGACCTAGCTATAGTGCTAGGTGGCTCACACCTAATCCCAAAATCTCACAACCCTTCTCTATTTCCTCTCTCAAAAATCTGTGGATCAACCAATCGCAGCCCCTAAAAATGACGATCATTTGTAGAGGCAGCAGGGAGAGGGAGAAAAAGGAAGGAAGAGAGATGAGGGGAGAGAATGGAGGAGAGGATCAAGGTCATTCCAAATGGATCCAACCAAAGAGAAAAGTATGACCTTCATATTATAAAACCTTGGAGCCAAAACTGGTTTAAATTCGAAATTCAAACCAAGTCAAAACATGTCCAAAAATCCTCCACGAAATCCTTCCAGAATTCTGCTCGTCACAGGAAGTGTCGACACTCGAAAATTGCCAAGTGTCGACACTTCATCAAGTGTTGACACCTGCAAAATTCCAAGTATCGACACTTGGAACAAAGTCAATCATATTGACTTCGGGTGATGATAAACGATTTCCAATCGTTGATTAACCACAAGATTATATAGAAATCCTCTATGGTGTGTGACCCTATAGGTTCGAATACTAAGCCGGTAGCACTAGAACATTTCCAGTACCAGTCAAAGTCCTCATCTAGCAATAATACCCGATGTCCGGATAGGTCGAAGATATAGAGCATCTCACAAGAACCTCTGGCATATGGTTGTCGCATAATTTATCCCTTTGACTTTACAATGCTCAGGATGACCAAGGGTACTACCAACCATAATTTGGTCTATCCAGATCATGTCTCAACCTCACAAGTTATGTGATTCCTTACAAGAACTATCATGGCCAAGGTTTTGCTTAATTGAGACATAGTGAGTCACTTACTCCAAACTATTTGGAGAGGTCAATTCCATCTTGATCCACCATCACTCCATAAGTACTTGACTATACTTAGAAACCTTCCGTCACTGGATTAGAAATCCAGGTAGTCCAGTACCAAAGTACAGTGAGTTGCTTGCAAGCTACCATGGTGACCTCAGGTCTGAGGGACACATATACCCATATCCCTTTGCAAGCAACCCTTTGGCAGAAGGGAGCTTTGCAGATGGTCACATTCAGTGAGATGTCATACATTTCACTTGATTGTCATACCAGTGTCTCTACACTCCTTGGTTAAGAGGACAACCAACAAATGTAACAAACAAACCTATACTTGATATATCATCGTCCTATAACACGGTATCCTTTGGTTATGAATCAGTTTAAGAACTACTTGATATATCCTCTCTATATCAAACAATGTAGTTCTAAGAACTCCATCACACAAGAGTTCTTTACAGAAAATAAAAAAATGATGGATAGCCAAAATAAATAACTTTTATTTATTAAAGAATCATATACATAATACAAAAATAGCACAACCGTCTACAGCCTAAACGATTGACTTTGGGACATAATTCCCAACAACTCCCACTTAGACTAAAGCCAATCAGTACAGAATCTCATTCCCATTTTTCGTTTACAATAGTCGAACTCTTGAACTCCGACGGCTTTAGTGAAGAGGGTCAGCTAAGTTCTCCTTTCCATCGATCTTCTGAAGGTCAATGTTACCTCGTTCCATATCTCTCGCACAAGGTGATAGTGCCGCAGAATATACTTTGTGTGGTAATGAAACTTTGGCTCTTTGGCTTGAGCAATAGCTCCAGTGTTGTCACAGTACACCGAAACAGGACCATCTAGGGAAGGTGCCACTCCCAGCTCACCAAGGAACTTTCGCAACCACACAACTTCCTTCGCTACATCAGATGCTGCAATGTACTCCGCTTCGCATACTGAGTCTGCCACAGTAGGTTGCTTGGAACTTTTTCAACAGACAGCTCCTCCGTTCAGGGTAAAGAAAAAACCTAACACACTCTTGCTATCATCTTTATCTGACTGGAAACTAGAATCAGTATACCCCACAAGTTTCAAGTCGGATTCTCCATAAATTAGCCATTGGTCCTTAGTATTTTGTAAATACTTAAGGATGGTCTTTACCACTTTCCAATGAGCTTCACCTAGGTCAGACTGGTATTCGCTCACTACGCCTAGTGAGTATGCCACATCTGGTCTAGTACATATCATGGAGTACATGATAGAACTCACTACCGAAGCAAATGGAATTTTATTCATACACACTCTCTTCTCAGGAGTTGTCACATAATTCCTTTTGGAGAGATCAATTCCAGTGCCTATCGAGAGATAGCCCTTCTTGGAATTCTTCATGCTGAACCGTTTCAGCACGGTGTCGATGTACGTAGATTGGGACAGTCCCAGAAGCCTCTTAGATCTATCTCTATAAATCTTCATACCTAGTATGTAAGAGGCTTCACCTAAGTCCATAGGAAACTGAGATGATAACCAGATCTTTATTCCTTGCAGTGCTGCGATGTCATTCCCGATTAAGAGAATGTCATCCACATATAGCACAAGGAATACAATCATAGAACCGTTAGCCCATTTATGAATGCAAGGTTCTTCTCCGTTCTTAATGAAGCCATACGACTTAATACACTTATCAAATTGCATGTTCCAACTTTTGATGCTTGCTTCAGCCCATAGATGGACTTTTGAAGCTTGCACATCTTTGATTCATCTGTGGATGTGAACCCTTCAGGTTGTATCATATACACTTCCTCTTCCAGCTCACCATTCAAGAAAGCTATTCGGACATCCATTTGCCAGATTTTATAGTCAAAGTGTGCTGCTAAAGCAAGCATAATCCAAATGGATTTGAGCATTGCCACAAGAGAGAACATCTCGTCATAGTCAATACCATAACGTTGACGATACCCCTTGGCAACCAGACAAGCTTTATAGGTCTCCATCTTTCGGTCTGCGTCCCTTTTCCTTTTGAAAATCCATTTGCATCTATGGGTTTTATCCCTTCAGGTGGATCAACCAATGTCCATACATTGTTGATCTCCATGGACTCCATTTCGGGTTTCATGGCTCCTAGCCATGATTCAGAGTCGGACATCTGCAACGCATCCATATAGGTGATCGGATCCTCATTATTCTCATCGAGTTCAATGGGATCACCATCCCGAACCAAGAAACATTAGTATCTATCTGGTCAGCTCGGTACTCTACTGGATCTCCTTAATGATTCCTGAGTGGGCTCTGGGTGTGATCTAATCACAGCCAGTTCTATGTGGTTGCTTAAATGTGTCGGTTCTTCTACTTGTTGAACTTCACTAAGTTCAATCTTAGCGGCTACAGTTCCTTCACCAAGGAACTCCTTTTCCAAAAAGATAGCCCTAAGACTGACGAACAACTTTTGTTCCTCAGCTAAGTAGAAGTAATACCCTTTAGACTCCTTTAGATACCCAACAAATGGCACCAGTCAGACCTAGATCCAAGTTTGTCCATTTCCAAACATTTTACATAAGCCGAGCACCCTCAGACCCGAAGGCATGAAAGTGTCGGCTTACGTCTAGTCCACATCTCATATGGTGTTTACTAACGGACTTACTTGGAGCCCTATTCAGAAGGTAGCAGGCTGATTCTAAAAGCATATCCCCAAAAGGATATCGGCAGAGAAGCAAAGCCCATCATGGACCGAACCATGTCTAATAGGGTTTGATTCCTCCTCTCAGACACTCCATTTAACTGGGATGTCCCTAGAGGCGTCCACTGAGAGAGAATCCCATTCTTCTCAAGATATATCAGAAAATCACCTGAAAGGTATTCACCACCTCGATCAGATCGAAAGATTTTGATACACTTTCCGGTTTGTATTTCTACTTCATTATGATATCGTTTGAACATTTCAAACGATTCATATTTATGTCTCATCAAAAAGACATAACCATACCTCGAAAGGTCATCTGTAAAAGTAATGAAATAACTGTACCCTCCCTTGGCACTAACATTCATGGGTCCGCATACATCAGTATGTATCAGACTTAGAATTTCATTGGCTCGTTCACCTTTTTCAGTAAAAGGTGATTGTTATTTTTCCAAGAAGACATGACTCATAGGTTGGAAGTGAACTATTTTCACTAAAATCGAGAAGACCCTCGGTTTTCAACCTATTTATCATGTTTCTGTTTATATGACCTAGCCTACAATGCCATAGGAACACATCGCTGATATTATCTATCCTAGGGCGTTTGCTAGACGTGTACATTACACTAACAGGTCGCGACAGTACATAAATACCATTACGCATTTGTCTATTCAAAATAACATAATCATTCAAAATGATTTTGCAAATGTCATTCTTTATTAATAGCTCATAACCATACATGGCCAACTGGCCTATATAAATGACATTCAAAATAAAAGGACAAAAATGATACTCGTTCAAAATGACAGTACAGGACTCGAAAATAAGTTTAATGACTCCCAACGCTAGAACTGAAACTTGGCTTCCATTTTCCACGTTTAAGAACCTCTCGCCGTCCTCGAATCTTCTACTAACTTGAAATCCCTGCAAATAGTTGCAAATATGAATTGGACTTCCTGTATCCAATACCCAGTTAGTAGTATCGCAAATAGAGAAACTACAAGGTGTTATCATATAAATACCTTGTCCAGGACCATCCTGCAGCTTTCTCTTCTTGGACCTGTTCGAATCAAGGGATACAATGTAAAGAGGACAATTCCTCTTCCAGTGTCCCTGCTTCTTGCAGAAGAAGCACTCTGCATGACTCTAATCAGCCTTCACTTTCTTGGCCTGACTGGGCCCAGAAGCACTAAGTACCTTTTTCCCTTTATTATTTATCTTCTTCTTCCCTTTCTTAAAAGGACGATGCCCTCCCGAAGAACCTCCCACTAGATTCACCATCCCTTTATTCAACTGGTGGTCTTTCTCATAAGTCTGCAGCAACCCCAATAGACCATGGTAGTTAACTGCAGGCTTATTCATTATGTAATGATCGAGAAAGTCTAGATAGGAAGAAGGAAGAGAATTCAGTATCGCATCTTTTCCAAATGTTCATGCAAGGGACAACCGAGCTTGCCCAGGTGCTCAATCATCTCGATCATGTACAGCACATGATCAGTGACTGAGGCCCCATTACGCACCCGCATGTTGTAGATAGCACAGGAGACCCTGTACCTCTCAACATTGTCTGGTATTCCAAAAGACTCCTTCAACCTTTGAAGGATTTCTTTTGATTAGGCTTCCTCAAATTTGTGACTAAACTCATCGTTCATCGCAACCAACATAATGCATCGGAAAGTGATCCTGTCAGAGAGCCACTTCTGATAAGTGTCTCTGACCGAACCCCGAGCATTGATAGCAGGAATCTCAGGTGCTGGATCCGATATCACATACAGGATCCCTTCATGCTCCAGGATAATCCTGAGCCTTCGATACCAGCTATCGACGTTGGGTTCATTGAGCTTCTCGTTGTCGAGAACAGACCGGAGTGACAGGTTGGAAGACATTTGAAAGGAAAACTAAAACTAATTAGTGTATATGAATTATTAACCTAAAGACATGGACTTTAGTCTAAAGGTCCCTCCCACTATTTAGCACAAATTGGTAGCCTCTACCTCAAATCCAAGGAATTAAATAATTCCTTAGTGGATACTAAAGTCCAATAGACACACATGAGCCTGACTTTGGCCGGCCCATCCATGCATATCTAAAGGTAGGTTCTTTAACCGATTACTTTCCAAGTAACCTCTAATTATTGGGTTTTGCCCCAAGGAGCACTTCAATCGACCTTTGGGCCTCATATTGAAGGTCCCGGTTAGGTCCAACCATTAACATGACAAAATTCAATGCTTTAACTAATGAATGGTTAAGCCCGACTTTGGCTGGCCCACCTGACCATCATTAAGAGAGTCGCACTGAGACATCATATTAGGAACAGCAATTCCAATAGCCCGATGAACACCCTATCTTTGGATCTATCGATGAACACCGAACTAATGGACACATTACTATCCCACTTAATGAGAGGCTAGGACTTGATTATCTCTATAACTTTGTCCTTTTAAGGATCTAATAATTTAGAGGGTTTTAACTTTAATGTGACAGATAAAGAGAAGAGAAGACATGGATCAACCTCCCACTGAGCACATCAGTAATCTAGGAGGGTTACACATAACTAATGATCCATGGGCATCTAAAATCAGTCAAGACTGATTAACCTTGGGTGATAAGGGTTAACACGAGTCAATGAGCTATCTAATCAATCCTGATTGACCACATTGGCCAAGTAAGTGAGATCATGGATTGGGTTCCATCATTAACCGTCTTGCCTTAGACACCAATAGATCTGGCCAGGTAAGAGGTAGCCCTAAAGAACCATGATCACAATGCCAAACTTATCTCGATACCAATCGATTTATCAGACTTGATTAGACTAGCCTAAAGACTCGGTCTTTCCACTGAACCACAAATTAGATTCATTTAGATTATGGACTAATCAATCTAACTATTAGATAGATCTAGAGAAGAAATCCTAACTCAACATTTGATTAGATTGGTTCTCTAATAAGTCTAATATATAAAACTTAGGTCTAACCCAATTAAGGACCTAATAGAAGCTAAACCATGATCCTTAAGGCTTATTGAAATGACTTAAGATCTTTGAATCATATTCCTAGAGTTCTTAGTCAATCTTAATTCAAAATTAAGTTCAATAACCTTAAATAAATTAAAAATTTTAATTTATCAGTGTAAAATAATTTATAACAAAATAAAATTGAATTCACTATTTTCAGCATTTTCTGCAGCCAAGTGTCGACACTTCAAGAGCAAGTGTCGACTCAAGACCTGAGATAGGGAACAGAAAATGGAATAACATGTTTTCTGGCATGCCTCAAGTGTCGACACTTCAAGGGTCAAGTGTCGACACTTCAGGATCAAGTGTCGACACTTCAGGGTCAAGTGTTGACACTTCAGCCTGTCTCAGAAAAAAAACAGAAACTAGATCTCAGGAAATCTTTCCATGTGTTGACACTTCAAAGGCCAAGTGTCGACTCACAGCCTGAGACAATAAAAAAATAGTGATTTCAAATCTAATGTTTCTCCAAACATTTAATCAAAACCGATCAAAATAACTCTTAGATCTTATCTAAAATTGTTTTATGATCATGTCATTAGATTAAAACATTTTTAACCTATAATTTTACTTTCTTCTTATTTTCCTTTTCAAGAGTCAATCACAATGGCACCCCTACATGCCATAGGAGACCTCATTGAATGGGAAGAGAGGGTCTTGCAGCCCTACTTCTCTCCTATGACCGGATAGCCTGGTGAAGCACTCAATCCAAGTACTTAAGAAAGAAAGGAGATGTTATTTGCATCATTATACTACAAAATGAACCTATTGCTCTGATACCATTAAAGGTGAAAAGCACCTACACCTAGCATACATTATGCAAGAAAAACATGACAGAAAAAAATATTTTAAAACATTTTTAGACAAGTACAGCGAAAGGCTCGGTAGATAAATCTAAACTATCTATCGATCTGCCCGTAACAGGAACTAGTATAAAGACCTAGCATGCATATAACATCAAAAACAACAAAAATTAAAGGTCATACCTCTATACCCCTGGGAGTGCTAGAGAGAAGCTGTGAAGAGCAACGAGAAGGTGGAGGGTGCTCAAGCCACACATGCGTCTGGCCACTACAGGATATCCACACCTGAGCTCGACTCTGATCAACTCCCTCGGAGTGCTACCTCTTCGGGATCCTTGGCCGATCTTCTTCTTCCAGGAAGACTAGGAGGAGAGCAGGAACCCCTTCGCAAAATCTCACTCCCAAGACCTAACTAGAGTGCTAGACGGCTCACACCCAATTCCAAAATCTCTCACAGCCCTTCTCTATTTCCTCTCTCAAAAATCTGTGGATCAACTAATGGCAGCCCCTAAAAATGATGATCATTTGTAGAGGCAGCAGGGAGAGGGAGAAAGAGGAAGGAGGAGAGAGAATGGAGGAGAGGATCAAGGTCATTCCAAATGGATCCAACCCAAAGAGAAAAGTATGACCTTCATACCATAAAACCTTGGAGCCAAACTGGTTTGAATTCAAAATTCAAACCAGGTCAAAACATGCCCAAAAATCCTCTACGAAATCCTTCCAGAATTCTGCTCATCATAGGAAGTGTCGACACTTGAAAATTACCAAATGTTGAACCTCACCAAGTGTTGACACCTGCAAAATTTCATGTGTCGACACTTGAAACAAAGTCAATCATATTGACTTCGGGTGACGATAGACAATTTCTAATCGTTTATTAGCCATAAGATCAGATAGAAATCCTCTATGGTATGTGACTCCATAGGTTCGAACACTAAGCCGGTAGTACTGGAACATTTTCAATACCAGTCAAAGTCCTCATCTAGCAATGATACCTGATGTCCGAATAGGTCAAAAATGCAGAGCACCTCACAAGAACCTCTGGCATATAGTTGCCGCATAATTCATCCCTTTGACCTTACAATGCTCAGGATGACTTATGGTTCGACTGCCAACCCTAATTTGGTCTATCCAGATCATGTCCCAACCTTACAAGTTCTGTGACTCCTCACAAGAACTACCCTGGCCAAGGTTTTGCTGAATTGAGACATAGTGAGTCATTCATTCCAAACTATTTGGAGAGGTCAATTCCATCTTGATCCACCATCGCTCTACAAGTACTTGACTATACCCAGAAACCTTCCATCACTGGATTAGAAATCTAGGTAGTCCGGTATCAAAGTACAGTGAGTTGCTTGCAAGCTACCATGATGACCTCAGGTCTGAGGGACATATATATCCATATCCCTTCACGAGCAATCCTTTGGCAGAAGAGAGCTTCGCAGATGGTCACGTTCAGTGAGATGTCATACATTTCACTTGCTTGTCACACCAGTGTCTCCACACTCCTTGATTAAGAGGACAACCAACAAATGTGACAAACAACAACCTATACTTGATATATCGTCGTCCTATAATAATGTATCCTTTGGTTGTGAACCAGTTTAAGAACTACTTGATATATCCTCTCTATATCAAATAATGTAGTTCTAAGGACTCCATCACACAAGAGTTCTTTACAGGAAAATAAAAATATGATGGATAGCCAAAATAAATAACTTTTATTTATTAAAGAATTCATATACATAATACAAAAATAGTACAACCATCTACAGCCTAGACGATTGGCTTTGGGACATAATTCCCAACACTTCTACTGGCCTCCGGTCCTGTACACATGACGTGACTGAGGGGAGAGGTGTCTTGTTCCTCGAGGCAGTGCGCGGAGCCGCCTCCTACCCCCCAATAGAAAGGGAGGAGACTAATCGAGGAGGCTTCTTGTTTTCATCTGCCATTACTTTAGCCCGGTCATTCCTACTTCTATCTTGTTCCTTCCGCAGGTAGAGTTTCTTCGATTCTTCTCTGTCCTTCCTTTATCACCATGGTTAGGTCTCTAAGGGCTTGCGCTGTTGGACAGGCTTCTTACGTTGCTGTAGTTAGACCGGGGCTGGTTCCTAGTTCTATCTCTTTTAGAAAATAGCCCATCTCTAGGAGCGCTATCGCGTTTCCGGTGATTTCCTTCTAGTGATTCCAAAGCTCGAAGAGCAGGTAGACAGACCTCCGACTGGATGTATTGCTGTCTACGAGGACCATCTGAAGGTTGGTCTTCATTTTTCATTGCATCCATTCTTCCTTAGAGTTTTTAATTTGTATCATATCGTTCCTGCGCAGCTGACTCCGAATAGTATTCAGAATATCTGCGGGTTTTTGGTTTGGTGCCAAATAGCCAACGTGAGACCCCGGACTAGTTTTTCACCTCCCTCTTCATTTTGAAGAGGGACTTCCATGGCCATGGGTGGTGGGTCATCGGTCCTCGTCTTGGTCGTAAGATAATGAAGCGCATGCCCAGCGCCATTCACGGATGGAAACCCAATTTTATTTTTTGTTACCTCTACTAAGCCGTGGGGTTTTTATTGCGAGTGGAGGGAGCCTCGTTTGGATGTTAACATTGGCAAGGAGGTCGTGATGGCCGACGAACTCGACTATGCCTTATTGTCTGGTTCGGAGACCGTTTCCATTCGATAACTTTTGGAGGAGAGGAAACTTCATCTTGCTGGGATCAGTGGGTCCTCCACGTTAGGTAGAAGACTTCGACCTCTTCCTACTCTACAGCTTCCCTGTTTAGTCATTTTTATGTCTGTTCTTTTTTGTAGGTAGTGGGATGAGGCTTGACTTGAGCTAGCTCCATGAATCTGCCAAGAGACCGACGGTCCTCCCCACTTCTTCAGGGTTGGAGGCCTGGAAGAGGGCTCGAGGGGAGGGCACTAGTAGGAGCACTACGTCTTCAAGGGAGACCTCTGGAGGGGACAAAGTTCTATTAGGGTACCTTCCAACGGTGCCCCCACCATCGGGGCCCCGTCGAGGGTCGATTCTCCGGCCTGGATGATGGGGGGCTTGAGTCCGGCTCTGGCGACCGATGTACCGTTACCTTGCTCCCCTGTGATGGATAGGAGCGAAGCGCCACGAGTTCAAGGGGGGTCAATCGGGGCCCCTCCTTGGATAGTGACTGTGGGATAGATCTCTCGAGGTTCTCTGGTGTGAGAGGTTTATCTTCTCCTGATGTGGCTAGGCGGATGTTGAAAGGTATTCTACTGTCTCATTATTAGGCAGTCTCCCGAAATCGGCATCTCGCCGAAGTATGGAATTCAGTATTTTCCTTCGTGCTGAAGGTAAGATCACCATTGCCTTTTTAGTTTCCTCTCGGCTGTTCCTTTCATGATAGGTCCCTTGTTTCGTCGGTGCAGTTGGTTCATGACATAACCTTTTTGGAGAAGGGCATAAAGAATATCGACAACTTTCTCCGCAGCATGAAGGAGGAGCTCTAGATGGCCCATAAAGGAGGTAGCCAAAGAGCTACGGTTGTCCATCGAGGAGAAGCTCGTTTATAAAGATGCCGAGGTTCAGGATTTGAGGGCTGAATTGAAGAAGGCTTAGCTAAAAATCTCCGAACAAGGGGCAAAGCGGAGGAGGAAGAGAAAATGGATGCACTCCTTGGAACAATTTGCCAAAGAGAATGAGGAAAAGGCTGAGAACCTGGCTAAGATGATCGACTAGGCAGTCAGAAAGGCGGAAGAGGCTTCTTCGAGGGCTGAAGCTGCCGCGAGGGAGTCTGAGGTCCTCCAAGAGTAGGCTGTCAAGGCAGTTGAGGACTTCAAGAAGTCTTCACAATTCAAGAAAGACGTAACTGAAGCCAGCTTATTCAGCTATAAATTTGGCTTCAACGACGGGCTTGAAGGGGTCCGCAAAGCTTTTACTGATCTTAACCTCTCCGGCATCCCGGTGTTTAAGATCGAGGAGGAGGGAGAGGGGGGAAGCATACCCCCGCTGAGTCTGGAGAGGCTCCGGTCATGGCGGAAGGATCGGCCGTGGCGGGTCCGACAGCCTTGACTCAAGTTGAAGCGGAAGGATCGACCATGGCGGGTCTGACAGCCTTGACTCAAGTTGAAGCGGCCCAAGTAGAAGAAGCCCAGGCCGAAGAGGACTGGGTTCCAATTCAGACTAAAGAAATCCTCCTTCCATCAATCTCGAAGTCCCCACCCCTGAGTAAGCTTGACAGGCCTTGTACCTTGTATCTTTTGCTCTTTCTTTTGCTTAAGGAATGATATGTGATCACCATCTTATCTTAAATGAAACTTGAAACTTCTTCTAATCAAACAGGCATTTGAGTTGGTATGTCCCGTGGGGGATTTCTTCGGAGAACTTGAAAAAATAGGGTGGGTGCTTTCTTGGGACCAGTGTTCCTTGAACCAGTCCTCTTTGCACCGGCCTCATTGAATCGATGCTAAGAGGACTAGCTGATCATTCAGTGGTAGTTGGTTGAAGTCGAGTCTTTGGGGTCGATGCTTTCGGTATGGGCCGAGGATTGACCCAATAGAAGTGTCGCAGCACCCTTGGATTGTCTTCGTTTTTCTTTTCGATATGAGCGGTCAACTCGAGGGGGGTTCGACTGGGCCTTCAAACCAGAATCCCCCAGCAGTTAGCACTCATCATGATGACTTCTAGGATCCAGTAACTACGTGGGTGACAAGCGTCACCCTACTATTGGTACCGAGAGGGGGAGGAGTGTCGAGTCGATACGTGCTGTATTAATGTCGAGTGCACAGATGTTCGAGGGTCGCGCCTCCATGCCACTGGGCATCGTTGAATGCACTCTTCTCGGAGTCGACCGTCAAGGCAATAGGAATGTTGCACCAGTTTCGGAGCACCATCTTGGTATGTGGCTTCGTCTGGTTGGCCTGGTTTGAGACGTGGTCCATGTCCTCTACAAGTACACGCCATTTATGAGCGCACGTTCTTTAGAGGAGCACGCAAACATCGAGGTTGAGGGCCGTTAAATAGGACTCTTCCTCGCAGTCTCTAGGGGATTTGAAGCCGTGGAGGAGTTGGCATCTTGCTCTAGTATCATTCTTGTTCTTCTTGAATCTTTTGTCTTCCTCCATTATGAAGTTCTCCTTCAAGATCTACGTGAGATGTCCCTTAAGAGGGGGCCACTATGAAACAAGGAGAGGGACCTAGCATTAAGGTCCAGAAGAAAGACGATGACTCCTTCTGGGCTCAGGAGGTGGCCAGGCTGGAGGAGGAAGTGCAGACCCTCATTCTCAACTGGAAGAGGCGAAGGCCAGGGCAATCTCAGCGGCTGCGACAGTGGAGGAGGCGAAGAAGGAGGCCACGGAGGCTGTGACCAGGTTTTGGGGTCGCAAGCCTTCCGTGATGAAGTTGTCGAAGCCATCCTGGACTCCTACTATCGGGGGTTCTGAGAACATAAAGACAAGGACTTCCGCTATTATAATTTAAAGGGGCTAGAGAACATCCGGCCCTCAATCCCATATCTCGGGGACGAGGATGATTTTTACTTTGTAAGAGAATCGAAGTCTGAGGAGGAGGTGGCGGAGACAATGCCTCTCGGATGTCCGGCAGGGGTCTACAGCCACCTGTCCATGGGGGAAGGGGCCTGCGAGTGCCCCTTAAATTTCTCTCCCTCTTCCTTTTTTTTTCTTTTCCTTTTTTTTTCTTTTTTTTCCATATGATGTAATCTCCTTTCCTTTTGAGTGAAATGCTTTTGAATGAGGGGGCTTGTCTTGAAATGATATCGGGCACGGGTTCTCGGGCATAGTTACGATATGTCTTCAGGTCTTCCGTAGGATAGATCGTGTAGACGATTCCTTTCATCTTTAATCTACCGTAAGGAGACCTTCTTGGATCTTTCGTTCATGCTCGTCGATCGTATCGGTGGGGTGGCTTGATCAGTCGTGCCCAAATATTTTTTGATATTAAGGCAGGTTGGTTAGACCCGTCTCGATGCATCTTCGGACTTTCCGTAGGGTAGGTTATGTAAACCATTCCCTGCGCCTTGGATGATCATAAGATGGCCTGGTTGGGCCTTCTTCTTACGCTCGTCGGACATACCGATAAGGTAAGTGGATCGGACCCACCTTTGCACTCAACATCAAGGCAGGCTACTTAGGTCTGCCTCGGCGTGTCTTCAGATTTTTTGTAGGGTAGGTTACGTAAACCATTCCTGCACTTTTGGATGATCGTAAGATGGCTGCTTGGGCTTCTTTTCGTGCTCGTCGGACATATCGATGAGGTAGGTGGATCAGACCCCCTTTACGCTCCTCTCCCCTTCTTGTTGTGGGTTCAGGTTACCGAGGCCATCGTGTATCGTGAATCAGTGATAAGACATGTTAACCTGAGCCATTGTTGGATGGATTTTCGGTGAAGCCTCCCCTGGGAGGCTTTTATTAATAATAGTTGCAGAGATTCTCTACATTCCAAGGCCGCGACAGCATGACACTCTCTAAAGTTTCGAGTCGATACACCCCCGGGCGTATAGTTTCTTTGATCCGATAGGGGCCTTCCAATTAGAAGAGAGTTTGCCTTGGTCCGTCGGCCTGGATACTTCGGCTCTTCGCAATCCAAATCTTCGAGGTGGAAGTCCGTTCCTTTACCCTGGAATTGTGTACTTGGTGACCCTCTATTGGTATGCCACCATCCTTATTTGAGCCTAGAGCCTGGTTGCCTTGTAGTAGATCCAAGTTATTCTTTAGCATTCTGAGTTTCAGGTTCTGGTACCCATCGATCCCAGAGATTGCAACTACGTGACTTCTATTGGAATGACCGCCTCGGTGCCGTACACCAAGTTAAACAAAGATTCACCAGTAGCTGTTCTTGGGGTCATCTGATATCCCAAAGGATGGAATTCAGCTCCTCGACCCAGAGTCCCTTGGTGCGTTCAGTCGAGTCTTCAGACCATGGAAGATAATCGATTCGTCACTTCGGCCTCCCCATTGGACTGTAGATGACCGACAGAGGTCAACTTGTGGAGTATATGATACTGGGCACAGAAGTCTCTGAACCTCGGATTATCAAATTGCCTCCCATTGTCAGGACTATGGGTGTGGGGGGATCCGAAGGAGAATATGATAGAATTCCTTACGAAACCTTCGACTTTTGCCTCAGTGATGTGTGCTAGGGGTTCAGCCTCGACTCACTTGTGAAGTAATCGATGGCAACGAGGAGGAATTTTCGCTAGCTAGATGCCGGTGGGAACGGGGCAAGGATGTCCATGCCCCATTGAGCAAAGGGCCAGGATGCAACTAGGTGATCGACAATGACTTGCGGGCCACCTCTGGACATTGGTATATCTTTGGCACAGCTCACCTTTGGACGAAGTTCACGGAGTCCTTTGGATGGTTGGCCAGTAATATCCTTGAGTATTATTTTATACGCCAGGGATCTATCCCCAAATGGTCTCCACAGATGCCTTCACGTACTTCTCTCAAGGCATAGTCGGCGTCCAATGGTCCCATGCATTCAACAGGGGTTGGGTGAAGGACCTTTGTATAGGGTTCCATCTAGGATAATGTACTGAGATGCCATCCATCGGACCTTCTTGGTCTCCCCTTTGTCTTTTGGCAGCGTGCCTTTATCCAGAAATTGGAGGATGGGGTCCATCCAACTAGGCTCATTTTCAATCTGGTGAACTCCTAATGATCCTTCGGCTATGCTTGGAACTTCGAGATGTTCTATGAAGGTATGGTCGAGGGAATCTGGGTGGTAGTAGCGAGCCTGGAGAGGGCATCAGCCCGGGAGTTTCGGACTTGGCACATGAGTGATATCGAAAGATTCCAATTGGGAGGATAGG
Organism: Areca catechu; assembly: GCA_021397845.1. NCBI lineage: Eukaryota > Viridiplantae > Streptophyta > Magnoliopsida > Arecales > Arecaceae > Areca > Areca catechu. The sequence continues at coordinate 131,706,682 of CM038044.1, read as the reverse complement.
ATCCACACTTTTTCCAAGTATTGGATCATTATTGGGTATCGGGCCTCGAATCGCCTTTAACTTGGTTCACCACCAACTGAGAGTCCGAGAAGACCTAGACCTTTCGAATCCTTAGGTCTTCGGTGATTCAGAGCCCTACAAGGAGGGCTTCGTATTCGGCTTGGTTGTTCAAAGCGTGGAAGGAGAAGCGGAGCGCGTACTCCACCGTATGCCATCTGGCTAGGGTAATATGAGGCCCGCACCACATCCGACGGGTTGGAGGTTCCATCACGTGGAGTAGCCAGACCGACTCCGTGTCTTCGAGGTAGCCCCTCCTCTTCGGTGAATTGCAGATTGTCTTTGGGCTTCCAGGTGCATTCAATTATGAAGTCTGATAGTACTCGTGCCTTCATCGCCGGTCTAGGTCGAAAGTGGATATCGAATTAGCTCAGCTGTACGACCCATTTGGCTATCCTTCTGGAGGTATCAGGATAGCGGAGGATGGCCTGAGGGGTTAGTCTATCAGAATCATGATGGTGTGGGCCTGAAAATAGGGCCGTAATCGCTTTGCCATGATTATGAGTGAGTAGATAAGTTTTGCATCTTCGGGTATCTCATCTCAGCATCGTGCAAGACTTTGCTGATGTAGTAGACCGACTTTTGGAGATGTTCTTTTTGTTTCGGACGAGAACTGAGCTGACGGCCTCATCCGAAGCAGAGAGGTGTAGACAGAGAGTCTCACCTTCTCAGGGTTTAGAGGGTAGGTGGGGTCTCCAGGTACTTCTTCAACTCTTCAAGAGTGAGATGACAGTCTTCGATCCATTCAAAGTCCCAGGATTGTCAATGCACTTTGAAGAAAGGGAGGCATTTCTCGGCAAACCGAAAAATGAATCAGCTTAGGGAGGCGACCTTCCCAGTTAGTGTTGTATCTCCTTCTTGCAAGAAGGATGCCTCATGTTTCGGATGGCTTGAATTTTCTAGGGTTGACTTCAATTCCTCGCTTGGTGACAAGGTACCTAAGAATTTGCCCGATGTCACTCCAAAAGCACACTTCGTCGGATTCAGCTTCATCCGATGATGACGTAGGGCATCAAATGGCTCTTACAGGTCTTCGATATGGTTGCCTTAAGGAGGCTCTTCACAATCATGTCATCGACATATGCCTCATATTCCTTCCCAGCTGTTCTCTGAATACCTTGCAGATCAGCCTTTGAAATGTTGCCCCAGCACTCTTTAGTTCGAATGGCATTATCTATAGTAGTAAAGGCCCTTTTTGGTGACGAAGGCCATCTTCTCTCATCTTGAGGGTCCATCTTATTATTTGTTGTATCCGGAGAAGGCATCCATAAAATTAACAGTTGGTGGCCTGTGGTGGCGTCGACCAATTGGTCGATCTTCGATAAGGGAAAGCTGTCTTTTGGGCACGCTTTGTTGAGGTCTATGTAATCAATACAGATCCTCAATTTTTCACTAGCTTCTTACCATCACCACATTTGCCAGCCATTCAGGGTAATGTGTCTCCCAGATAAACCCAGCTTTAAGGAAATTGTTCACCTCTTTGTCTATCACCTTCTGCCTCTTAGAGGCAAAGCTCCTCTCTTCGTCGAATAGGCCTGTAACCAGAGATGACCTCCAGCTGATGGGTGATTACTTTGGCCAGAATCCCGGGCATGTCTGAGGCTGACCTGCAAAGACATTAGCATTATTTTTGAGGAAGCGGATTAACTCTACTCTTGTCGCCTCATCAAGTAGACTCCCGATCTGCACAACTTTGGTGGGATCTTCCTTGGTTAGCTGTACCGGCACGGTTTTCTCCATCGGCTCCCCATAGTCTTCGGAAGGATCCCTCAAGTCAAGTTAATCGGGGGTTGGGGAGTCATTGATTATCTGTCCTAGATCACCAGGCACTGTTGTGCGGCCCTTTGGTCGCCTTTCGCTTCCCCTACTCCTCCCTGGTGGAGAAACTAACTAGGAGATGGTAGGTCGACACTATGGCCTGAAATTTGTTTAAGGCGGGCCTCCCCAAAATCATATTGTATGCTGAAGGAGTTCGGACCACCGCGAAATTGATGGGGAGCATTTTTGGCAGGGTTCGGTGCCAAGGATTACGGGCAGCATTATTTCTTCCTCAACCTCAATCAGGTCCCTTCGAACCCCGTCAGTGGTAGAGGAGACCTCTGTAATTATTTTTAGGTAAGCACATCCGGGAGAACGCGTCGTAAAGCATGACATCTGCAAAGCTTCCATTATTGATAGGATACGCCTTACATTATAGTTGGCCACAACGATCAATATTACAACTAGGTCATCATGTGGGTGCTGAACTCTCATAAGGTCATCATCGGAGAAGAATATAAAGTTGTTATCCTTGAGCCACTCGAGGCATCATCTTCAACTCTCCAGTTGGTCGGCCGATGTAGCATTCCCACCCTTCCATCGGTGGGTCTTTGGTTGGGTAGTTCGGCTTCTTCAGAGGCCCTCTGGGGGGTCGTGACCTCAGGCCTAGGTTTCGGGCGATCGACGTACCGTCCTAAGTAACCTCTTTTGATGAGATCTTCAATAGAACTTGAGTTGGATGCAGTCTTCGATGTATGGCCGTGGTCTCGGTGGGAATGCAGTATTTGTTCCTCTTCCTCGCGGAAAAGGATGCCTTCATGGGACGCAGTCATTGGAGATAACTTTCTTTTTCTATCTCCATTAGGATCCTCTCTCTGGGGAGATTGAGGGGGATGTAGGAGTCGAATTTTGTGCACGGTGCTCTAGGCTTGGGACTTCACCTCGTGCGAAGTCGTTGTTATTGAGGATCGAGGGGTCCTGCCCCCTACTGCTTTTCTTCCTCGGGATGGATTTCCTTCGACCAACCTTCGATTCGTCGCCTTGTTCCTTGGCGTCAACGTATTTTTTAGCTCTCAACAAAAGCTCAGAATAGCTTGTGGGGAATCTCTTATCCAGGGAGAAAGTGAGCCTAGACGATGAAGCCCCTTCTTCAGGGCGGATATGGCTACATGTCCGTTGAGATTCGAGATATCGAGGGTAGCCGAGTTGAACCTATAGATGTAGTCTCGGAGGCTCTCTCCTTCCTTCTGATGGAGGAGGAATAAGGTATCCATATTTTGGGGGGTCTTCCGGCAGGTCTGAAATATGAGACGAACAATTTTTTCAATTTAGAAAAGGAGTCGATGGTACCTGGACATATGCTCGAATACCACATTCGAGCTGCCTTTTTAGCATAGCAGGGAAGGTGAGGCAGGGCAACGCGTCGGAGGCCTCTTGAATCATCATAGGGCCTTGAAGCTGCCCAGGTGGTTAAGTGGATCCGTGGTGCCATCTTAGGGTTACATTTGGGGATCCTAAAGTGCTGAGGGATGGCTTTGGCCATGATGTGAGGATGTGAACGAGGACGGCTTTGGCCATGATGTGAGGAGTAAACGAGGGATGTGGATCGTACGCGGTGATCTCGTCGTCCCTCCTCTGGTCACAAAGCTCATATAACCTGCGACTCGAGGACCTTGAAATTTCTTCGTAGTCGGGGCGAGCTTCCTTCGGTGCCTCCCTCTCGGGAGGGAATCCTCGAAGGAAACGGAAAGGGATCATCTAGATATTTTCCCCTCCGTGATATGTCGGTCGGCTTCGGAAGTTGAGAGCTTCAGCCCTCCGGGGAAAGCCGCTCTTCGAGGGAAGGTGGATAGACAATGACGCTGGTCTCCCTTCCCCGGGGTCGGTGACTACGTCTGGAAGTGGCTGGTAGATGCCCTATCTGAAGGGTTACATCTTGGAAATTCTGAACCATAGTTTCAGAGTATCGACTCGGTTCAGAAGGGCTTCGAATTGTTGCTGTCCAACCATCACGTAGGGTCGAGATATTATCTTCACTGGGGGTGTTCCTTTGAGAGGGAGGACGACTCCTACTTGCTGAGATATTTTGTGTTATCCTTTTGCATTGTGGTCTTCTCACTTTCCTTTCTCGAAGAGGGGGCTTCTAGTGAGTAGTTAGCTTGGGTCAACGCAGACTACCAAGTTCAACCCTTGTGTCCCCTCCCCTACCTGGCATGCCAATTTGTTGTGTAGAGCCTCCGCTGGACGGGCCAAATCGCTGAACCACCGGTCTGCCTCTCTTGGCACTGAAAAACAGGTCCCTGACCAGATTTCTTCAGTGGGGGACACTCAATGCCTAAGTCAGGAAGAGGTTCCAGCAACAAGAATGGAAAGTGATCTGAGAAGGCAGGAAGATAGCAAAAGTATCGTCGTGTCCCACCCACCTTGAGTGTCCCCTCTTATCAGTATTTATAATAGTTGGGCACTGGCCTGTGTTGGGCTTAACTTGCCTGGTTAACATGCGGTCGGTTAACTTCGTCCCACATACAAGGAGGGACGGTTGTCGTTTGTCAAGGATGGTTGTCACTCCATACGGCCAATCCGGTATTATCGAAAGAGAGGGGGTTGGAACGCGTGGCCAGCCCGAAACGGCTGGAGTTGGGGATGGCGGTTACGCTTTAGGTCGCGATAGCCATCCCCCATCCGGAGTTTTGTGCAAATTGGAGATTATCTTGGGCTTCTTCTTCTTTGGACTTCTCGGGTCAGTCGTCTTCAGTCTTCGTCGATGAATGAAGTACCTTTGGACTTGTCGATGGAGTTACCTTCGCACTTCTTCGATGGAGGCGATCGGTTGGATGGCGGATGTCGTAGACCCGGAGGGGTAGTCTTTGACCTTTATCTTCGATCTATCGAAGACTGGTCCGAAGGAGGCGTTACGGCACTCTCAGGCCGTCGTTGGTTCTCTTGGTATGGGGGGCGGCCAGTCCGGGGGAGACACCGACCTGTCTCCTGAGCCAAAGATAATTCAATAAAGCCTGTGTCTCCCACAATAATCATTCATCGTAAACCATGATGCACAAGAAACACTGATATGCTTTACATAAAATCACATTTAAACTTTTAAAAGTAAGTTATTATTATAGGGGGGAAATTGCTAGAGCAGGTTTAGTGATGTGCAGAATAATGCACCATAAATTATCTATTGTACTTCCGCTATGCTTCTGAATATTATTTATTACAAGGGAAGTTACGTGCCTAAATGTCGTACCTACGTGCAAAACACGACCTGAATGGATCATCAAACTCTTTAGATTGAAACCAATTGTCATAGAAATTTTAGACGAAGTAGGGTGGTAGCAGAAGGTTTCGCAATACAGCATGTTTCTATGATTGTAAAAGTGTGGGCCAGCTTCTGATCCAACGAAGAGCAAGTAACCAACATGTTCAATAGCTAACATGTTGGTTATGGAACAGTATTTTTTGATTTTTTTTATTGTATACACTGAATCTTCCGGACCGGGTTCTCTCGGCTGGGCTGGCTGAAAGCATGTCTCCCGGTTCCTGCAAAAAGGTTCCACGGGCGGTGATGTTTCGGTGGGGGACACTCGATGGCTAAGTCAGTGGGAGACTCGAAGCAACAGAATGGAGGAATCAAAAAGAGATAGCTCGTGGGAAAGGAAGAGCCCTCTTTTGCTCGGGATCCCCCTTTTACCTTATATAGGTGCAGAACTTACCGGAATATACTAGGGGCTAGGTGGAAATGACGATGTGTCCTTAGAGGAATCTTGGTAGTGGCCAAGTGGCACCAGGACAGGGGTGCATCGTGGGATCTGCAGAGCAATGGCGCTAAGATGTCAGGAATCTGTTGTAACAGATTCTGGTACTAGTTAAAAGGGGTCTTTGGGGCCTCTGGGCCGTCCTTGGAGTGGCCTGCTTTGGGCCATATGGGCCTAGCTGAAGTGGGGTCGGTCGGCCAGCGAAACGATAGACTCTAGTGCAACCGGCTGAAGGGTCGTCGGCCTCAAATTTGATTCAAAGGAAGGCCGATTGGTATAACAGTTGCCCCCTTGCTCTTGGCCTTCGGGAAGGCTTGTAGCTTCGAAGGGCGAGAGCATTATTCTCACATTAAATGCATCATCCTTGAGGATTGCGGATCTGATCAGGTGTGCTGCGTCTGCTATTCTTGCCTCTTTGTTGTCGACCAACGACTTTTTCTCGGGTTGCTGAGTGCCCAATGACTTTAATTTAGCCATTTATAAGAAATATTTTAAGTATCGAGAGGCGGGCTTAGTCCGAACTCGTCCCTTTTAGAAATATTTATAAGGAATCTTCGAACTAGCATTTGTAGGAAAATTTCTTAAGTATATAAGGATCTCATAAAAAATTTTTTGATCAAAGTCAGATTTTAAGTGGGCTGCACTAGAGCCTTTCCGATCGAGATTGGATTTAAGTGGGCTGCACTATAGCCTTTCTGATCCGGGTCGGACTTGGAGGTAAGCTGCCCTAGAGCCTTTTCGATCGAGGTAGGACTTTGAGTGGGCTACCCTAAAGCCTTTTTGATCGAGGTCGGACTTTGAGTGGGTGCACTAGAGCCTTTCCGATCGAGGTCGGATTAGAGGTGGGCTGCCCTAGAGCCTTTTCGATCGAGTCGGACTTTGAGTGGGATGCCCTGAGCCTCCGATTGAGGTCGGACTTGAGTGGGGTGCACTAGAGCCTTTACGATCGAGGTTGTACTTGGAGGTGGGCTGCCCTAGAGCCTTCCGATCGATGTCGAACTTTAAGTGGCTGCACTAGAGCCTTTCTGATCGAGGTCAGACTTGGAGGTGGGTGCCATAGAGCCTTTCCGATCGAGGTCGGACTTTGAGTGGGCTGCCCTAAAGCCTTTTCGATCGAGGTCGAACTTTGAGTGGGCTGCACTAGAGCCTTTCGATCGACGGTCGGACTTTGAGTGGACGACACTAGAGCCTTTCGATCGAGGTCAGACTTTGAGTGGTGCACTAGAGCCTTTCCGATCGAGGTCGGACTTGGAGGTGGGTGCCCTAGAGCCTTTCGACGAGGTCGGATTTCTTTGTAGAGTGAATTCCCTTCAGCCTGGCATCGCGGCTTTGCCGCTTGTTCTTCTGCCATGACGTATTTTTGAGCCCTGGCCAGTAGTTCGGAGTAACTTGTCGAAAACTTTTATCCGTGAGAAAGTGAGCCTGAACGATCGCAGCCTCTTCTTGAAGGCCGACATAGCTACATGCTCGTTGAGGTCGGGATCTCCATGGTCGCCGAATTAAATCGGGCCATGTAATCCCGGAGGGTTCTCCTTCCTTTACTGCACGAGGAAAGAGGCAATCCATGTTCCTCGGGTCTGGCTACAGGTCCTAAAATGGGACAAAAAGAGTTTTTCTAGCTGGGGAGAAGGAAGGGATCGTACCTGGTCAAATGGCAGAGAACCACATCCGAGCCGCCTTCTGAGTGTCGCGGGGAAGGCAATGCAATAGAGGGCATCGAAGGTGCTTGTACCATCATGTGGGCTTATGAGTGCCCAGATGATCCAGAGGGTTGGTGGTGCATCGTAGGCATCCACCTGGGGGATCTTGAAGTGACGGGGGATAGCTTTCCCCATAATTCTAGCAGAGAATGGCGGGGGCGAGAGTCATACGCCAGTGCTTCTTCTCCCTTTTGACGATCGACCAGTTCGGCAATTTGCTCCTCCATGCATTGAAGCTTGATGGTGTAGTCTCGAGTCCCTGTCGCGTCGGCTAGTCGTCGTCGAGGACCGAATCCATGGAAGAGTGCACGGCGGACCTTACTCTCTTTCCGTCGGCATGAGTCCTCTGCAACCTCCGGGGTCGTGTGTGGAGCGGAGTCGAGGGACTCCTATTATTCGACTTCCCTCGATAGCAGGTCGATGATTGGTTCTGGATGCCGCGGAGTGGCTGCTGTCTATCATTGGCCGCGTCTTGAAGGTTCTGAACCGCGGGGTTCAGAGGGATCTAGAACTGCTGTTGTCCCAGGATAATGGTAGGCTGGGCGACGTCGTTCTCCCTGAGATGTTCTCCTGACCTTGTCTGGAGCGGCCTTTCCTGTTGGAGGTATTCTGAGCTCTTCCTTTCACCATCATTTTGTCTAGTAGTGGATCCCTCCTTTTGGAGAAGGAACCCAAGGATGGAGGTTCAGGCCCTTCCTCTAGCGCCAATCTGTTGCCGCTGAATCTTCCGGACCGGGTTCTCTCGACCGGGCTGGTTGGAGTGCGCGTCTTCCAGTTCCTGCAAAAAGATCCCACGGGTCGGTGATGTTCCGGTGGGGAACACTCCGATGGCTAAGTCAGTGAGAGACTCAGAGCAACAGAATAGAGGAATCGAAAAGAAATAGCTCGTGAGAAAGGGAGAGCACTGTTTTGCTCAAGGTCCCCCTTTTACCTTATATAGGTGCAAACTTTACCGGAATCTGCTAGGGACTAGACTGTAAATGGCCGATTTGCCCCTAAAGGAATCTTGGTAGTGGCCAGGTGGCACCAGGATGGGGTGGCATCGTGGAATTTGCAGAGTAGTGGAGCTGAGGTATCAGAAATCTGTTACAACAGAATTCTGGTACTAGCTGAAAGGGTCTTTGGGGCCTCCAGGCCATTCTTGGAGCGGCTCGCTTTGGGTCGATATGGGCCTAGCTAAAATGGGTCGGTCGGACCGCTGGTGGGTCAATCAGACCTCTGGTAGGTCGCCAGCAAAATGATAGACTCTGGTCCAACCCGGCTGAAGGGCCGTCGGCTCTGATTTGGTTCGGAGGAAAGCCGATTATGATCATTTTTAAATTGTAAACACGATAAGAGATAAACAGGCTTTCCACCTGTCAACGTTGAGCAATTTTCCCTTGTACAATATTTAATTTATGAAGCATGATTGTGTAGCCACCTCAAGTTCTCAATGCAGTAGAAGCACCAAAAAGCTCTGCCTCCATACATTTCTGTCCATAGCATTGTTTTGTAGGTTGCAAATGCTAGGGAAACTAGGGTGAGGATCCGCATATTTTACTTCCTTTTAGATTGGTGTCTGGAGGTTTGTAAGTGCGAAGCACCTCGTCTTCTTCTTCTTTCTTCTTCTTCTTTCTCTTGGGATTTTGAAAAGAATAAAGGAGTCTTTAGAGCAAGAATGTAGAAAACATTGATAAAGTGTTCCCTCATGGGAGACCAGAGCTTTCCTTGTGGTGTTTCGACCTTCGTCTTTTGAAGTCTGAAGTTTTGACCGCTAATGGTGGCTGGTCAAGTTCTCCAAGTCTTTGATAGACTTTTTGGCTTGCACAGTTTGGTGAGTAGCTAAGAAGTCAGCTGTGGAGGCCACACTGAGTCACTGAAAATAGAAATGGTTGCAACATGGTCAGAGGCCACTTGTCTGACTGACAAATTCAGTTTTATGTACTGGATATGGCAATTATGACCAAACTTACCAAATCCACAATCCACATGTAAACTGCTTGAGACCCGTTCAACCTGTTATCACACACTTGACTGAACTGACTTCTTCTTCTTCTTTTTTTTTGATGTAAGAAAGATGGCAAGCAGCTTCATAAAGTGAATGAACAAATTAGATCAAAGAGTACTCTAAAGAAAAGGAAACAAAGAAGAGAAGGAGAGTTATAACCAACACGAGAGGTGAACCCAATCACCATTCCACCAAGCTTTCTGCAACTTTGATTGAATCCTCCTTCCAAATCAATTTGACCTTTTTATTAAATGAGTTGCATAGGTTGGTTGGGATTATCTATTTAATAGAAAAGTCAGGTTCTGTGTTAGTTTCATGACCCTTCCAATAAACAGGTCAGATTTTGTGCATTCAGGACTTGATGGTTGATTCTTGAGATGTTTGAAACCTGAAAATCTTGGTCCATTATAACACCTACCAAACTGTGTTAGATCAAGTGATCGCTTTTCTTCCATGCATGATTATTTAGTAAAACAAGTTCAAGATATGATCATTCAGTCAAATTTGAAGATGTGTGTGTCCTCGCAAGCACCTTGCACACTCAACATAACATCATGAACCATGATTGTATTAAATATATGCTCTGAATGATGAGTTAAAGATATAAGAAAGGCTTGTCATACCGGTCAATAACGTAATGTACCAGACATACTACATCAATATCAATATATAGTTTTGTACCATACCAATACTAGGTATATCTCGCCATCTCATATTATACCATATACCAACACTGTATAGGATAGCACCATATAGAATCCATTATCAAGACAATGAACATTGGATATAAAGATTTCTAGTATGTTCAATAGTACATTCTTTAATTGTAACCCAATTATATGAATATATTTATACCAATCAAAAATAGGTTTATATCAGCCAATACAATGTGACTTTTTTGCTTGCAGAATTATAAATATTCTTCATTTTCTTCTGTTAAGTAAAATTGTCAACAGATAGTAAAACAATGTGACATTATAAATGCAGAACAAATTTCCCACTCATCACCAGAGTTTGAAGATACACAAGTAGCATTATGGAGTCAAATATTACACAAACCAAATCATAAAGTTTTAGCCCACATGGAAAGGATGCCGCTGCACAATGGCTGACCTGAGACATAACAGCATTTGCCCACTTTTTTTGTAAAAGATTACAACAAAGATGGAGCAAAAATAGCCTTACACACCAATGAGGTTCACTAACCTAGTTTTTTAGTGACATGTTCCTCAAGAAAAATGATGGAAAGCTTGATGTTCCAGTTGCAAGCCATATTTCAATTCAACTCTTAAATTCTGACTATCAACAAAAAATACGACAAAAATGCTGGTATGAATAGCTATACAGACCCATTAAATTCACAGAAAAGATGGGGGCCACAATTTTCTTAATTGGAAAGAACCAACTGATCACTTGGAGTAATGCAAGGTAAGAAGCAAGTATCCATCCTCTGATCTTCATGCCAAGGTACATCCATCACATGACTCTTTCTGCTGTCAATATATATCTAGGAAGAATTTGTGCTCTAGCTGACCTTCTTGAGTTCACGTTCAAGTTGCCTCATCTTTGTATTTACATTTTTAATTGTAGACTGAGACTGCAACAAAAAAACAGAAGTAAAGTTTAATAGTATTCAATCTCTAGCATCAATCGCTAGAGATTGGCTGAATTGGGGGAACAAAGATTGATAAAGTTTCCAAGAATCTAATAGATGCCAGAAACTATTCTTGCCAATATGAAATCAGCAGCCTTATTTTCTTCTTCCTGACCTTGGTGAGTTCACTTTCAAGTTTCTCTATCCTTGCTTCTTGCTCCTTAAGTGCCATGGCTTGAACATCCAAAGTTTTCAAGAATTCACCCAGAGACTGCCAAAAGAAGAAAGAATAATGAAATTTAGTAGAATTCCAGATATTAAGCATCCAAGAATCGAATAGATGATAGAAAATTATATCTTGCAAATAAGAACAAACTCCAACTTTGCTGCAGAAAGATTTAACAGGAACCACACTTAACAAATAACGTTTCATCTTGACAGGTTTATTTGTGAGGATCCACAAAGGCATGCACTAATCCCACATCAGGCATGCATTAGAGAGGTCTAGGGTACTTAATCAAGTTCATAATAACTTTTGGATAGCCTTTTGGATAAAGCCATTGGTCAGTACAAATGGTATCAAAGCAACTCAACTCACCGAGGGCTCATGTGGCTAGGGGACATTGCAACTTGCAACAGAAGCCCAAAAGGACTAACAATGAGCTATTCATGATGTCTATTTCAAGTTTCTTTCTTCCTTTTCAAAGCAATAGTCTAAGATCCCTGATGACTCAACCTGACTCATCCTATTCTTCAGAGTAGTTAGTCAGTATTAATTATCTTTGACCGCCTAGTGATAAGCAATCAATGTGCAGAGCCACCAATGCATAGACTCATGGTGGATAATTCTGTACTATATATGTGGTAGTTGAAATCTAGATCAAAATCTAGTTCATTCTGATTTTTTCAAATAGAAATTATTCACACTAAGTGAAGTTAAATCACCTTATCCATTACATATTATAAGCATCTAGAAATTCGTATTTTCTATTTTACTATTTTCAAAAAATTTTGAGTTTTGAGGGGATTATTGAAAAAATTCAAAATTTCCTTCAATAATTAATTCCTAATCTTTTAATTATTTGACCATTATGCTTTTAATTATTTAATAGTTATGCTTTAAGTATTTCACCATTGGACTTTTAATTATTTGACCATTGGGCTTCTTATTACAGGCTGTCATGAGCCAATAAAAAACCAAATGATCATATTTGATAGCTATAAAAAGGTTCTCTTGGATCCTTGCCTAGCAAGCCATCCAAAGTCTTTCCTAGCTTCTTCTAGCTTTTTTGTTCTTCAAAATTCTTTTTTGATCTTTTCAATTACAAAAGTTTCTTCTTCCTGGATATTGAAAAAGTCTACATCAACCTCCACCATGGTTGTACTCGCTGGCAGAGGAATCTTAGTTGTATCTTGGATGGTATTTTGATTATTCCCATACGAATGATAGAAATACGTCTTAGGACAGTGCCTAGCACATTTCCAAGTTTGTTTTTAATTTTTACATTTCATGTAAGTCATTTATATTTTTTCTATTATAAAATTCTTGTTAGTTTTATTTAATCACATCCGTAATTCTTTAAGCATTATTTAACAAGATTCATGATGGAAGAAGTGAGCTCTCATGGAAGGGTATGAAAAAGGATACAATGGTAAATAAAGGCCATGGGACCAAGAGAACCTAGAATAGAAAGAACAAGAAAACAGGATTGACAAATCAAATTAGAAGGAAGAAAGATTGAATGGATTTAAGAGCCACAGATTCGAAGCCAGGTGAAATAGTTTTGAGCCTTTATTCAAAACATTCTCCAGTTAAATAGGATCACATTAACTTTTAGTGAGCAATGAGTCAGTTATTGAAGTTTTTATAAGATTTCAAAACAGCCAAGAAAAGTTTCCATGTTCAATAATAAGAAGAAAATAGAAATGACATTTTGCTTTAGGTTGAGTATATGGTATGTCATCAGGTAATGTAACAATTTTAAATAGAAGTCAGAAACAAAATCTGGTAAGCCTTGAGTGGATCATGACTGCACATGCATGGAGCAGAAAAGAGAACTTAAATATGGTAAGCCTCAATTTTGATGAGCATAAAACAGTAACAAAAGAGACATTATCCACCACTGTGCATGTTCGATCCACAATGTGATGCCAACTGAAATTTACAGTATAATCAGCATGCTAATAGTTAACAGAAGAAGCAAAGCAAGAAATTAATGCTGACCTTTTCCAACTGTTGCACACGCTGTTTTAACTCTTCCACTGAAATCTCTTGCTTGCGAGCCATTTGGAGAACAGAAAGCATGTGTGGCTGAATGAACTCTGGACAGTGCTGAGCAAGAGTATGCTGTGGGATACCAGATTGACAGCCAACTTGATAGAAAGGGCAGTCTACAGGCTTCATTGGGCATCCAGTTGTACAATGCCCATCCATCTCAAATCTCAGTATGTTCTCTCGGCACTTCTGCTTGCATGGAAGGAACTTGAATGGGCATACTGAGTCATGCTTCTCTGTATGAATAGCTGGAAATATAGCTGTGCATCCCAGATTTTTGCAATTTACAGGTCTAAAACAACACAGTCTTCTATGCTCGACAAGCTGATGGACAGTGTCAAATTTGAGTCGACAGAGAAACGTGTTTCTAAAGTCTAGATTCCTGAGAAGAGTCTCTGCAATGGCTTTCCTTTCATCCATTAACCAGAATCCATCAGTCTCCAACACTTGCACAAAGCTGCTGATTTCAGCCTCTCGGATTGCACTCATCAAGCACCCTGAAACATGGTTGTATATACTCCTTTTAGACTCTGTAAAATCATTAATGATATCAGATATGATTTCAGTCAGATCTTTAGAAGTTTCTTCCACTGGATCCAGATTACCATCTCCTCGGACTGCAGACTCTGCAAGATATGTTTCACTTCTTTGCATAAGATGATCCAACATCTCCTTTCTCATTTCAATAGCTACATCATTTGGACCCTTACGGAGGCCAGTGGTGCTATTCACGCAAGCTACGGCCAATCCAAGGAGCAAGAGTTTTGCTATTTGGAGCACCAGTTCTGTATCAAATAGGTTGCAAGAAAGTAATGAGACACTTCCTTTACTGGCCCTGGATCTGCTGGAAGATCCATGGCACCTTCTAATTAGAGCCTACAAATGAATGAACTTACATGTGGTAATAACTGTATGCAAAAAATAACCAGAAGCCATGGCACAATTAGTAAAACAATGATAATAACAAGAACGAAATCTCTCAGCTAAGCGGCAATAAAAAATATTTCTCGATTTAGGTTGAATTTGTCATAGCTCCCCACAAGTTTGAAGGAAAAAGAATATTCAAATTCAAGGTTCATTAAGTCAACAACAGATAAAATTAATCTCTCGTTACATAAAACATCTGATTGACATCCTTTACCAAAGCATATGTGAAAGATTCTTGAAATTAATTCTGAATAAAAAGAGGGATTCATGCTGGTGACAAAAAAACTCATTTTCTTTCCTTCTTTCCCTCATTTTTCTTTCTTCTAATTTCCCCACTCTGATTACATTCCTTGTCTGTTTATCGCTATCCTGATATCTTGCAATCACATCAACAATTTTGTCAATCAAGAATAGTATTTTTCCCTCTCTCATCTATTTCTTAATTTTGCCCCGTGCATTTCATTGAACCCAAAGTTTTATCATGTAAATGTGAAGAAAACCTTTCTTTCTTTCTCTTTCTAACATCACATCAACAAAATCTTATGGAAAAAAGGGTAACAATTCTCGCAATAGTTACCTCCTCTATACCCAATAGCAACGCAATGACTCGATAACTCCAAGATCTACCTCCCCGATACTTGCTTTCAGAGCTGCCCATCGAAACCAAGATTGAGGAAACGCATCGAATCAGGTAAAAAAAAAAAAAAAAACAAGTTCAAGAAGGAAGAGGTTGAGTTAGGGTTTACATTTCCACACGTAGGTAAACAAGAAGAGATCAAGCGTAGCCGGCAGAGAGAGACTGGCCGGAAAACCTTGAAATGAGAAAAAGCGGAAGTGGGTTGGCGGGAGACAAAGCCCGGAACGGTCGATACGTGCACGGAGAATATCCTTTGTTTTCGGTGTATCAGAGAATCTCTTCAAGCATCATGAGAAAATACGAATCTTAAGGTCTGTCGTGGATCTCATTTTGCCGCTGACATGGTATTTCAAATTCTGGCTTGGTCTGGGTAAGTAAATACGGGCATCATGCACATAATTTTATCCAAAAAAAAAAATTACAGGCATGCATTTAATGTCAGTTTATGTTATTTACCTAATCAAAATAATGATCTGCATGAATGCATATTGTAACAACTAGAAGAGACTCCATTTTGCACAAAGTGTCTTTGCCATTCTTTATGGAATTTATAACAGATGCTTTATTGAAATTGAGCTTAATTTTATTATTGGAGAATGAGAGAAAAAAAAATATGGAAACAATGTAATGCAAGAGATATATTACCATGTAAAAATTAGGGAGAGTTAACTGAGATTTCCAATATATTATTATATGGGATGATCTCCTTCAAGGGCAATTTGTTTAAGTAAAACAAAGAAAATAAAAAATATATATCTAATACATGAGACTCCTACCATAATAAAATCTAGGGAGGATTAGATGCGAGCATTTGCACCTACGTAAGAGAGACTGGGACTGATTTTATATTTTAAGTCACGTCTATGTCACAATAGAGTAATCTTACTATTGTACTAAAAGCCAATCTTAAAATGAAAAAAAGAACGGTTTAACAAAATGGATCATTTATGCGAGCTATCAAGAACCTAGAAATGAAATTATTCCTATGCCATCCTCGCTAAAAAAAACTTGTGATCGGTACATTTAAAGTTTTTATATGTTTTATGCTACTTTCCTATCAAGAGCCAACTAGCTCAACAAATCTCGAGCAAATCATGGATTGATTAAACTTGAAGCAGTTGGCAAAACTTCTGATATAATTAGAAAAGTTAAGCAAATTCAAAACCATATGCATGTTATAACTAATTTTCCATTCCATAACTAGAAAAGTGAATTCTAGCTTATAAATTTCTAACATTAATACAAGATATTTTTTATATTACCCATCTTTGTAGACTCCCAATGAGACAAAGCATTTTAGGTGAACCCCCACTACAAATCAAAATATATTTGATATTAAATTGAATCTAAAATGAATTTTCTTATGCTAACCCAAGCATATTCACTTTATTTGAAAAAAGAAAAAAACTATAAAATTGATCCACACCTGAAACAACAAATGAAGTAACATCTTACCCTTATATGACACCACTTCCCATGTCTCACTTATAAATGGGTTGTTTTACATTAGCCTCTTTGAGATAGCATGGTCAACTGAGATGCAGTCAAGGGAATGAAAAATAATAATTTTTATTTATAGTCTGAAATTTGATTCTGAAGATTAGACCCTCAACAAAAATCTTAGACTGACTCGTGGTCCTTTTTCGGTAAATGTTAATATACAAAGCTTAAAAAGAGTTTTCTTCTTTATTTGATCAGGAATATTAGGGATGAGGTGTTTCATACTATTTCATGTTTTGATTTTTGAATTCAATGAAGCTTGCAAAAAAAGCAACGAAGTTTCTTCGTAAGAAGATAGAAAATAAAAGGGCAAGATCAATATTGTAGACTTGCTCGGATGGTATTACTACGTGCCACTTGAGAATTCAATTTTACTTGGAGTCAATACCTGAGGATCGAATGGATACATAATTGAGAAAAGATAGAGTTTCACTTCTCATGAGAGAGAGAGAGAGAGAGAGAGAGAGAATGGTTTAGAATTTCCATTTGTGAATGGTTTAGACTTTCTATTTCTTCCAAGTTGGATGCTACTAGGATTGCATTTGGTGCATTACCTAGTAATCTTAAAAGATAATATGGATTATTTAAAAAATAGATTGTACCAATTAAATTATCAGTAATGTTGATTACTGTATTTGGTACATGCAGGTAACGTTACAGTAAAATTATTAAAAATCTTGAATGACATATTGGGTATGTCAATCAGATTCAAGTGTTGGGGATAATTGCTTAAACCAAGAATATGAAGTGAAAACAGCAAGTCTGGTCAGTCCCTAATTAGTCGATATTTTTTTTAGGGATAATTTTATCCAAAATATTTATTATAACATTGCCAAAAATGTGATAATCTAGATAGCTACCCTTCTTAAAGACTATCTAGATTATCTCATCGAAGGCAATATAGATTATCAAGATAATTTGGATGCCACTAAAATAACATACTAAATACAGTGATCCAGTGAGCCTATTTTAAATTACCAGCTACCAAATACAACCTATAAATTGGAGCTGTTACTTCCCATGATTTTTTTTTGCAACCTCTCTTTCAAGCCTCCATATATATAATTTTTTTAAGGGTCTTCAAACCTCCATATTGTTTGGACTCCCCGTCCACCCGACTACATTAAAATTAACTTTGATGGACCTGTCACTAGAACTAGTTCCGGAGCAGGTTATGTCAATCTTAACCATGACAACATATTTGATTTCTTTGAGCCAAGTATGTTCATATGGATTTTAATGTGATTGCTAAACTTTTGGCATATAGCTTGGTTTGGCATTGTGGATGCCTCTTCAATGCAACACGGACTAATTATTGGTTCAACCGCCCACCAAACTCCTTCTGAACCGGGCATCTAAATCGGAGCACTTGGAGGGAGTCACATGGGATCAGTCTTCGGCCTAGCCGAAGGTGTTAGTCCCGAAGACTACCATCACCAGCTCCCGACCAGTTCTCTGCACATCAAACCAAAGAAGGCGGGTCTGAAGAAGACCGATCCGAAGACAACATCAGCTTCATTTCACAACCCACTCTGAAGGGAGGAACATCGATGCTAATGACAGAGGTGTCTTCGGCTTGTTCTGTGGGAGATAAGCCCGAAGACATCTCGCCGATTCAACATCAGCCCTTCTTGAAGAAGAAGCTCAGAAGCGAATCTTCGGTGATCCCAAATCTTTGAACGTGGATACGATTGTTATGATCAACCGCGTGGCCACTACCTCCAATCATAACCATATCGAGATGGTCACGTGGCCACTAACTTCAGCTCCAACGACTCCAGACTGGCCAGAACTAGTTGGCAACTACCTATGGTTATATACGGGGTAAAGACAATTAACCCCGTCCTAGCCATAGATAGGTGAGCCTAACCACACTCTGGCACGACAACTATAAATACTGGTAAGAGGGGACATCCAAGGTATGCTATGCAAGCCTGGAAAAGAGAATACTTTTACTATCTTCCTCTTCAGAAACTCTCCATTCTGTTACTAGAACCTCCCTCTCTAACTTAGGCATCGGAGTGTCCCCCACCGGAAAAAATCTGTATAGGGACCTGTTTTGCAGGTATCTAGGAAAGCAAACCGGCAATCCAGCAACTTCGCCCGGTCGGCGAAGGTTCCACGTCAACAGATTGGTGCGCCAGGAAGGGGACTACGAGGTAAGTGGGTGTTGACAGTCTGCAGTAGCTTGGACTTATCACCTACTGGTAGCTCCCCTCCTTGAAAAAGGAGAGTGTGAAGAAACCCTGATGGTGAAAGGAAAAACTTAAAATACTTCGACAAGCAGGGGCCATCCTCCTTCTCAGAGGAATGACCTCCTAGTGGAGAACAATGTTCCACCTCCCATACTTGTGGTGGGACAACATCAATTCGAGGCTCTTCTAAATCGCGTGACGCTCTAACAACCATAGTTCAGAATGTCCAGGATAACTTTCCAGGTGGGGCACCTGCCAGCCACCTCCAGACACAGTCATCGATCTCGAGGGAAGGGAGACCAGCATCATGGGTCTACCCGACTTTCCCCCCATGATCGGCTTTCTCTCGAAGGCCGAAGCTCTCGGTATCCAAAGCCGACCGATGCCCCGTAGAGGGGAAAGAGATCTAGATGATCTCTCTCTATCTCCTCCAAAGACTCCACTCCCGAAAGGGATGTACCGAAAGAAGCCTGCCTTGACTATGATGAAAAGATCAAGGCCCTCGAGTCCCAAGTTGCGAGGCTCAATGATTAGAAGAAGGACGGTGAGTTCATGGCGTACGACTTGCATCCCCCGTTCACCCTCGCATCATGGCCGAAATTGTCCCTCGGTATTTCAGAGTTCCTCAAATGGAGCCTTATGATAGGACTACTGACCCACTAGATCATCTGGGCAGCTTCAAAGCCCACACGATGATTCAAGGGGTTTCTAATGCACTACACTGTCTCGCCTTTCCCGCTACCCTGAAGAAGGCATCTGGATGTGGTATTCGAGCATACACCCAGGTACCATCAATTCATTTTCTGAATTAGAAAAATTGTTTATCCTGCATTTCAGGACTTGCCGAAAGATGTCCCGGAACATGAACACTCTATTCCTCCTTCATCAGAACGAGAGAGAGCCTTCGAGACTATATCTCCAAATTCAATTTGGCTACTCTTGAGATCCTCGATCTCAACCAATACGTAGCCATGTCTGCTCTCAAGAAGGGGCTCCGATTATCTAGGCTCACCTTCTTCCTGGATAAAAGATTTTCAACAAGCTATGCTGAGCTCTTGTCAAGGGCTCAGAAAATATGCCGATGCTGAAGAGCAAGCGACAAACGGTGACTGGCTGAAGGGAAGTCTATTCCAAAGAAGAAGAACAGCAAGGGGCTGGATCTCCTTGATCCCAACAACAACAACTCTACCCAATGACGGAGTCCCAAGCCCAAAGCACCGGGCGGAAGATTCGACTCCTACACCCCCTTAATCTTCCAGAGAAAGGATTATGATGGAGATAGAAAAAGAAAGCTATCTCCGGCCGCGTCCCATGAAGGCGTCCTCTTTCGCGAGGAACAAGAATAAATATTGCAGATTCCACCGGGACCACGGCCACAACACTAAGGATTGCATCCAACTTAAGGATTCCATTGAAGATCTTATCAAGAGGGATTATTTAGGGTGAACGTCGGTCATCCAGAATCTCGGCCTGAGGCCACGGCCCCCCAGAGGGCCCTTGAAGAAGTTGAATTACCTAACCAAAGACCCACTGACGGAAGGGTGGGAATGCTACATCGGCCAACCACTGGAGGAGAGTCGAAGATGATGCTTTGAAATGGCTCAAGGATAATAACTCCATACTTTTCTATGATGACGATCTTGTGGGAGTTCAGCTCCCACATGATGACATAATTATAATTTCGACCGTTGTGGCCAACTATGATGTAAGACGCATTTTAATTGATAATGGAAGCTCAGCGGATGTCTTACTTTATGATGCATTCTCCAGAATATGTCTGTCCAAAAACAAGCTACGAAGATCTCCTATGATATTGACCAAGTTCGGGGGCAATCAAGTTGATGTCGAGGGAAAAATAGTGCTACCCGTAACCCTCGGTACCAAACCCTGATAGAAGACACTTCCCATCAACTTCATCAATTTTGGGACGGCCCTCCTTAAACAAATTCCGGGCGGGCCATAGTGTCAACTTATTACCTCTTAGTGCGTTTCCCCACTAGGAGCGAAGTCGGGAAAACAAAGGGAGACCAAGAGCTACACGGCAATGTTTAACGATACAAGACAGACAATCGGCTGATCACACACTCTGGACCAATTGGACCTGAGGGACTCGATCGAAGATTATGGTGAGCCGATGGAGGAAAACTATATCGGTACAATTAACCAAAGAAGACCCCACAAGACCGTGCAGATTAGAAGTCTACTGGATGAATAAGCAAAATCAAGGCAGATTCGCTTTCTCAAGGGTAATGCTAACATCTTCGCCTGGTCAGCTTCGGACATGTCTAGGATTCAGCCAGGAAGTAATTACTCATTGGTTGAAAGTAGCCCCGATTATAGGCCAGTCCGACAGAAGAGGAGAAATTTTGCCCTTGAAAGGCAAAAGGCGATATACGAGGAAGTGAGCAAGCTCCTCAAGGCCGGATTTATTCGGGAAGCACACTATCCTGAATGGCTCGCTAATGTGGTAATGGTAAAGAAGGCTAATAGTAAGTGAAGGATCTACATCGATTCTACAGACCTCAACAAAGCTTGCCCAAAAGATAGCTTTTCCCTGCCAAAGATCAACTAACTGGTCGATGCCACTGCGAGCCATCAATTATTGAGTTTCATGGATGCCTTCTCTGGATAAAACCAGATACGAATGGATCCTCAGGATGAAGAAAAGATGGCCTTCATCATAGAAAAGGGCTTCTACTATTACAAGATGATGCCATTCGGATTAAAGAATGCTGGGACAATATTCCAGAGGCTAATTAATAAAGTATTCAAAGAATGACTAGGAAGGAACATAGAGGCCTATGTGGACGATATGATTGTGAAGAGTCTCCTTACAGGTGATCATATTAAAGATCTGAAGGAATCATTTGCTGCCTTGCGACGTCACCAAATGAAGCTGAATCCAACAAAATATGCTTTCAGGGTAACGTCGAGCAAATTCTTCGGATTCCTTATGACCAAATGGGGGATCGAAGCCAACCCCGAAAAGATTCAGGCCATTCGGAATATGAGACACCTTCCTGCAAGAAGGAAGTGCAACAGTTGACGGAAAGAATCACCTTCTTGAGTCGATTCATTTTCCAATCAGCTGAAAGGTGTCTCCCTTTCTTCAATGTGCTCCGACTGTCCCGAAGCTTTGAATAGATGGAAGATTGCCATCTTGCCTTTGAAGAATTGAAGAAGTATCCGGAGGCCCAGCCGCTGCTCTCTAAACCTCAAGAAAGAGAGACTCTCTACTTATACCTTTTTGCTATAGACGAGGCTAATAGTTCGGTCCTCGTCCAGAAGGAGATGAATGATCTCCAGAAGATGATCTACTATACTAACAAAGTCTTGCACGATGCTGGAGTAAGGTATCCAAAGATGCAAAAGCTTATCTACTCATTGATGATTGCGACGAAGCCCTTGCGACCCTATTTTCATGTCCACACCATCATGGTCCTGACTGACCAGCCCCTTAAAGCCATTCTTTGCTACCCTAACACTTTTGGAAGGATAGCTAAGTGGGCTATTAAATTTTGTGAATTTGATATCAATTTCCAACCCAGATCGGCCATGAAAGCACAGGTGCTATTGGATTTCTTAGTGAATGCACATGGAAGCCCGAAGACAGCGCGCAACCAGCCGAAGAGGATGAAGCCGACCCAAAGGATGTGGAGTCCATCTCGATACATCACGTGGATGGAGCTTCTAACTCTACTAGGTATGGAGCGAGCCTCATATTAGCTGAACCAGATGGGCACACCGTGGAGTACGCGCTTCGTTTCTCCTTCCATGCTTCAAATAATCAAGCTGAATACGAAGCACTCCTTGCGGGACTCCGAATCACCGAAAATCTATGGGTTTGAAAGATCCAGATCTTTTCAGACTCCTAATTGATGGTGAACCAAGTTAAAGATGAATTTGAAGCCTAAGACCCTGCGATGATCCAATACTTGGAGAAGGTGCAGGCCCTGTTCTCCCAGTTGGAGTTCTTTGAAATCACTCATGTGCTGCGATCGGATAACTCTCAAGCTGATGCACTATCTAGACTCGTCACCACTACTCTAGACTCCCTTGGTCGTACTTTCATAGAACACCTTGAGATCCCAAGTATAGCTGAAGAGACTCCAGGAGTACATCAAATTGAGAATGAGCCTAGTTGGATGGACCCCATCCTCAAGTTCCTGAATGATGGCAATTACTGGAAGACAAAGTAGAGGCCAAGAAAGTTTGCTGGATGGCATCCCAATATGTGTCTTGGATGGAACCTTGTACAAAAGATCTTTCACCCAGCCTTTACTGAAATGCCTAGGATCGACGGACGTTGATTATGCCTTAAGGGAGGTGCATGAAGACATATGCGGAGACCATCTAGGGGATAGATCCCTGGCGTATAAAATAATACGCCAGGATTACTACTGGCCGACCATCCAAAAAGACTTCACCGACTTTGTCCGAAGATGTGATCAATACCAAAGGTATGCCAACATACAGAGACGGCCTGCAAGTCAGCTAACCCAACTGATAGCACAATGGCCTTTCGCCCGGTGGGGCATGGACATTCTTGGTCCATTCCCACCGGCATCTGGATAGCGAAAGTTTGTCATCGTTGCCATCGACTACTTCACCAAGTGGGTCGAGGCCGAACCACTAACTCACATTACGGAGACAAAGGTCAAAAGTTTTGTGAAGAATTATATTATATTTTGATTTGGAATCCCTTATACCATAGTCACTGATAATGGGAGGCAATTCGATAACCTGAAGTTTAAGGACTTCTATGCTCAGTACCATGTGCTCCATAAGTTGACATCTGTCGGCCACCCGCAGTCCAACGAAGAAGCCAAAGTAACAAATCAGACTATTCTCCATGGTCTGAAGATTCGATTGAATGATGCCAAGAAACTTTGGGCCAAAGAGTTAAATTATGTTCTTTGGACATATCGGACAACCCCCAGAATGGCTTCGGTGAGTCCTCGTTTAATTTGGCATACGACACTGAAGCAGTCCTCCCCATAGAAGTTACACTGCAATCATTGAGAATTGATGGGTACAAGGAACCTGAAAATTCGAAGCATCGAAGGACGGACCTGGATCTGCTACAAGGCACCAGACTCAGGCTCAGATGAAGATGGCGATATATCAGCAGAAAGTCGCTAGATATTACAACTTCAAGGTGAAGGAGCGAATCTTCGTCCTAAAGACTTGGTACCGCGAAAAGTCGAAGTATCCAAGCTAGCAGAGCAACGCAAACTCTCCCCCAATTGGGAAGGCCCATACCGAATCAAAGAAGTCATACATCTAGGAATGTATCGACTCGAGACTTTGGATGGAGTTATGCTACCTCAGCCTTGAAATGTACAAAACCTTCACAAGTACTATCAATGAAAGCTCCCATCAAGAAAGATTTCAATAAAAGTTTATTTGAAAATGGGTCTGGCCCACCTGTTTCATCAGTAATTAACAAGGGAGGCCCCATCAGGCCACCTTATGATCAACTAAAAGTACAAAGATGGGTCTGATCTACCCGCCTTATCGGTATGACCAACGAGTGCAAGGAAAAGGCCCAACCAAGCCATCCTATGATCACTTGAAGGCGCAGGGATGGTTCACACAACCTATTATATGGTAAATCTGAAGACGCATCGAGGTGGGCCTAATCAGCTTGCCTTAACATCAACTGAAGGCGCAGGGATGGTTCACACAACCTATCCTATGGTAAACCCGAAGACGCGTCGGGGTGGGCCTAATCAGCTTGCCTTAACATCAACTAAAGGTGTAGGGATGATTCACACAATCTACCCTATGGTAAAACCGAAGAATGCCGGGGTGGGCCTAATCAGCCTGCCTTAATGATGCAGAACAAATAAAGGGATGCGATGCGGAAGTAAATTAAGATTAACTAATTTTTTGTTGTTTTTATATGTTTGTAGAAGTTGGCTTCAAATCAAAGAAAAGTTAACCTACATTGAAAGATACTAATATGATAATTGAAAGCACAATTTTAAGGAAACTAAATTATCAGAGTAGTTCAGAAGCAACGGATCGCTGGGGGTTGAGAAACTCCCAGACCTAGGGTTTCGCTCCGAACTTTCAACAGAACAGAAATAAAGAGAAGAGATGGTTTATCTAACCAGACAATGATCTTCACAGATTTTGGTGGAAGAACTCTCCCGAGCAGATTGTTGGATCTCGGATTCAGATATCTCGTAATGGATCCTCCAATACTGGTCCTTTGGCGGATTGGCTTCTCCTGAACTCAAGATCTGGAAGAGAAGAAAAACAATTGATGGAATCAGAGAGTCAAGGGAAAGATTTACCAGGTTGATGAACTTGAAGATTGAAATTGCTGAAAACTGGATTCTCCTGGATGTTGATGTGATTTTCCTTAGAACTTGCTCTGGATCTGAAGTAGCCGAACTGGATCTGGATGAAGGTGGACGGCCTGGACTTGTAGAGAGAGAGAGGCCGTGGGAGATGGATGGAGCTAGGGTTTGATGGATTGAAAATAATGAAGAGCGGCTAGGGTTTTGGAATTTCAAGTGGCTAACCTAGGGTTTTGGATAAAGATGGAGATCTCTCACCTCCTCAAGGCTCCAATGGAACCCGGATTACCCCTCACGGAGCTCAACACTTAGAATAGTGCGGAAGAAGAAAACCTAGGTCACTCAACACAAGAGAATAGCAAAAATAATTTTTCTTCATTGATTTTTCAAAGTTACAAAGAGAGGTCTATTATATAGACCTAAAATTTTCTCCAAGCTTGTACAAATTCCCATGTGGGACTAAACTCCTCCAACCTCTAGATTAGGTAGAAAATCTTCTCTCTTGGCCGACCAAGAGTTCAAAAAAAATTGGGACGGCCATAAAGGAATTTTTTTTGAAATTTTATGGCGCCTCCTTTGGAGTTGGATTTGGATTTGGAGTCCTCTTCTTCTTATGGCATTTTCTTTTTCTTCCACTCCAAGTTAAGCTCTTGATTTTGATTTTGAACTTCAATTAGGAGTAGGTGGATGTCCTTCTTTGATTTCTTCTCCAAGAGAAGTCCCTTTCCTTCTTTGCTTGGACAACTTGGCAGGTATGGGCGCTCCTTTTAATTAGCTTCCAATTTGATTTTTTCTTCTTTGGATGTGGGGACCATGACACTGGGATGCCTCTGTGGTGCCTCCTGGACTCTGGCGTGTGCTCGGAGTGTGGCTGGGCGTGTGGCTTGGAGTGTGGCCTCCACTTGCTTGAACCTTGATTTGATTGGAAGACAAATGTGGCACCATTTTGGACCAAATTGAACCACATCGGGACTTGCACCGAGTCAACATGACTCAAAAAATTTAAATGGTGACTCAAGAATAAATAAAAATAAATAAACTGGTTGACCAGGTCAACCTTTATTACAAACCCTAATTTCTCGGGCAATGTCAATCAGAGATCCAAATGGAGCTCTGAAGTCTTCTTCTGAGTCTGGTGCCCGCACCAATTCTCCCAGGGTGGGAGGAACTCGACCCTGTCGAGTAAGGCTCAAGTTGGCTCTGGTATCTCTCCAAGAGGTCTGGGTCCAATTCTTGTAATTCTTCTCGGGAGATCCAAGAGTCATCAGAATCTGGCCTTCCTTGCCAGCGGACCAGGTACCTTTGGTATCCTCGATTACGAGTAGAGATAACCTGATCATCCAGGATCTTTTCAATCTGCTCTTTCCTCACAGGCCAGTTTGTTGGTGGACACACAGGGTCGGGATCACTCTCAATGATAGGTTAGGCTCAAAAGGCTCACTAGGAATCACAGCTGGCTCCCTGTACTCTACTAAGTCTGTAATGTTGAAAGTAGAGCTAATGCTAGTTCTGGAGGCAACTCGAGCACATAGGCATTGGATCCTACTCTCTTAACACTCTAAATGGTCCAGCTCCCTAGCATGTAACTTTCTAAACGATTCCAGGAGGAAACCGTTCAGGCCTTAACCTAATCATCACATAGTCTCCCTCAACAAAAGATTTGACTCGCCTTGGAGTATCAGCCAACGTCTTATAAGTTTCATTACTTAAATTTATTTTGGCATGAATTTCTTTATGCAAGTCTTTTACATGCTGTGCAAAATTCTCAGCAGATTCGGAGACTCGAGTGTGACAGGTAAAGGGACTAGGTCAAGAGGTGTGTGAGGTTTGTACCCATGTACAATTCAAATGGACTCTTACCCGTAGACCTATTGACCGGTCATTGTACGCAAATTCTGCCTTGGTAGGTATAAATCCCAATTTCTGGTGTTTTCACCAACAAGACCTCAGCAGATTTCCTAGGCTACGGTTCACTACTTCAGTTTGGCGATCAGTTTGGGGATGATAGGCAGTTGAAAAACTTAAGTTTTGTCCCTAACTTATGCCAAAGGGTCTTCCAAAAGTAACTGTTGAACCGGACATCCCTATCTGAAACGATTGTCTTTGGTAGGCCATGGAAGTCTAACTATCTCATTGAAGAAAAGTGTGGCTACCTTAGACGCATCAAAGGTTGGGAACAAGGCAAGAAGTGGGCCATTTTAGAGAATCGGTCGACTACGACACAGATAGAATCATGTCTCCTCTGGGTCTTAGGTAAACCTAACACAAAATCCATACTCACATCTTGCCAAGGACGATCTGGGACAGGGAGTGGGGTATAAAGGCCAGTGTTTTATTTTCGCTGTTGGCAACAGCGCAGGTTCGACATCTAGCTACAATATTAGCTACATCCCTTTCAGCTAGGCCAGAAAAAGTGGTCTTCAATAGCTAGAATGGTCTTGTCTTTTCCAAAATGGCGGTTAAACCTCCAGCATGGATCCCAAATCAAAAATTCCCTAAGAGAAGTTCTAGGGATGCAAAGCCTATTTTGAAGAACAAAAAAATCATCTAAAAGGGTATAATCTGGTGATTACTAGATGGTCCTTGAATAGATCCTGATACACAGTTGTGAAATCTGGACAAGACTCATATTCCTCTTTGATTTGCTCAAAACCCTATGACCTCAGTTCACAGATTTAATAACAGAGATCGGCGACTAAGGGCATCAGCTACCTTATTCTCAACTCCAGCTTATGTTCAGGACAAAGTATAGGACTGATATATTCTACCCACTTAGCATGCCTAGGGTTAAGCTTCTTTGGAAGTTCAGAAATCTAAGAGCCTCATGGTCCGAAAATAGTACAAATTCCTGCGTAGCAAATAATGTCTCCAGTAACGCAAAGCTTGCACCACCGCATAAAATTCCTTATCATAGGTAGAATACCTAAGCTTAGCATCATTAAGTTTTTCACTAAGAACTGCTATGGAGATTCTCTTGGCTTAGGACTCCACCTATTCCTACACCTGAAGCATCACAGGCAACCTCAAATACTTTAGAAAAATCGGGTAATCTCAGAATGGGTGCCTGGGTCATTTTATCCTTAAGATCTAGGAAGGCTTTATGGGCTGACTTAGTCCAATGAATTCTCCTCCTAATACAATCAGTGATAGGAGCAGCTAAAGTACTAAACCCCTTGATGAATCGCCTATAGAAGGTAGCCAAGCCGTGGAAACTTCTAACTTCATGCACATTGGTTGGCTCTGGCCAGTCTACTATGGACCTAATTTTCTCAGGATCGGCCGCCACGCCGTCAGGGGTTACTACAAAACCAAGAAAGATAACTCTACTAGTCATGAATTCACACTTCTTAAGATTACCGTAGAGTCTCTCATTCCTCAAAACTGGAAGACTGCTCTAAGGGGGCCTAGGTGATCTGCTGGGGTCTTACTATAGATCAGGATGTCATCAAAATAGACCACCACAAATTTTTCCTATGAAAGCTCTAAGTACCTGGGTCATAATTCTCATGAAGGTACTAGGGCATTGGACAACCCAAAAGGCATAACAACCCATTCATAAGACCATCCTAGTTTTGGAAAGCAGTTTTCCATTCATCCCGGGTCTAATCCTAACATGATGATAGCCGCTTTTGAGATCGATCTTAGAAAAAACCATTGCACCAGCCATCATATCAAGCATGTCATCTAGTCTAGGGATGGGAACCTATATTTGATTGTAATTTTATTGATGGCACGACTGTCAACACACATCCATCCACGGCCTCTTTCTTTGGGTTAGTAAGGCTGGGACTGCACAAGGGCTAAGACTTTCTCTAATAACCCCTTCCTCAATAATTCTCCAACCTGCTTTTGCAGTTCTTCATGCTCAGCATGGATTCATCCTGTAATGGGGAAGTTGGGCAAAGTCGCTCCTGGGATTAGATCTATGGCATGCTGGATATCCCTAAGAGGTGGAAGGTGGTCTGGCAATCCTCGGGAAAGACATCCTCAAATCTTTTAACACAGGTTTAACTTCTTGAGGAGGCTCTGAGGGTTCCGAAGTTCTAAGTTCCTTAGCAGTCAAACATCCAGATGGGTGAACCACTATGAATTTCTTGTTCTAGATCCTTAGCACTGATTAGGTTCACTCCAGTTTTCACATCTCTTAACCTTCGGATCCTTTAGTTACTGGTCCTTAGGGGAACTGAATGGATCGTAATCTTCTTCCCATTGAAACTAAGACACAGTATTGGATTTCCTAAGATGGTGGCATCATGATCATACAACCAAGATCTTCCGAGAATTATACTGCTCACCCATGGGTTAAGACATCACACCAAATCTTTTCATGATAAGATTGCATTTGGATTTGGACTTGACATCTAGACTGGATGGGTATGGAGGTAGAATCTACCCAAGAAACCTTATAGGGGTTGGGATGGGGAACTGGGATTAAGCCTAACATCTTGACGTGCTAGTAGAGAGGCATTTACACAGCTCCCACTATCTATGATGATCTTACATACCTTATCCCCTAATTTAAGAAAAGTCTGTAGGATGTTAGTCCTACGCCAATCCTCTTGAACTAGATTCTGGGATAGGATGCATCTTACAACTCCTAATTGGTCAGATTCATGGGTTCCTCCTCTCCTTATACTCCTCAACCAAATTCATTCCGGCCTCAAAACTTCGTCTTCAAATTCCTCACTGGGCTCGGAATTATCATTTCTCTCTTCTATGTAAGGGATCTACGTGGGCACTGGCTAGACATGACCTACCTTAGACACTTGAAAACAGGCTATGGCAGTACACTGACTGGAAATGTGACCTGTTTCTGACACTTAAAACAGGTGTATTTGAACTAGGGTTCTCTGGGTGTCAGGTGCCTTACCTTTGTCCATGGGCCTAGGGGTAGAAGTACCTGAAAAGGTTACTATGGATAACTTGGCTAGGTCCATCCTTGGGATTGGGGCATAACCCTAGAAGGTATAGGTCCTCTCTGAAATCTCAGTGTTCAGTGCAATCTGGTAGGCTGGTCTAGATCAGTAACCTCTCTCAGAAATAGTTCTCTCTTGATATCTTCCCTCAGTCCAGCCCTAAATCTAGACAAAGTGACTTCGTGGGCTTCACTCACATCACATCTCATTAGGTATTCATCAAAAGTAGCTATGTAGTCTGAGACAGATCGGTTTCCTTGTTTCAGGTTTTGCCATTGGTCTAACAGGTTTTGCTGGTATGAAATGGGTAGGTATTTATCTCTCAGTTTTTCTTTCATACCCTGCCAAGTGGTTATGGGCTCAACATTCCGTCTCCTAGTGGTTAGCTCAATGTTCCCCCAGTATAACCTAGCTTGACGCACTAATTTCATCTTGGCAAACTTGTATTTCCTCTCCTCAGACATAGCATACCACTCAAAGTATTGATCCATCTCACCCTCCCAATCAGAATACACCTTAGGGTTCAGACTACCATCAAAAGTGGGTGCATCTAATTTGATGTTCCTGATGAACCTATCATCTCTATCTTCAGGCTCTGGATCAGGCCTCCTATGATTAGGTTCAGGATCTCTATATAAAGGCCTTCTAGGCTCCTGATGTGGGTGAGGTTGAGGCACATTAAAATCGGGGTCAGGAGTCCAATTCCGATGTCTAGGTTCTTCAAGTACTTGGACTCGGTCCCTAAGTTGGATAAGATCCTCATGAATTTGTGCGCTAAACTGGGCCACAGTGTTTGTCATATCCTGATTCATTTTAGCCATACTTTCAGTAAGAGTTCTGATCATGGCCTCTAAATCAGGTTGGGTTTGACCAGGTTGATATGGCACTCCGTTTCTGGTAGACATGATGATTCAAGCAAGCACACAAAATGAGACTAGACTAAATCGACTACTGGATCACTAGACCTAGAGTCCAAACTAGATGCCCAATCAGAGTGGCAAGCTAGCCTGTAGTAACTCAGGACTCAACCAGGCAGGTGTAAGGGGAGTGTTAGGTCCCTGATTGCCAATCCTAGACACCAATCAGTGATTGGCCAGGTAGGCGGACCAGCACACAAGCCCTTCGGGAATGGATCCCTGAACCACCGTTCTAGACACTGAGTGCTAAGTACACACAGAATAACTCGACAAACTGACTCAACACTAGCCTAGACCCGACCAATTGGTGTCCCTAGCCCACTAGGGCAAATTAGGTTTAACTGATTTTAAATTAGATCTAGGTTCGAATGATTGGATGGTGGTTTTGGGCTAAGGAGAGGTAATCAACTCCTCCCCTTATCTTAGATGCTCAATTGCCCTTAAGTAAATTATGAGATGATCACTCCAAAAAGAATTGAATTGCAGAACACAAAAAAAAAGAGTTGCTGTATTTTAATGCTCAGAATTTTTACCGAAACCAATAAATCACAGAAAAATTATTGAAAATAGGTTCAATTATACTGGTTTCAACGAAGCAAAAATCATACAATTCAGAATTTTATGCAGGGAGAAATAATTCAGACAACAGGGCAATTACGGGCTGCAACTAGATTGTCTTCCCCGTTTATAATCCCTGCTACGAAGTTATAACCCAATGGATCCCCTACACGCCCTAGGAACACCCCGTGAAATGGGAGGAGGAGGCTTGCACCTCACTTAGTTTCTAGGACCGGACGTCCTGGGGAGTCTACTTCGAGCAGACAAAATAAAAAGAGAACAATAAAAGCAAGCAAGCAAATCAGAAACCCTAGACTGGGCTCTGATACCAAAAATGATGCAGAACAAATAAAGGGATGCGATGCGGAAGTAAATTAAGATTAACTAATTTTTTTGTTGTTTTTATATGTTTGTAGAAGTTGGCTTCAAATCAAAGAAAAGTTAACCTAACATTGAAATATACTAATATGATAATTGAAAGCACAATTTTAAGGAAACTAAATTATCAGAGTAGTTCAGAAGCAACGGATCGCTGGGGGTTGAGAAACTCCCAGACCTAGGGTTTCACTCCAAACTTTCAACAGAACAGAAATAAAGAGAAGAGATGGTTTATCTAACCAGACAATGATCTTCACAGATTTTGGTGGAAGAACTCTCCCGAGCAGATTGTTGGATCCTCGGATTCAGATATCTTCGTAATGGATCCTCCAATACTGGTCCTTTGGCGGATTGGCTTCTCCTGAACTCAAGATCTGGAAGAGAAGAAAAACAATTGATGGAATCAGAGAGTCAAGGGAAAGATTTACCAGGTTGATGAACTTGAAGATTGAAATTGCTGAAAACTGGATTCTCCTGGATGTTGATGTGATTTTCCTTGGAACTTGCTCTGGATCTGAAGTAGCCGAACTGGATCTGGATGAAGGTGGACGGCCTGGACTTGTAGAGAGAGAGAGGCCGTGGGAGATGGATGGAGCTAGGGTTTGATGGATTGAAAATAATGAAGGGCGGCTAGGGTTTTGGAATTTCAAGTGGCTAACCTAGGGTTTTGGATAAAGATGGAGATCTCTCACCTCCTCAAGGCTCCAATGGAACCCGGATTACCCCTTCACGGAGCTCAACACTTAGAATAGTGCGGAAGAAGAGAAACCTAGGTCACTCAACACAAGAGAATAGCAAAAATAATTTTTCTTCATTGATTTTTCAAAGTTACAAAGAGAGGTATATTATATAGACCTAAAATTTTCTCCAAGCTTGTACAAATTCCCATGTGGGACTAAACTCCTCCAACCTCTAGATTAGGTAGAAAATCTTCTCTCTTGGCCGACCAAGAGTTCAAAAAAATTGGGACGGCCATAAAGGAATTTTTTTTTAGAATTTTTATGGCGCCTCCTTTGGAGTTGGATTTGGATTTGGAGTCCTCTTCTTCTTATGGCATTTCTTCTTTTCTTCCACTCCAAGTTAAGCTCTTTGATTTTGATTTGAACTTCAATTAGGAGTAGGTTGGATGTCCTTCTTTGATTTCTTCTTCAAGAGAAGTCCCTTTCCTTCTTTGCTTGGACAAACTTGGCAGGTATGGGCGCCTCCTTTAAATTAGCTTCCAATTTGATTTTTTCTTCTTTGGATGTGGGGACCATGACACTGGGATGCCTCTGTGGCACCTCCTGGACTCTGGCGTGTGCTCGGAGTGTGGCTGGGCGTGTGGCTTGGAGTGTGGCCTCCACTTGCTTGAACCTTGATTTGATTGGAAGACAAATGTGGCACCATTTTGGACCAAATTGAAACCACATCGGGACTTGCACCGAGTCAACATGACTCAACAAAATTTAAATGGTGACTCAAGAAATAAATAAAAATAAATAAACTGGTTGACCAGGTCAACCTTTATTACAAACCCTAATTTCTCGGGCAATGTCAATCAGAGATCCAAATGGAGCTCTGAAGTCTTCTTCTGAGTCTGGTGCCCGCACCACTTAACATCAACTGAAGGCACAGGGATGGTCTAAGTGATCTATGCCATGGTAAATCCGTAAACGTGCCAAGATGGGTCCAAATAGCTCATCTTGTTATTGATAAGATAGTCCGTGGATGGCTTAATTGGCCTATCCTAACGACAAGTCCAACCGAAGGAAGCAGAAAGACTCTTCTACTATCAATTATGTCGAAGAGTCCATGTTCAACATCATTTCAAAAGGAAGGTATATCCATTCATTGATTAAAAAGAACTGTACAATCAAAAAAAAGAGAGAAAGAGAGGGATAATAGGAAAGGAAGATCTAAAGATCGGTCGCCGACCCTTTTCCAGACCGGCGAGCAATGTCAGGCCCCCATGAGGTGCTTGGGGAGGCTTTGGGCTTTGCCTCCACCTCCTCTGACTCTGACTCCTCTTCGAAGTTAAACTCATCCTCTTTCTCGGGGTAAGGAATAGAAGGCATGATATTCTCCAACCCCTTCAAGTCGTAGAAGCGGAAGGCCTTGCTCTTGTGATCCTGGAACCCCTGATGGTAGGAGTCCAAGACAGCTTCAGCAACCTCGTCTTTGAAGGCCTACAATGCTAAGAACTTGGGGACGGCCTCCGCTGCCTCCTTCCTGGCCAACTCCGCCATCGCGACCTTCTTCTCTAGCTCGGTCAAGAGAGCCTGCACCCTCCTTTCCAAACAGGCTACCTCTCTGGACTAGAAGGAATCATCATTGTCCCTATGAATCTTTGCACTAGGTCCCCCTCCTGGCTCCGCGACGGTGCTCCTCTTTCACGCCATCTCCTGGAGGTATTTAAGACTGAACTTCATCCTTACTATAGGACTCACTTCTCTACTACTTGAATAGCTTTCAGAAACTATGAAGATGAATCCTATTTAACGATGCTTTGTGCCTACGGAGGACATGTCCCATGCCTCGTGCCCAGCCAACTGAAAAGCACCACGTATTGACGTGACGCTTCAAACCTAGAGCAGCTTCCCTGAGGCCAATGCAGTTATTAATAATCGCCTTCGGAAAAAGAAGCCGACACTTTGAATCTGGAGCAGCCTTTTGAAGCCGATATGGTATTAATGATCACCTTCAGGAAAAGAAGACTGGACACCACCTAGAGGGTGCGAAAGCGCAACTGCTCGAATACCAGCACGTTTGGCACTGACAATAAAAAAATGTACTCAAAATCTTCCATCCAGGCATTAATAACAGAGTGACATCTGTCCTCCGTACGATCATCGAATCAGGGGGGTAGTTACGATGGATGATTGACTACTAAGACATGCCGGCTCAACTAAGGCTAACCCCCTGTTCAAAGTTCCGATCATGTCCTTTTTGAACCGGCCGTTAGTGCTAGAGGAATCAGAGATAATTCAACGGCACCACAGCATCACTTCAGAGCCTATCTTTGGCTTAAGCCAAAGACACTAACCCCGAATCCTATCTTTCAGCCACTCACCATCAAGTGATCGATCGGTCTTCTGCACACTAACCCGAAGATGACTGATTCGAAGAAGACTAATTTGAAAAAAGTTAGTTCCAAGAAGATGATCACTTCGTTTTTTCAATTGTTTTCAAAAAAAAGAAAGCTTTCATTTCAGAAGAAAACATTACAATTGGTTGGCCAAAGAGAAAGAAGAGAAGAAGAAAAATAACAGCTTTATTCTTCATCGGCTAGTTCGATAGCCAGAGCAGAGGTGGAGGCTTCTTTGGCGGCCGCCCCACTTTCGTCGATGGGAGGTGCCGACATCTCTTCAGTCGGAGCTTTTATTTTCTCCATCCCGTCTCCCGGGACGGTTGCTGGAGAGAAATCCAAGCTGGGATAAAGCCTCACGACCTTGCTCAGGCAGTCAGAATGGCCAAGAAGGTAGCTTTCCATCACTGCCTCATGTACTTCATCTTTGAAGGCTTGGGAACTCTTATAAGCCTCAACAGCCTGGGAAGAGCTTTTCTCAACCTATGCCACCCTTTTGTTGGCCGATGAGAGATCCTTCTCCAGCCTATTGATCCTCCTTTCTAGCTCAGCTTTTTGGGCTTTTAGCTCGATTTTCCGAAGGCAATCTTTCAATAGCAATTCAGCAGAGATTACCTTCCTCCTCTTCTTCTATAAGTCAGCCACTACATCGGCGGCTTGCACCTCCAGCATCTTTAATTGCCTTTCCAAGACACTCTTGAAGGCGACAACTTTGCCCAGTTCCTCTTCAGTAGTAGCTCGAAGCCCCTCAGCGACATCTCTTTCAGCTATGGCCGAAGCCATCTGGCTTCGAAGGCTTTCACCGAAATCGATAGACCCATGAACATTTTCCTCCAATAGGAAAATGTCATGAGCAATCTGCCAAGGAAGAGCATGCACAAAGTCAGCCCGACTGATACGGATAAGCAATATGGTGTGTACATCAACATTTACTTGCAATATCCTAGGAAGGACGGTGGAAAGAGGGTCTTCAGACCCTCACCCCTTAGTTCCCTTCCCATCATCGGGAACAATGAATGAAACTTTCACCCGTCCCCGGTCGAAGGGGGCAGTCCTGGTTGCAGATGTATTACACCCTCCGAGACTCCTCCCTTCTATGACTGGGATCACGGGTTTGACACCACTGGCACTTGAAGGGGTCTCACCGGTGCCTGATGGGCTTGGTCCCTTGGACGGTGCTCTTACCGGAGAGGCTCACTCCTATCCTAAAGAAGAGCTATTTCAACTGGGGTGTCTCCCCAGCCTGAACCCGTGGCAGCGCCAACACATAGCTCCGCCGCTGATTCGATCTCCTCACCAGAGGGCCCGTCGCCGGCCTCTTCCTCACCACCTGTCTAAGCCTCGCTACGTCTGGCCTCATGTTTAGATGAGATTCTCAGGTGACGTAGAGGAAGAAAGAGGAAAAATACACGAAGAGCAATTTTATCTAAAAGTAAGTGAAAGTTTAATCTCTGAGAGCCTCCTTTTCTTACATAAGGACTGCTAGAGGCCCAGATTAAGCACTCAGGTTTCAAGTGAGTCTCCGATCATGCCATGCACCCTTGCCCTCATTAACAAGGGTCTCGATCTGCATAGTGAGGGACCATTGGAAGCTAAAAAGCTGCGACCGATCTGATTCTTGATACATGCAGCCTTAACAATTCTGATTGCCATGATCCCATGATCTACGCAATAACTGCCTCCCCAATGATGACCTGACAACTGGCGGAAGTAGAATATCACACTATTGGCAAACCAAAAGTTACTCTCGAAATGAGATTCCTTACTTGCAAGTCCCAAAGCCGAGGGGATGAATTTATAATTAAAAAAGGTCAAATTAATGGGGAAGTTGCTTCGATTCGGCTTACAACCACGATCGACGACCCTGTCAAACTTCAACTCGAAGACTCTACACTTAGAAAGTTTTTCATTAGATATTTCAGTTCAAAAATTATTAATTGTCGGAAGCAAGATCGACTTTCATTGATATTCAAGAGGATGCTAACAACATAGTCTTTCTTACAAAAAAAAGGTAAAAATTACAAGGCATAGGGCCTGCCAGACTATGTCAAGCAACTGGATGAACTTCTGGATCGACAGAGGGAAGAATCTCCTCAATCTGAACCGGGGCCAAGGCCTCTTCAGCTTGGGCCTCTTCAGCCTGAGTCAAGGCAGTCGGACTTGCCATGGCTGATTCTTCTGCCATAACTGGGGCTTCCTCCGTCTGACCCGGTACTTCTTCAGTCTCAGCAGGAGCTACGATCTTTTCCCCTTCTTCAATCTCATATACTAGGATACTTGAGAAGTCGAGATCAGGAAAAACCTCACCAACCCTCATGAGTCCTTCGTTGAAGCCAAATTTGTAACTAACATGCTTGCTTCAGTTACATCCTTCTTATACTGCGAAGACTTTTTGAAGTCCTCGATTGCCCTGGCTGCCAGTTCTCTCAAGGCTTCGGACTCATGCATTGCTGCTTCGACCTTCAGAATCGCCTCTTCAACCTTCAGAGTTACTTCATCAGCCCTTCTGACTGCCCCGTCGTCGTCTTGGCCATATCTTTGGCCTTCTTATGGTTTTCCTTGGCAGAATGCTCCAAGGAATGAATATGCTTCTTCCTCTTTCTCAGCTTTGCCTCCTGTTCAGAGATCTTCAATTGAGCCTTCTTCAGCTCGCCCTTCAAATCCTGAACTTTGGCATCTTTATGGATGAGCTTCTCCTCCATAAACAACTTTAATTCTTCGACCACTTCTTTTTTAGTCTTGGCCTGAAGCTCCCCTTCAAACTGTGGAGGAAGTTGTCAATACCCTCTAGGCCCTCTTCTAAAAAGGTGACATCATGGACCAACTACATCAATGGGATTAAAACATGAGATTGATTATGATACGAACAATCAACCAAGAACAAGAGAGGCTGCAGCTGTCTTACCTAGAGTAGGGAGGAAAACACGGAGTCGGATATTTTGGCGAGACGCCAATTCCGGGTGACTGCCCAATCACGAGGCAGGAAGATACCTTTCAGCACCCGCCTGACTATGTCAGGGAGTACGAAACCTCTTGCATCAGAAAACTTTGAGAGGTCTACCTCGCAGTCCCTGTCCAGAGGGGTATTCCCTACAAACCCCTCTTCGACTTGAGGCGCCTTGCCCCTGTCCATTGCATGGGGCAAGGCAATAATACGTCAGTTGCTTGGGTCAGACTCTCCGAGATTTGGACCGAAAAGTTAGCCCTCAGCAAGGGTTCAGTCGGTGGGGGCCCCACTGGGAGTTCCATTGACGGGACCTCATCCCCTCCAGACATCCCCCTAGAGGAAGTGGCACTTCTACTATGCCCCTCCTCTCGGGCCTTTTTCCGGACCTCCGACCCCGAAGAAGAGGCCTGAACTGACTTCCTCTTGGCAGATTCTCGGAGCAGGCTCAAATTGGGCCTCATCCTATCACCTACAGATAAAAGCGGACATCAAAATCAGCCAAAACGAAGAGCTACAAAATGGGAGAAAAAGTTGGAGTCTTCTACCGATTATACCTAACATAAGGGACCTGCTGATCCCAACAAGGTGAAGGTTCATCTTTTCTAAAAGCTCTCGGATGGAGATGGCCTCCGAACCGGACAATAAAGTATAGTTAGGTTGGTTGGCCACCAGAACTTTTTTGATAGCATTAGCATCCAAGCGAGGCTCTCTCCACTCACTGTTGAAATCCCACGGTTGAGTAAAAGAGACGAAGACAAAGTTGGGCTTCTGCCCATGGATAGCGCTGGGCATGTCTTTCATTATTTTGCGACCGGGACGAGATCGATGACCCACCATCCATAGCCGTGAAAATCCCTCTTCAAGATGAAGAGGGAAGTAAACAAACTGGTCCTAGCCTCATATTGGCTATATAGCAACAGACCAAAAACCTGTAGATATTTCGAATACTATTCGAAGTCAACTGTGCAGGAACAATCTGATACAAATTAAAGATCCTAAGAAGAAAAGGGTATAACGGGAAGTGAAGACCGGCTTTTAAATGGTCTTCGTATACAGCAATGTGCCTAGAGGGAGGCCTATTTATCCATTTTTCAGGTCTCGGGAGCACCATAAGGAAGTCTTCGGGAAGGCAATAACGTTCTCGAAGGTAGACTATTTTTCTAAGAAAAACAGAACTGGGGATTCGCTCCAGTCTAATCTCAATGGCAACATCCCTAACAGGACCTGAAGTGCTCAAAGCCTGGTCTCTCCCCTAGAGGAGACCCTGCTGGCGATGCGGATCTCTAAAGACCTAACCATGCTGAAACAAGAAAGAGATGGAGAAGCAAGGAGACCCTACCTATGAGAGAAATTGGGGACTAGAAGCAAGAAAGACTGAACAATAAGCAGAAGCAAAAAGGAGTGGAGAAGCTTTTCTACAGGTCCTCTTTTTCCCTTTATAAGAGGATAAGAGATACTTCAGTACGCCTCCTCGAGAGAAGAAGCATCCTTCCTCTAATTACGCCACATATACAGGCACCAGATACGGTCGCGCGACTCCAAGCGACGCTAGGCTGATTCGACAGGGGAAGAGCCAAGAGCCCTAATCCACGTAACTTCATCTAGCGGCAGAGAAGAGGCCCATACCTTTTCCAAGGGACAGGGTGAGGCCACGTTCTCTACCCAGATCCCAATTAAAAGATCGGCCAAATCATCGTAATAAAAGGAAAAGACACAAGCCTTCGACCAGCTCTCGCCTTTTCATGTTCTAATAAGAAGATGACACATGTCCTCAACCTGGTCTTCGAATCAGATATCAGTTATGGCGGGCGACCGGATCGAAGATTTATCATCATTGGTTACGCTCCTCCTGGCAGAAAATGACAATCCATTAATACTCTCACTCTTTAAGGCAAATCATTGCTTTGAAAACTGAGAGTGGGGGGCAACTGTTATGATATGTCAATGCAACACGGACTAATTATTGGTTCAACCGCCTACCAAACTTCTTCTGAACCGGGCATCTAAATCGGAGCACCTGGAGGGAGTCACATGGGGTCAGTCTTCGACCTAGCCAAAGGCGTTAGTCCCAAAGACTACCACCACCAGCTCCTGACCAGTCTTCTGCACATCAGCCAAAGAAGGCCGGTCTGAAGAAGACCAATCCGAAGACAACATCAGCTTCATTTCACAACCCACTCCGAAAGGAGGAACATCGATGCTAATGACAGAGGTGTCTTCGGCTTGTTCTGTGGGAGATAAGCCCGAAGACGTCTCGCCGATTCAACGTCAGCCCTTTTTGAAGAAGAAGCTCAGAAACGAATCTCTGGTTGATCCCAAATCTTTGAATGTGGATACGGTTGTTATGATCAACCACGTGGCCACTACCTCCAATCGTAACCATATAGAGATGGCTACGTGACCACTAACTTCAGCTCCAATGACTCAAAACTGGCCAGAACCAGTTGGCAACCACCTATGGTTATATGCGGGGTAAAGATAATTAACCATGTCCTAACCATAAATAGGTGAGCCTAACCACACTCTGGCACAACAACTATAAATACTGGTAAGAGAGGATACCCAAGGTACGCTATACAAGCTTGGAAAAAAAAATACTTTCACTATCTTCCTCTTCAGAAACTCTCCATTCTGTTGCTGGAACCTCCCTCTCTAACTTAGGCATAGGAGTATCCCCTATCGAGAAAATCCGGTTATGGACCTATTTTGCAGGTATCCAGGAGAGCGAATCGGCAATCCAACGGTTCCGCCTAGTCGACGAAGGTTTCACGTCAATAGGCAAGAATCAACATTGTAGACTTGCTCGGATGGTATTACTATGCGCCACTTGAGAATTCAATTTTACTTGGAGTCAATCCTTGAGGATCGAATAGATACAGAATTGAGAAAAAATAGAGTTTCACTTCTCATGAGAGAGAGAGAGAGAATGGTTTAGAATTTCCATTTGTGAATGGTTTAGACTTTCCATTTCTTCCAAGATGGATGGTACTAGGATTGCATTTGATGCATTACCTAGTAATCTTAGAAGATAATGTGGATTATTTACAAGATAGATTGTTACCAATTAAATTATCAATAATGTTGATTACTGTATTTGGTATATGCATGTAACGTTACAGTAAAATTATTAAAAATCTTGAATGACATATTAGGTATGACAATCAGATTCAAGTGTTGGGGATAATTTTGCTTGAACCAAGAATATGAAGCGAAGACAGCAAGTCTGGTCGATTCCTAATTAGTCGATAATTTTTTTTAGGGATAATTTTATCCAAAATACTTATTATAACATTGTCTAAAATGTGATAATCTAGATAGCTACCATTCTTAAAGACTATCTAGATTATCTCATAGAAAGCAATATAGATTATCAAGATAATTTGGATTGCCACTAAAATAACATACTATGATCCAGAGAGCCTATTTTAAATTACCAGCTACCAAATACAATTTAAGAAATGGAGCCGTTACTTCCCATGATTTTTTTTTGCAACCTCTCTTTCAAGCCTCCATATATATAATATTTTTAAGGGTCTTCAAACCTCCTTGTTGTTTGGACTCCCCGTCCACCCGACTATATTAAAATTAACTTTGGTGGACCTGTCACTAGAACTAGTTCTGGATCTGGTTATGTCAATCTTAACCATGACAGCAGATTTGATTTCTTTGAGCCAAGCCTGTTCATATGGATTTTAATGTGATTGCTGAACTTTTGGCATGCAGCTTGGTTTGGCATTGTGGATGCCTCTTCCAATTTTCTGCTGACAGAGTCATTCCCAAAGGTGTCTCTGCAACGGCCAATCTCCTAGATTAACGGCCACAACCCATCCTCTCGTCCCCCACAAGAAATGGCAAGAATTGTGCTTTGGTACCATTTTGTACTCATTGATATCTAGGCCTTTATAAGTAGATTGGCTGGGTTAACCATGGCTTTGAATTATTGCATGAGGTGCATTTAATATGGATTACTTTTTTTTTTTGATAAAAAAAAATAGGGGATAAATCATGGTGTAGCTATCTCGTAGGTTCCTATTCCGCCAGATAATGTTCGATACGAGATATTCAGATTCGCACGGTCTCTTTCCATCTAACATGAGTACGTCAACCTGACACCACTAAGACGCCAGCCAGTGGATCAGAGACAAAAGGAAAGATCCTGATCTTTCATTCACGCCAACTATCATGGGCCTCAGAAAAATTATGGATTTAATCGAGTCACTCGTGGGATCCTGCCTCGAACCCATGGATTACTTAAAAGGTTTCTTAAGGTTTCATTTTGGTAATATCTGATTTGGGTTGTTATGTTAGGATTATAGTTATTCAAGGTTGACTGGACTTTAAGGAAGGATTTGAGTTTTGATTAATGGAGTTTTAATAAGGACTTGCATGTTAGTTATGATTTGTGTTGACTGCCTTTATATATATATATAATTTAAGAAATTGCCATAGACAAAAGTGGTACACAACCAGCTGGCAGGGATTCGAGTTTCGATTAGGACATTTTTTGATTAAAATATCCGGGAATAAAATTTAAAAAAAATTAATAAAATAATTATTGAGTCCATGTTGACCGGTGGTAGTGAAAAAGTTAGGGATATATATAATAAATCCCATTCATTCCGTTGATGCCAGTGGCAGTCAGGTTGACATACTCACCTTTGGATGGAAAACGGCTACGGAAAATTAATATACGCCGTGTATCGAACATTTCTTAGCCGGCTACGGAAAATTAATATGCACCGTGTATCGAACATTTCTTCATTTCTTGGCTAGGATTGGGGGACCATCTGGGGATGGCCATGTCCAGGGTCTATACCCCCCCCCCGCGCGCGCGCGCGCACACACCTTTTTGTTTCACCAAAAAAAAAAAAAGGAGCATTATTGAGGGCTCCCGGAATCATCCAGGATCTAAAATTTAAGTTATGCTAGCAAAAGAGTTGGCTTGTGCCCCCAACAACAATATTATGAGAGCATAGATTAATAGCACACCAATCTAATAATACTACATTGTTAGTGCATTATTAACCAAACCATTTTAGTGAAAGCATATCTTTGTCTCTCTATCACTATATTGGAAATTCTTGAGGGAAAGATTCCGAGCATATCTAGACTTCATCTTATTAATAAGCTAGTGTATAGTCCCCACAATGCATATGATTCTGGCTCGTCGATCGAGGCTCTGTTAGGTTTACAGAAGAGGGATAGATAGAAAGAATGTCAGAGATCTACGGAGGCTTCCCCAACTGTCAAAATAGGAGAGACGTCCCGTCTACGTCACGGTACCTCGCCGTACACGATAGCAGGGGGAGATCCCAAAGCGAACCAAGATAGAAGATCCCACCAGGGTAAGCAAAAGAGGTATCGGCATCTGACCCAGGATAACAACATCCATAGCATACTTTTCAATTCAAGAGAGGAACCAAAGCAACACAAGGGAGGAAGGCCAGAGAGGAGGGCAAGACCACCTCGGCCAACACCACTCCCAGCTCGTCCTCATCTTTCACTCACACTATATTCACTCCTTCTAGCATGGAGCTCATCCAGAGGGGCTCGACTAGGAGGATCTGTTCTCTTGGATCGTCACTGACTTGACCGTTGGAGTGTCCCCGCCAGAATCCCCGGCTCGGGTCCTGACATTGCTTCCTTGCAGGTCCCGAGGCGCCGGAGGCGTTCCCAAGCGGGCGGATGCGCGACACCCGACCACGTAAAGAGCTGCTCACCGCACCTTGAATGGGGGGCATCTAGACCCCGCCAGGGGAAGGCGGGCAAGGCCCCTCGTCGTGGGCACCATGCACCCGCATCGCCTTTCCCGCCCCTCTCAGTGGAGGGTCCTATGGATGAAGCCATCAGGCGTATGGCGGAGAAGCGCCTGGAGGAGCATGACCGCAAGCTGGCGGAGCTGTCTCACCGGTTCGCTAACTTGCCTGGCCCCATTATTGAGTCAGGGGGCCATGAAGCCCGTCCTCCTTTCTCCCAAGAGATTTAGGCGAAGCCCATTCCCCGTCGGTTCCGCATGCCGTAGGTAGACCTCTACGACGGGACTACCGACCTCCTGGACCACCTGGAAAGCTACCGGGCCCTCATGAGGGTCCAGGGAGCCACCGATGCTTTGTTGTGTGTCGCCTTCCCCGCTACTCTCCGGAAGGTAGCTCGAGTATGGTTCTCCTGCCTCGAGCCGGAGAGCGTCAACTCCTTCGCCCACTTGGGGCAGAAGTTCGTGGCTCATTTCGACGCTTGCCGGAAGATGCCACGCGGGATGGACAGCCTCTTCTCCATCAGGCAACAGGATCAGGAGCCGCTGCGGGATTACGTGGCTCGTTTCAAGGCTGTCGCCCTAGAGATATATTGTTTGGAGGAGCCGGTCGCCATACTGGCCCTGAAGCGAGGGCTCAAGACTTCCCGCTTGACGTACTCGCTCAACAAAAAGCCTCCAAAGTCTTACTCCGAGCTCCTTATTCGTGCTCAGAAGTACATCCGCGCCGAGGAGACGGATTGCACCTGGCGAGAGCTCGACGGGAAGCCACCGAAGAGGCCCGCGCACGCCAAGGTGCCTAGGGCACAGAAGCCGGCGCCATCAGCTCGGAGCTTCCACCCTGGACCGGGCCAAGGAGCACTCCTGTCCCTGAAAGGAATCTCACTCCCCTTCTCGCCTCGAGGACGAAGATCCTCATGGAGATCGAGGGCGTGACCTACTTGAGGCGCCCACCACCATTGAAGCCGTCTGCCACCCGTGACAAGTCAAGGTACTGTCGCTTCCATCGCGACCACGGTCACGACACCGAGGA
Source organism: Areca catechu (assembly GCA_021397845.1). Taxonomy (NCBI): domain Eukaryota; kingdom Viridiplantae; phylum Streptophyta; class Magnoliopsida; order Arecales; family Arecaceae; genus Areca; species Areca catechu. The sequence goes on along the minus strand of CM038044.1, from coordinate 131,662,424 downwards.
ATGTCGTGACCTCAAGTGGGAGATTGAGGAGCTCATCAAGAGGGGCTACCTCGGAAGGTATGTGGGGGGCAGATCTCAGTTAGAATCCCAGGCACTCGTCGCCCTTCCACCAGTCCCAGCGATCGATAATCGCCCTACCGAGAAGCTAGTGGGGATGATACACTGGAGAACTGGGTGTGCCTCTAAAAAGGTCGGGGGCAAAGGGCGGAAAAGCCCCTAAGCACCTTGTGGGCCCACCACACAATGTCTAGAATGGCAACGGGCAAAGCGCCATTTAACCTCGTCTTCGGCATGGAGACAGTGATCCCAGTTGAGCTTGGCGTGCCCACGCTCCGCATACAGCAGTATGACGAAGCACGAAACTTGGCGCACCCCCTCCTCAACCTAGACCTCCTCGAGGAAACGAGGGTCAGAGCCTGGCTTTAGATGGCAGCGTACCGGTAACAGGTCGCCCGACATCATAATGCCCGGGTGAAGTTGAAGATCTTTCGACATGGCGACCTGGTATTGTGCTGAGCTGAGGCGTCTCAACCTAGAGAGTGCGGTAAACTCCCACCGAATTGGGAAGGCCCCTACAAAGTGGCCGAGGCCCTCCTACAGAGAGCCTACTATCTCGAGGACCTGGATGGAACCAGATCCCCCCCGGACATGGAATGCTTGTAATCTAAGGAGTTACCGTCAATGATGTAAGTTCTCCCTCCATTTGAAATAAAGGTCCTTTTCCTGTGCAATGGTTTATTTACCTTGCAGGAACATCAAAGACCGGATGACCCTCCGGCACCAAAGACTGGATGACCCTCCGGCACTGGCGAGCCCAGCTCCTCGGCGAAGGACCTGGGAAGCCCCCAGGCACTCAACGTCTCCGAGCCCGGCTCCGAGGCGACATCTTCTGAGCCACGTCCTCAGATCATCAAGTTCTCACATCCTCGAGCCCAGCTCCAGGACGTCTACCCAAGACCGGAGCTCAGATCTCCGGCCAAGGGAATCCTCTCAACCAATGCGCCTTTGAGCCCAACTCCAAGGCGCCATCTCAAGACATCAACGTCCCCGAGCCCAGCTCCAGGACACCCATTAAAGACCGGATGACCCTCCGGCACCAAAGACCTAGGAAGCCCCCAGGCACCGGCGAGCCCAGCTCCCCGGCACCAAAGCCCAGAGAAGAGTCCTCTGGCACCAAGACCTGGGAAGCCCCCAGGCACTCAACGTCTCCGAGCCCGGCTCCGAGGCCACATCTTCTGAGCCACGTCCTCAGATCATCAAGTTCTCACGTCCTCGAGCCCAGCTCCAGGACGTCTACCCAAGACCAGAGCTCAGATCTCCGGCCAAGGGAATCCTCTCAACCAATGCGCCTTCGAGCCCAACTCCAAGGCACCATCTTAAGACATCAACGTCCCCGAGCCCAGCTCCAGGATGTCCATCAAAGACCGGATGACCCTCCGGCACCAAAGACCTGGGAAGCCCCCAAGCACTGGCGAGCCCAGCTCCCCGGCACCAAAGCCCAGAGAAGAGTCCTCTGGCACCAAGACCTGTGAAGCCCCCAGGCACCGGCGAGCCCAGCTCCCCGGCATCAAAGATCGGATGACCCTCCGGCACCAAAGATCGGATGACCCTCCGGCACTGGCGAGCCCAGCTCCCCGGCGAAGGACCTGGGAAGCCCCCAGGCACTCAACATCTCCGAGCCCAACTCCGAGGCGACATCTTCTGAGCCACGTCCTCGGGTCATCAAGTTCTCATGTCCCCGTGCCCAGCTCCAGGACGTCTATCCAAGATCGGAGCTCAGATCTCCGACCAAGGGAATCCTCTCAACCAATGCGCCTTCGAGCCCAACTCCAAGGCACCATCTCAAGACATCAACGTCCCCGAGCCCAGCTCCAAGACGCCCATCAAAGATCGGATGACCCTCCGGCACCGGCGAATCCAGCTCCCCGGCGAAGGACCTGGGAAGCCCCCAGGCACTCAACGTCCCTGAGCCCGGCACAACGGCGCCAGCCGAAGCCGGGCACCGTCCTCCGCCAGGTCAGTCCCCACTAGCCCGGGATGCCTAGGCCGGAGCGGAGCACGAACTTCCACCTGAGATGGACCCCTCGAGGTCAGGACCCGTGGTCAAGAGTCGAGCCCAGCCTCCTCTGCCACGAGGCGCCCCTCCGAGCTCAGGTCCCCTGGGCCAGGAAGTGTCATCGCTACCCAAAGTCTGGAGAAAAGTCCTCCGGTACAAAGACCTAGGAAGCCTCCAGGCACCGGCGAGCCTAGCTCTCCGGTATTAAAATCCAGGAAGACGTCTTCTGGCGCCAATTCTTCGAGCCTAGCTCCAAGATGCCAAGGTCCGGAACCTTGGTTTCCGGCACCAGAAATTCTAATCATCAACGTCCTCGAGCCCAGCTCTAGGTCGCCTGCTCAAGACCGGGGCTCGGACCTCCGGCCAAGGGTTTCTCGGAACCCGCAGCTCGTCATCAACAATGCCCCCATATCCGGCTCTACGACGACAGCCGAAGCCGAGCCCCGTCCTCCGCCAGGTTAGCTCCTGCAAGCCTGGGATGCCTAGGCCAGAGCCGTGCACGAACTTCCACCCAAGACGGACCCCTCAAGATCGAGCCCCGTGGTTAGGAGTCGAGCTCAGTCTCCTCCGCCACGAGGCGCCCCTCTGAGCTCAAGTCCCCTGGGCCGGGCAGTATCGTCGCCAACCAAAGCCCAGAGAAGAGTCCTCTGGCATAAAGACTTGGGAAGCTCCCAGGCACCAGTGAGCCCAGCTCCCCGACACCAAAGCCCAGAGAAAAGTCCTCTGGCACAAAGACCTGGGAAGCCCCCAGGCATCGACGAGCCTAGCTCCCCGGCATCGAAGACCGGATGACCCTCCGGCATCGAAGATCGGATGACCCTCCGGCATCGAAGACCGGACGACCCTCCGGCACCGGCGAGCCCAGCTCCCCGGCAAAGGACCTAGGAAGCCCCCAGGCACTTAGTGCCTTTGAGCCCAACTCCAGGATGCCAAGGCCTAGAACTTAGATTTCCAGCGCCGCAATTCCCAAGCGTCAACGTCCTTGGGATTGGCTTTGAGACACTAAGGTTCAAGACTCAAACTTCCAATACCAGGGATCTCAGCCTTCGACATCTCCGAGCCCAGCTCCAAGATGGTGACCACTGAATTATACCCCTCAGTAGCTGAGTCCAAGGTCAACATCCATCACCGGCATGACCTCAAGCTCAACGCTGGGTCCGTGCCAGTTGGAGTCCTCGGTTCCTCTCTCGGACCTCCCTGCACCTAAAAAGAAGAAGAAGCAAAGAAAGGGAGGAGAAGAGAGAGAAGAGACATTCCACATTACAGAGAATGGAGACACAATGACTGCAAAAGTGGATTTCACTACTGAAGAAATTGGTTACACTATCTTCCGGACCCCGACAGGCCGGGTGACCCGATCAAAAAAAAAAAAAAAAAGGGAGGGGTACATGTATAAAAAAAGAGAAAAATCCTACCTTAAGGGGTTGGCTCCTTCCCTGGGCGATGCACGGCTGGGACCTCTCCCTCCACCTTTGCAGGAGGAGCAGGTTCAGCTGTTGGAGCCGCAGGGGTCGGATCAGCTGCCTCCGGCTGCGACGCAGGTGCTGCCCTCACCATCGTCGGTGTTGGCTCCCTAGGGCCGGGCACTTCTGAGGTCATTGGAGCCCGAGCCTCGGTTGGAGCAGCTCCCTGCCTTGCCACCACCGTCGTCGTTGCAGAGGAAGCCTTCTTCCCCGGGACTCGGAGCGCGGCTAGTTGCTCCTCGGACAGAACTCCATGTAGCTGGGACCGGCAGTATGCGAACCCCTTGGTGAAGGAGTCCGTTGCCGCTTCTCGAAAGTCCTTAAGGTACTCCGAGGTCGCCTTGAAAGCAGCCACAGCATCAGCAGCCACTTTCTCTGCAGCCTCAGCCCGGCGCCGGACCTCCTCGAGCTCCGCCTTCAAGTGCTCGGACAGACGGATGGCCGTCGCCAGTGCCTTCTCAGCGGTTTCGGTGGAATGATGGGAAAGAGCGGCCTTCTCCTCCGCATCGGCAGCCCTCTTTCGGCTGCAGCCACTTTCTTCTCGACGGAGGTGGCCCTCTCTCTGGCCACCTCCGACTCGGCCCGGAGCTCCTTCAACCGGGCCCGCTTGGACTCGAGCTCACTGTCGAGCTCCTTCCTCATTCTGGCCACATCAGCTACTTCGGTCTGGAGGCTCTTCACCTTTCGGCCAGCCTCCTGGACCTCCGCATCCTTCTGGCCTACCTCTGCCTTGAGGGACGTGAGCTCAGCTCCCTGCTCTCTGTCCCTCCTCTCCCATTTGCGGCAGTAATCCCTTATAAGGATTAGCTTCCGCTCTTGCTGCAGTGGGAAGATCCAAATTAGCAACAAAGGAAGGCAAAAAGACATCAAGGTAAAGAGAAGCTACTTACAGCATATAGTTGGGCGAACGACGCCGTGATGATGTCACCAAGGAGTCGCCCACTCCCCTCTCACCTGTCACATGACTGGACCGAGAAGTCCATCATGCGCTCCGCTAGGCTCGTGTCCTTCATCAAGGATACGTTCGAGCCTAGCCGGAAAGGGACTCGGCGGTAGTCCCTCTCCTGTGTTCCCACCGATTCAGCTCCTTCGATGGTGCAAGGCTCCCTCGGCGCCAACTAGGAGATTGGCACCACATCGGACCGGACTTAGGGCGCCGGCCTAACTTCTTGCACCCCCCGTTCTCCTCTGCGTTGGCGACCTTCGAGGTGGGGGGCACCAACCTGGCGGCTGCGACAGCTGACCTCGCACAGACAACCACCTCGGGCTCGGACACCGCTACCGGCTCGCACCGCCCGGAAGGTGCAGGGACGGGCTCGGCCGCCCTCTTCCGTCTGCGCTCCTGCACTGGCGCATCCTCCCTAGCCTACACCGGCCTCACCCCGTCCTCAGTTCGGGCTCTCTTCGGTGCTGGCTCGACAGCCTCAGTGGCCTGCTCCCACTCCTCATAGAACGAGAGCAGCTCGTCCATCGAGAACTTCATTGCTATACTAAGACAGAAATAAGGTCAGACACAAAAAAAAGAGAATGGAGAGAAAGTAAAACAGGGGTGGTCAAGTCGAACTCACCCGACTCCTGTGCCGAGCTGACCCCGGCCTCGTGAAGGTTCTGCTCTGACAGCAAGACCTCGAGCGGAAGGATCTCAGCCAACTTGAGCAGGTCGTACAAGTCGAGGTCGGCGGCTTCGACAGAGGAGTCCTTATTTGGAGATCGATCTGGGTCGCTCCAAACCCAGTCGATTCCCTCTACCGAGGCAAAGAAGAACATGCTCTTCCATCCTTTAATGGAAGAGGGGAGTACAAACTTGATGCCTCGAGGGCGGAAAGAGAGGGACCACTACCCATCCTCGGTAGGGTGGCATTTCAGGGTGAACAAGGAAAAACGGGCAACAATCCCGTGGAAGTGGCACAGAACGATGAAACAAAATATCATTATGATGGCGTTGGGGACCAACTGGACAGGAACAAGCCGATAGTTGGCCAAGAAGGAAAGGAAGAAAGGATGTACAGGGAAGCAGAGACCCCCGACGAAGGTCTCCTCATAAAGGGTGATCCACCGAGGGCCACTGGAGGTAACCCGCTCCCCGGGATGAGGGACGGAGAGCCGGATGGACTCGGGGATGCCATAAGCTTCCCGGATAGACACAAGGTCCTCGGCGGTGGTCACCGAAGTAATCCCTCTGGGACCTGTCGACCCGGGTTCCCTGATGGTCACCAGGCCCTGGGCGGGCCTCCTGCTAAACTCAAACCTCGCCGCCTCCATCTCCTCGTCGGAGGAGGAGGGAGTCCTCAGCCGAGAAGGTCCGGCTTTGGCCTGGAAAGAAGGACGGAACTCCGGACCAAAGCGATCCATGGAGAAAAGAAAGAAAAAAAAAGAGAGAAAGGGACAGAAGAAACCCTAAGATGACCCATAGAGGACGAGAAGAAAGGGGGGCTAACCTACGAGAACTCTAAAGAGTCGCCGGCAGCCGGAAGGGAGGATGAAAAGGGAGAATACTCCTGCGGGATGCTGGGCGCGCGAAGTTTGAACGAGGGTAAGCTTCGAAAAGACTTGCCCCTCCTCCCTAAACTGCTACGCCCGACCATACCTTTGCGGCCCCCAAGAAGGCACCCGCCGCATGTCAACCATCCATTGGGCCCGCGTGCCCATCCGATCGCGGTCGCTCCGACTTCCACGCCCGCCTCGACGCCCCCCCTGCGTGGCTACGTGGCGTCCTCCCACAAGCATGTAGGACCGCAGAGCAAGGCATCGTCGATTTTGGCCATTATTGCGCCTGATTTCTCCGCCTTTCCACCTTAGTGCCATAATTACGCCCTTCGCCCCAAGCACCATGTGTCAATGGGCCTCGGGCATGGGGGGCAAATGATGTGGCCAGAATGCTGATGTGGCACGAGGCAGCTGACGTGGAGCCCCCATCAGACGCCATGACAAGCTTTCAACATGAGCTCCTTCGCCGGGCTGAGCTTCCCTGAAGCAACACCTCTGCCCGTCGAAGGCAAGCTCCGTCCTCCGCCAGGCCCGTTCCCGCAAGCCCGGAACACCTAAGCCGGAGCCGAGTCCGAGTTTCCACCCAAGGCGGACCCCTCGAGATCGGACCCAGTGGTCAGGAGTCGAGCTCAGCCTCCTCCGCCACGAGGCACCCCTTCGAGCTCAGGTCCCCTGGGCTGGGCGGCACCCCGGCACCGAGCTCGCCTGAAGTCGGGCCTCGTGGTCAGGAGTCGAGCTCAGCCTCCTTCGCCACGAGGTGCCCCTCCGTGGCCGAGCTCAGTCCACCTCCATCCTGCCGAGCAGCACCGGGGCGAGTCTACCGAAGACGGGCTCTACCCCTCCAGCTCGGCCCTCAGTTCAAACCAACGCGCCAGGCGCCAAGGGAGCCATGCCTCTCCTCCGAGGACAGTGACGATACTCCCGAGGACCGTACGACAACACCAACCATGCCGCAATTAATGCCCACGGCCGTCACTCCAGAAAGAAAGGAAAGCTCACATCAAGGCGCCATGCCCTCCGCCGATCTGCCGTACAACCAGAGAAAAGACCCTACCGAAGAGCGCGGGTCCCAAGACCGGCGGCCCGTCGATCGAGGCCCTGTCAGGTTCCCAGGAGAGGGATAGGCAGAAGGAATGTCAAAGATCTATGGAAGCTTCCCCAACTGTCAAAATAGGAGAGACGTCCCGTCTACGTCACGGTACGTCGCCGTACATGACAGCAGGGGGAGATCCCAAAGCGAACCAAGGTAGAAGATCCCGCCAGGGTAAGCAAAAGAGGTATCGGCATCTGACCCAGGATAACAACATCCATAGCATACTTTTCAATTCAAGAGAGGAACCAGAGCAACACAAGGGAAGAAGGCTAGAGAGAAGGGCAAGACCACCTCGACCAACACCACTCCCAGCTCGTCCTCATCTTTCACTCACACTATATTCACTCCTTCTAACATAGAGCTCATCCAGAGGAGCTCGACCAGGAGGATCTGTTCCCCTGGATCGTCACTGATTTGACCGTCGGAGTGCCCCCGCCGGAATCCCCGGCCCGGGTCACTGACATTGCTTTCTTGCAGGTCCCGAGGTACTGGAGGCGTTCCCAGGCGGGCGGATGCGCGACACTCGACCACGTAAAGAGCTGCAGGCCACGATGATCTGGGCAGCAATAATTATATTATCCTTGTGGGATCGAGGGTTTGGTGAATATTTTATTGAAGCAAGTAGCTAGGGATTATGAGGTATAGTGTCTCCATCTGCCAGACCTTTCCAAATTCTCTTTTTTTTCTTTTTCTTTTTTTTTTCTTTTTTTCTTTTTTTTTTTTGTCTCTGTTCAAGGGGAAAGATTAATTTTGGAGGTTGGAGTGTGGGAACTAGGATGAAGTGTGGGTTAATCAAAGTCCTTTTAGTGGTACAAGAAAAAATTTAGGTATAATTTTTCGTAAACTAAGATAATATTGTACAATAACAAAGAAGATGATTAGGTGCCTGGTCGCAAATCAAGATGTCGGCAGTCTTTCTCACTTATTCTCAAGGCATACATGCCTTCACCACTAAACAAAATTCAAAACCTAACACCATCACAATCATATATCTTCTACCATATCTTATTATCATTAGATTTTTAACATAGTCTAGTTATAATGATTGATAATTAAAAACTCTTCTTTTTTAAAAAAAAAACAGAAATTTGATCAGTTTATGCACCTAATTCAATCAAATCCAGGCTGGTCTAGGCTAAAGGAGTTTTGTAGCTTAAGTCGAGTATGGATCAAATTTTTGAACTAGATTTTACACTAATTGCAGATAGATCAAAAGCCTAGGCTCAAACTAGATCATGGGAAAAAAATTTTGTTTGGATAAGGGGATCCAGGCCAAACCTTGAGCAAGGATCTTACGGGTTATTTTGTTTGTTTTTTGGTAAGAAAAAAGGGAGGGGAGAGGATAAATCTCGGTATAGCTATCTTTCAGGTTCTCGTCCCGCCAGGTAATATTCGATACAAGATTTTTAAAAAATCTTTTTTCATCAAATGGTGAGTATGTCAACCTGATACCACTTAGATGCCGGCTAGTAGAACAATAATCATGAGCTCCAGAAAATTTCTGAAATTTAATTGAGTCATCCACAAGATCATGCCTCGAACCTATGACCGGTTAGTAGTGAGGCAAGATCTCTATCAACCGAGCTACCGCCTTAGCAGTATCTTATGAGTTGTTTAGTCGTAGTCGTCCAATTCATGTCATCATTTTAATTTGACTAAAACATAGGCCAAAGATGGTAGCTCAGCTAGTTGGTGTGTTCGAATATTTTAGGCTATGATAAGAATTTGAAGGATAGCTATGCTAGATTTATTTTCTTATTTTTTTAATTAAAAAATATATTTATTAGAAAAAAGTTTAATTTTATGTATCAAGTAATTATTAAATATTGATTTCTTTTCTTATTTTTTTAATTAAAAAATATATTTATTAGAAAAAAATTAATTTTATGTATCAAGTAATTATTAAATATTATTATTCTACCATCCAACCACCGTCCATACGGGACACCCCTGGCACATCGTTGACGAGGACGTCACAGCGGATAGATCCTCTTTTGATTTATTTATTTTTTTACTCTGATACTTTATCAGGACCGTTCCTTTAATGAACCATTCGTAACTTATTTACTTAATCCGGACCAAGGGAAGCATTATCCACACGGTCAATACCGTTCCGTGCGCGGCGATCTGATGTAAATGCTCCGCAGATGGGCGGACGGTCAGAGATATAAATCCGATAGAGTAAACAAACTGGATTCCATAATCCTCGCTCGATCCCGAGTATAGAATTCTCGTCCGTACGGCAAACCGGCCGTCCGATGGCGCGAACCACCGACTCGCCGAATATATTTGATCGGTTCGAGATCCCCTCACCGCAGGTGACGGTACCACTTGGTCTGACCTCGGCACGTCGCCTCCTCACGCCAGCTCGGAGGCGGCCGACACCACATGCTTCTCCACGTGCTATCACTCACCGAAATATTCCTAGAAATAATAATACCCGCTACGATGCTCCCACGTAAAAAGAAAATGAAAAAGAAAAAAATAAAAACAAAAGTAGGAGAAACAAACGCCGCAAGAAACAAATGGAGCAGAAACTATCCTCTCTTTTTTTTTGTTCTTTACGTGGTATAAATTAATGGTCTAACTTTCTAATAATTTTTTGTAATGATACCGTATCCTGGTGTAGATAATAATGGGGAAAAAAAAAAAAAAAAAAACGTAAGTCTACCGTGAGGGGTCAATTGGTGCTTTCCACGACCTCTTAATAACACGACATTTTACATTTACAATCTTCTTTACCAAAATAATATTCATTTACAAAATTATTATTATTTTATTTTAATTTTGAAAATTTTAATTTTATTTTGCTTCGGTGGAGATCCACCGTTACAAATGATATACCTTTTCGCCGCTTGCGGTGGCATCTTTAATCCAGTGAAAACAATGAGGAGCGTTAGACACAACGTTTTTTCTGGTGGTTATTACCCAAAGAATACGTTCGGAAGGGCGTTTCAACGGGAGAAACGCTTTGTATGAGAAAGATTATCATAGAAAACTCGGAAAATCGCATGATACCTTTGAAAAGCCGCGCTTCCGGGAGTTCTTAGAGCTTGCGGAGAGAGAGAGAGAGACTGGTCTCTCTTGTGATTTTTTTGGTAAGACTTCTCTCTTGTGATTGATCACAGGGTTCTTCGTCTCCTTCAGTGGAGCAGAGCAGTTCCCAATCTCGTCCAAAGATACCTCTTTTGTGATGCTCCACTCTTCTTTTTTTTTTTTTTGGTAAACATGTACGACTCCTTCAATATCCGAATTTTCTCGCTCTCATCTCTATCTTTTCGACAGAGTTGATTCGTCTCTATAGAAAGAAGGGAACGGGCTTCGATTTGTAGTTCATATCTAGTTCTAGACCTCGGGCTTGCGAGGTTCCTTGCTCTGGATGTTGGAAGGTGGGTCCTTTTTTCAATTCTTCCTCGATTTTTAGCCATTTCTTTCGGTCTAAGATTGGTTAATGGATGAAAAATGCGATTGTTTTGCTATTGGCGTGTTTTTTTCGATATGGTTATGGTAAATAATGTGTTATTTATGCCTCTAGAGCCCGTGGAATCCAAAGGAAATCGATTTTTCTCTCTTGGGTGCAGAGGAAGTAGAGGAATCCCTTGAAGGAGCGATTTTTTTCATCTGGGCTTTGAGAAATACTTCTCTTTTCTTACTAGTTGCAGTTTTTCCAGGTTTCTTGGAGTATGAAATGTTTCTATAGAAGTTCTTATAACAGAAATTGTGGATTATTGTTGTTAAAATTCAATAACTTCAAGTTTTTTCCTCTACCTCAAAGTCAATGCTTGCAGTCTTGCGAATTTTTACGCGTTTCAAATTCATTATTGATTGATGACCATCAAAACCTTCATCTATTTGCACATGGGTTTTCGTATGAGTTATTTTTCTTTTGATTCTGTGACAGAGTTGATTTACTCAAAGTCAATGTTTTATTCTTTCCCCTCTCAATTTGCTTCCAGGTCCTTCCTTTTTTGAACTTTCTTCTTCTGGTCAATAAAGGCTCCCATGTTCATCACAAAACTCAATAGGTCCGACCTTACTTTTATATATTTATAAGAGAACTGCAGTTCCTTTGGGCATGGCATTTTAATCTTTTTAAAGATGTCATCTTCATCTGTTCCTTCCCATTTAGCCAGTTTCCTACTCAATTTTTGGCATTCGAGGTAAATAAGAATATCTGTGTATAAATTTTGATCCATAATTTTCTTTTCGATCGTTTTCTTAAATGGGTTTCTTAGGAGCTGATTTAATTTTTAAGCTTTTCATTGATTCTGAGATCCCATTTTGTAGTTATGCAACTGTTCTATTTCAAAAACTTAAATTTCCAATTAAATTTTGTTATAGCATGTTCTTTACTGAACAGTAAACTTATTTTTGATTTTGCTATTCCTTCTTGAAGACTGCATGTTGTTCCAGGATTTCAGCTTAATGGTTGAAACTTCTATCATGGTTGTTTGCTGAAAAGTCCTTTTTTCCTCAATTTCTGACACCCTATGATACAAAAGTTGGCATTTCATTATTTTGAAATCTTAGTTATTCTCGAAATTGAAATTTTAGTATGTTTTAGACACAGTCTTATGACATTCTATTCAAAGCGTGTAACTTGAATTTTCTGTGCTGAATTCACTAAAATCCAAACAACTACAACTTCTTAATTTTAATCCTTGTTTACAGAGAATTTGTGGTATAGAGACCTAACCAAATGGCTGCCTTGGTCCCTGGTGCTCTCCTCAAGCTCCTCCAGCATATGAAAACGGATGTCAAAGTTGCTGGTGAGCATCGGTTGGTACTCCTCCAAGTTGTCGGCATTGTTCCTGCTCTTGCTGGTGGTGATCTCTACCCCAATCAGGGCTTCTACCTCAAGGTCTCTGATTCTTCCCATGCAACCTATGTTTCCTTGCCTGATGAGCAAGATGACCTCATATTGAGTGATAAGATCCAATTGGGCCAATTCATCCATGTTGAACGCCTTGAGGCAGCGTCCCCTGTACCTATTCTGAGGGGTGTGAAGCCAGTCCCTGGTCGCCACCCATGTGTTGGCAGCCCTGAAGATCTTGTAGCGACTCGTTCCTTGGAATTCCTCAACATCGAGAAACCGCGGGCATCCAATGGCTATAAAGATAACATTGGCACGCCATTAGAAAAAGAGAAGAGCAAACTGGGGAAATCGATAGCAACCGCTAAAGTTGATGAGGTGGAAAAGATGGCATTGCTCTGTAGGTCAAGCTCTTCACTCTCAAAACCATCAGTAAGCAGCCAATTGGAGAAGAAGGCGGCTATCCATGTAAGATCCAGATCGCTGAGTTCAAAGTCAATCCCTTCATCTCCGACAAGCTGTTATTCATTACCCACATCATTTGAGAAGTTCTCCAATGGAGTTAAGCAGCAGAGAAAAGTTAAAGGGCCAGAGAAAACAGCACCCACTAATGCAAAGTTGGGTTTTTTGGAGAGGGCAGCTTCTGTTTTGAAGGCAACCACAGCTAAGAAGAAGCCATCTGCTGGAAATTTGATTGGGAATTTGGTGCCAGGGTTTGAAACAGGACCTAAGGTTTTGAGAAAGAACTGGGAAGGGAATGTAGAGCTGAAAGGGAGGGACAATTCTAGTCCAAGGGCAGCAAAGAGCGAGACTAAACCTGAAGCCCGAAGCACTTCTGTGAGTTCCTTTTCATATTTTGATTATTTTCTTTTTTACATGAATTAATTGACTCTTTTTTTGAACTGGTAGCTGTGTATGCATACTTTTGTTTTTGATGAAGTTAGAAGCATTTTTCCTATGCTTTCCATGGACTTTTAGTGATCTTTTACAATATTATGCTGGTATTTTAGTAAAAAGCAAGTTCTATGGCTGCCAGTTGTCAAATTTTTATAGTGACAATTGACATGATTACAGAAAATCGATGCTGTGATTGTTGTTATTATTTCCTTCATGATTTTAAAATGATTTTGTAAATTATAGTTTGATTTCTTTAGCAGAAAATCTTGGCAGATATTCAACTCCCTTTTTTTATTCAGGCATTATTTTAGTGCTATTTGGAAATTTAGAAAGAACCTGTGTTTCAATTTGTGTCTCATTCAAAGCCATGCTTTTGATTTCCAGTGGAGCACAAATGGCACTTTCTTATCATGCCAGAGATTGTTACAGTAAGAAGGATCTATTTTATCCCCCCAAAAAAAAAAGTAAGAAGGATCTATGAATAGCATATCTTCATAGCTAAAATTCATATAATGTTTGAGTTTTTTCTTAGGAAGTTTTCTGAATTTGATGATGTTATTGACTTTGTCACATTAGTTTGCATGAACCTATATAAATCATCTTCTACTTTTGTGTTAAATTTTACAGTTAATTTCATTCTCATCACCACTAATAAGAGAAAAATAAAGAGAAAGAATTGTAATACTTATGGCAACTTAAGATGTTGCTACCATCTTTATCAGAAATTGATATTGGTATTCTGGTATACAATTGCAGGTTCCTCAAAGAAAACCAAGCACAAGTGAGAAGCTGCTACTTAAAGAGGACAACAAGGTTCAAACTCCTGCAAGGAAAAGCAGTGCAAGTTCCACTTTGGAAGATCCTGATAGATCAAATAAACAACCAGCTCCTGTGATAAGGAGGACATCAGAGGCCACTCACAATACATCCTTTGGCAATCTAGTCAAGGTTGTGCCTGGTAGCAGAAAATGGACTGATGGTAGTGTTTCTTGGGCATCACTTCCATTTTCTCTAGCAAAACTTGGAAAGGTATGGTTCATATCGATCTTGAAATATATTCTCTGCATGACAGAAGGGTTGAAAATATTTCACTCTACGTATGTCCTCATTTTTAACACCATCTAATTTCTGCATCTTTTTAAGGCCCATCTTCTTTAGGTGTTATTTTTGCTCTTATTATGTACTTGTAAACAAATCCAACTGCTATATGACCTATATGTGGATCTGGTCTTCTTTTTGCATCTAGTTTGGATTCTCCAAAGATGAATTGTTTATGATTCACAGATTTATTTATTAATTTAGTTCATTGATTGAATTTTTGTTTTAGGAAGTCTTGAAGTATAGAGATGCAGCACGACAAGCTGCCATTGAGGCCATGCAAGAAGCTGCTTCTGCCGAGACCTTGATTCGGTGCCTTAGGTAAATGCATCTGTATAAGTCCTTTTTTTTTTTTTTTTGAGGAATAAATAAATGGCTCTATAAATTAAATCATATGATTCTTCCACTTTGGCATTACATGATATCTTGTTTTGAAGACCATTATATTATGGCATCTTTCATATTATTGCAATAGATTATTAGTCAATATAGTTCTGTTTTTCATCCCATTGCATACATGGTTAATCTCTATTATGAGTTTATTTGGACAGACGACCATCTTTTTTTTTTTTTTTTTGAGAAGAAATAGCCATATGTTTAACTTTTTACTATGTTAGAAATCTTAACTAATATATCAAGGAGTAGTCCAGTCCAAAAATCAACTAGCACTCTAGCAGGTTGTCATTCTGGTTGTTATGTTTTCCTTTATTCTCTACTTGTTGATGCTGCTATATTCCCAAGTCTTATCTATGGTTTTCCCCCCTTTTTTGGAAAAAAAGAATTAAATAGATGGTCCATCTTAATGCATCTCCTTTAATGAGTCTTTTGTCACATGCCTTAATGCTTTGTCCAACCATTGGCAACATTTGGGCTTTGCTCTTTTTTTATTAAAGTTAATGATTTAAAGTTGATGTTGATATAAATCATATGATCCACCAACTTAAAAGTGTAGGAATTCAAGTCACACAAAGTTTTCTAATACATATCTTTGCTGGAAGCCATACTGGATCCTTCAAGGCATAACAGTAGTTAAAAAACTTGGTGCTTCCTAGTTAAATTATTTGGAAGATATAAAGTATAGAAAACTTTGGAGTTGCGAATTGGAAAGAATAAAGTATTCATAGACTGTGGAAAGGGACCAAATTTGGAGTTTCCTTGGAAGACTTGACCTCTAGTAACCTTTTGAGGTTATTTGAAAGAGAATATATATTTCCTGAGTCAGCTTGGAAAATGATGATAGTATAATATTCAAAGTGGGGCTTTATTGTGTGAAAGCAGGCTCATTCTGTAGAAGATTTGGAAAAATACCTACCCAAAATATCTCTAGTTTGGATGCCTTCACAAATATATGGTATTCTTGAAGTGAATATACAAGTCAAATTACTAACATCGCTGATGTGCTGCCAGATCATGGATTTCGTCTGCAATTGGTTTGGATGCATGTTATAATTTTATGAAATGGATGCCAGGTGGGGGGCATGGAAGGATGTCATTTGCCAAGGTGGTGGGTGATGGAGTCATTTAATTGTCGGTGTAGTTCAAGAGGAACTACTCTAAGAACCAAAGAAGCAAAGACTCATGCACTAACTTGCAGTAATTTAATGGCCATTAGAAGAGCATCATTAGAAGAGATGAGAGAACAGCCAATTGGGGGTCAGAGGACTTGAAAATTAGTACATCTCATTGTTGGGTGGAAGCTGATATGGAGAACATTAGAAGTCAGCATTGACTCTAATCAATCAAAGAGCAGTGCAACTAAAATACTAAGATATGGGAGCACATGCTTAAAGTGTCATTAGGTAGATGCCAACTAGAAGAAATCCTCTTCATAACGAGCGTGTGTGTGTGTGTATATATATATATATATATATATATCAGGAATAAATGGATCAATTGATGGTTCCCTCTTACAATGTATCAATGGAGTACTTTGACCAAGAAGACACCATGACTTGTATCAAGATTCATGGAAAGTAGGACAAAATTGCCAGTCATAAGATGAAAACTAAGGTCCCCACTTGTATTATCGAACCGAACAGGGATTTAGTCCTGTGGAATGGTTCGATGGCAAAAAGAATCTAAGCTTTGAACTGGATGTTTATTCTCCTCCTCACATTGCAACCCATGTTTTCCTTGCTCTTTTTTTTTTAGGAGGAAAAGATGCTAGATATATATAACCTTCCATACCAACATAATTTAAGCAAGTTTGACTTTGAATTAACAACCACCGACAATACCAACTGTTAAAATGGGCCCCTCAGCCATGGATAAGTTGCATTTGGAAACTTGCTGAGCATGCACCAAGTGGTTGGAGATAATTCAGGTAAATTGGCAGAAAATAAGATCGAAAACATTTGTTTCTTTATAGACCTCAAGCGAACTTGTGATTTTGGGAATGGGGAATGATGAAGTGGGGACAATGCTTCTTTGTGGCTGTGCTTCCAATGTGATTTGTCTGTGAAAAAGCCTACCGCTTACTAATGTAGTTTAAAGGTTGCACTTGCAAGTTAAAAGCTTATTCACCATCGAAGAAAACTTCCAAATGTTTCATAAATTATTTATTGCTGTAACAACTAAATTAAGCAAACAACTTAATAACTCATGAATTTTCACAACTACATGTAAATATTTCGACCCAATTGCAGTGATTTATTTTGTGTTAGCATCTCATTATTCCAGATATTTTTTTAATCAATCAACCAATTAAAAGATATGCTCGATTTCACAAAATTTTCACAATTAGGATGGTTTATTATGCCCTCAATTTAATACAAAATCCACTTTCTTATGACTTTTTGTAACTTGGAACTGTTTATTTTTTTTTTCCTTGCCCTTTTAATAATGGAAACTTCTTTTTTTTATTCTTTTTTGCCAGCACGTACGCGGAGCTGACTTCATCCGCGGAGGAGAATAACCCCCAGCCCTCGGTAGAGCAGTTCCTGGCCCTCTACACCACCCTCACCCGTGCCGGTCTTATCTCCGACGCCCTCTACAAAGCGTCCCTCGCCACGGTACAATCACCGGACCAGTCAGCGGGAGGTGACCCGATCCGGGAAGATGCCCTCCGGGTCTCCTCCGAGACCCGCAAGCTCGCCGCGTCCTGGGTCCACGCCGCCCTCGCCACCGACCTCTCCCCCTTTACCCTCTACCGCCCCAATTCCCCCTCGCCGCCCCCGTCCACCTCCTCGGTGGCGCTGGTCCTTGACTCTCGGGCAAGATCCGCCGCGGCCCCGAAGCCCGCCGCCTCCCCGATCAAGCCCCGTCCGTCGTCGGTGGCGACGGCCTTTTCCAAATCTTCGGTCGCGGCAGCGATCCGGAGGCCAGGGGGGGCGGCGCTGCCACCGCCGCCGCCGCCACCGCGGGAGTGGGCCCGTGGGGAAGGGCTGGAGGAGGGAGTGGAGCTGGCGCGGGCGCTGAGGAAATCCTCGAGGGCGTGGTTCTTGGGGTTCGTGGAGCGGTTCTTGGACGCCGACGTGGCGGCCTCGGGGCCGTGGGATCGGGATCTGGTGGCAGGGATGCTGTCTCAGCTCAAGAAGGTGAACGACTGGCTGGACGGCGTCGTGCAGAGGGGAGGGCAGGAGGGGGAGGATGCCGGCAGCGGCGACGACGACGACGACGGCGTGCCTCCGGAGACGATCGAGCGGCTCAGAAAGAAGATCTACGAGTACCTCCTCACCCACGTGGAGTCCGCCGCGGTCGCCCTCGGCGGCGGGGTGGAACGACCTGGGAGGAGGGGATGACGGAGGCTCATCAGCGGGTGAGCACGAATCACGGGACGGAGGATGAAGCGGAGATCGGACTTTAGGATTCGTTTGTGTTTTTTTTACGACGTACACTGAAGATAATTATTTTGGTGATCGGAAGCGAACAGCGGACAGGCACTGGAAGTGTAAAGAGGCCATGTATTCTTGAAGGGGAGTTAAATTGTGATTTGCGTGATGGAAGATGCATCCTAATCTTTCTTCACTGCAAACATGATCAATCTTTATCTTTTTAGAACAAAAATTGAATTATATTTAACATTTATTTATTTTTATTTAGAAGGTATATTAATAAGTGTTTAACATATATTACTCAATGCTAGATTGAAGCTAAGTGTCACGTTAATTCTAACATATACCTTGATAAGGAATTTTGTAGGGTGGTTCGATGTCATGTACTACTGCTCCATGCTCATGTTTGCAATTGTTTGAAAATAACGGTCGTGATAACGTTATGATGATGGTTACAACAATTTCTTGGAGAAGGATCTATTACCTTGTGAATATTAATAATAGGTATTAGAATAATAAGCATTATCTGACCATTTTCTATCGAGATTATTTTTATATAATGAGGAAAAATGACTACCATTCAATTTGCACCGCGCAGTCATGCAAAGTATTTTTCAAATCTGTGTTCTGAGCTAATTAGATCGATCAAGTAAATTTTATTCAATCAAGAAAGTTAATTTTCTATTATTGAACTTTATTTATTATCGTAGTGAAAAATAACATTTATCATAACACTTATTGTTTTAAATCCAAATAAAAAACTCAATTTGAGTCCACTATGAAGTAAATAATGTTATTGAAACCTTAATATTAGCTAACTCAAATATTAGATTTGGAGGAGAGAAAAAATGATAACAAAATTTGAAGCTAAATTAGTGCACCATGCGCCAAGGGAAAGTGAATCAAATAAGTATGCCCCATCTTCAACAGGACCATTCTAATTCCACTTAATGATACATGCTGTTGGAGATTCACAGAATTGGTTGCTTTGGCCAACCATTAGTATGGTTGCTTATTATGATTGATCGACACGTCTCATTAATGGGAGATGTTATGATATTTGGAATATACAAATTTTCTACATAGATATTTCATTATCACGAGTTATCAATATTATATTTTTGTTTTGTTATTCGCATTTACAATATAATTTAATGTATAGGCCTATTTTCTCTTCTCTAAACGCATCCAAACTGTCTTAATTTACTACATAGGTGGGGGATGGGGGAGAAGGATACAACAAATGTCAAATCTCATTTCCAGCCTTAAACACTAGTAACATAATTTCTTCATTTTTATTTCCTTTATTCTTTTAAATTTATTCCATGACCTAACCTAGGTAAAAGGAACTTTAATTACTTGGATGCAATTTTTTTAAGAAGCGGTAATGCTAAATTTGCTACAATGTTAGCATAGTTAAATCACAAGTACCAAAAAATAATAATAATAATAAATAAAATGCTATAATGCTTCAAACTATATAGTTACTTAGCAAGAGAATATTGGATTTTTTTGCCCAAGCAACCTCTATCACATATCCTATCCAAAAAGTAGAGGCCAAACATAAGTAGCAATCATTGGAGTAATTCATTATAATATCTTAGTATAAATAAAGTTCTATGGTAGGTGTATTTTATTTTATCTCAATTTACTAGTAGCTCTTTATCTTAGTAGTGTTAACTTAGATCTATACCACCACACCCCAAGCTATAGTCTTATTCTAATCTATATCCACTTGCTTTGAAGAGTGTTACGATAATGGTGAAAGTTTTTGAAAGTGGAGGCATTTGAATTTATACTATTCTTGTATTTTTTTTTTTAAGGTAAATCAGATGATTTATATTATTCAAGAAAGAATACATTTATAGAAATTGAAAAATAAAATGTCACTAAATTGAATAAGAAGAATATCTATATTTGTCTAAATCATAGATCCTATTGAATAGAATTTTACTTGGACTAAGGATATGAAGCCCAAAGTCAGTAAGCTCAGTCGATCGGTCCAGTTGCTCATCGATCATTCATTAGATTGGATCATTGATCGGCTAGTGATTTTTTTTTGACTCCAATATTACTGGACACTTATGACCCAACCAAAGTATCTTCTGGCCGATCAAGGCATTTTACCTAATCAAGGTATTCTGCGTGACCAAGGCATTTTGACCAACCAAGGTATCCTAGCCGACCAAGCATCTTCTAGCCAATCAAGGCATTTTGGCCAATCAAAGCATTCTGGCTGATCAAGCTTCTTTTAACTGACTAGATCTTGACTTAATAATCAGTTATTTAAATCTTAACATCGGTGACCAGGACATACTAACCTCTGACTGAAATAGAATCATGCCTTGTAGATTGATCATGCATCAGCTTTTATAAAGGTGCTTAGATCGATCATGGATCCTTATATCTAATGGCGAGTAAATCTTTAGATGACACTTCCTTAGACCATCTAAAGGCCAACACAACATATGCTCATCCTCATGCACCAGATGCATGGCTAAAAAGTCACATCATACTCCATAATTACTAATTACCGGCATATCTTTGCAATTTAAATAGGTGTGCCTGGTCAAGCATTTGTCAACATTGCCATCAAGAAATATGGTCATTTTCGTAAGAAGGACAAAGTGCCAATTTAAAAGGAGTGAGCATTCCATTTGGACAAGGGATCCACTGACGGCCTGCATGCCAGGATCTCCAATCCTGTCATCTCCTACCAAACCTCATGGAACCTTTCTATCCCAAAAATACCTTTCGTCTCCAACCTATAAAAAGAGGTCTCTTAAAAGCCCCTAAGGTATACCACAAATCCTGCCTCGCACTCTTCAATAAATGTTGGGTTATATTTTAGATTTGAGCATTGGAGGATCCTCATTGAAGCAACCTCCGGTTAGGATTCTTTGTAGGTACTACCTCTCGGAGATCCTATCTTGCCACTAGCTCCTACAACTCTGGTGTTCGATGGATTTTAGCACCAACAAAAGAGAGGAAGGACCTGAATAATAATTTTGAGTGCAAACCAAAGGCAAATTGACAATGCCACCTACAAAGGTTTCATCCCATTGCACCAATGTCACCACCTCCTGACTAGCGGAGAGTCAAACCAATGACCTAGGCCGGTCACTGCTGACAGGGTAATCCCAACCTCCACAGTCAGTAACAGTTAGTGCGAAGAAATCTAACTTACTCTTCCAACAAATTTACAACTTGGTGGTGGCCATTAAGGCTATTCAAGCCACCCCCACACTTCCTATGGTGCAATTTGTCCCTGTACCACCTCCGCGTAGCCACCTATAACATTACAGCCTTATCCGGCACTACAAGTAGCACCACCACCTTCGCCTACTATGGGGATAAATGATGACCAGTTCAACAACTAATCTGACAAGTGCACACCTTGACCACTATAATCTAAACGATGCAATGGAACAACGATACCTTGACCTTGCATTTCTTATGGCTCTCAGGCCCTAATGAGAGACATCATCTCCTCTCTTTGCCATCTTTAGAAATATTGAGCCATCAAGGCTGAGCCAAGGTGGTGTGTTGTCCAGGCATATTTACACCATTAAGAACCTAGGTGTTCCTTGATCAACTAAATCAGGATATTATAAATATGGATCTCATTGCCTACCCCCTCAACCAAGACCTAGAGATTCACAAGTGCTATAAGGGACGATTTTTTCTTATGGGTAGCTCAAACTCGAGCATGTAGTTCTTATTTCATTATTGGTGATGAAGCTTATTACCACAAGGTATATTTTTTTGCATCAACTTTGATGCCGTGTGATTAGTAGCTAGCAACTGGGCGAGTAAAAAAAAAAAGAGGAGGGTGGTGCCAATCTATCCCCTCCTCTGAACCTCCATAGAGCCTCTACAAGACCACTAAAAGAAAAATTCTTAACAAGGCTTAGCACAAAAACACCAGGTAAGAAGGTGTTGGAGAAGCCTAACTCATCATCATCTCCATCATTCTCAAAGCTTCTCCACCTTCCCTGACTAACGAGAGTCTAGCCTCCTCAATCTACAAACTTCTCGGCTCCTACCTCATCCTCCTCGTCGGCTGCTTCACCTATGCCAGCTCCTTTCTCTCCTCAAGAATCACCTCAATCTCGACTACCTTCTCGTCATCTCCATCAGTATTGGCAATGTCATGTTTGCCTACCTCATCATCTTCATCCAGGTCCTCACTGTCAACCTCCTTGTCCAGGATCCACTCCTTGGCATTCTTGTCCCTGAGGTTGAAGTTGGCTCTGCTATGGCTTGTGATGAGACTACCATGGTGACCTTAACCTCAGCAACGATGGTGCCTTAGCCCCCTCGGAGCTTGTCGATGAACCATAAGAGGAATGTGGTGGGTATTATTAATAATAATACCAGAGAAATAATACAAATAGTATAAAACAATGTACTATTTTGAAAACAAGCAAGAGGACATACATTCCATAAAGTCAATCTAAGTCATAATCTTCATTAGAACAAATATCTCATGCATGCCACCATGCTGCATCGAACCCTACAAGTTGATGACCAGTTCTCACATAATTTTTCTTCCCAGTTTCCATATGTAGAATTCGGTCCGCATCATAAGGGTGAATAAATAGTCGACATGCAAGATTATATGTTCTATAATATTCATGTAAACTTTATCGCACAAATAACTAAGACAAGTAGGATTTCAGATTCAGAATTGATAATGCCATGCTCAAATCCATAATGACTAAAATCAATACTATTGTTGTATATTCCAGGCTCGAGATTAGAGAAGGTGTTGACTAGCTAGAATCATCACTGGAGTGACCGACAAAAAAATTCTCAGCTAAAATTGGATCCGATGAGAACCCTCGCATGCTAAGTCAGAGATTTGAAATAGAAGGGAAGTAGTGAGCATGGAAAAGAATTGCTTACTGGAAGTCCTCGAGGTCTTGATTATTTATAGATGAGGGCTAAGAAAATAGATAACTTTGAGAGTATCGAGACATGATCGCGTTGTTACGGTATTATAGTCCCAATTCACTCTTGTGGATCATGGAGGCAACTATTACTGGCAATATCGTCGTCATGGGTAGCTGCTCCCATGATTTAGGCTATCAGCCATTTAAAATCCTGAATATGGACTATGTGAGAAGGGATGTGCTAAAGAATCGCATCTGATAATAACTAAATGTTGCATGCTTTGGCGTATAGCTCGGCATAGCTGATGGGCCGGCAGGTGGGTCAGTAAACTAGACCACAACATCTTACCATTGAACTGAGATGATGCCTTGGAAACAGGCTCTGATCGGGAGATAAGTCAGTAGATGGGTCAATAAGCGGAGCGTCCATCGCTAAAATCATGTCTTGAAGATATATCCGAGTTATCCGAAGTACCCATAATGCGAACCAATTAGTAAAGCTTAAAATCTTGCTATTTGTAATAAACAAAGAAATAATAGGGAGAATGAAAACCAAGGAAATGGTGATTATATCATTTTATAAATACCATTGATAATAATATGGTACAAGTTAGAGTAAAAAGTGAATGGGTGACATTAATTCAAATTGAAACTCCAAAGAGTTGATTATAACTTTTTAAAGGACAGCGTCTATTTAAAAAAAGCTAAAAATTTAGAAATCAAAGTACAATTTTTTTAAAAAATATTTATTTTTTAAAAAAATGATATAAAAAATATATTTTGTTAAAGGTAAAATATTTTATTTTTATTTTTCTCGTCACTACCCATCTTTTTTGTATTTTCCTCCTTTACCTTGTCCCTATCTTTTTCAATCTTGCTACCTTCTCCAAGTATCCATTCATTCATTCTTGATGTTCGTTTTTAATATCCATTATCGACATCCATCTTTTATTATTTCCCGTTCATTTATTTTTTTTTTTTGAAATGATGGTCTTTATTCATTTCGGACATCTATGAGTTCAATCAAGCACTATCATTTAAGTAACTCTTATTGTATTGTCCATGCTTACTTCCTCTCCTATTCTTTATGGTGGTGTTTGTTCCCCTAATTCCATCTAGGATAATCCCTTATTCCCACTTATTCTCCTAAAAAACTACAAAAATCAAGATGGACTATCCAAAATAAGCTATTTCGGTTAATCATTGATATTCTAGAATACATATTCCATGATAAATTATGAAATAGCTTATTCCAATTTTTTTCTTTATATATGGTAGGCCTTACAGCATTAATTATACTGGATTAAAATTGTTCTTCTAATTTCAAACCAAATATAAATATAGAATAATAAAAAAATAACTATTTTCTAAAAATTAGTACTCCCGTTCTATGAATATTTTTTTTTATCCAAATATTATCTATTTGCTTAAGCTTGCTTGATTCTATATTATTTTATTTTATTATTTTTATTATTAAAAAATAGGAGCAGAAATCGAATATATTTTTATTTAAAAAATTTAAAAAATAAAAATACCAAATCCAGAAAATAGAAACCTTACCAAATCCAGAAAAGCCGTAATATTTTTATTATTAGAAACTCACTTTTGTCCTCCTTGGACTGGATCAGGTACGCCGAACGGAACAGAAGGCTTTCAATATTCTCGGAAGACGGCGTCTTCAATATATCCACGACACGTACCCTTTCCTGCCACAATTTATTGAAAGGAATCGATCCATGAAGCTCGACGGAAAAGAAATGGCGGTGGGGCTGGAGGGATTGGAGGGTTTGATCTTGGAGACCATCCTCTTCAAGCTCGAACCCCAGGTCGTCACCAACGTCGCCTGCGTCTCCACCAAGCTAAGGGCAGCCGCCTCCGACGATGCCCTCTGGCGCCATTTCTGCGCCAGCGATCTCGGCCTGGACGCGCCCTTCGACCCCGACGGCAACCCTTGCCCCTCCTTCAAGGTATCTTCCTCTTCTTCTCTTCTCTACGAGGTGATTTTCGACGGATTCCTCTATAGGCTCCTCGATTGTGTCGTTGATCGGGATGATGGGGGACGGCACGGTCGGGTTTCTGGGGGAAGTTAGCGACCTGAGGTTTGAATTTAAGAGAGATGGGATCTATTTTTTGAGAGATTTGTGTTTTTGAAGTTAAAATTTGGTTGGGAAGGGAGAAAAGAAAAAGGGAAGGTTTTTTTTTTTTTATTGAAAAAAAGGGATAGGGGGTTAAACCCACAGGTCCCCACCCCGCTAGGTAACGTTGGATTCAAGGCGCTTAGATTTTTGCAGCCTTTCCCACCAAGAGGTGAGTACGTAAAAGAAAGAAGGGTTTTCTTTGAAAAGAATTGGAAATGGGGATGCAAATCCGAGGAATGGGAAAAAAAGGGGAAAGTGTTCATATTTATTTATCTGTTTGGAACTAAGTGATGCATAAAAAGATAAATGTTCTAAATAGCAAGAATTAGCAGGAGAGCTTTCAGTTATTAGTGTTTTTTTTTTTTTTTTTTTTTTTTTTTTTTCATTTGTTTATGGATTAATCTAAAAGTACAAAGATGAAAAATGAAAACTGCAGGAGGAGGTGAAAAAGAAAAAGAAAAAGAAAAAAAATGAAGTTATAAGGAACAAGAAGGAAAGCTGGATCTGGTTGATTTTGAATATTTGTAGGTAAGGGAAAAAAGTTGCTGGAATTGTGAACATTAAATTCCCCATAAAGTTTTGAAATTTAAGTGAGTTGCTTTGCCTTTTTTAAATTATAGTTGTGCTTAACCTAATCAGGGATGCTCTCCAAAGACCCCACTTTGCAATCATGCAATTTATGGGTGGACAATACATATATGAAGAGTTCTGTGACATACTTAGTGGCCAGAAAGAACAGCTGTGATCCTCAGTGTTTTAAATTTTTAGATCTTAAAAAAAAATGAGCGCAGACGTGCTGCATGTTGTCATGATGCACAATAGGCAACAATGAGCAGCATCACATTACCCATCCTTATCTAGCTCAGCCTCTGTTGACTACGGAGTTGATTACGGTTGTCAAAACTTTTTGATTGTTTTGCCAAACTTTCATGCCCCAAGGACATGCAGCTTGAATAAGACTTCTGAAGAGATAATGTAAACAAAGTCTGGTTTATTTATTCCACTTGCAATGCTGGGTATATCTTTCTTCCTTTCTTTTCTTTTCCAATCATATGCAAGTATCTGATAATTATATATGTATAACTATTTTTCAGGAGGCGTATAAGATTTGGTTTCGATCATTTGGTAGGTACCCCTTGCCTCTAGTAAAGAGAGCCAAACAATGTTGGGTTTCAATCAAGAGTTGGATGGCTGTAAATTATCCAGAAGCCCATGATACTTTGAGGAAAGGTGCATCTGAAGCTGAAATAAAACGGGCAGAGGAATCTCTAGGGGTAAAACTACCCATCCCAACAAGGGTTATGTTTCGATTTTGTGATGGTCAGCAGACAATGTCTGAAGATCCATCCGAGGGAAAACGTCTGGCTCCTTTGGGGATCATGGGAGGCTATGAATTTTATGACCATTATATAAATGTGCACTTGTTACCTCTAAAGCAGATTGTTGCATATACTAAAATATTTTCCGGCACTCTAAGTTTTCCAACCAGGTCAAATTATATTATCTTGGCAGCTTCATATTATTCAGCGAAGTTCTTTTTCCTTAATTGTGCCAATGGCCAACTTTATGTTGGCACAAAGAATCTGATGACTGATAGAGAAATGTTGCCATGTGTACCCCGAGAATCGATAAACCCAATGCTTGATGCTAGTAATCATTTGCCACTAGATGCATTGCTGTTGTGGTTGGAAGAGCATTCAAGGCGTCTACATAGTGGTGTGATTCGCATTCGTGAGTCAAGTTCATTTCGAAGTATCAGCTTATATCCTGAGATACCTCCATTATGTTCTGTTGCAGTGACTAATGGGGTTCAGGTATGAAAAACTCATTTTGTTTCATTGCAGTCAGCATTTCTGACTTTTATGGCAATGTTCTTAGAGCATACTTGATTATCTGCAATATCTTAACATGATATATAATTGCAATGGCATTTTCCTTAAAACGATATTGATGGTGAGATATGTTTCAGTTGCTTGCTTGTCTAGTCATAGGCTTTCTGATTTCTGCACCGTAATTTTGTCATGCCTAGCTCAACCCTGCTTCCAAGATCTAAATTTGGCCAAAAAAGAAAAAGAAAAAGAAAAGAAAAGAAAATATGGCTAGTGGCTTTTAGGCGCGGTGCAGAGTACTGTTGAGCCATACAGAACTGGGAAGTTTGATATGAGTCAGCACCAAGTGACACAGAGTGGTTTTCTTGTTTCTCAATAGCAACCACATGCCTAGAACTTGCACTGGCTTGGCATGGACCTGCACCTAAGAACCTGTTGTCAGGTTTGTGACATTATGAAATGAAAGGCCGGAAAACTTAAAAATGCCTGTCATAGCTACCCTTATTTAGATTTTCTTTGCATGGGAAACCTCACAATCCTTTATTACTTGTTTAATCCATTAGATTTTAACTTGTCTCTTGCATGGAACTATATTGTTCATAATCCTCAAATAATCAAACCTTTTTCTGTTACCATATTATTTTTTGCCTGATGTTTGAAGGTGCGTGCATCTGCTGTGTTCGTGCCAGAATTGGCTGATCTTACCAGAGAGGAAGACAAGTATCGTTATTCTTACTCAATTCGCTTGTCTCTCCTTCCTGAGGGATGCATGCTGGATGGCACGTACTTCTCCTCATGCCAGCTCCATTCGCGGCATTGGATTATCCGTTGTAAGGACCTTGTTGTATCTGATGTGCATGGTGAAGCTGTAATAGGAAAGGTAGGCTTTGCCTTCTTGTAGATGTCTTCTATGATATGGCACATAATTTGACAAGATTTTAAGTTTGCATACCTTCATTTTTTTTTGTGAGAGCAAGCAAAGGATCACTTAATGTTCATTTTTCAATGTTTCTGGCTTCAGTTTCCGTGCCTGTTCCCAGATAAGGAAGAATTTGTCTATGAAAGTTGCGCACCGATGCCAGGGGCTCCTGGATCTGTTGAAGGCTCTTTTACATTTGTTCCTGGCAGGTACTTAAATAAGCGTGTTACTTGTTTTACCAAAAAAGAATATTACATGTAATGGTTAAAGCTACTGATCCATGTCCTGTAGAAGGACATCTTAGACTATTCCAATGAGCACAGCCTTTTTTTTTTTTTTTTTTTTTTCCAATTCTTGTCATGCCAACGATACCTCATCTCTGATGATTATCTATTTCTTTGCCTTTAGGTTGAGGAAGCCTGAAGGGAAGCAGTTTGATGTGAAAGTGGCACCTTTCATTCTTGAAGAACCAGGGTACATCTTCTAATCGGTGAATGCATGGTCTATAATAGCTATTCTGTGCAGACCTCTGTGATATATGACTTTGTTCTTTGGGGGATATTCGTTTTTAGTATGAGTTGTTTATTTGACTCTACTGTGCCTTTTTTTTTTTTTTTTGGATCCTGATCATGTTGTTCATGCAAGATACCAATCGAAACCAGAAATTTGCATGAGGTATAATCCTGGTCGTCCAATTGAGATCGAATGAAACAGATGGGAGACAATGTGACTGCCAGGAGTCCAGCAAGGCATTGCAGTGTTTATGGTAGTTTTTTTATCTTACAAGCTAGGTTTTATGTGTATAAACATATCATTTTGTGTATTTGGACTAAAGCAGGTTTCAAGGAATTCTGAGAGCCAGGAGATGTTCCGAACTTTTGGATATTATTCCGGGGAATATGTCGCTATCAAATGATCCATGAAAGCATTTTTCGAAGCAATCCATGAAGCTTTGAGTAGGAATGAGCTAACGTGTATTTACGAAGCCATTCTATCATAGATTCGTGTGCCTAACAGGTGATAAAACATATCCACCAGAGCCAGCTGGATCAGCTTAATTGTCGGTGGTTGCAAATTATGGAACCAACCCCGGTCGAAACCATTATTAACATCTCCCTCTCCGAGTACGGATCAGTCCTGCATTCCCTATGACATCGGTGGCCGGGGTTTTAGAACCAGAGAATTTGTGTGGCCCGCAATGTACTCTTACATCCGAGCATCAATCTTCGTAAGATATGATGAGGTACGGATAGCAGGTTGCAGTATCAAATCCACAACTTTCAAGGTGCTTCCTGGATGGGTGAATGGTATTTGATAGCATGTCATGGCAATGGCATGCACAAGTTCTATAACCTACATGCTTCCAGCTTATTGTTCGTTATAGAGATGCAATTTGTATATACTTCCCTTCAGGTATTCATGGCCAGAGAATGGCTGTTAAAAAGATTATCAACCTTAAAACTCGACACTTCTACAGAAGTCTCGACTTTATCGACCTGATCACTCGCACTCTGATAAGATTATGGTCAAGAAAGAAGTTGCATGACTCGTTAACTCCAGTCCTTGTGCAAAAAGGGTTTTAGATACGAATCGCTATCTTGATAATCTCGGTGGTGTGGTGGCCGATGTCAGGATGAACAGAGAAATGTCATTCCGAGGGGCTCCTACCCCGGGCTGGAGATTTGCCAAGCCGAAAGGTCTTTAAAATGGGATATTTTTGTAGCGACGATCATGACATTATTGTATCAAGGGACCGTCTTCCTTGCTCTGGGAGACGTCGTCTCTCGCGCAGGGTCCTCAAGCTAGAGGTACCAAAATGCGAGGGTGACTGCAAAAAGAGAGAATGGTTTGAGATTAGAAGTGATGCGGGTATAGCAGCTACTCAAGAAAGAAAGTTAAAATCAACGTAGATAATATGTAGCAAAGATGACCATGCCCGTCATGTCACCAGTCCTTGTTGCCTTCTAAATCAAGGTGAAGTCCATTGTATCTGTGCAATGAAATCAAGGATTTTTCTATTTTGTCGAGGTGTCACCATGTCCTCGAGTATAAATAAACTCGATCATGCATGGTCTAAAGTTAATTGAGCTGAGTTTGGGCTTGATCTTTAAGTTCGAATCAAATTTCAAGCCAATTCTAACAACCCTACATGATGAGGCTTGAAACAGATCCGGCATCTGACATTCTAAATATATTATTCAAATTTAACGATTTGATTAGCAGATTATTTGAATTGCTAAAGTCAGGTTAAATTTATTCTTGAACCAAGCTACGATTCTAGACAGAACTGATCTTGAAATGAGCTTAGCATAAGTTTAAGATAATATCGGCTCGATTTGATCATCAAGCTGGCCAAAAATAAGGTCTTGTTTCCCTCGACTAAGAATTAGACTCGATTAAGATCGATCAATTAATAATGACCCAATCTCGATGTCAAATTTCAGGTTCAAAGTTAGTTTCAAGTTAAACTTGGATTTGACTCGATTACAATGTGGTGGCGTTTAATCTCCATTTCCGTAAACTAGTGAATTCATTCTAGCAAACTTTTAAAAACCAAGAGATAAAAGTGCTATTAATTTCTATGACATCATGATAAATTGTTATTTGATGAAATATTTAAAACTTATAAATAACATCATTTCGGAACTATATTATAATAGTTTTTATAGCCGTTGTAATAGAAAATGCAACTGAAAGCATTAATATTAGTTTCTATAACATTAAAATAAATTATTATTTGAGATATTTCTAAGACTTAAAATAACCAGCATCATTTTGATACCGGGTTTAATAGGCATTATGGTCCTCATGATGGAAAACACAACCACACCGTGTAAAAAGTATTAAGATTTATTTTTATCAAATTTCTTTTCAAAATCGTGAATGAAAAATAACACTTTTTTTTGTTATTTTTATTATAATATAAAATATTTGCTAAGCCTTTTTTTTTTTTTTTTTTGACACAGAATGTTGCTTTTGAGGCATTGCTTTGCAACAACAAAGAGCAATATTTTGATGAGGTTAGTTTCAACGGTATAATATGTTATCTAAAATATTGCAACAAATTAGTTCTTCCTTAAAATAGTAATAGAAGATGAGAATAATCAGTGAACTTCTAATTTTGCAGTCATTAATTTAGTACAATTTTTTTTAGATAGAGTTTTGTATAAAATTATCATTAGGAATGGCAATGGACATATTTGCAAAATTTGCTCTGTCATACAAGCCCGTTCAAAATTCTATTTTTTGAATCTATCAAAATTTAATTAAAGTTTATCCAAAACTTCATAAATTAATATAAATTTTGTTGGATTAGATTACTGTATCAAGTTATTATCACTATTTTTGCTTCGTAACCAAGATTTCAAAACCTAAAATGTCTTTCAATCCCCCCTTATGAATAAAAATCATATTGGATAGGCACCCAAAAAAAAAAAAAAAAACGGAATACAAGCTTTAATTTTTTTCACAATTTTATATATGTCTTAATAAAAAAATATAAAAATTGATACGGCTGTATTTGCTGACGTGGGACGCCGACTATCAGCTGACAGGTGGAGGTGCCACCTGAGCATGGCGCCCGAGCGAGGAGCCGAAGTAAGCCCCCACTGCCGAGGTCAACTCATGGTCGGGATCGAGCTCATACTACCACCAGCTGAAGGAGGGAGGACGGCAGAGATTCAAATCATGGCGGGAAAGAGGGTTGTCTCCATCAAGATCCCGTTGCTGGGATGGTATGACTGGCAGGCGATGACCCGCCGCCTGAGACCTACAAAGGGAGATGTCTCGTCGGAGCACCAGGATCCTCTCAGGCCCCGGTTTACACCAATCGGGAAGAGACACCCCGTTCGAGGTGCAGCACTCTTTCACTTACCGTCTGCATCACTCACAAGAAGAATATCGCACTAGAGGATTCAAACCCTGGGGCGGCCACCCGCATACCAATGCTCTACTAAGCTTCCCAAAACATGGCGACCAACCAGAATGTCAGAGCCAGCGACATAACTCCCTATTCCAAAGGAAAAAAGGGAAGCCCATGCACAGTTCCCGCATGTTACCAGGTGTCAATCCTCGGGACTCCCCCAAAAAAGGGAACATCCGATAAGCCAACTCAAGGGGCAAGACTGCCTCTCCACAATAAACTAAAAGGGGCCTCCGACCGAAGATAAAAGAAGGAATAAGTCACTAGCCACAAGCAAGCAAGGGGCAAGCGAGGTAACCGTCGGCACACAGAAGGAGAGAGCAAATCAGACGAGACGCTCTGAGGCTATCAGAGAATTCATCAGAAGAATCCCACGGACACATCCAACCCTACTCGGGCTCTCCTTCTCCGCTGACGCTCCTTTCCCACTTTCTCATTTCTCACTTTCTTTTCTCTACAAAACAACCTCTGAACGTGGAGACATCACCGGGATCCACCGAGGAGGATCTGTTCCCTTGGATCACCCGCTGACTTGATCGTCGGAGTGCCTTCGCTGGAATCCCTGCCCTGGGTCTCTTTTTCTTTTGCAGGGCCAGGCACGCACACAGGATTCCAGATGATGAGGGCGACACTCGACGCCGCACCGGAGCTACAGGCCACGACGGTCCAGGCGGTAACAAAAATCAAAAAGCTTTTTCAACTATTAAAATTATTAATTTTGTAATTTACAAAAATATGATATCCCCTTTCTTTCTTTCTTTTAGAATATATACTTTTTATCGCAATACATTACTAAACAAAGTAATATATCGAAAATAAATTAATTATATAAAAAATAAATACATATATCTAGGTAAAATGATATATAGTTTTTGAAATATAATAATTACCAATATATAGTATATGATATAATAAGCAAATTATTTGTCAAGCAAGTTAATACACACCTCTAAATAAAATCAATATATAATTTTTCGAATATAAGTTCACAAAGTACATGACCAGGCGATAAATACTTAACATTAGTCATCTCATAACCTAATATATATTTTCAAGCAAATTGATATATAATTTTCAAAATATCATATTCATCAATACACATTACATGTCTGAGTGATACATACCCATCAACTTTTTAATACATATTGCATACTATTTTGATAGATATGTAATGATAATTCAGCATAAATCTTTAGATGAAAAACATGTTCTAAAAATTATATATTAATTTAATTAGACGCGTATATTGGATATTACCGAGCGTGCATCAAAAAAATTTATAGTGTATATCAAAAAATTAATAAATATGTATCATCATGCCATATAATATATATCGATGAATATAACATCTTAAAAATTATGTATAAATTTATAATACATATTAGATTGCTTGATGATTAATTTGTTAAATATAATCATCTAATTATGTATTGATTTATCTATATTGATTTAGTTAAAAATTAAATTATTTATCATCTAATCATACAATATGGATCATGTTCTCAATTTTTTTTAAAAAATTGTGCCATTCATTTTATTTTTAATCATAATTTTTTTTTTAGTTTTAAAATTTTTATTTTAAAATTGATATAAAGGGAAACGTCGCAAAACGTGAGATTGATATTTAAAGGAAGGCGGTAAGGTGGGAAACCGCCCTATTATTTTTCACTGGTCCCCGGCCCCGTGTGGTTTTCGTTGCATAAATCTTCCAGTGTCCTTGAAGCTTCACTCTCCCGCGGTTGGTTCTTGCATGGGTCTTCCTCAAGCTTTTCTCTAATCCCTCTCGCCAGCTGCGCCTTCCGGGACTTTTCTTTTTCTCTCCGATTCGATGTAAACGCTTCGACACAATGCTCGATTCCTCCAAAATGGCGGCTTTTTCGGTGCTCTGCCGGCCTAGATCTCTGCTTTCCTAGGGTTTTAACCCTATTCTTTGCATCCCAGAGAAAGAATTCCACTTTTGGAACTCGGCACCTAGCGGAGAAACTTGTTTCGACCGATTTCTTCTGCTTGCATTGCCTTCTTGGATTCTGGAGATTGGAGGTTTGTGTCAACAAATCTTTGCGTCTTTCTACTGTTTTGATTGGTGTCTCTTTGTAGCCAAGAAGTCTTTTTGTTGGGGTTTTTGAGGTTTTCTCGGTCGTGTTCGGTGAGAAAACCCTCGATCATTGATCTCGAGGGTTTTAGGGTATCTCAGATCTGCCATTGCTAGGGGTTTTGTAGTGCGAGTTCGCTGATCCGTCTCGCCTATCTATCGGGGGTTAATTTATTTGTGCTGCTTAAAGTTGGAAGATTTGTAGTTATGGAGAAGGATAAATCCCCAGTCCATGGAGGTGTTGGTAGCGGGGGTGGTGGTTTACCTCCTCCATCGTCTCGGTACACTGTTTTCGCCTCCCCATCCACCAGCTTACCTGTTAAATGCGAGGCCTCATCATCTTCTTCTATTACTGGGGACGCTCCCAAGTCTGGCCATTTCAGTCAGGCAGTGGTGATGGATACCGGGCACTTCAGTCATGATATAAGCGGAATGCCAGATTACCCACCAAGAAACGTCGGTCACAGGAGGGCTCGATCTGAGATTTTGAGCCTCCCTGATGATATTAGCTTCGACAGCGACCTTGGGGTTGTAGGTTCTGGTGAAGGCCCATCACTGTCTGATGAGACTGAGGAAGATCCGCTCTCTATGTACCTTGATATGGACAAGTTCACCTCATCTTCTGCGATTTCTTGGTTGGATTTGCCAGGGAGTGAGACTTCAGTGACTGCAGCAGCGCCTGCTCCTACCTTTCCTCCTCAGACCGAAAATTTGGCTGCAACTTATAATGAGAGGCCAAGGGTGAGGCACCAACATAGCCAATCTATGGATGGGTCTACTTCAAGCAAGCCAGAGATGCTAGCATCGGGCTCGGAAGGACCATCTTTAGCGGAGACAAAGAAAGCCATGTCAGCTGCAAAGCTTGCTGATCTTGCACTGGTTGATCCAAAGCGAGCGAAAAGGTTTGGTTTTTAAGAAAGAATTTTCTTCAAGAAGTTTTACTTGGATAAATATTGTTAATGATTTTACTTTTCCTTTTAGGATTGCAGAGTCAATTGCATCGAAAGAATGCATTGTGATGGTTTTTACAATGCAAAGAGGTTGATCGCCATTCTTATTCATCATAGGATAGCAAGAAAAAGAATTGGAGTTCTCGGAGGAGAATAATTTTATATTTAATGGAGTTCTCAAAGAAGAGAACAATTTTAGATGTCAGGGTATCTGTATTACCAAGGTTTGGAAGTAGCTAAACAAAAAAGGATAATGTAGCATATACTTGAATTCAATCTTATTAAGATTCATAATCCATCGAGTAAACTATGAAAATGATTTTCCATCTCTAAAACCTGTAGGAACAAAACAAGTTAAGTATGAAGATTATAGGACCTTGTGTATCAGTTCTCTTTAATTCCATAGGACCTCGTTTTTGGACAACTCCTCTGTGGGGACCTGAGTTAACACTTTACATGATTTTATGGTTTTGATAGTCAACAATTGACAGATAAATAGACAAGTTATGCTCAGTTAACATAACCTGTAGGTTTTCCATGACTCGATGTATTATTAGGGATTTAGGATTACTTTCATGCCTAGCTTGATCAAGGATTTATAAGTACTTGTTCCTAGTAGGTGGTTTGTCTTAGACTAGATCAACAAGGGCTTAAATGCCTTGACCTTAATTTCTATGAAGTTTTATCATACAATATGAGGGGAGAGACCACATATCTTCAAATTAGATGAATAAGACTGAAAAGAACAGCAGTTTTAGCTTAAATAATATTTCTTTTAGGGAGTTGATGAGGGATAATAGCAAGAGCTCTAGTTTTACCCTCTTTGAGGATATTGATGGTGAGGGAAGAATGCTTTGAAGGAAGTTAGATGAGGCCATGGTAGAAGAAGCTTTTGAAATGAAGCATAGAAAGTTCTGAGCCTAACAGGTTGCCACTACTTTCATGCAAAAGTTTCAGCATGTATGAGGTAGATGAGATGATGGGCACCGTAGAGATTTATTTTGCAGTTTATTTGGGAATAGTTACTTTTTATTGTCCTCCTCCCTATGTTGATGAATTTATGTGTCGTATGATAATAGGTCCATTTGTTAATTATAATCTATGAAATCTCGAGTTAAATGCAAGCAAGATGAAGCAAATGAAGTTTGGAAACATTTTTTGTTGGGAACCGAAGTGCATTTCTATTAAGGCAAGCATATAGAAAACACTATTCTTGTAATTTGTAAGTTCAACGATCCGTGTAGATTTATTTCTTTTTATTTTTTCAGGGGTAAGGGGGGATAGATTGGGTGAAAACTGTTCTCTTTGATAGGTGGAAGAAGGGCTTATGGGAATTTGAATTTGGAGTTCTTATAACTTGCTTGAATAGAATGTGTTTAATAAAGGTGGATTGGATGGAATATTGAGATGAAGAGATCTGCGTTTTAAAAGGTGGCTGCAATATGCAGCCGGTCAAGGGACTGCATAGTGCATATATGGGTACATATGCAGTTACTCTTTTTTAATTATTTAAGAATAAGCAAAATATATTAAATATAACAAAAACAGCAATAATGAAAGTAAATTTTTGATAAGCAATAATAGTATTACCAACAAAATTAACAGTTATCACTTCGACTTAGTACTTAATACCTAACAGCAATAGTTATAATGTAATTAATATTCGTAACATTATTAAAACCTATATCAGTCCCACATGGAATCAACATCAAACATAATAATCATCAAGTGAACCTGATTCATCTGCAGGGACCATAAGTGGCCCTAGAATGCTGCATATGTAGTTGCACTAAGTCGCTGCATATGCACTGCATTTGAAAACATGGGAAGAAATGCAACAGGTATATTGTACCCTAAAGGTTTATTTGTTTCTTAAAGACTGTTTTCTCTTTTTCTTGACTTTGAGGTGCTTACAGTTTTTATTTTTTTTTAAAGTGCATTTCTTTCTTTGGACAAATAAATGACTAACCTTAAGACATACCGTAATTCTTTGGCTATGACTCATCATATCTCACCCAAGCCTTTTAGGCTTTTCCTATCAAATGCGGTCATTTTTTAAACATGACTCTAAGTTGGGAAGGGTTGCATAATTGTAGATCTGGTTGTCTATTCTGATAGCAATATGTTCATTCTAACTGTGTAATTTTGCACCATGTCACTGATGCATCCTACATTGTCAATTCTGTTGGATATTAGCAATATTTCTTCTAAATCTGACAGTAGAGTAAACAACATCCAAGTACTTAGGATATCCATCCAGTCACTTCTTTCAGCTTGTATCTTTAAAATATCTTGCGGAAAAGATATAATTTCATAAAGCAGTCATGTGAGAGCCTTCATACTTGGCTTGTTATTGGAAATTACATAATGAAGCACTGGATCCAGCAATGTCAAAAAGTTAACAGAGATTGCATTTACCCTTTTATGTAATCTTTCTGCCAGCATTGCTTAGTCTCCATGCTAATGTTCCAAGTTTTTAATAAAATCTTGGATGAGCCTGAGCCAGCATTTCTTAAACAGAAGCAATTTAGTCTACAGCATATATATAAGTTTCCATATATACTAACTGTTGGCTTGCACTCGCCATCATGCCAGACGTATGATTTGCATTTCCAATTTTGGTTTTGGGCATTTTTATGCTCAAACAGAGCTGGGTGACTTCGGTAGTCTTAATCCAGTTAATGAGAATTTCATTGTATAAATAGAAGTGAAGAAATGGAAGATAAATCCAGATATGAGGCTTATGATTACAATATGTTATTTGTATTTTCTGCAAGTTAATTGCCCATATAATCTTCAGATATATCCATTTCTATGTTCATGACATTATTTTACGTTTCCATTTTTTACATGGTTTTATATAACAATTACTCTGGTGGAATATGATAGGATCTGGGCAAATAGGCAGTCAGCTGCTAGGTCAAAAGAAAGAAAGATGCGTTACATCGCAGAGCTTGAGCAAAAAGTGCAAACCCTGCAGACAGAGGCTACAACATTATCAGCTCAGTTGACCATGTTACAGGTATTTTTATCCTACAAAACATATAAAATGGGAGTTAATAAGTTAGAAGGTCCTCTCTGTGAGTGCACATGCCATATTTATACTTACATTTTTTCTTTTCAGTGATGTATGATAAGAAGTTTGGTTAGCACACCGTAAAAGATGTTTTAATTGTAGGCCCCTGCACCTTGGAGCCTTCATTCCCACATGAGGTCACAAACTTTTTCCACAAAACTCATGTTTTGATTCACTTCATATTTATAAGTATACAAACAGCTGAAGTTTGTCTTCTATGTGTTATAAGGTTTTCTCTGAAATTATTATTATGGATTCCTGATTTAGGTATTCCATCCTGCAATCAAGCTTGCAGGAAAAACCATGATGCTAGTTATTACTGAGAATTTGCTTATTTCTATTTTTAAGTGGTGGTACTCAACTTTTACATTGAAATATATGTTCTTCACACGGAGGAACCAGTATTATGAAGCGATAAGAGAAACTAATATGGAAACAGCCAGTATAAAATGCAGATACTTAGGAGACAAGCAATATTCTATCCTTGAGATTTTTCCAATTCATCTTACTTCTAAGCACTTCGTCTTGCAAGGACCCCCATATGTTCATGTTCTATCTAAAAACAAAAAAGGGACAATGCTAGTGGGTAATGAATAAAAAAAGGGAGAAAGCTATGATGGTGATATGATGCTTGGAGTAAAGCATGTATTAGTAGTAAATCTGAATTGACAGACTCACGCACAAAAGGACAAAGCTATCATGGTGATTAAGAAAAAGGATAAGGCTATGATAATGATGATATGATGTTGTAGTCAATCATGTATTAGTAGTAAATCTGAATATACACGCACACGCGTCAGAAAAGAAAAGGAAGGATGAGGCTATGACAGTGATAACATGATGTTGGAGTATCATGTATTAGTAGTAAATCTAACTTTATCTGGTATCCTGACAAATTTTCTTCACCCTGGTAAAAATATTTCAGTAGTATTCAACTTTTATTAGCTTCCTATGGGAAATGAACATGGAATGCTTGCAAGGGTTGACTAGTCATTCATTCAATCGTTCATGCTGGCTAATCATGACAGAGAGACACCACCGGATTGACTGCTGAAAACGATGAGTTGAAGCTGCGTCTTCAGACCATGGAGCAGCAGGTTCACCTGCAAGATGGTAAGTCCCCAGCGTTATGACCTCATATATTGGGCGTCTCTTCAGATTATCTCCTTACTGGGTTTCCTTTTTTGAATCGACTTGCTAGAGTTCGTCAATTTTAATATTCATACTATGTTAGCTTTTTTATCTATTATTTGTGATATGTTATAGTGGTCCACGAAGACAATATCCGACAGCAGCAGCACAGACAGCAAAAAGAAAAAAAGTTGTCCAGTTTTTTATCTTCTATGATTTATCAGCTTCATTACCTAATCTGATTTGTTGAAAGTTTAAGAATTGATCATACTGGGAATGTGTGGCACGGCTTCCATGCCCTGCACTAGATAATTTGTCATTGGCTGATTTTTTTTTTTTTTTAATGCTTGGAGTAGCATTAAACAATGCTCTTGGTGAGGAGGTTCAGCGATTGAAAATTGCAACCGGACAGGCAATTCCTAATGGTGGACAGATAATGAACTTTGGAGCATCTTTCGGAGCCACTCATCAATACCATCACCACAATCAGGCAATGCAGTCACTTTTGGCTGCCCAGCAACTTAAGCAACTCCAAATCCACTCACAGCATCAACAACAGATGCACCTGCAACAGCACCAGCCTCAACTCCAGCAACAGCAGCAGTCACCTGCTGACCTGAAAATGAAAGGAGTGATGACTTCCCGAAGAGAGAGCACATCAGATAACAGCACTTCTCAGGAATGAATGATCAAAGGGAATATGAGATTATTATATTTAAAATATTAGACTTGCTTATTATGTATCAGATGACGTGTTATGAACCTGCATGGCACAATTATTGTATCCAGCAATTTTGTTGGTTAGTTGGAGCTAAATATTCTAGTACCTATTGAAAATGGTGTTCTGAAAAGTGCTTGGATGATGATGATGTTTCTACGGTGCCATTTGCTTGCTTTTTGCATCATGCTTCAGCTAGATAATGCCATCTTGATAGTAATGCCGTACTGTTAATAGCACCACCTAAATACTTCTTGAATTAGATTCAATAAATGTAGTGATTGCATGAACAATGCTGTGACCAAAGCTGCTGCCAGTGTTCGTCACTGATTGCAGTATACCAGGTGCCAGATCACCATTCAGGTTCCTTTTTTAGGTGAGACCATTCATATTCGTTGTGTTTGCTTGGTTGGTTGGTTTGTATTCTTTTGTTTGCTCCTTGATCTGGTGCCTTGGTGGCAATAATTTCGCTTGCCGTGTTGAAAGGGAAGTAGCAGCGTCGGTTTTGCAATGTCTCAAATGTAGATAATTATAAAACTCTGCATGCAGAAATCACTGTTTGCTTTTGGGTCTGACCGGTGTAGAGCAATTTGTGTTTAGCTAGATCCTTCTTGTTGTCTCTCGTGTTTTGCTGCTGATGTGGATGAATATAGACGGGTGGCTTTACGAATTCAAAGTTGCACTTATGATTAAAGTCAACCATGATTTATGTAACGAACGTTGATTCGAGCCAACGTTGGAACACTTTAAATTAGCTCATATCCACGGTTTGTCAAATGGCCGGTACTGTTGCACGTTCATACCTCGTCAGCCATTGGTTTTCATATAATTGTGTAGCTGGATCCCCATGAGTGGTTATCGTATACCGACAAAGATTATGAGCATCATTGCGTCCTGATATTCCGGGATTTAAAAACCTTGGGACAGTGTTCAGGGCTCAGCCATGGTGTTTGTTTGTCGCTTATTTGAGATGTCATCCAAGCTTTAGACCATATTTTTAATGCCCTGTCAACGAATGCATGAAGACCCACAAAAAAAAAAAAAAAAAGGAATAGAAGGGTAAACAATAATGAGTCCATTATATCTTTATATGGCCTCCAAAGATAAATTAGATATCAACGTTTCATTAAGGTACGATCATCATCTAAAGGTATATGAACATCAATCAAAACTCCCATGAGGACCCAACAGTTAGCAATGGATTGAGAGGCATATGCCACGTCCCCTCAGCACAATAATGTCATGATGCCCAATTGCATGGCAGCTTCTTGGAAAGTCTACATAAAGTTACTTTTCATGAACCGAGAACACAAGACAAATCATTTTTCATCTAG
The DNA here is from genome assembly GCA_021397845.1 of Areca catechu. Lineage (NCBI taxonomy): Eukaryota > Viridiplantae > Streptophyta > Magnoliopsida > Arecales > Arecaceae > Areca > Areca catechu. The sequence goes on along the minus strand of CM038044.1, from coordinate 131,621,740 downwards.
CTGCTGTTCCAAGCTCAAACTGCTGCGCGCTAACATGGTCACAACCCCTCCCTTGGTCAAAGCCTGAAAGATTGTGATATTAAGTTCATAAGCATAAAGAAGCCTCAAGCATGCAATGAAAGGCCCATCAGAACGATGGAAAGCTAACAATAGAAAGTTGGCTATTTTTCGGAACATTGGGATCCCTTGATAATGATAGACCATACAATGGAACATATCAGGCAAGATATCTTATAATGCCACAAAATCTTGGTTTGCATATCAACCACGGATCACAAAAAGTTAAAAGCCATCATGGGCCAGAGAGCTCATTTTATGAAGAATTCCTGGTCATTCTGAAGTGCATTCAATCTTGTTCTAACTTGATCCCAATTTCTGCTTATCATATAAGTCATAACTAGTAATATCTAATAAAATTAAATAAAGATTAAATGAATGATGTACGTATAAAGGGCTAACCTATCTTCTTCTCACAGCAGCATTTGGTGCCCGCTGTGCAACCGCTTGCTGTCCTTGCGAAGCAGACTGCCCAGTAGCCGGTTCCTCAGCCATGTTCATGGCTTGCGTGATGGCATTCATGACAATGAGACCGAGAGGGATTAGATACATCCACTGAAAATTAAAACAAAAATGAAGGATACAAATAGTTAGGGTTTTATCATATCACTAGAAAGAGTAGACAGTAGACACCCTACCATTCTGCTGAAGAAAGAATTAGCTAAAGATGATCAACCCCCTATGCACACATGTTTCGCTATCAGAAGAATGTGTGTTGGATTACTCACATATTTAGCCCAAAATGACTTCTCAGGTGGTTTTACGTCTTCACCAAGTCCATTCTCCCCTACAAGCAATTCTTCAGCAAATGTTGGAGTTCTGCAAGTGGGACACAATAGTATGTTAAAATTCTAAAAAGGTAATTTGCATCTTCCTGGTACGTGGATCAAGTGAAATGAAACAACTTATAATGGTTTTGCAAGACAGATAAACTTGCTGAGATGTCATGTGAAAAATGTTTTTACATTAAAAATACAAAAAAAATGGAAACAGAAAGTATGATAAGTCCATTTTCATTAGCCAAATGACTGGGTTGAAATCCTATCAACACATGCATAATTTGCATTCAAAAATATTCTGTTTTACCTCGGTGCTTGCTCCCCACCCTTCAAAAGTGTGTATGAATTGTATGACCATTTTGCTGGCTGAAATCAACGTGAAAAGAGTGATGACAACTTTATCATACATTTCAAAAGGAAAAAGAAAAAGAATAAGTCGTATCGCATCTTCCTACACTTACATTTTAGTCTAATATCCTCAGTGGTCAATTTCACGAGCTATCCCTTTCATGTCGTCATAAAATTTCACAGCAAAAGAAAAAAATAAATTTATTTTTCACACATGCAAACATGAGCCATGAAAATCCAAAGTTTGACCTTCAAATAAAAGTCGAAAGGACATCCCAAAGCCAGCAATGTAGCATCAAAAGAGTGACTTAAAGAAGCAACCCCTCACTCATAATGCTAGGACTGAAGAATTAATATATTAGCAATTTTTTGCTGGAAAATGACATCTCAGAAATGATGAAAAGGAATAAAAATGAATTAAAAAAGAAAAAAAATTTGCCCAAAAGCACCTCTTTATTAACCTTTAGAAAAACAAATATGGGTCAAGTAGATAAAAGAGCCTAAGTCATTCTTTTTCTAATGAAAATCATCATTTCAAAGATAGAGATGCAACAAATCAAATCAAATTACTTGACAGACTACAGTGACAACTAAGGGTCAATGATGAATATGATGCAACATTGAAGTCAAGCTATTATAAGATCATAAGCTGCAGAATGTGAGTGATAAAGATGGCGACAAGTGAAAAGAGAATAAGAGTTATAACGACATACAATTTAAAAGAGGAAGACATGGAAGAGGATATTGCCATGGTGGCTAGTGGAGAAGGTGAAATATCTCAAGAACATAAGCGCGTTGTTTAATTAGTTGACATAGACAAATGTACCCATGGCTCAACCTCTCTGCCAAAATGTGCCAGCCCTGAATGTGACATTTGTATCAACTCTTACAAGGAAAACATCTGAATTTCCAAAGCAAAGGGTATAGAAGTGATGGCTAAGTGCCAAATGCAGATAAATAAATGCTACCAAATGGATCCCAATGAAGCTGATAACTCAGAATTGCAGGGAATGATAATATGAATCCATGTATTAGTTCATGAGCCCATTCTACGATACAACTGAAGCTCATTTCAGTAAAAAGAGATGGGTGTGAAATTCTTCTAGAAGACGAGGGTGCCAATTAATCAGTTGGTGAAAGTACTGGATGTTGGTATCAATAACCTGTGTTGTAGTCCCACACCTAACCTGATTTTTGGCCAGATTTCCTCCAATCCTAGTTCTTCAAGAGAAATTCTTCTGGCAAGGATTGTTTAACAATCCTATTGACAATCACATCCAGTATTAATTGATTATGCATTGGAGGTTGCAAGCCTTTTTGTTAAGTGCAACTAGAATTTTTATAAGATTCACAGTTTGGAAAGAGTACCTCAATCCTGATGAGAATCTACACAAAAAGCAAAACAAGCAACCAAGGTGAAGAGGAGATCGAGAGAGTAAATGCAGGTGAGCATCCCATGATTAGGTGTTTGGGATTTTAATGCTACTAGGGTTTAGCACAACTTTTAAATGAAATAAGGGGCTGGCAAGTCACATAAAGTAGTGCCCAAACATGGGGTAAATGCAAGGAACTAATATGTGCAGGTCGCAATAAAGGCTTTGCCCAATATCTATAACGTAAGGACAAGGCCATGCAAAGTACAATAGATCTACTTGTTCAAAAAGCAACACATCTGCAGACACCTCAGCTTTTGACACCCCACAAAGAGCTCAAGCATCGCTAATAACAATGTCCAAGGAATTACCAACATAAGAGAAGTCTTAAGCATGATGTATCTGGTTCTGAGGTCAAGTATAACTTATAACAAGCCCCAGGAATTACCACCACAAATGAAGTCTTAACCATGATGCATCCAACCATCCACAAGCTTTCATGGGGGTATGGGCCTATAGCTTCCTTGTCCAACTGACAGCAAGGTTTGAACTAGGTTTGTGAAGTTTCAATTTCAGTAGTCTTGCTCTCAGCAGGTTTGTAAGTTTTGTTCCAAACCTCAAAGTTTTTGTCAAAAAAAATCAAGAAAGAATTAAAAAAGTAAATAATATAGGTATAGGTTCTTTATTTGTGTAGTTTTGACATTTTCAGGCTGAACTTAGTATTGTATATAAATGAAATTCATTAAAAATGCTGATAATTTGTATTGTGAATATATTCTTTTTACTTCTTAGATACCGCTCCAACTGATTGTTCTAACATTTTTAGTTTTGATATCTCAACTGCATGCACTGCCATTGTTATAATCTTGTGGTTGTTAAACCTGTTAAAAACTCCAAACTTTAATTGTTCAAAAATTCATTAAATTAGCAATTCTAAAGCCTTTTAGTGCCTTGTGCATTTAAATATTTTTATTCACATTTTGTAGAATTCACAAGAATATTAAAGTTTGGCATTTCTCTCGTTTATGAGGTTAGGTAACTATCAGATATATGTAGTTATAGAGTGCTATATCTATTTTATGTAAAAAATAATTTATTTTTATAAAATGTCTTGTATCCACTTGTTCTTTAATCTTTACAAAGTATAGTGATAACCAGTAAGAGGCTTTCCAGAGGTCTTAGGTCGTCAAGGATCATGTTTAACATATATCTATGTTTTCAATTCGAGAAAAGAAAGAAAATAGCAGAAATTTAATACTAAATGGGCTATGTAAATCCCATTATAATTGCAAAAACCAAAAGAAAACCCTATAGCTTCTAAGACAATGAAATATTTTGGGACTGCTTGACCTCCAGGAATTAAAACTTTTTGGTAGAAAGAAGCACAATTGGCCAAATACCAACCAAATATTTCACTAGAATCAGGTAATGGTGTTGGGGAAGAAACTGTCTGTTGTGTTTAAATTAGATGAACTTGAAAGGGTTGAGTGTGGCAAAATATAATGATTCTATTTTATGTAACATAACAGTAAAAAGTCGAATAACGATCAAATCTTTGGGAACTACAAAAGCATCAATTTGAAGAGTTCCATGGAAGGTACAAAAAAGAAACAAATATTCGAAGAAGTCAAGGTTTACCATACTGAGCATACCATATTGCACCAGACATATCATATAATACTGTGCCAGACTACCAGTACCAAATTGGTACATAATACCATATCATATCAACACTCAATATGCCGAACCTTAGCATACTGTATTGTGTACCAACACTATAATAAGATGATACTAGTACAAGTTCCAATACTGGTATAGATTCCGGTACCGAAATGGTAAACCTTGGAAGAAGTTATGAGATTAAAAAACTACACTAGTTACATGGAAGGATGATAATTACTAGAGGAAAGATAAAGCAAGATCAGATCATGAAATAGAATGATGGGATTAGAGTTTGAAAGTATTATGGTTTTCACATGGTATCCCTTGAGGTTCAACACCAATCCAGCTAAACAGGTGCCTACTAAACTTGGACAATATTGCTGGGCGATTGCACTAAGAAGCTTCTTTGTGGCCACTACTCTTACAAAAAAGAAGGGTTTAAATTTTTCAATAGGTTGCACTAGCATGGCAAGCTCCAATGTAACTAACAAATTTGGGTCTCACCCCATTTCTTTTCAATCAACCAAAAAAAAAAAATCATGCAACTAGTTTTGTGGATTGATAAAAATGTGGAGAATAGAAAATCTAGTTCTCGATAGAATAGCAATTTAGTTGTTAAAATAGGAGGCTAATGTTTAGGGAGCTTTAAAGTCCTTTATGCTCTGAAAACTTGTCCCGACCATGGCAACATTGACAACCCCAGATAGCAATTTTCTTTTCGAACAATTAACTATAAAGGAGTTCGGATTAAGTGAATGCTAACTAGTATAAGAAAGTGTAATATATTAAGAGAAGGTCGATCATAACTTACATAATTTAGTGAACGTGGGTACTGGCAAGGACCAGCTGAACCATAGTTCACTGCCAAAATATTCACACCATCCTGAGAAAGAAGCACGAATATTAAGAATTTAATTAGAGAGCAATAACATCAAAAAATGTGCAGTTTAGTTTAGATTCTTTAGAAATTCTGTTATGTAACAACATTTAGAGTCATTGGTGATCAATACTTTATCAACAGAAAACAGATTGCACTACTAAGAGGACTGCTAGTCCTGAACTACACTTTCACTCACTGAATATTTTAGTCAAATTGTGCTGACTGCCAGCATTGATGCCAGAAAGAATATGTTCAACTTAAAAATTTTCCTCCAAAACACATAAGTTCCAGCTAAACTTCCTTTTCATATGCTTCCCAGATGCCTTTAAAAGCTTTCCACTTTTTCCATATTAAGGGCCCCTACCATTCATTTCAAAACCTTCATTCATCAAACCAGCATTCCTGTTTTACTGCAAAACCATCCACTAAGGGTTTGTTTGGCTGAAAGGAAATCTACGGAAAAGGAAGGGAAATTAGGAATTTTCATGAATTGGAGAATTTGTTCAGAGATGTATAATTGAGTATAAAAGAATTTTCAATTTTCTGTTGAAAAAACAAATGGAAGGCTGGCTTTCTAAGGAAAACAAGTTTTCCAAACGGTATCTCGCAGCCAAAGAGACCATAATTATAAAGGGGTATAGATTGCAGCAAACAGGGCAATGGAGCAATATTGCCATTAGAATTTTGAAGGCTAACTTCCGGATGAAATTGGAGATTCATTCGTTTAGAATGTCTGCACCAAGTTATGCCATACAAACCCATACCTATCATAGCATACCATATCAATAAGGTACCAGTATGGCACCAAGGTTTGATTCAATATATGAGTTGAACTCGTCCACACCAATCTGAACTGAATGGAACCATCTCATACTACCCAGTACTCATATAAAATCATGGTATGTACCATTCCATACTAACCCGTTTTGGCCAGTACCGTGATAAAAAGTGACAAAATGGATCAAAAGCTAATTCAGTATGAGGTGTATACCATATTGTACTGACCATACCGTACCATATCGTATAGGTAACGGACCAATACAATGCTCAGTACCATTCCTTGGATTTAATGTAATTTAGTTCAATTGCCACATTTCAGGAGGGAAAAAAAGAGATATAGTTATCAAATAGAAATATATACATCTGTAAGGTTGTTACAGAAAAAGTAGTATCGTAAAAAATCATTAAAACATTAAAGGAATTAAAAATTCATGTGTGGAAGATCACATTGAACATATTTGGGTGGTCAAAAATCACATGTTAGGAATTACCATGTGAATTACAAAATGCTCATCCAAAGTCTCACGGGGAAGACATCTCTGAAATGAAAAGAGTTCACCAATTAGGGCAACATATAGATATTGTGCTAGAATGATAGAATTGAAAATAGTTGAATTTACAGCTTCCATCATATAAAAGGCATGCAAGATCACATGGAACAAAATATACTCCATTCAATAGATATGTTATTCTGCTCAGTACATCATGAGATTCATAGCAATGTCTGTGACATATCTAGTCTTCAGAAGAAAAGGCAAAAATACCGAAGTCATCTTTTGTACAGATTCAACTAGACAATATAGGACTTGAAACTTTATGTTATGTATTTGCAGTTAGAATTAGATACATTGAAAATCATATATCCCAATCATAATCCTATACACTGTTTGCTTGCTCGTTTAAACTCTCCACTTATAGAGGATCTCCCTGGATTTGAACCTGGTTAAAAATTATGTAGTTGTTTTCCCTTTTGCTTTGTTGGGAGAACACTTTAAAGTCCTGACTTTGGTTTGCTTAATTAGGGAGCATGCTGGGAAAGATCAACTCGGTCAATTAAATGAGTGTGTAGGTCAACATAGCAACACAAAGGTCACTTGAATTCAGTCAACAAGGGTTCAATTCCCCAACTAACAACAGTTCACTATTTCCTGTCAAAGCAAAGACCAATCATCAACAAGATGTCAGTTCAAAAGAAAATTAAAAAGAAAGAAGCAAAGGAGGCAGAGATAACATTCTCCATTTGTATTGATTTGAAGCACAAGTTTTGAATAAACCTCCTTGTTGTGGTAATCCGGTTCGATACAAACTAATTGCCGGTTCATCAGTTGGGTTGGTTTTATTTGGACCCGTCAACCGAATCAGTGCACTTAAAGATGATATTTTCTTAATTTAATGAGGGCTACAATCTATCTCAATAAAAAGAATATATTGTTACTTCATTAATATATTATTATTTCATTCGGCTTCATGTCTTCAGCCTGGTCCGAAGAAAACGTTTCTGGAATATATTACTATTTCATTCGGCTTCATGTCTTCAGCCTGGTTCTGAAAAGATGTTTCTGGAATATATTACTATTTCATTCGGCTTCATGTCTTCAACCTGATCCTCCAGCTTGGTCTGAAGAGGACACTTCTGAAATTTGTTACTATTTCATTCAGCTTCATGTTTTCAGCTTGGTCCGAAGAGGACACTTCTAGGATGTATTATTTATCCCTTGGCTCCATGACAAGCAGTTCTTTATTTTCTGGTTCACTCCGAAGGAGTTAAATCCGAAGCATATAGCTAGCACGTCTTCGAACCATTCCAGGAAGATAGTCCGAAGAGGTAGTTAGACTCTTTTCGGATCTCCTCTAAAGAAAGTGTATCCGAAGCATGTGAACGATCTTTCAACCTGAAAGAGTTGAAGTTTGTTCTGATTGTTATAACCACCCACATGGTCGATAGCTCCGGCTTCGATAACCATGAAATAACTAATTTCCGACCGCCACTACTTATCATTATGAGAAAGTTACATTAACTAATTCCATAACCATAAGTAGTTACACTCACGCCTATAAATATCGGTAAAAGGGGACACTAGAGGTAAGCCAACTCCAGGCAAGCTAGAGCCAGTTCACAACTAGCTCTTTCGACACCACTCCACTCATTTTTTCCTTTCCATTTTTCTCACTTCATTCTGCTCTCAAGTTCTCCATTCTGCTGTCTAAATTCTTGCTGACTCTGGCAACGGAGTGTCCCTCACCGGAGAAATTCCAATCAGGGGATTTGTTTTGCAGGCTTCCATCGAAGGTGAACCAGCAGGCAGATTGCTCCGTCCGGTCCACGGGGATTTAGCATCAACACTCCTTATTGTCAAACAAGGAACACATCCACTCCTATCACGATCAAGATGTTACTCAAATTTCATGCACAAGCTATTAGATTTAAAATCTGATATGTGGTCTAATTATATCTTATCATGGTCAACTTTTGACTCGATCATATGTACTGGATCAGAGTCCAATTGATTAAAGAGAACTATTCCTAATAAAATTGAATAAACATGACTAGAGTAAAACTCTAAATGAGATTTTAGTCTTTCATTAATTTTCTGATGGGAAGAGACACATGCAGCTATAAATAAGAGACTACCTGGTCCCTTTTCTCCAATTCTCATAATAATGGTGTATGATTTCCCATCGATTGTCCACATAAGGTGAAGAGAGCAAGGAGAGAGAAGACCAGTCCCTTGCAGAGAAGAAAGGGACATCTCAAGACTGCGCAAGGGACATCTCAAAGACTGCGCAATCTACAGACCGGTATAATGACTCAAGGTATGTCTTCCGCAATTATAGTTTTGCATGCATATAAAAGCACGATCCAAGCATAAAGGATTAAAAGTTTTCCAATATGTGATATTCGAGATATGGTTTCTTGCTTTATGTTCATGCAAGAATTTAAAATAAATATTGATTAAAAATTCTTTCCCTACTATTTAGAACCGAAAAACTTGAAAACCGGTAGTAAGTATCCAGTTCCACTCATGAAAGAAAACTCGAAAACCAGTGGGAGGTGCCGGAATCTGTCAGATTCCGGACTATGAAGATATTTTCATCGATCGGTGGATCACCGAAAAAACGATCAGCAAACAGTAGGAAAAGAAATAAAAAATTATTATATTTTATTTATTTATTTATAGTTTAAATAAATAAATAAACAAAATATATATTTAAGATTAAAATAGGGCCAAAATCGGAGCTGAACCGTCCATGATTTGGGCTCGCCGGCGGTCGGGAGAAGGTCGCCGGCAGTCGGAATGGGCCAGTGATCCACCGGCAAAGGCTTGCCAAGCAAGAAAAACCGCCAATCAATCATGATTTTCATGGTATTTTTGGGATTAAATCAGTGATTGTCCGTTTTTAATTCACCAAGTGGCCGGCGACTCGCTGGCGACTGGGAGTTAGCCACCGGTGGTAGAGCTCGGCCGGCAGCCCATCGTTTGGGGTGAGATCCCGAGCTCTAAATGGCCATTAATGGCGGTTTGAAAGCTTGGTTGGGAAGAAGAATTGGTATTTTTAACCCTCTTTCTCCGCAGTTTTTGACCACCGTGAGGCCGGCGACCGGGAGATGGCCGCCGATGGTAGAGCTCGACCGGCAGCCCTTCATCAGGTGCGATCCCGAGCTCCAAGCTACCATTACTGGTGGTTTTGGAAGCTCGGTGGAAGGAGATGAAACGGGGAGAAAGAAAGGGGCTTAATGGGTTTTTGGGTTTTGGGTTAACGGGTTTCATATTTCAACCCATTTAGAACTAAAGTCCGTTAATAAAAGTTAGCCCAATCAAAGATATGACCGAGCCCAATCAAATTGAGTCAATTTTAATTTGGATTAAGGGGGTTTTTGTAATTTAGCCCCTATAAAAGATGAAATTACATATAAGTCCAAATTAAAATTTACATTTAAGTCCCTATTAGTTTTTTAATTATGTTTTGCAGTAAGCACCCTGTATTGTTTACTATTATTATTTGATCCTGTATTATTTACAGTTTAGTCCTTTTATTGAATTTCATTAAAATCGCTATAACTTGCTCGTTTTACATCTAATTTGAGCGATTTTTGAGCTGTTGGACTCGTAATAACTTGAATAACATTTTGGTTAAGTTATTCGTGAATGATAAAATATTTAAATATTTTTAAAATTATTTATTAGTAATTTTACGCACTATTATATTGTTCAAGGATGTTTTCGCATAGCCCCAAAGGACCCGGAGCACCCTATAAATTTTGGGTAGATGATTCTTGAGAGCTAATAATTTTCTTTCTCATTATATTTTGAAGTTACATAAAGGTGTGTCTGTTACAGTTGACCAAAGGTGACTGTAATAAGATACAAAATGGACAGTTATAGGTTGACCAACTTGAATTACATAAAGACGGAGAGTTCTACCTAAAGATGGAAATAATCACGGATTTTTGTAATCATAGTTGATTAAATCACTGAAGGTATAACTAATATAAAGAACATAATTTACATATAAATTATATGTTTATGCCATAATTACTATTGTTGCTTACATATTTATATTATTGTTGTTTGTGATTTATGTAATACATATCTTGGCATTATTATGGTTAAATTTGTGATTGAAATAGTTATAGCACTTATTGTATGCTATAATTCTTGTCCAAAAATGTTGTATAGTTATATAATAAGTGTTATTGGCAGAATTGTTATTTTTGGAATCTGTATCATGAAAGTAATTATATGGATATTCTCTATTTACAGCTATGACTCCTGCTTCACTCTCATCGCATCTAACCAATATTCCCACACTGAATGGATCAAATTACTTTGATTGGCACGAGCAGCTTCTTATTATTCTAGGATGTCCAGATTTAGATTTGGCTCTATGTAAATCTCAGCTCGATCCTCTAATTCCCACTAGTTCTCTTGATCAAAAGAAATTACATGAAAAGTGGGAGCGTTCTAATAGATTGTCTCTCATGATAATTAAGAGCTCTATCGCGAGAGATATAAGAAAATCTATTCCTGATAATGAATTGGCTTCTGGGTACCTTTCCTCCGTAGAGCAACAATTCACTAAATCAAATAAAGCCTTGGCTGGTACCCTGATGAACAAGTTAACCTCTATAAAGTAGGATAAAATTTCTGGAGTGCGAAAGTACATTATGGAAATGCGTGATATATCTAAAAAATTAAATGACCTGGGAATGACAGTATCTGAAAACTTTCTTGTCCAATTTATTCTCAACTCTCTTCCATCACAGTTTACTCAATTTAAAATCTATTATAATACACATAAAGAATCATGGTCAATGAATGAACTTATATCACAATGTGTGCAAGAGGAAGAGAGATTGAGACAGAAAGGAGTTCTAGTTGTTCACATGGTTTCTGAGAAGTGATTAAAAAAAAAAAGGCAAAGAAGGAAATAAAGGATAGAACAATCCATCAAAGAAAGGTTCACATAAAGTAAAATATTTTTTCAAAGATGGACATGTCAAGAAGGATTGTAAAAAAAGAAGGAAATGGTTTAAAAAGAAGGGTATTCCCTTATCACTAGTTTGTTATGAAACCAATTTCATTGATGTTCCTTCTAATACTTAGTAGATTGATTTGCATGCTGCAATTCATGTTCTAATTTATTGCAGGGATTCTTTTCAAACCGGAAACCAAATGATAGAAAGCAGTGGATCTTTATAAAAAACCGGATGAAGTCCAAGATTATTTCAGTTGGGACCTACAGACTTATTACAGACACCGATTTCTAATTAGATCTACATGATATTTTTTATGTTCCTTCAGTATCTAGGAATTTAGTATCATTAGTAAAACTTGATTTAAAAGGTTTTTCATTTATTTTTATAAATTCAAGTTTTAAATGAATGAAAAGTTTTATTTCAATTGGTACTGAAACATTGTACAATAGTTTATATAAAATAAATTTGGAATCTTCTTTTACAGTCTCTACTTGTTTTGAATGTCAATGTCGGAATGAAACGTAGTATTACAAATGAGAGTTCTTTGATGTTGTGGCATAGGCGATTAAATCACATATCAAAAGAAAGGATAACTATATTGGTTAAGGAAGATGTTTTACCAAATCTAAATTTTAGTAATTTTGGTATGTGTATCAATTGCATTAAAGGAAAACAAATTAAAAGTAATAAAAAGCATATCACTAGAAATCAAGGACTCCTAAAATTGATACATACCGATATTTGTGGTTATTTTTCACCTTATTTGGAGGGCAAAGATATTTTATTCTATTTATTGATGATTTCTCACGTTATGGTTATGTTTCCTATTACATGAAAAGTCTAAAGCTTTGGAAGCCTTTAAGATATACAAAGCTGAAGTAGAAAATCAACTTGATAGAAAAATTAAAATTGTGAGATATGATAGAGACGGTGAATACTACGGTGGATATGATGAATCTGACGGTAATCCTGGATCTTTTACCAAATTACTAGAACAGTGACATTGTAACATGGTATACTATGCCAAGAAATTCCCAACAAAATAATGTGGCTGAAAGGCGTAATCGCATATTGATAGACATGATAAGAAGTATGATTAGTGATTCATCATTACCTTATATTTATGGAAGAATACTTGAAAACCGCTATGTATATCCTAAATCGTGTTCCTAGTAAGGCTGTTCTTAAAATCCTTTTGAGTTATGGACGGGTAAAAATCACATTTAGCACATTTACATATTTGGGATTGTCCTGTAGAGGCTCGATTATATAACCCACAAGAAAAGAAATTTGATACCATAACTATAAACTATTATTTTATTGGATATCTAGAAGGTCAAAACATTTTAAGTTTTATTGTCCATCACACACCACTAGAATTGTTGAAACTGGAATAGCAAGTTTATTGAAGATTGTGATAACAGTGGGAGTGGTGAATAACGCGATATGATGTTAGAAAAAATAAGAGAATCTTTTCCTATTACAACAACACCTAGAGATGTTCCACATGAAATCATTAATCCTGTAGCTATAGAACATTAACAAGAGGCTAATACACCATCTCTTGAATAGGCTGTCAATGAACTTGACCTGATGAAAATAATCACAATAACACTGAACCTGAAGTATTACGGAGATCTGCTAGAATTAGGAAATCAGCTATTCTAGATGATTATATTGTTTACTTACAAGAATGTGATTATGATATTGGAATTAAGGATGATCCAGTTTCATTTAAAGATGCCATGAATAGTGATGATTTTGAACTTTGGTTAAATGCCATGAAAGGTGAGATAGAATCCATGAATAAAAATCAAGTCTGGAAACTTGTCGAATTACCTAAAAAGTTTAAGCCCATTGGTTGTAAGTAAATTTTTAAAACCAAACGAGACTCCAAAGATAATATCGAAAGGTATAAAGCTAGGCTTGTAGCAAAAGGATTCACTCAAAATGAAGGCATGATTATTTTGAAATATTTTTTCCTGTTTCTGGAAATGATTCATTCAGAATTATTATGGCATTAGTAGCTTATTTTGATTTAGAACTACATCAAAGAGATGTCAAGACTGCGTTCTTGAATGGGAATTTACAATAAAAAGTGTATATGGAACAGCCAGAAGGATTTTCAATACAAGAAAATAAAAGACTGGTATGTAAATTAAAGAAATCCATTTATCATCTTAAACAAACTTCCAAGCAATGGTACTTAAAGTTTAATAATGTCATTGCATCTTCGGATTTAAGAAAAATATTGCTAATTAATGTATATATCTGAAGGTGAGTGGGAGTAAATTTATATTTTGGTTTTATATGTGGATAATATTTTACTAGCTAGCAGTGATTTGGGTCTCTTGCATAAAACTAAAAGATTTCTTTTCGAATATTTAATATGAAAGATATGAAAGATGCTTATTATGTTCTTGGTATAGAAATCCATCGTAACAGAAATAAGATGTTACTTGGTTTATCCCAGAAAAATTATATTACTAAGATCCTAGAAAGATTTGGAATGTCAAGTGCTCATCAAATGAAGTGCCAATTATTAAAGATGATAAATTCACTAAATTTCAGTGTCTCAGGAACGAGATTGAGAGAAATCAGATGATAAAATACCCTATGCATCTGCAATGGATAGTCTGATGTATGCTCAAGTATGTACTCGTCTGATATTAGTTTTGTTCTGAGAATGCTTAGTAGATATCAAAGTGATCCAGATATGAATCACTAGAAGGCTGTCAAGAAAGTAATGCGATATCTTCAAGAGGCTAAAGACTACATGCTCACTTATAGAATGATCGATCAGTTGGAGGTGATCGGTTATTCAGATGCAGATTATGCCGGTTGCCTTGATAATAGGAAGTCTACATCTGTATTTTTTGTTAGCTGGTGGAGCAATCTCATGGAAGAGCGCAAAACAGTGCATTACTGCCTGCTCTACTATGGATGCTGAATATATAAGCTGCTACAAGGCTTCAGATGCTTTATGAAAGTTTATCTCAAAGAGTTATGGCCAAGAATTATTATAACAATTCTGCTGCAGTTTCGTTCTCCAAATGGCAAGATTATCAATGCAAACAAGTACATTGATGTTAATATCTGTAGTGAATAAGAGAATTAGTGATCATCAAGTCTTTTGATTTTTTGTACTGCTTATATGTTGGCTGATCCATTGACTAAAGATTTAATATCCAAAGTTTTTAAAGAGCATGTAAAACTATGGATTTTTGTCATTCGGATATTTAATTTATAATAGACACTTATTTGAGATCTATTAATAGTTTAGTGAACTATTATTTATATTCAATTATTGTTTGTATATATTATAGTTGACTTTTATGAAAATTAAAATAAACATAATGGTCATTTATATAACATCCAGTTGGACCATTATAATAGCATTCTATTTTTTTATAGCATTGTACTCCAGTATATAAAATTAGGTAAGTAAGAATTATTGATGTCATGATATATGGAAGGGAGTATATCAATAGAGATATATGACCGCCATGATCTGCATTAATCGTTTTCTACTTAATCGAAGTATGAAGGAATTGTTGAGGAATAGACAATTGGACAATTTTTAAAAATATGAGTTGCATGGTTGAGTCAATTTCAAATTTGATTCATTACTATTATTTGGTTTTGAAAAATTAAAATTTTATTTGTTTTTAAAGTAAAATATTTTTGATAGAATCAAAAGTTGTTTTGAGTGATAATATAGGCCAAGTGGAAGAATGTTAGATTTAAAATTTGATATATGGTCTAATTATCATCTATAATGGTCAACTTTTAAATCAATCATATGTAGTGGATCAGAGTCCAATTGATTAAAGAGAACTATTCCCATAAAATTGAATAAACATAATAGAGTAAAACTCTAACTGAGATTTTAGTATTTCATTAATCTTTTGATGGAAGAGATACATGCAGCTATAAATAAGAAGCAATCCGGTTCCTTTTCTCCAACTCTCATAACAGTGGTGTATGATTCTCTATTGATCGTCCACATAAGGAGAAGAGAGTGGGGAGAGAGAAGACCAGTGACCTTGCAGAGAAAAAAGGGACATTTCAAGACTGTGTAAGGGATATCTCAAGAACTGCGCAATCTACAGACCGATATAATGGCTCAAGTATGTCTTCCGCAATTATATTTTGCATGCACATAAAAGCACAATCCAAGCCTAAAGGATTAAAAGTTTCATATACAAGCAAGCTAGGCATACACTTTGTCCACAGGACTTGAACCACTCCCTAGATGATGAGATTGTTGTCCAACATTAAGAATGCTACTCAAACCCTAGTTACCCCATGCACAAGCAAACTAGAAACTCATGGCTTCTGTAGGGCAAGCCACCAAGCTGACAGAAGGTCAAGTATCCACAATTGAGGAATATGGTGAACCTATAAATCATCTAGGGCTAGTGTAGGCTAACGTCCTCATTACAAGCATGTCAAAAACTAGCCCAACCTAAAACCCTAAAGCAAGGTAGACCATCCACCCTTGAGAGATCTCTAACCTAAGATAAAAGATGACTAGCATCTTACTGTCAAATATTCTGGAGAGAGAGAGAGAGCAAATGAAGCCTTCTTTGTCCTCTTGTTAAAAGAAGAGGCATCTTTCTACCAGAACAAGTTAATTTTCTTTGGGTGATTCTCTCCATTAGTCACTTTTCATGGTGGTTGCTTTGGCTTCCTTTAGTGTTGCCCAATGAACAACCCTATGATACTTGATTTCAGAAAAATCTACCCAACATGGCCTCCTGTAAGAAAGACAAGTAGCCAATTATGATTTCTTTGACTGTTATAAATAAATAATTCAACAAATCTAGGTCAATGCATCATGGCTGACCAATTATAACAGTAGATCAACATGTGTTAAATTTGGGTACAGATAGTAGTGAATAATTTTAGGATTCATGTGAATCTACCTATGAACTGGTCTTCCAAGTGTCATCACAAGCCTTTGCTTGTCCATAGTTACATTAGCTAGTTCAACACCAATAGAGAATTGATGTCACATGAAGAGGCAAACATAAAAACATTCTGGAGACCTCAAATAGTTGCCCGGTGGGATTAGCATCCTTTTTTATCCAACCTTTCACTTCTTCTGCCTCCTCTCCTCAGCTAAACCAAAAGGCTTGTATTCCTCACCATATACATATATGAGTACAAATGGGTGAAGGGTTGAGCACCATGGAGACAATGGAAGCCTTAGCTGTTTACAACAAATAAAATATTCGATAATCAAACATGACTTCTGTGTTTATTCATGAATTATGCCAATTCTGAATATTAACAACAAACAAGCAGCTTTGCTTACTTGCAAGTAATTATTCCATTATCAAAAGTAATCTATTTATTGTTCAGACATGTGTGGAAAATAAACAACCACGGATGGCATAGACATACAAGATAAAGCAGCCTCTATGCATATTAGTAAACAGAAAGATGAATGAGCATGATGCTCGCATCCGTGTTGTGCATAGCATCAGCACAATAAACACTGGAATGAGAATAATAAACATGTCAACTTACAGCTCTGACAGATGAGACAACATAGTCTTTTCTGGAGGACTCAATACATTAGAGGGTACTCGAATCCTATAAAAGTCATCATCTTTCAATAGCCTCTGCAGGAAACAACGCGATCAAGTTAGGTACCTTTTCTTATGAGCGTGAGATAACAACCCGCAAAATGAAAGTGGGTGGCGAGAAGATACTTCAAATACTGCCTTCTCTGCTTCTGTAAGAGCATTCCTTGAAAAGCGAAGCTTGGTAAGCGTCTGTCAAAAATTTAAGAAGACAGAAAACGAAAATCAACTCACTGCCCGAAATACATGTTTTTCTTTTCTTTTCTTTGCTTCTTTGATACTTGCCAAATTGCTGAGTTAAAAAAAAAAGGGGAGTTTAACTAATATGTTCCAAAAAGATACAAATTTTGAATAGATAGAGCACCCATAAAACTAATTATCTTGGCCTTGTAGAACTAATGCCAATAGACTGTGTTAAAAACGAAAAAAAGTTTTTTTGGGAAATTTAAACAGCAATTCATTCTCTAAAATACAAGTTAAACTGAAAACAGAACTCAACAAAATATGATCTGGAAAGTTAGAAAAGGTACAAAAGTTGCGGTAGTGGAGACATAATACAAATTAATTATCCCAACTGCAAAAAACTAATTCAAAGAAAAACTAAAAAAAGGTTTTTTTTTTTTTTTGATAAGCGAATTGCTCTATAACTTACAATTAACTCGAACTATATGTAAATTATGATTGGCTTCGGAGTTCAAAACATAAAAGATCACACAAAGAGGAACCAAGTCCAACAAGATCAGCTGAATTAGCACAACGAAAACCAGAAACATGTGGAAATATCAGAAATTTCCAAGAAAAAAAGGGACCACATAGAACACGGACCTGCCCACCGTGGGGCCAGGACTTGAGCCGGGCGGTGAAGGTCCCGGCGGGGGAGAAATCGGAGTCACCGAAGGCGTGCTCGAGCGAGAACTGGACCGACTTGGAATCCGAGGAGGAAGCAGAAGAAGAGAGATCAAGATTGGGCCTCCGCCGGGGTGGCGGGCGGGTAGGGCTTGGGTAGTCAAGATCGGGGGAGCGGGGGCTCCTTCGAGGCCGAACTCCTCGTCGTCTTGGAGGAGCTCGTCGGATTGGAAGGCCGACGAGAAGGAAAATAAGAGGAGATGGAGAGCAAACAGGAAGAGGATGAGGGATGTGGGGCGAAGGGATCTCATCTCCGGCAACCTGACAAGTGCGAACTAAGAAGGAGAGCGAGCGAGGGTTATTTTCTTTGTCGCAGCCGAATAAAGAGGCGTCGGTGAGATCGAAGACTCCGATCAGGCCGTCCATGTTTCGACCCAAGTGCACGTATAAATCTATTAGATAAAAAGCATCGTTGAATATATTGGGTTTAATGTACAAAAAAAAAAAAAAAAACTCAAAAAACATAATTTACAATATTCACATAATTTTTTGATAATTTATAAATATTAACGGTAGTGTTGCCGCCAAGATCTCCATGGTCCGTAGCTGCTGCCGGCGCCGGAGTGCGCTCCCTTCGCTGTCTGGCGGTCCTCTGCTCCTGGACCTGCGAAATAGGAAATAGAGACCCGGGCCGGGATTTCCGCGGGGCACTCCGACGGTCAAGTCGACAATCCAGGATAATAGATCCTCCTGGTCATGCCCCTCTTGATGAACTCCGCACTAGGAGGAGTGAGAGTTGTGTGTGAATGCGAAAACATAGCAAGGGAAGAATGATAACGGGAACAGAGGGGTTTCATGTTCCTCCGCCTCTTCTTGTTTCCCTCTCATTTTCCTTTCAAAGGGTGGTGGTGGCGCTTTGCCATATCGATCGAGCTTGCGCTTGGTTATTGGTGGATTGATGATATTACTTTCCTTTTTGGGGTGTCGATTGTTCTTTGTAGTTGAAAATTAGTTGTTTGGCGCTGCCTCGGGATCTTCGCTGGGTTGGCAGGCGCGTGGGTAGGATTCCATGCCGTGGACGAGACATCTTTCCTGACAGGTGGTATGGGAAGCTTTCATTCGTTCTGACATCCCCTCTGGTCATCCCATTCCGTAGAGCTTGGCAGAGCCTCGATCCGGGGGTCGCCGCTCTAGGGATTCGTGCTTTCCGACTGGCCCATCCCCTTGAAGTACGGTCGGACAGGTAGTTATGGCGGTATGGGGGGCACCATTCCGTAGTCCTCGGGCAGCCCGCCAGTGTTCGGGATGGCAGGGCTTGCTCCGGTCTGGATGCTCCAAGCTCATGCGGCACCTTTATGGAGGGGAAGAGTGCGAGCCCGGTCCAGAGGGCGCGCACTCGGAGAGGCTCCACATTGGGGGGTGAGCACTGAGCTCGACTCGACCACAGGGCACTAACCTCCGAGGGTCTCGCTCTGGAGGGCGGAAGGCAGACCTAGTCCAGAGGGGCGCGCGCTCGGAGAGGCTCCACATTGGCGGGTGAGCGCTGAGCTCGACCTCGACCACAGGGCACTAACCTCCGAGGGTCTCGCTCTGAAGGGCGGAAGGCGGACCCGGTCCAGAGGGCGCGCGCTCGGAGAGGCTCCACATTGGCGGGGAGTGCTAAACTCCACCTCGACCACAGGGCACTAACCTCCAAGAGTCTCACTCTGAAGGGCGAAAGGCGGACCCGGTCCAGAGGGGTGCGCACTCGGAGAGGCTCCACATTGGTGGGTGAGCTATGAGCTCGACCTCGATCACAGGGCACTAACCTCCAAGGGTCTCATTCTGGAGGGCGGAAGGCGGACCCGGTCCAGAGGGCGCGCGCTCGGAGAGGCTCCACATTGGCGGGTGAGCACTAAGCTCGACCTCGACCATAGGGCACTAACCTCCAAGGGTCTCGCTCTGGAGGGCAGAGGGCGATTCCGGTCTAGGCATCCCGAGCTCGTAGGCCCGACCTAGCGGAGGACGGAGCTCATCTCGTTGCCTTGAGGGAGCTCAGCTCAGCTCGGCAGAACGGTCTGAGCTGAGGTGTCGCCTTAGCGTCCGACATGGCGGTCTCCTTTGACGTGGCGCCTGTTAGCTATCCACATCAGCGGTCTCGCCACATCAGGTAGCTCGATTGGTAGAGACTTTATCTCACTACCAGCAAGTCGCATATTCTTAGTGTTCAATCTTATCGAATATGCAAGGCCTAACCTACTAATCAATAATCATACAGCGATATAAAATAAATTCATTAATTATTTATTTTTTAAAAATTTTTCATCAAGGTTATAGATAGGTAAAATTTAATTAAAATTTAAGAAAAATTATAACTAAGAGATTAACACCTAAATCCTAGCTCCTCACCGACCGGTTTAAAGTCCTATTGATCTTCCAGATCTATAACAAAAATATAGGAAAACAGGAGATGAGCTATACAGACTCCATAAGTTGTCATCACTCTAATATAAGCATAAATATAATAAATTATAAATATACATACCCAAGTCCTATTGATCTTCCGGATCTATAACAAAAATATAAGAAAATAAGAGTAAGCTATACATGCTCAGAGTTATCATCATCTCTAATATATGCATAAATATAATAAATTACAAATATACATAAATCATACATCACAGAACAACCAGCTCATAACAAAACAAAATGCAACATCACATTAATATGCACAATCAATTACAAACAAATGACTATGGATGGCCAACCATATACTTTACTCTTCTAGTTCATCTGACTATGGGCAGATCGGTCCGTGACTAGTCTCGAAAGATACTAGAATTTTGACTACATATACCAAAAATCGGTCATGTACCAGTAAACGCCCTACTGGAGGCTCGGAAGGAAACTAACTATGATATCACAAAAGAAAACATGCATCCTCGGTATGTGCCAACAACTATAATGCATGGCTAAAAATAAAAGGCAACTAGCCCTGGCTACCATACTGTACATCGGTCATGTACTAGTGATCATTCCACTGGAGGCCCGAAAGGAGACTAGGTCCTCATGTGAATATAGTCGAACTAGAGAGCGACAATACCATTACACATGATAATGAATGCAAACCAATGCAAATCAAACTATATCACACATATTTAACATTGCATAACAATCATAACATATTTAATGTAATACCAGAGATCGAGATAACTTACTTGAAACCGATTCTATCATGAATATTCAACTCAAACTCTAGATCCTCGATACTTTCATACTGATAAAGGTAATAAAGGCTCTTAGTAGGTGTAGCCTTTCTGGAACATTCCTTTCTTGGCCTCCTCGCTCTTACCCTTGGTAGGGTAGCAACCAAGCTGAGCAAGGGAGTTGGCCTTAGCACACACCAATAGTGCTTTCTGTGCAGCTTCCATGTTCTCTGGATGCCCTTGCCATGTCTTCAAGACAGTATTTTGAAGAGCCCTTGCATACAAGAAAGAGACATGCCATGGATTGGGCCTTGGTGATGTGGGATGAAATGGAAAGATGCAATCTAAGAAGAGAGATAGTAACAATTAAATGAAAAATGAAGTAAAGCTAGACTACTTTCATTGTAAAATAATAGAAGTTATCATGAAGGGAATTGCATGCTAAACTAGACTTGAAATGAGAACTGTTGCGGTGTCTTCTCCCGGACCAGGCTCGATCGGCTGTGCTGGAGCACTCCTCTCTCGGTACTTGCAATAAAGTCCCTAAGGGCCAGTGGTGCTCGGTGGGGGACACTCCGATGCTTAAGTTAGCAGGAGCTTGAAAGCAACAGAATGGAGGAATCGAATAGAAAAGGAAGAGAGCACTTAGCCCAAATGGAGGTCTCCCGGTCACCTTATATAAGTGTAGAATACTACCAAATTCTGTTAAGGGACAGGTGGAGAATGCCCGATTTGCCCCAAAGAGAATCAAGATGATGGCCAAGTGGCATGAGACGTGGCCACGAGGTGGTGCCCGTTGTAACAGAATTTTGGTACCAGTTGGAGAGGGCTTCTGGAACCTTCGAGCTACTTCCGGAGTGAGAATGAGTCGGTCGGACCTGACAAAGGTGAGTCATCCAGCCTAGGGAGAATGTACGTCAAGCTTTCAGGGGGAGCAGACCGGTTGGACCTCAACATAAGTGGGTCATTCGGACCTACACTTCGGTGGGTCGGCCGGTCGGCCTTCTTATAGGATGGATAAGCTGGACCTCTACCTCAGTGGGTCGACCGGTCGGACTTCTGACAGAGTGGGTCAGCCGGACCAATTGGAAGCCTACCCACACAGGTTCGATTCAGGAAAAGCTAGTTGAGTACAATAGTTGCCCTCCTGCTCCTGGCCTTTGAGGGGACACGTGGCTTCGAAGGATAGGAGCACATCTTTACACAGGTCGTGCCCGTCCTCGAGACAACCGTAAACCTGATCAGCAATCGTCGCGTCGGATCGCTTCGAATCTTCCATGATCGGCGTCAGGGATAGGTGTCAGCCCCGCATTGGGGGCGCAGGGGCCGCAATAATGCAAAGGAGGCATCATGATGAGGGGCCAGGATGGCGAGGTGCTCAGAAGGATTTTCTGTTGCGACTGCACTCCGTGAGAGAAAGAGAGCTTCTTCCTCCTTCTTCGCAAGACCAGTCTTCTAGGAGTCCGACCTCAGGACAATCCCCCGGTCCTTCTTCTCCTTTAGTGTAATGGCATCCGGTAGTCAAGGTCCGATCCATAGCCGACCGAGCCCGGTCTGGAGAAGACATCGCAACAAGAACCTTCACAATAGTAAAGAGAAAAGGATCTTTGTGGTTAAGAAACCACACAAGACAGGGCTATCTACTCTAATATTTATATCTGAAAAAAACACAGAAAGAGGGGTATCCAGGCATTAACATCTCAAAGATTGGAAATGTTACACTCAAGGATGAAAAACCTTGGATGACAAGGCGATTCCTTTAGATATTGGGACTTCATGCCTCTTTCTTATCTTGGAAGACCCTCTTCTTTGGAACCTGGAATTCCCGGGGACCCTACACAAACCATATTAGAGTTAAAAATGAGATTGAAAAGTAGAATATTAAAGAAATGAAGGTTAAAGTTGGGAAGAAGTTGGAGTGGAAGTAGCTTGGTCGGCCCCCTTGGACTGGCTTTCCTTGCACCTTGGATGTTGGAATGGAGTGCTTGGATGGACTAGAAGAGTTGCTAATGGCTATTGGCGTGGAAGATGATCTTTCTTGAAGTAGCTAAGGGCCTCTCACCCACTCTCTCTGGAGGACATTTGATAACACCAAATGGAAGAAAGAAACTCACTTTTTTTCATTCAATTCATCTTCCTTTACAAGAGAGCTTGATGAGGGACGGTCTTGATGAATCCTGGATTATTTGGAAAAGGAAAACACTTAAACAAACTAGGATCGTGGGAGGGCTAAGAAGCCTCCCGGGACTAGGGCGAAACTGAAACTAAACTCCTAAAACAGCTGATCTCTTTTGTTTTCAATTTTCTGATGGAGATGGCGAAGGAAGGATGGGAATGGGAGACTGAGAACTGGAACTCATGGCCCTAGGACTCACTCTAACGGGGAGACGCACACAGAAAGTTAGGGATCAAAGCACACAGCTACCCTGAGCTCTCGTCGAACCATAATGCACATAGCAGAACTCTCATAGATGCCTCGAGGGATCAAAGCACACAGCTATCCTGAGCTCTCATCGAACCCATAATGCACACAGCAAGGCTCTCAAGCACACTGCAAAGGCATCCCGCTAGAGTGACTCTCAAAGAACATGAGGGGATAAGAAGATGGGAAAGGGGATAACTAGGGCCTCACACCCCTCATCGAATTTTTAATACACACAGCAGGGAACGAAGGCAAAACGGGCCTCAGCTCAGAACCAGGACCAATGGCTAAACCAAAATTCTTAATAATCTTCTTATTTTACAAGAGGGGGAGGGGGCCTTTATATAGAAAAACCAAACCCCTCACTTAGCTTACAAGCAACCCAAAAAGGAAAATAAATTACATCAAAATCCATGCTACATCAATATGGTGCTGATCTGCTATGGGAAGCGTGTCGACTTGATGAAGTGCTCTGAAGAGCATGCTGCTCTGAAAACTGGATTGCTCCAAAATCCGTGCAGACTCTACTCGTGGCCGTGCACAAGGAGAGGAAACCATCTCCGGTGGATGGCCGGTGGCGGGAAGCAGGCGACGGACGGGGCCGGCGGACGGCGACCTACGGACGGCGGGCTGTAGGCGGGGCGGGCGGCGGGTGTAGGCGGGGCGGCGACACAGAGGTGGCACAGCACGCCCAGGGCGTGTCGTTTGGTCTTCTCGCGTGCGTGGGGCCCCGGGCACCGGCGAGGACCTCCGGCGGCTGGCAGGCGGTGGATCGGTGGCGATGGCAGGCAACGGCGGCGGCGGCAGGCGACAGCGACAGGTGGCGGCGCAGGGGCGGCACAGCCGCACGGCATGCACGAGCATGTCGTTTGGTCTTCCCGCAGGCGTGGGGCCCAAGGGCACCGGCGAGGACCTCCGGCGGACGGTGGGCGGGCTGCCGGCAACAGGCGGGTGGCGGGCAGCAATGGTGGCCGTGGGCGATGCTTGGTCTTCCACAGCCATCCCTTCATCTTCCACGGGCGGGGCGACGAACGCCAGTTTTCCGACGAGGGCAAGGCAGGCGAGCACGGTGGGCGGGCCGGCGAGGGCAGCGAGGGGTCGGGCAGCCTGGATCTGGTGGCGGCGGGGCGGTGGGCTAGTGTTTGGGAGGTTTTAAAAAACACGGGGGGAGATGGAATAAGGCTGGAATAAAGTGGGGATAGATTGTGATAAAGCTAGAATAGTGGGGATAGGTGGAATAGCGAGACTAGGAAAAATAAAAAAATAAAAAAATATGAGAAAATAAGAAAAAATAGGAAAAAGAATCCAGACCTGCCCTGGATCCCCATCAGAGCTTAGAGTAGATTTTATAAGCCTCCAAGGACTTTTGAAATTTCGAATTACAAGGAGCTTTTCATGGGAGGTTCCTAGCTATAAGGGTGGAATTCAAATTACATGTAGATTTTATGGGAATATATGGCTAAAATGGTGGAAGATTAAACTCCTTGGCCACCCACTTTGAATTTGAATCCCTCTTGGTGATGTGGCGTGTGGTGAGGTGGCTTACTGAGGTGTACTCCACATGGTTGGGAGGTTGACATGGCATCCCACATGGCTTACTGAAGTGGCATCCTCCTTGGCTTAAATTGTTAAAGTGGCTGAGTGCATTCCATCTTCAAATGAGCTTGCTTATATTTAACCAATTTCAAACTTCTCTTGGACCCAACTACTAAACTTACTAAATACAAGACCAATTTGATCCTAATTGGATTCAAAAGAAACCAAATTGAAATAAACCCAACTCTAATTACATGACTCAAATTCAATTAAAGAAGTAAACTGACTCTATATACAAGACATAAGTTCAATGAAAGAATTAAAGCCATACTGAATTAGACTGAAGCCTCTTTAGAACTTTGGTGCCCGCACCAAGTCTCCCGGGATGGGAGGAACTCGACCCTGTTGAGTAAGGACTGATCTGACTTTGGTACCTTTCTAGCAGGTCTTGGTCGATTTGTTGCAGATCCTCTTGGGATCCAGGAATCCTCGGATTCAGGTCTTCCTTACCATCGAACCAGATAACATTGATAACCCTTATTTCTGGTGGTAATTACCTGGTCATCCAAGATACTTTCAATCCTATCTCTCCGTTCTGGCTATGGTGCTGGTAGACACTCAGGTAGGTTTTCACTCTCAAGGCTGGATAAGGTCTAAAAGGCTCGCTAGGAATTAATGTCGGCTCTTTGTATTCTTTCATATCAGAAATATTAAATGTTGAACTAATGCCATAATCTGGTGGTAACTCTAACATGTATGCATTAGGTCCAACTCTCTTTACTACTTTGAAAGGTCCAGCTTCCCGGGCATGCAGTTTCTTCATAGTTCCCGACGAGAACCTTTCAGGTTTAAGTTTAATCATTACAGAGTCCCTACATTGAATTCTTTCATTCGTTTATGTGAATTGGCCATATGCTTATAGACTTTATTGCTCATTTGAATCTTTTTACTAATCTCCTTATGCAATTCCTTAATATACTGTGCATATGATTTTTGCGGACTCTGAGACTCATACCGACACTTGACAAAAATAGACTCAACTATATATTTCTATGAGAGAAATTTTATTGGACTCTCTAGGACCTAAATCTAACAAATTATCGACTCTCTAGATTTGACCCCGGTCTGGTATGCACATAAAAAATTACCATGGACCCCTAGCAAATGCCATAAGGTCTTCCAAAAGTAGGTCGCAAATGGGATGGGCTCTAAGGGTTCATGCAACCTGGTGATCTCAATATAATGTAACTTAATGGCTTTAGATATATGTGTAGACTCAGAAAAGGGTAGAAAATAGGAATTAGAGTCTTGGGATAATCTATAGGAAGCATGAAAAGACCTTGGTTATTCAGGATGATCTTAAAATTTGGACATTGATCTATGGGTGCACTTGTCCTAACCTCATGATTAGTACTAGGAAGATCTATAGGTGCAAGTTCTAGGGCAGGCTGGGTGTTCTTAAATGGTGGAAGGTCATCAGGAAGGTCTTTGGGAAGTCTATCTTGAAAGTCATCTAAAACAATGTCTACTTCCTGGGGTTGTTCCTTAGGGATTTGTTCTTGGACCTCTTCTATGTACAACTCTTGCGAACCCTCACTTTTATCTGATATGTTTGATCCTGGCTCAGTCACTCCTTTTTCAAATTCTATAGTGGGTTCAGGATCTTTTTCTATTAGTTTCTCAGTGATCTCAACCTTGCATCCACCTTCATCATATTCCTTCAGTATTCCTAGATAAATAGAGAGGAGAAAATATCTTCTACTCCGTGCCTTTGTGTCACTTCCCAATCTTTTCCAAGAATAGTAGACTGTAACACAGTCTTTGCTAGCTTCGGATTGTCAAAACTTGCATCTGCAACGATCATTTGAATGCCCTTGTCATCATCCGGATCAGATAATTCTTCTATCATTAGGGCTTTTCCTTTGTCAGCTTGGTTAGTGGGAGGTGATGATGGACCTGCCATAGATGTTCCGATTGATTGCCTCATGAAGGCCACGTAGGCAACCTAAGAGGGGGGGTGAATTGGGTTTTAAAAACTTTTGTACTATTTAAAAGATGAACTAAAGTAAGTATATGCTAATGCAATTTAAGTGCTTGTGTATTTCAAATAAATGCAGCGGAAATAATGAAATAAAAGCATAAGGAGAACAATCACACAAACACAAAGATTTATAGTGGTTCGGTGCCAACCAAGCACCTACATCCACTCCCCAAGAATCCCTTGGGAATTTCACTAAGTTTAGTTTTTAACTTAGGCTCACCAACAACTTTACAACTTGTTGTCTTCGGGCTCACAAGTCAAACCCTAGTTGGTTCAAGGCTCACCAACAACACCCTTGGTTTTACGGGATAACCAAAACCTAAACAACTTGTTTGGCTTCGAGCTCACAAGTAAAACCCTAGTTGGTTTCAAGGCTCACCAACAACCACTTTGGTTTTCAGGCTTACCAAAAACCTCTTGATTTTCCAAGGCTCACCAAAAACTTTAAGTAAAACAATGTAAGAGCAAGTATAAAAGAATATAATAAAAGCTTTCTAAAATAAAGCAAATATCTCTTTGAAGCCCGTTGAGAGTTGATGAAGATCTTGTCTTCAAGTTGATGAAGCCTTTGATGATGCTTGAGGATGTGAACTTTGGATGCTTTCTTTGAAACTTGGAAGCTTGAAGGCTTAAACCACTCAACTCTTGAATCCTTGAAGAATATTCAAAAATCTCACCAAAGGATTACTTCCCCAATGATTTTTGATGTTTATATAGCCTCCCAACACTTAAATGACCGTTTATAGCCGTTAGGGAGGAAAATATGACCATTTGGAAGCAAGTTGGAGAAGTTCTGCAGCCCAGAAAACTAGCCATTACTGTTCAAGTGTCGACACTTCACCTTCAGGTGTCGACACTTCAGTTTCAAGTGTCGACACTTCAGTTTCAGGTATCGATACTTCACTTCCAAGTGTTCGACACTTCAGCTCCAGGTTTCGACACTTCACTGAAAGACTTTTCTGAAGTTTTCTGTTTGTCTCAGGCCTTGAGTCGACACTTCACTCTTCAAGTGTCGATACTTGATCCTCAGGTGTCGACACTTCATTTCCAAGTGACACTTGCCTGTGCCATTGCTGAAACATCTTCAAATTGAAACTTTAACCTCTTCAAGTCCTTCCATATTAATTCCAAAGTCCATATACTTGATTTTCCATTAATTTAGAAACTTTTTCAACTGAAATACATCATTTCTTCATTCAACATGATTGAGTACTAAGATCTAAAAAATACACTTAAAATGTAATTAGTACTCATATATACTTAAACATTTTGTCAATCATCAAAATCAAGACCAGAGTCAACACCTCACTTGTATGGGAGGTTGAAGAGACGTGGAAAGAGGCACTTCATCCTCATCGATATGTTGGTTATCATTATCGAAGACTCTGGAGTATATGAAGTGGTTAGCTTGTGTTCTTTGATTTTTTGACCTCTTTTTCCTGTCGGTCGGACGGAGGGCCATGGTCTTCCTTTTCTTCGACATATGTCGAAGCCTCTGAACATCCACCATGACTGATGTATCTGCATAAGCCGAAGAATTGGATGTTAGAATTAATCATCAAAAAATGAATGAAAGAATGACATCGATGGTAAGATACCTAAGAAAGGGTTGGGGCTGATTTCAGTAAAAAATAGTCCTATTTCATTGAGAAGCTCTTTTATTGGGGGAATCTCCATTCCCGTGAGCTTTTCATAGTCTTCCTTATCTGCTGCTAGAATCTTTTTGCCATTGTTCGGAGTTGTTCGAGGTTCCTTATGGCTAATGCAAAAATCCCAAGGAATTTAGAGATTATATAAAAGAAACAAGGCTTCCAGCCATGAATGGCTGAAGGAAGCCTATGATGAAATTTCGACAATGGTGTGGGTTGATCACCCACTATCCTTGGCCATGAAAATCTCGTTTCAATACAAACTAGGTTGTAAAGAGAGAAGTTTTGGAGGTCATATCTGCATCATTGCAAAGAATCAGAAAGGCACAAATTATTCGGATACTATTGGGAGTCAATTGGCCCGGCAATACATGGTATAACTTAAAAATCTTAAGGAAGAAAGGATGGAGTGGAAACCTAAGTCTAGCTTTAAATGTTCTTCATAGACCGTTATACTGCCTAGAGGAGCCCGATCTATTTGTTCTTCAGAATTTGGGACAACTATTGCAAAGTCATCTGAAATATTATAGTACTTTTTCAATGCGAGGATCCTAGTTTTGTTAAAGAAGTCCTAATGGCATATATCCTGATTGATTCAACCTGGCTCTTCTTCTTTTGAGAAGTAGAACCTTCCGGTTCGTTGGTACGATTGATTTCTAAGATCCTAGTCATGGAAAAAGGAGGAAGAAAAGAAAGATAACTTAAAGTAGAAGGTGAGGAGAAGAAGAGGCCAACCTGAAGAAATTCTTTTGCTCATAAGGTGAAAAAGTCGTAATGACAGAAAACTATTTTTCCTAAAAGGGATGATGCTTATATAGTGACATTTAGCAGTTAAAATTTTCTCCTCGAACACCGAGATTAGCCTGGTCATGCCACCTGTCCATGATATCGATGAAGAGATATCGGTGACAAGATGTTTGCATTTAATTGACGATGATCCTTCGTAAATTTCAAAAATGGCAATGATGACAGCAAACTACGGTAGTCAGTTTTTATAACTATCCCTCTATCAAAGATCGACACGTCATTAAGGCACACTGCTCGAGAATAGGAGCGTCGGTTTAAAAAAAAAAGAAAAGAAAAAAGAAGGAAGAAATAAACTTCTGAGAGCTTTTGAAATTCATTTAATGAATTAAGAAGCTGGGAAGACTAGTATTGGATTAGAATAGATTTGACATATTTATATTGATTGGCAAGAAGCATAAGACCGACCATGAGCCATAAGACCGATCAACGTCCAAGGAGAGTAAGAGATCATGATCAATGAGCCATAAGGCTGATCAACGTCCAAAGAGCGTAAGACCGATCAATGAGCCATAAGGCCGATTAACGCCTGAGGGGTGCAAGACCGATCAATGAGCCGTAAGGCTGATCAACGGGGCATAAAGCGATCAATGCCCAAGAGGCACCAGGCTAATCAATGCCCAACTCAATCTTGATGCTATATCGACCATATGACAGATTGATCGAAGAAGGTAAACCATAAGAGCTATA
Organism: Areca catechu; assembly: GCA_021397845.1. NCBI lineage: Eukaryota > Viridiplantae > Streptophyta > Magnoliopsida > Arecales > Arecaceae > Areca > Areca catechu. The sequence continues at coordinate 131,591,618 of CM038044.1, read as the reverse complement.
AAGGATAACGATTGCTGCATGTGCTAGTTCACTAATAGACTAATCGTTTTCAGTTTTTTAGCTAGATTTGGTTAGAATCGTAGTCTATAAATATCAGTGAGTGAAAGGAAAAAGAAAATTCGAAACAGAGAAATTCTAGTGCACCATTTGCTCTACTTTTTTTCAGATCTAATCTATTTAGTTTAGACTTTTGTGACGAACTTGGACATCGGAACATCTTCCATCAAAAGCTACAAGAAGATGAAAAAAAACTAGATCAGTTAGCTGAACTCAACTCCAACAAATTTAATCCAGGTTCAAGCGCCATAATGATATGGACTAATAATATATATATTAGTTCTGTATCAAAATTGACATGGCTCCATCAAGTTCAAGGTCCAATGCTGGCTCCATCAAGATTGACATGGCTCGGGCGCGCCAGGCAGGTCTTGCCCAATGCCCGTGCCATGAAAGCAATGTAGAGACCCACTCCCATCAAACCAATCATCACCGTACGTTGCTGCATCAAACGATCATACAGCCGAGCTTTGACCCGGAAAAAGGGACCACCGGTGAAGTCTCCAGCAGATTTTTTTAGCGCCCGCGAGATACTCGCACCGCATCAAAGAACTCGGCGACGTATAAATCGCGAACTCGTCTCGGGCTCGGGTTTTCTACCTCCTGGTCCTCCTCGTTCGCCGCTGTTGCCGGTCTCTGGGTTGCTCTCCTCCCCTCTTTTCTACTGAGTGACCGTCGGAAAAACCCTAACCCTAGCGATGGACGCGATCAGGAAGCAGCTCGACGTCCTCATGGGCGCCAACCGGAACGGCGACGTCATGGAGGTGAAACGCAAGTACCACGATCGCGACGTCTGCCGTCTATTCTTGGCTGGCCTTTGCCCCCACGACCTCTTCCAGCTCACGGTCCCGATCTCAAACCATAGCCTATTCGATGCCTGCTCGCTCTCTCTCTCTCTCTCTCAATCAGCATAGGGTTCACATTAGTTTCGAATCCCAGGGTTTCTGATTTTATACTGTAGTAGCGATTTGGGGTTTGAGGTTAATTCTATTTCCATTTCCGTTTGCTTATTTATCTCGTTTTGTCGAGAAAAACCATTGACTTGTACTCTTGTTTGTTGTATTTGATTGGTTATCTTGAATTCTCTATCAATTTCTGGTCATTTTGTTAGATTTTTTACAATTTTTGAACATATGGTTACTTTTTATACGATGATAATTGTCAGCTTAAGAAGTATAAAAATGTTGATGCTGGGAAAGGCAGTTTAACTATGGACTTGATCACTTTGATGTATTTTGTAATATTTGTTGTTTAAAACTGACATCATGATTCCGGTCTTTGGTTTTGCATCAGAAAATGGATATGGGTCCTTGTCCGAAGGTGCATTCTTTACAGCTGAGAAAAGAGTATCCTTTGCATATCACCATGAAAGTATGTACTTTCTTGTTTTATATATATCAATGTTGATACAGTAAGTTATGTTCCTGAATTTATAATTCAAATAATCGTGACTGTGGTGTAATAATTCTTTAATCTTTCAGGGATGAAGCTTTAATATAAAATGTTGGTGAGGATGTATATTTTATACAGCACATTTTTTTTCTTTGGTAACAATTAGTTATTATCCATGTAAGCTGTTCTGTCTCCTTTGTTATGGTTGTTGTTGCATCTTTTATGGAAATATTAAGTAAATTCTAGCATGGACATTGTTGTTCATGCTAGGTTTCAATTATTTTTGGGCTTTGTCTGAGCCACTGTCAAAGTGAAAAATCATTGTGGTGTTCCTGTTAACCTTGTATGCTGATCTCTCTTTGCTGTGCCTCGGAGAAACATCATGCCATGTGTATATGGTATTTTGCTATTTGTTTAGTGAGGTGCTTTTGAAGCAATGCATTCCGTAGTTCTTCCTGACCTTGTCATAGGTATGAAGAAGCCAAAGCAAAGGGAACTCATAATTTTGATAGAGAACTGGAGGACATGATAGAAAGGCTAATTGTTGAATGTGAAAGGAAAATCCAGAGAGCCCTTAAGCGTCTAGAGGAAGAGGATGCCAAAGCTGCTATTGCAATATCTGTATCAGAAGTTACCCAGGTGCATTCCCTTTGACCTTGTACCTTTCCATTTACCAATGATCTTACCAAGACTTTGCCATGGGACCGTTTATTATGAAATACAGACACCTGAGGTCATGGAGTTGTCAAAGCAAATCAAGGAGAAATTGAAAGAAGCTGATGCTTTTGGTAATTCACTTAGCCAGTCATATAGATGATCTAGTTTACATGGACATTTGCAATCTTAACCATTGTCACATGTTAAAAATGGAGATAATTAATTTGTACTTTCTGTGCACTTCTGAAGTTCATCTCATTGGTTAGTGCAGTGGCTAGATTATCTGGACACTGACATGGCTGGATATGCATGCAAAATGTTAGTGATATATTTGTGTTCTTTATTGTGGAAAGTTGCAACAATCAAATTAACTCTTTTATGTTGCATCAACAGTCTCAAGCATTGCTTATTGTTCTTATGTCAACCAATTTAAAAATATGTGGGTGGTGTACTATGTTGAGCTGATTGTTGTAATGCTTGCTCCTCTTTATTGGCACACTTTAAATTCTTTGTTGGCCTTCTTTTCAAATTATAATTCTTTTCCCAGTAACCTAAAGGGATGGGTCTATCATGCAATAGATAATAGGTCCTTGCAATTTCATCCAAAACATGGTAAAGTTTTATTAGATATATCACATTTATTGCACTAGTTTTCTTCATAACAAAGTATACATGGAGAAAATGATCAAATCTTGGACTCTCTTGGCTTGTGGATTTAATGGGGGCTGTCACACTAATGTTCTTTGTGAAGAATCTTTGAGTTGTTGCTTGTGAGAATGCAATGCTTCAAATTCTTCATTATAATCCTGTTTGGAAAATACTCCTAGCTTTTGTTTGGGTTGCTGTAGCTTTTGGCTAAATAACAATTTTTGGTAAAAACATTTTGATATCAAAAGTTGTTTTGAGACAAAGCAATTTTTGTTTTGTTATCAATATCTTAAGCTGTTTTGAAACTATAGAAATATTTTGCTGTATGTTTGGTCGACAAATCCAAAAGTTGCAATGAATGAAAATGACTAAAAAGGATAAATATAAAAAATGAGAGGAGATTAATTTGAGGAAAAAGAATCCTAATAGACAAGTAGGTCAGGAAAAAGGGACATGGATGGAGATGAGAGGAGATGAATGAAGAAACAAAGAGTCATGGTATATAAGGAAGCTGGACAAAAGGGACGTGGATAGAGATGAGAGTAATCTAAATAAAGAAAGAGTCCAAGGAAATCGAGAAAAGGGGAAGGGGATGATGAGATTAATTGTAGATGTGAAGATTAATCTAAAAAAGAAAGAGTACTAAGAGGGCATCAGAAATGTGAATGAAGATAAGAGAAGATAGATGTGGGAAAAAGGGACGTGTGAGGGGTACTAAGAGGGCATCACATTATTTTTTTAAAAGAAATTAACTTCCTACAAACATGATATTTAGCTTGCAATGTTGCGTCCATGGAAAGCAGGATATGTTTTTGAAATTTTTAACGCAATCTAAAATACTTTGGTTTATAGCCAAACACTCAAATTCTGCTTTTTGATTTGGAATCACTTTTAACCAATATAAATGCACTCCTAAGCATGCACCTAGTATGGGGCTATACTTAATCTTCACCAATACATGGGCAAATTATGCTTCTTCTTATTCTTCTGTTTTTTTTTTGCATGTAGCATATGGGGTTCGTCTAACCTGCCATAAGGGAGCCATTTAGGTAAGGAGTTGTTGTGTGGTGTTTGTTGCTTGTAGGCATTTGTAGATCCGACATGGTTGATCCTATCATTGTCTCATTGGTTAACTATATATCTTCAATTATGACACCATGAATCTCCTTTGTTAGCAGTCAGTTTGTTAATATAAAACAAGGAAAAGGGATCCTCTGATAGGAAAACAGAAGTTGCAAAATCGAGTGCTTTGAAAAATCTTGGTGCAGTCTATGGCTTTAAAAGCTATGTTGCCATAACTATTCGTAGCACTGCTGTTGCTCATTTTGTTCTTATGCATATCCTTGATGATCTTAATTTCGATGCTCTGTTGGTAAAACTACATCATTCTTGAAAATCACAAGATGGTATTTTTATTGTTATTAGTCCATGCAACTAGTATGTTACGTCTCATTACAAAATATGTATACACATTTCCCACCTAATTCCTAGTTTAATATCTGAACCATCTTGCTCTTGCTCAAATTCACCATCATTCATCTCAAGATGCCATTTAGATCTTTTATAGATATTCTGCACCACCAGATTTTCCTTGCACTAGTGTGGTCATGTCATCCTCATTCACCTGCCATTCTTTCTGGTTATATTTTTCTTCTTCTGTTTTCCTGTTTGTTTTGTGCAATAATTCTCTATGCTTGAGTCGTGAAGTATAATTTAGTTACCTGTTCCATTTAACAATCTTTTCTTTTTTGACATGTTTATGGGAATAATAGATTCATTTCAAGTCATTAATATAATCGTAAAATGTAAATATAACAATTGAGATTTTATTAAAATGTCATGCACCATTGCCAAATTCTACGTTGTATCTTTCAATGCTATACAATTCGTTCCATAACTTACGGATATGAAAATGCCACATTTGTAATCAAATTTTTTTCTTGTTCTATGTCAGAGTATCCATTCATTCAATGCTCATCTGCTTTTATTTCTCTTTCCATTAGCAAGGCTGGGCTTTTTTGAGCCACTTAAGGAATGCATTAGCTGTCCGCTTTCCGGCTGGGTACCAAGGGTTGGAGAAGGGCAATCACTTGTTATTAAAATCTAGCCTTCTTAATGCCAGAGAGTTGGGCTCAAACATTGTTTGTCAGACCAAAAGGAGGGAGCCCAAGCCTAAGCCCCCCCCCCCCTCCTTTTTTAAAAGTATTCTTTATTTTAATAATTTTTGTATGTATATATCATAACATACTTTGTTAGTGGTTAACATGGGTGGTATATTGTCATACATGATAATCACTACTATCTAGTGTATGTATGTTCATAAAACCCATAAACATTCCCATGAAATATTGTCAACTAAAAATAGTTCTAACTATTCCTTGTGGGGTTAGTGCTCTTCTAGGGGTTCATCCAATTCATGGGGAATTGGTAGATTGGTCAAATCCACATGCCGCAGCAAGACTGCATTGCTACGAGGGGATTACATGGTGCATGAACAGTGACTTCTACCATTTATTATTAGTGCACATTAATTCTTGAGGTTTTTTTTGTTGTTGGTTTTCCCGAACTGGTAAATTAACGAGTCAATATTTTAATAAAGCTTATATGTTCTAGGTTTATATTTATCTATATTAAATTACTAATAAGTTCTGACAGTAAATTGGAAAAGTAAATTTTAGACAACTAATCATTTGATTAAAACATTTTAATACATGTGTATCTTTGCTTATCTGGTAACACTAACCTCATACCTCCTTTAGGCTATGATGAGCTTAATTGTGCCTTAGCTGATTGAACAGTAAGGGTTTCTGCTGAGAACTGGATTGTTTGTTAAATAGATGCTTATGACATTTTGGTTGTTAATTATTTTTCCTTTTGTTTTTTGTTGTTGGAGGGGGGGGGGGGGGGGGGTCAGGCACATGCGTACGTTACTTCGCAAATTCAATATTCATAATTTATATACATGGACATCCATGTGCCTCTAGGCTTTAGAACTTGGTGCTTCATGTTAACTTTTGCTGCCAACTGTTCTCTGTCTTTTTCTGATGTTCTGTTCTTTAGCCATTGTTTTCTTTAGTGGATTGGGTTTTTTTGTCTCATGTCTATGGTTATCATGTGTATTGTGTCTGTTTGTCTTTTTCCCATGTACTCTGGGTTTTATAGTCAATAACTTGGGTGTTTATGAAATATTGTTTTTTTAGATTTGGAAGGGAAAACTGACAGTAAAATTCGGACTCTGGAGGAGGTTGAGGAGCTAGAACAAAAAGAGCTGATAAGCAGGTACCTTTGTGCTATACAAGCAATTGACATAATTCTCTTATCCTTGTGAAGTATAATGTTGTTTAAAAGTATGAACCTTTGGAGCACAACTTTTAGTATTGTTTCTTCTGTATCTATGGCTAGTGCTACATTTCCAGTGTATGATCTAATTCATTAATTTTGTTGTTATTGTCACCACAGTCGATGCTTCTTCTTGATGCCTTCAACAAAGACCGGGCTTCCTTGCCACAACCACTTCAGAATCCCTCTCAATTATCATCAACACCAGTAACTATACCTCCAGATCCCCGAACACAAGAAATGATAAATGAAAAACTTAGAAAGGCAGAAGAGCTTGGTATATACACTTTTACCTTTTAATGGAAATTGTGATCTATAATTGTTCGTCCCTTGGAATATTTTTTGGTTTTGCATTTTTTTTAGTATTAGTAATTTACCTCAAGTAACTTTGGTTTACAGTCCTTCCCAATTTGATATTCTGTTATGTCAAATATAAGGCAGTTGATCAAACATGCAGTTTGTTTTTTCATCGTTGTTTCTGTTGCTTCTGCTATTTATTCTATTGTATTTGTGTTTGATTTAGCTCTGATTCTCGTGTTGCCACAGAATCCTGATGATGATAGGAATTCTTATCTCATAAAGGGAACATAGATATTCTCTTCTTATATGAGTTTGTATTGACATTGGTTGCTATAATTTTTTTTCTGATAACAAGATATAAACATTTTTCTTGCTGACAATACGTGAGTTTGTGATACAGTGCCAGCTGGTCTGATATTTTTATGAGTGTTAAACTTTCTTTTTTCTTTTTTTGCATGCAAGACAACTCATTAAAAATGGTTCTACTTTTGTGCACCCTGATGAAGTGGATTGACATGCAGGTTGAGCATAACTGTTTAAAGCATTATAAGTGAAGCACATTTTATGTTGCTTAATCATCCACGATAGACTGTATATGATTTTCTAAATTGATAGGGATGCCTTTTTGTTGGCAGGTGAGAAGGGAATGGTAGATGAAGCTCAGAAAGCTTTGGAAGAGGCAGAAGCTCTGAAAAAGGTTTCTTTTTTCTTTTCTGGACACAAATGAGTTAATTATTGGGTCGATCTGTCTAAACTCTGTATAAAATTACTGGGAGAATAGTCCAATGACATATTTTAGTCTTCCAGAAACATGTGATTTGAATTTTTGCCTCCATTTGATTTTTCATAGACTTCTTGTTCTATTAATGTACACTTTTACCCAGAAACCTAATGCTTTATCATTTTTCTTTTTTCAGTTGGGTGCACGCCAGGAGCCAGTCTTAGATTCTTCAAAGTATACTGCTGCAGATGTGCGAATTGTGAGTTCAATCCATGGGTGCATATCCTTCTTATTGTTACTCTGAATGCTTTTCATTTGTTTTTCGAAATTTGTTCACACCAGTTCATTTGACACCTGTTAGAATGTGCTAAATCAGAGAAAGATTTGTTCGTTAGTTTCAGTGTTCCTCTTGTTGATGAGAACAAAAAAATCACTTTTTCTTGAATCCTTACTCTTGTAATATTATGTTGTTTTCGGTTATAGGATATCCATATTCTATTTGCATGGGAAATTTTTAGTACATAACCAAAAAACCCTCAGGTTTGTCAAAAAAGTTCAATTCACCCATATGGACAGGATTAACACACAACCTAGCATTAATATATGTGTCTGTATTTGTGTGTCTGTGATATATAATTTTTTTTTTAAAGTGTGATAGTATTATTATAACTATTATTACTATGACATCCACAACCTGGGATGTTCTATTCATGGTTCCTGACTTAGGACAGGATCAGAAAATTGGGCAACATCTTGAAGTACAAAAGGCACTGCTCCACCATGTATGTGTCATTATGAAAGCAGGATGTTGAATCCCAATCTCAAGTCCTAATTTTTTTACATTATTTGGAATTCCTAAATCCTAATGGCTAATGAAGTCGTATGTGTTCATGTGTGTGTACTTATTAGTTTGAATGAACTAAACTCTGGATTACTAATCCAGAGCTCAAATGCAAAATTTGACCTTTATTTACTGGTTAATACATGGATGTTGTGGCTAATCAGTTCCCTAGTACATGCCCTTTATCCTTGGTGTTATTGCTGTTGTTATTTGCAATGTGTGAGATGCAAAGTTGATCTTAATAAACATAATGATGACTGACATTTATGATTTATTTTGCAGACTGATCAGAAGTACGTGTATGTGACATATGTGGAGCATTCTTGAGTGTCTATGACAGGTAAATCTTTTATCTTCTTGCCTTATAATTTCTGCTATGTTCCTACATTTCTGAGGGCAGAACAAGATTAGTATTGGGGTTTCAAGTACTTCAGATTTTGACGGCGCATTATACCTCCTTGTCACCAGCAGGCTTTGGGCCCAGTTTACGAGGATTTCTTTTGCAGCTAAAGAATGTGCGTGTTTTATTATTTATGCTTGTAGATTATAATTGTCAGAAGTTATGGGGTCACTATGCATTATACAAATCTGTAAGAGGTTTTCAGATTTATGCTTTTAATAGCGAATGTGATATCTTGTTGGTTCTGTGGTATGCAGTGATCGTCGTTTGGCTGATCATTTTGGAGGAAAGCTTCACTTGGGCTATATGCAAATTCGTGAGAAGTTAGGAGAACTGCAGGTTAGTTTTTGCAAATTCTTTTTCTCATATGATGTCAATAATTATGTTTTGATTATTTATTCTTATTGTTTTCAAATATTTCTCCAGCAGATGGTTTAAATGAGACAAGTACACATTGAGAGTGTAATGTGAAGAGTTGCACCCTGAATTGTTATGGATTTATTTATTTATGCCTGATGTATTTGTTTTAGTATCAGTTGCATTACATTCTTAAAATTTGAATTCGTACCCGCTCTGGTGCTGTATTATGTTCTGCATTCTTCATGGAGAGTTTCTGTAATGTTAATCTAGAGTGGTATTAGGCCAGAAGGTTCAGCCTTGTGAATGGACTATAATTAAAGTTTTGGTGGATGATTAAATTTAATCTAATCAGGTACCTGGATAATGCAATGTAACAAATGGGTAAAATGTCATATAAAGCTTGCTTATACTAAAATTATATGATAAATGATGGTATGTGGGGGGAAACAATTGGAGTAGTTTTGGCCTTGCATTAGAAAAGTTTACTTGGTGAAGGAGCTTACTGTGGTTGCTTTCATAGTTCATAGTAAATGGTACTTAGTGTGACATCTACATTAATGCTGTGATGATAGATTTTGGTGATTGTTATTTATTACCAAAGCTTATAATCTTGAAAGAGTGTGAGGGCGGTGGGTGATTGAATGGGATATATGTAAAACAGTGGCATTTATCTGGCATATGAGCTTTTGGAAAGACATTCATGCAGGTTGCAGCACAACTAAGATCTCACTGCCAAAGTTGTTGTTGTTTTATTTTTTATTTTTTAAGTAATTCTGCTCGGTATTAATGAGCTTTGTAACCTCAACAAGTTGCCAGAAAATCTAGTTTATTTCTTCCAACATTTCCTAAATTCAGGATAACCATGATAAGACCATCCTCTATCACTGTTGAAAACAAAGTGCAAATAATGGTGTTGGTAGCGTGTTAAATTCCATGATATAGTTTATTCACTTTACTGTCCGTATTATTGATTACAGTGCTGTCCATGCTGGCAGGCATGGATCAGCATGTACCGATCTAGTGCCTTACAACCACATGGTATTGGCACGATGCCAGTTGTGGGCAATGCTTCCACACAGCATGGTACATACCATGTTGGTGCTAGCTTGGCATGGAGCCTACACAGAATTGTGTAACCATTGCTTCTTATTCCATGTTGTTTATGTATATGTTATTAACACAGGTAACTCTACACTTGTCCATGATCTCTTTCTGAGAAGTAGAATGGGAGCTGTTCCAGTTTTCATATAATAACATATAATTGAAGCACATCTTGTCACTTCTATATTCTACTGGCCAATTCATTTCTATCAAGCATGATTTCAGATTATAGTGATATGTACCTCACCATGTTTGCCACTGTCTGTTGTGCTGCACCTATTTAATTCATGACCAGAGGCCTAATATTTTTAAAAAGAGTTGGTTGTCAATTAAATCCCTTCCTAGAAGGGGTTTTATTCATGGTCAGGTCTCCATCATTGTAGATTAGATGACCATGCCCTTTGCTTGCTTGAGTATGTCTTTGTGGGCTTCTTTCATTGCTCCACAGTTGGGTGTTTCAGGGATTGGTTGGCTGTGCATGGATTTGCAATGTGCCTGTTTTTTTATGAATAATCCTGACGTGCATCACATACACAATCTAGGCAGGTTAAATGTTTTTGACTTTGCAGAAGTGCACACACTATTACGGACCCTAATCTAGGGCAGGTGTTATGGTACCTTTAGACAAAATCCCTTTTTATGCACCTCAGCTATACCTGTACAGAACAGTATAAGTTTATCTTCTTCTCCGTTTTTTTTATCATTACTTCCAAATTGTTTATTAATTGATGGAATTTGAGTCAGTGATTTTTTTTTTTTTTTTATTTTGCGGGGGTTGTATCTAGCTTGGTTCATTTCTGATATTTCTTTGGAGTTTGGTTATCTAGGCTATTTTAGAATGCTATAGCAGGAGCTGTAGTTAATCCTTTGTGAGATCTGAAAAGACGTCAACTTCTGGGTCCATATTTGTGTTGTTGAAGACAAGGATGTCTTTGGTGGATTCCTTGTTTGGTTGTTATGATATGCAAACGTGTGATTGATCTCTGAATGCTTTTCTATTCCACAACTACTTTTTTCTGGGGTTCCTGAAAAGCTTGTGGTACTGTGCCTTCAGTTTTTAGGAGGCATGACATACTGCTCGTGATAGGAAGATGTTGGTTGGAAAGCAATGCTTTAGCAGCATTAATTGTTCATTTCTTGTCTACATGCACAGAAATTACTCCTCTAAAACTGTACATACTACAACATATATCTTATCTGCCTTCCAAGAAATTGTGGGCATGCCCAAGAAGTTCTTTTCCTTTTGATATTAATGCATCAAATTTAACATTTTGGAGATAATTATTCAACAACACACGAATCTCTTGTTCTTTGTGTGCATTCAATACTATGCACATCTTAATGTTGCTTATATGGAGAAGAAAAAAAGCTAGGGCTGCCAATTTTTTGTTACAAAATGTGTGCTTAAATGTTTCATACCTTCTGTTCTAAGAATCCTGTCATCTTTGGGGATAATGCTTTTTTATGTAATTCAAAGGTTATATATACGCGAACTACTTAATCATTTATTTTGTCAGGAAGAGAGAAATAAGAGGCGAAAGCTGGAGCGAACTGAATATGATAGAAGGTACTTATTTCACCAGGTCTTCTGTGAACTTGGGTAGTGCCACCAAGTGTCAAACTCTTTCTTCCTTCTCCTTCTTTTTTATTTCCTTAGAAAGCAATTCCAAAGACTTGAATAAAATTTATCACCCTATTCATTTTCAGGTCAAAACAAAGTCAGGACCATGATGGAGCAGCAAGCAGGGATCGGACAGAGATAGAGAGGACCGAGGTGATAGTCATGACAGGGAAGGGATTATGATCGTAGGAGCAGAGACTATGATCGCCATTATGATAGAGATCGAGGATATGATCGCGACCGAGAGAGAGAATCAGATCGATCCCGCAGTTATGACTCAAGGAGCCGGCGAAGGTCACGTTCTCGTTCAAAGGAACGCTCTAGAGATTATGATCGGCGCAGGTACCAGTGCAATTATAGTAATAATGACTTACTTTAATTTGTGTTCATTATTATTGACTGTGCTGGCAACCACAATGCCTATGTAGTTCTAATGGTGAAATGTCTTTTAGCTGATTGACTCCCATTGTACAAGTATCAAGATACTTGTTGAAACATCTCTCCCATCAAAGCTGTTTGCTTTCATCTGGCTACTTGAGTGGTTCAGCCTCCACTCATTTGAAGAGAACAGACAGCAGGCGATGAAGAATTGTAGGCTTAATACTATTTCTTGAACCTATACGTAATCACTGCAGTTCTTGATGTATCTACACCCTTTATGGAAAAAAATTAGCAGCATTTGCATTTGATATGTTTAAATCCGATGAATCTAGCTATCTTGAATGTTTTCAGAGTTAAGATCTTATTTTGAAAGCTTATCCTTCAGGTTTTGTTTGTTTTTGTAATTGGCTATTGTCTGGCTCAATTGTTTGGCTAGGTCATTCTTTATTTACTTGTCAAAAAGTATGCCTTGGCCTTTTAGCTAAGCTGAATCGCAGTTGTTATTTGATTTGCACTTAAATTAGGTTTGAATTGGTACCTTGCCCATTTCTTGAATATGTTTCTATGTTATCACTCAAGTCTATAGAGCTTGTTTAGACCGGACCAGACTGGCCAGTCAGACTACAAAACCGGTGAACCTGCCCTCTTCTGGTCTGTTTTTAATAATCACTGGAAATTTATAATTGTCTGTTTTGTTTTTCCCTGAAAACTGTGCAGGTAGAAATCCAGGTCAAGCGGGTGCATGGGAAATTGAAATAATAATCCAGGCTGGGCTAGGCTTGGTCTCTGGAGTTTTGACCCAATCCGATCTGGGCTCAGGCTGGCAAAAACTGCCCTGATACAGGATCCAAGCCTAGCCTGAACCCACTCTGTCCTGACCTGGCCTTTGCTCAGGTCTATGGACCGTTTGACCTGCTAGTCTAGTGATGCAGTGATGCAGACCCTTGTCCTGGTGGTGTCTAACTATGATCTTGTCTCTGTGGAAGCAACTTTGGTAATGGGATGATATGCAGAAATTCTTATTGCTGACCAATTTTGATATCTTTTAAGGATAATGCTGATGGTCACCTGTTCTCTGATCTGCTCAGTTTGCCAATCTTATGTGGTCGTCGGTGATTGCCTTGACTGAACCTCCAACCCTTGCCTCATCCCTGAGGCTGCTTCTCTGACTGCCACATAGGATTAGTGAACCGAGCATTGACTGGATGGGTGATATGTAGCAGTACTCTTTTAATATTCTGACTCCAATAGCAGTTTGTGTATCCATGATTTACTTTAGCTTGTTTGTGGACTTCTTAATCCAGGAGTACCCAAGATTTTATGATTCTCCACATTTAACTTTTGCAAATGTTGTCAGAACTACAATGGTACAAGACTCTTAGTAATAATTATTAGGAAAAAAAAAGATAACAGAACATTTTCAGCCTTGAGAGGAATTTTGTTATCCTTGTTGAGTTTTTATTTGCAAATATCTAGTATTACTATGTAGTTGATGGTCTTTGGAATCAACTTGCTATTGGTGGTGTCTTTAGATGTTTGATAGTTTTAAGGTGTAAAGTGTTGGCCTATAGTCTTGTTTAAACTTACCTATCTAAATGACTAATTTTTTTCATTATTTGCAGGCGTCATGATCGATATGATCGATACTAAACTTTAATTTCAGGGTGGAAGATGAGTGCTGAGGTCTGTATGCTTAAGCTTTGGCTGGTGTCATGGTGCGTGGTTTCATGCCTGTAGATTCCGTTCACCTGAATACAAAGTCACTTTATATAGATTTCCCTGGTGGATGATTGCAGCACTTGTGAAGGAATTGATAAACCTGTTTAATAGCATGAGTACCTTGTTAGGTAGTTTAACTGCTTTTGAAAGTACTCTTTTGCGAAACGTAAAAGATTGGTGCCACTTTGTTGGAAAAAATGCGTTGACCGGTAGCATTGTTTTGGTTGCTTTCTTGCTCTGCTTTTTCTTTTTTTTCCCCTGTAATCTCTATTGTCGGGAAATGTATTTGCATGTCAATGCTGGGCACGCGTTAATATGGTAGCAGAATTTGGATATCTTGTCTCCTTGAACAATGTAGAGATGAGGAATTTTAAAGAAAATTTATATTATATTACTAGAGACCAGGCATTCAATTGCAGAAGGCTGTACCATGTAGTTCTTTTATTTATTATTATTATTTTTGTTTAAAAATCCTACGTTAGTAGGGGAACATTTGACATAGATAAAGGGTATTTGAAGCATGACTGCACTTTGTAGTTTGAAGATTTACTGGACCATTTGGTTGTCCTTGGATATTAGGTAAATGGATGATCATAGAATGTGATTTTTTAAATGTTAATCAATTGTTCTGTCTTCCCTAGAACTGTGTTTTATAAGTTTTTGCAACTGATTTTCTTTTGTCAGGAAGAGGTTTTATGTAAACCAGCTATCTGTTTGCGCTAAAATTTAAATAAAACATCAAGCCTGCTTGTAATAAATTCTTTTTATTTTTTATGTTCTTTTTTCCTTTTGGTTGAGGTGGCTATTCTACCCGGCCCTGGAGTAAATGTGGCTACGAGCATGGTTAACAGAATTTTCTCAAGGTGCCTGGGGATAACGGATGACTCCAGTAAGGATGCCTATGTAAGCATTGACCTGGTTGGTAGCGCGGGTAACCTTCTTATGAACATGCTGGGCAACAATGGAGGTAAGAATCGAAGGTAAGCCTCTAGATATATGCCCAGATAAGGGCTGAGTGTCCTCTTGATTTGCCTGGCTATTGATTAAGGAGTGGAATCTCCTTCTAAGATCATATTGTCAACCCTTGGAATGGTTGTGGGACAATCGAGTCTCTCCTACTGCTACCGAAGATGAGCTAAAATGTCAAGTAAAGCACCCTATTCCGCTCTTATTTTAAGAAAATGGATGGGATTTCTATAAGAGATGGGGTGAAACACGGGAGGAGATGCAAACTTGCGAATATAGGATCTCAGATTTTTCTAGTTACGAAGGAACCGCAGGAATTATTAAGATTTTAATGATGGCATAGAGATCTTGCCTCACTACCAACAGATCATGGATTCGAGATAGGATCCCGTGGATGATTCAGCCCGTGATAGTTGGTGCTTGGTGGTGTCAGGTTGATGTATTCCTTTATTTTCGATCTACTGATCGGTATTTTAGTGGTGTCAGATTGACGTATTAATGGTGATCTACTGATCGGTATCCTAGTGGTGTCAGGTTGATGTATTAATGATGAGGAGAGGCTGCACGAATCTAAGTATGGCATGTGGGATGATGTAGATTTATCTTTCCGATCTTTTTTCTTTATCAAAAAAAAAAAAAAAAAAAAAGGGTGGCATAGATTTAATGGTGAGGAGAGGCTGCACGAATCTAAGTATGGCCTGTGGGATGGTGTAGATTTATCTTTCCAATCTTTTTTCTTAAAAAAAAAAAAAAAAAAAAAGAAAAAAAAAAGAAAGAAGAAGGGGTGGCATAGATGGTGATAGAGTAGTTGGGGCCATTTTCCAAAACTGCATCACCCTCGGGCACTCAACATGGTTAATAGGCTCATCCACTGCGACGCATGAATCGCAATGGAGGACAACACGTCTATGTGATGTTAAATGCCTCGGCATGGTTTGTGAATTCATTTCATTCCCAATAAAAAGCGAGCTGCTACGAGCCTTAGACTCTCGACTCTCGGAGTATTAGCATTTCCCACACACTAGCCTGTGTGATAGATCAGAAAAAAAAAAAATTAGATTGACTCATTCTATCACAGGTAAAAAGACTTTCCATCCAATTACATATAAATCATGGTTAATATTTTATTTGATATATCAAATATGGTTTGGGTGAAAAATTTTTGCCTATAATAAAAGGAGCCTATCTAATAATTCCATAAAATGCATCGTCGTAGACAGCAACAACTCTCCAGGCCAATCCACCTGCCCCTTTTTCTTCTTTTTTTTTTTGATAAAGAAGAAGGGATAGGAGGTTTAAATTCGGTGTAGCTATTCCGCAGACATCCATCATGTCAGATAATGTTTGATCTAAGACGTTTAGATTTTCATAGCATTTTCTCATTAAAAATGAGTACGTCAATATGATACAATTAAGATATCGATTGGTAGAACAGAAAAATAAAGAAAAAGAATCCTATCCCCTTTCTTTGGACTGCATTCTCCAGCACTTCCTATCATGAGGATGCCACAGGAACCGAGAGTATTTAGAAATATTCGTTACGCATTTTATGAATATGCCGTCACCAATCATCCTATTCGAGCCTGAAATCCAGCAAAAAAAAATCAGAATACTGTACATGGAAAGGGACATCCCCAAAGAGCCGTGGGCATATTGCAGACTTCCCTATACAATTTCGGGAACATTGTACTGTCTGACTTTTTTGACTGTATTCACTATTCTCTTGTTCAATAAATACATCATTCTATTAAAAAAAAAAAAAAAAAAAAGGAAAAAAAAGCCGTGGGCCTAGGGACTGGCTACAACCCCAACCGAAAGTGCCGGAAGCATGGATGGCGAAGGAGAGGCTATAAAATAATATTTTTATATAAAAATAACAGTATTATATATATTTTATATTTTTTAAAATAAAATATTGTAAAAAGAGTATTGATCTCGCTATGGCCAATCGGGGCTGAATGATTCCCATCCAGGGGCGTGTTGCGTTTAGATGTTTTGTGAT
This sequence comes from Areca catechu, assembly GCA_021397845.1. Lineage (NCBI taxonomy): Eukaryota > Viridiplantae > Streptophyta > Magnoliopsida > Arecales > Arecaceae > Areca > Areca catechu. The sequence goes on along the minus strand of CM038044.1, from coordinate 131,575,113 downwards.
GGTGAATGTTGCCCATCATACCATACAAGAAATTGAAAAAAAAAAAAAAAAAAAAAATCAAACAAAGACATCATGGATGTCTATTTGTGCTCCTATATGACTGACGTAGGAAATATATCATTCTAAATGATAAAGTTGAAGTTTCCCATTCCATCATGTGTACAAAAATATAATGTCGTTACTTATTTGGAGAACCATTAAAAAATTTGTGGTGCTAGGTTTTAATGCATCGTTTATGTATATAATGAAGAGGGGTTACACGGGATGTAACGAGGAACAACTTGATGTTTCAACATTTTCTAAACTGTATGGCCCCGAACCAAGAGGATAGATTAAAAGGATTCATATAGTTAGACCCCAACTAATTTGGGCGAGGATCTAAATCCAAACATGATAAATTGATCACATGCATTCAATTCTCTACATTTCTAGTTTGATTTTGATTTTTTTTTTTTGGTGTGTGTGTGTGTGACGAGATCTTGGTCACACCCAGTATGATATATCAGGTTTAAATATCTTAGACCAGTACAAATCAAGAAATTTTAAAAATATAGTGTTATTGTATGGGTTAGATTTCTTTAATGTCAAGTTATGCAAACAGTATGTTTACATGGCTGAACTTCTTAGTCATCTTTGATAGAATTTTTAAAAACTAAATTTTAAAATTAATTTTTTAATATAGCCTTTGGAATATCCCGATCTGAATCTCAATCCTTAAAACCTTCCTCATTTCATGAGACTGTCCGGATGATCTCAACCTTTAAAACCTTCCTCATTTCTAGAAGTGGTTGATAACTACGAGGCTGCCTAGATTCTACATTGATGATAGCAAAAAGAGGTACATCCTAAAAATAGGCTCTGTTAGGATTCGTTTGGTTATAGATAATCTGACATAAAAAAATAAATCCTATATCATATTATCTTATTTAGTATAAAAAGTAAAAGAGAGAGATGGCAAAAAAATAAATAAAAAAAAAATGATGAGTTTCATACTTATTTTTTTAGAGAGAGAAGGTAAAACAAATATTATGAAAGATTTGGTATTTGATAATTTTTCGAGCGGTAGTAATTCATACTTGATAAAATACTTTCAATAAAATACATTTATAATTATTAAATTATTTTGGTATCCTTTCAAATTCATCCAATAAAAACTTTTACATAACAATAAAATGTAAATGCCATTATATAAAGTATCATGTAATTATAATCATTATATAAAAATTAATTGAAAATGATAATACTATCTTAATATTAAAAAATTATTTATTAATAGATATATTTGTAATTAGATCATATTCTTATATAGGATTATCATTAACCAAATGTATTTTCAATACCATTTAATGAATTTTTTTTCACCACCGAATATGATAAAAATCATTTTTCTTCGTCATCATTTTTCTAGATAAATAATTTTCATGTCAGATAATTCCACAACCCTTGAGTTACTACTAACATTGTTAGACTACTGAATTGTAAGTCAATGATATTTGTTTTCCCCCCTTATTCTTCTTGTTTCTATTTGAAGGGTCCAAGCCAGCGACATCAGGCATTGGAGAAAAATTCATCATAATTGCCCTCTTCTTTCATTTCCCCCCACCCTTTTGGTTATTGGCACGAGAAAGGCCAATTGAATTCCATTTCTTGATTGTTCTCTTTACACTGCCTGCCACAAGTGTTGCTTTTGTAACATCTATAAACCACTGTTAGCATGTTAAGTGGGGTCTTCATTTCATGTAAGATGGATAACATCAAGGCAGGATAGAAAGATACATGGTTATATCCATCGTCCATTAAAAACGCTGTAGTCATCAGTCAACAGAGTCATATCCCATCTGAAATCATAGTAGACTTTCTCTCAGAAATCACTCATTTTGTTTCCCTTCTTCATTTATTCTCTCTTTCTGTTGGCCATGTTGAGATTCTTTTTACCATTATTATTATTATTTTTTCTTTCTGGTTTAACTGGGTTCACATGCCAAGAGATGGTCCTATTGATTACATAACAAGAGCACCAACCTGTCTTTCCTAATCTGCGAATTATGTGGTGGAGAAGAAATAATAGGGGAAAGTAGACAAGGAAGAGAAGAAGAGCAAACTGTTGCTGGGTTGCACAGGAATGGAGAGGGACATTCATCATTGGTGCAGTAAAGTCAGAGAAGCCACTTCTCATCAATTCAAAAAAGTGTAGTGTTATTTGGAACATCTCTTTCCACTATTGTACCCCAAGAGAATGCAACCTGGCCCAATTTTCCAGTCAAAAATTGCATGATATCCCCCCTTCCTCTTCCTGCTTAATCAATAAAAACATATTCTGGATTTGGAACTCTGTATTTCAAACTTTCCAATTAAGCAGATGAACCAAAGTAGAGGAGTCTAGTTGCTAACTTACACAGCATAGATATCACTATTATGGTGCTAATGCTAGATTAGGGAATGTGGTTGATACCGAGGAAAATTTGAGACCACGGAGGAATACAACATGAATTGTTATTGCAAGAATCCCAAGGAATCATGTGCTTTGAAGGCCACACAACCAAGAAGAGAAAATCAATACACCCCAACACCTTGCAAGCTCTTCCTTCTTCTGCAGAGTAGTTTAGCATCATCTTATTATATTATGCTAGTTGATGTTCAGAACATGCTCTCTTGTTACAAAAATGCTCGCATAAATTGCAAGGCATTTTCCCCCAAAAATGTAGGACATAATAGTTAGAGCAACAAACTGATGCCTGTAAGAAGAGTATGTCCGAGATACATCTGAAACACATGTGGTAGTTAGTCAGCATTGCTGATGCCTCCCCTTTTCTTGACTTCTATACCATGTTTTATTTCTTGCACGCATTTTCCAATGAGGATCTGCTTCCAAAAATGGTAATTGTACCATTCATGCTTCCTTTTGCATGACTATCCATGGTACCTTTATGCTGATTTCAAGACTTAGGTTCCCAAAGGAAGATGAACAATCATCAAGCAATCCTCATACAGCATTACCGATGCTACCAGGCCCTGATACTCTGCTGAAATTACTGCTGTCTCTGTTATCCGATGTGTACTGATACCGACCAAAACTTGTCTTTATATCCAAATCCAGAGCAGCAAATCTAGTTCTTGAATTCGGGGAGGTAACTTTTAAATTTTATATTCCTGATTGACACAACCTCCCAAACATGCCTTAAAAACTGAAGTTTATAAGTCTGACAAGTTATGGCAGCTCCAACTTCTTTACTCTTTCTATACAACTGCAAAAAGTCATCAATAAGAGAATTCTATCACCACCATCTTTTGGAAACCTAGCTCCACGTGCAAATAGGTAAATAAGAAGAGTTAAGCTACGCTTTAAATTTGATACCTCTTTGGAAAAGAAGGCAGCAGCTCCTCTATGGCTTGAAGAAGAACCTGAGCCTTCAAATCCACTTTCGGAGTATTCAACAGAACTTCAGCACCTGATCACAAGAATGCAACACATTAGAACTTGTTCATTCAATAAACTTTGGTATCATATTTATGGACAGAATTATAATAAAATATTTAATGAGGTATCATAAACATACCTTGTGAATCTACATGAGATAATCCACCTCTAAGATAAGATCTTGTCATCACATCTACATCTCTGTCTTCAAATTGCATAAACTTGTCCAGCATACAGCCAATTAGCCCATGAGCAAACACAGCTGTCCTGTCACAGATATCCTGGACTGCTTTTTCACCCATGCTTGCTGTCCTCTTAAAAGAATTTTGAATATTAGGTTTTATCAACTTTTCAGGATTGTGCTGGAGAGCAGTCATTTCATTATGCTCTAATTTAGGCTTTTTAAGGATACTGCTGGTTGAATTGCTGGCAGCCTCAGCAAGCTGAGAAGAGCCCGTGCCACTAGCAGTGGTAGGAGGAGAATTAGGTCTTGAATCCCCAATAGTCTCTGCTTCATCACTTGAACAAGAATCATGTGTTTGCTTGTGTTCATAGTCATCAGAATCAGAGAAATAGTCACTTGCTGACAATTGATAATCATCACTCTCACTGCTCTCATCAGTTCCTAGCCCCCCTGAATATGCAACTCCACATCCTTCATCAATACCATGGTCTGGAATCAGATCCAATATAATTTGCTTAAACTGACTACTCACAGACAACACAGCCTCTACCTCCTCTTCTCTTGTCTCTTTGGAAAAGATGCAGGTCGATGCTTCAATGTCCCATTGATAAAAGAAAGAGCACTTTGTACTTCCTTTGGAATATCTATTTCATCACATGCAAACAAATACTCCTTCAAATAATTTTTAAGAGTTATCCTGAATCTCCTTGTGGGAAGTTTGGCTTCTGGATCCACTAAAGGTTTCAAGGCTTTCAGACTAGTATATTTGAATTTACGGAGTGAGCATATAGCATTTAAAATTGCTGCTGCAAGCCTACCATGTCTGGTGGAAAGGGGTAAAATGTTGATGTTAGCATTTCAATACTTCCTGATTTCAGCTTGAGAGACAAAAGCATGACCGATAGTGCCTTAGCTAATCGTTCCGGCAGGTCATCCCCTTCCTTAACTTTTGAAAGAGAACCTTCACATCTTTTCCTCACTCGTTTTAAAAGCATATCCTTTCTAGAGCCATAAAAGACTGGTGGAAATCGAGGGACAACTGCTAGACCCTTGAGCCTTCTATTCATTGCAATGAGGTCCTGAATAGGCATTTCACCAAGTCTTTCCAAGACCTTGTAAATAGCCGAAAGAAGAGGTGGAGAGATAGGAGTGGCAAGCCTCAATTTTTTCTCCCGAAAATTGCATGGGTTTCTGAAAATTTCTGATAACTTTTTCGGTATAGTCAGGTTATTTTTAAAATTTGATTCCGTAAAATATCTTTGAAGATAATTCTTTATGACCTTTCTCATCCTTGGATGGTTTTTCTCGAAGCTAACATTGTTGTTGCTGACTATGTTAGCCACAGCACAGAGTGCAACATTGTTCAAGTTGTCAATCATCAAGGAAAAAGACTTTAAGTTGGATGGGTTTATAGAGTTACTCTCCATGTTATGCATGCCAAAGTGTTGCAGGTAGTCCTGAACCACATGGTGTGTCCCTTGATCATTATTATCTGATCCAAAACACCTCTCCACGTTAGCTCTAACAATCTCAGAGGAAACCTGGAAAAGGAAATGGCGTATAAGAGATAAAAAGGGAATAACAAATACATAATTGTTGATCATCTAAATGGTAAAATCAACTAACATTCTTATCAAGGTTCACTGTGCTAGAACTGGATCCCATGCAGGTTGGGAGGAGGGGGAGGAAGATTCGGCCCTGTTTTGACTTGACAGAGGACAGGGAAGAAGATCCTGCCCTCCGCAGCCCTCTGGCATTTCCGACCACTTTTCCTTCCTTCCTCCTCTCTCTCTCCATTCTCCTCTCTACAGAGGAAGGTGGAGCTTTGGAAGCCTTGACAACCCTCTGATGGACTTAGAGGCCCTCCAATGGCCTCTCTGGCCCTTCTCTCCTTCCTCTCTCTCTCTCTCTCTCTCTCTCTCTCTCTCTCTCTCTCTTTTCCTTCCTTTTCTTCTCCCTCCTCACCGGTATACCATTTTTTATGCCAGAACCGTGCTGGTCAACCGATGGTATGTTTTGGCATATACCCTAAACCAGCTAGTTCGGGCTGGTTTGGTGAATGCACTCAAGAGTCAAACTTAATGCAATTCATTTATTTGACATAACAAATCACAAAAAATTATGGTAGTTAAATTTTTTATTATAATGACAATGCTTATTGGTTTAAAATAAATCTAGATCAGTTTTATTAGGAATTCATTAACCTGTCTTCTTGCTGGGTTTCATAGTTTTAATCAAGTAGAAACAAATTCAAGTACAAACTGAAACTACAAAGATCATGATATCAGATTCATATTACAAAATAACTGCCTACATTATCAGCAATAAAACATATACTTGGCTTGAACAATAAGCTGACAAAACTGAGATAGACAGCTTTTTGTATATCATGATATGTCAAAGTTGTCCAAACAAAGCCCAAGCACACCCGCACACAAACTCTAGTAGAATTCAACAACACAAACAACAAAATCAGCTACCAGGTGCTAAAATTATATAACATAACAATACCCAAACAATTTGGGCTAAAATCTGGGAATTACTATAAATAGCATGAATATTTTAATATTTTAGAAGGTATTGCAGCTTGTTTGGTGGGAAATGAGAACCTAAGCTTCCTTCAAAATATCTTTAGAGCTTCTCAATGGAACAAACATCAGTTTGAATCGTAATACCAAGTTTAGGTTGGTGTAGGAAGTTGGAAAGTTTCTGCAATTTTTCTGATGACAGTCAATCCATTTGCTACCTCTTAAAAGGATCAGTATTTATTGAAAGTAGAGAATTAATAGGAAAATAATAAGGAAAAGGTAATGCAAGATCAACATACAGACAGTTTGTCAACAAGGATTTAAACAAGAATCCTTGCAAGCAAGCCATCCAAATCTTCAGTATCAACCAATCGCTTCTTTTTTTCTGAAGTTGCTGCATCAAAAGGCAAATTCCAGAGGTATTCATTCGGAATGAATCCTCCGTAAATCATGGAATAGATGTATAGACAAGCACAAACATGCCTTTTGCAAGCTTCAATGAAATATGAAATAAAGCATCAATTTGAAATTAAATTCGAGATCATGAATATTATTCAATGATGCATTTTGAATTATCTTTAGATGAAGGAAGCCTATTGTTAACCATCAATTAGAGAATCCTATAAAGATTAAGGATTTATAACACTTATTCACATGCTATATGATTGATTTTTCTTGAACAGTAGTTTTTTTTTTGGGGGTGGGGGGAGGCGGGGGTTGCTAGGTGCAGTTGTAAGGAGTACAGACATTTAACTTCAAGCACAATTATGGAAAGGATCGTCATGTAATAACTAGTGCTTGGCAAGTGTTAGTACGGCACCAAGGGGTATATAAAGTATTGGGTCCCACAAGGATGGTATCGTATGCTTGGCATTGACATTTGTTCAACAGTTCAACCGCTGCTTGCAACTATAGTTTTTAAGACCTCGTGCACACCCTTGCATGCTCAAAGCATGCTTTCATATTTTCATCATATAAAACAAACAGTCCACTTAGACAATTGTTTTTACCCAAAAAAAGAAAAAGCATCCATAAGGCAATTGATATAGCAGCTATAAGGGATTTAATCATGCAACATACATACAATTTATGCAAACTCTTACCATCACAATCTCAATGAATTCACCTATGACTGCAGTCTCTTGTAGCAGAAACATTTCTGACTTTTAGATTATTAGATGGTAAGGCATGGAATGGCATGACCATGCTATTGTTATTAGTTTACGTCAAGTTTTTAACCTTTAGAACAGGTATATGAGTTTACCTATGACTGCAGTCTCTTGTAGCAGAAACATTTCTGACCTTTAAATTATTATTTGATTAAGGCATAGAATGGCATGACCATGCTATTGTTATTAGTTCAAGTCAAATTTTGTAATCTTTAGAACAAGTCCATGAATTTCATCTAGGACTTGAGTCTCTTGTAACAGAAACATTTCTGACTTTAAAATTATTATTTGGTAAGGCATGGAATGGCATAACCACGCTATTGTTATTAGTTTAAGTCAAATTTTGTAACCTTTAGAACAAGTACATGAATTTCTCATGCACCAACCTTTTTTTTCTCCCCTATTAGAGCAAGACCCAGGATTTGAAAGCTGTACCTCCTCCCAGCCAAGCCCTTAGGAGAGAGGTGCCAACCAACTGAGCAAATAATTGTTGGCCTCATTCATCAATTCTTCAACCATCAAGATTTCAAACAAAGACACGTCATTGAACTCTTTCCAATGAATGATACCATTCGTACCAATCAGAGCTCAAATTTTTAGAGTTAAGCAATTTATGAAAAGTAAGTCAGCAACAAACCTCGTCACTCCTAATGTCTGACTCAAGCAAGTACCTGCACAGACACCAAAATATCTATCAAATCTTCTTAGATTAGACTCTCACTTCTTATAACAGATAGAACAAATCAAACAGATACCATCATCCAGAAAAAAAAGCAATAATGGAAAGTAGTCAAAACCATCTATTGGACTCTACTGTTCTGCCAAGAGAAGGGTAACCATTAGATATTCAGTTAGTTTTGAACTCTGATCCAATCCAAAATCTTGGGATTGCAGATGACCCTTCTGTATGAGTTTCTTAAGAGAGAAATATTTTTCTATTATCTCCCTTTTATAGAAGAAAGGATGTATGTTATATAAGGCCATCAAAAGACATAAGACATGTATAAGTTTTGGATAAATTTGTTTTAAATCTAAGACACTAACATAAAAATTATGGGCTAGAAAAGATACCCATGCTACCAAATCAACCAATCAGGATTGCATTGAGGAAATCTGGAAAACAAGTCCAATATGTTATGATTCATTGAGTTTACAGGATTTTGGGAAAGGAATTGAATTTTCTGGCTGGCTTCAACAATACGGTAATGATGCAAAAGAAAATAAACTAAAAAATCATCTACATCAATGATAAAATGGATTTGTTAGCACTCTATAATAACAAGCAATTATCTTTGTACTGCACAGAAAGGAATGAACCCTCTTAATTTCCTACAACCGTTGTTTTACTAAATAAAATTTTATGATTCATCTAACCCTTCCCAAACCCTACATGGCAGGGAACCTCTTGTGCCGAGTTGCCCTTTTAAAAATTTTGTAATATGTGTCTTCATCTTAAAAGGCTTGTGTTCTATCACAGTTTCAGTCAACTCTAAACAGAATGGTTTCATTTAAATCTATGATGGACGTTCAACATTCATCACATCCAGAATTTCAGCCTGTTTCAGTATGCTGCCATTGTTCCTCCTTTTTTGGACCCTCATACACAAATCCATGCCCCAGACTAGACATCGGAAAACAATAGCGTTGGCTGAAAATTCATACTGAGAAGAAGCATCTAGTCGAAAACTAATCAAGGCTAAAGCACAAACAAGACAGAAATACATGGATGAAAAGTAATAGCAAGATGAACGTAGGGATATGCATTGAAATATTGAACACTCGTCAGGTAGAATTGCTGAAAGCCCCGGTATCACAACCACTGTTGCAATACCAACTTTTTCCAGTCTCAATAAACAGTTCATATGTGGTTGATAATTTCCCTTTTTACATATTCCTCATAAAGCAAATCTTATATGCAATAGCTAAATCATAGACAAGCAAAGTAACCAAACATGTATAACAGAACTCTATGAGTATGAGTGGATGCTTAGTTGGAATGCTTCACTAACCTTGATTAACCACTCGCCATACTCATAAGGGAAATATGGTAAGAAGATGATAGATAAAAAACTACTGGAATATCAGTACAAAAATAGCCACATATGAACTGAGCACATATATTAACATAATCTTTCATCAATTATTTCATCATAAAAGAACCAATATATCAACATAATCTTTCAGGGGATATAAAATCCTATGGACCTAAACATTGTTGACAGCATTGCTTCAAACCATCCAATAGGACATCCCAAACCAAAGCAACGGGGAAAGAGGACAATTCGCCCTATTGGCATGGTAAACAAGAAAACCTGAATTAGAAAGGCTCTCCGATTAGCCCTTTCATTAAATAGGCTGAACCAACCCCTCACGATTAGCATGTCCACCGCCCCCGCCCAAAGATAAAAAAAGGGTCTTCGAACCCTACCCATCCATCACCGCTGCCCCATAGTGGATCGCCTTGGCACCTTCACCTCCTCCCCCCAACCCCCCCTCTCCCCCCTCCCTTCCACTCCCCCATACAGCCCTTCAAACCCGTGCCTCTCTCCTACCTCCACTTGCTACTCTCAACGGCCTCCCCCTTCTGGCCTTTCTCCTGCTCCCATCCTTCCGCAGCTATAGTTGCCAGTCCTAGGAGACTGACCAAGTGAGTCCCCTCTCTCCCTCCCTCTCCTTCTTCCTCATCCCCCTCTCCCTCTCCCTCCTCCATCTTCCTGTCAAGCTCTCTCCCTCGCCTTCCCATAGTTCCGGTATGTTGCAGTTCAGTATAGTATGGATTGGTATTATACCATGCTAGTCACCAGCCAACACTCCCCTCAGTACAGGTTTTACCATCCTTGGTCCTAAAAATTCCAAGCGGCTCCCCTCTATTCAACTTGCCAAAATATCACATGTCCATTTTGCTTTAAAAAATAATACTAATAATGGTGTGTTATTCAAGTCTCAATATTAGGAACTAGTACAAGATATTACGGAGTCCTATGTATTATGCCGTGCCTATTATTGTTTTACTGTAACATTTAACAAACAAAAAGGATTTACTATGTTTTTAAGTTCTAACAGAATAATATACTAAGACACAAACTATATGTAATTTATGAAATGCCTATGATTTGAGCCAAAGTCACACTTTTAAATCATAAAAGCAAGGTTTGCCATCTTGGTACCAGACCCCATATTGATACCATCTTATTACAATGTCGGTACATGGTTCAGTACAGTATAGTACTGTCATATAATACAGTACATCCGCATCATATTGGTATGGTTCGGAATGTCCTGTACCAAGCAACATGGAGCAGTATGGCAAACCTTGCATAAAAGCACAATTTACAAAAACTATCCATCAAAACATTAATTTAAATGAATCCCAAATAAAAACCATCCCAATTCGTTAAGACTTGGTTATAGAATTCTAGAATTCTTTCAAGTAGATTAAGAACTATTCATTCAAAATAATCCAATAGAATCCTAAGAGAACTAATATATGTGAAAGCAAATGCCTGATACTAATACCAACACCATGCAGAAGAGTCATAGGAAGGAAGAGGATAATATTTCTGTGCTTGATTCCTAACAAACGTTCCATTCTCTTAAATGATGGAAGAAATCTAATTTCTAGAAGAAATTGGCATCATAGATTTACGGATTTAAATTCCCATCCTTATTGCACCATATATAACTTATCAGCATGGTGAATGAGTACAGTTGAGTGTGCAAGCCTATGCTGACATATATTTCTAATATCGATGCTGTAGGATTAATACATAGTTTTATACAGGTGGTAGACATCTCACCTCCTAATTTTAACTTGCACATGACCATTCTGAACAGCCTTTTCTTATATACATAGTCTAGAACTCTTACCCTGCTGAATTTACTTTTATGAGGACTTGAAGACCCAAACTTCAAAAACATGATAATGATTTTTTAAAAGAAATCTTCATTTTGTTTCAACCTAAAGGTTAAATTCATGAAATCCTATAGTATATAAGCTCATAACAGTATCACCAATATATGGCCTTCCAATAGTATTGGTAGTATTTGTACAAAACTTGTTTCTAGTTTTGAAGGAGCAGGAAAGCAGCAGAGTGCCTTTAAATAGAAGCTCTTCCTCTCCTCAGATCTTGGGTTCTCCAATCTCCATCCAGACAACAACAAATCTAGACATTTAGATGTAGTTACCCTCGTATATGACAAAGAAGGAAACTGAAACCATATGCTAGTTATGTAGGTTTGATTTCAATGAACTTTAGGGGAAGCAGAAATATTTGGTATATTCGGGTTGAGTTGGGGGAAAACTGAGACCACATGTCAATGCCTAATTGCATTCTGGATCCTCGAAACCTGGTATAACCAGTCCAACATGTGCATTTCAGATGAAATTTCAATCATGAATTAAATAGAGGACAAAAAAGTACAATTTATAATATTGATTGCATACCATAAGATCCTTTTTCCTTTTATATTAGAGGTCCAAAATCATAGTGCCAATAAAAAGTGAAAAGCTCCAATGGGATAATCTCTGAATATCTTGTAAATTCATATTGCAGTGAAATATAAGTATTGTTAGACTAGACCCAACTGACACATCCCTGAAATTTTCTCCAAATGTAGTATATTTAAATATGATGAATAAAATCTAGGATTTATATATCACAAAAGCTACAGATAAAAATTAGGCAAATCCTTGCAATATCAAATCAATAACACAAAAATCCTTAACCAGGTAACAACCTATATACTCAGCAGAGGCCATCCATTAAGCATGACAAGAAATCTGAAGTTCCACTGCCAGCTCATCTTATGGACAACTAAGCATTGAACAGAAAGATATCTATGCATGACAAGCTGGTCCTCATTTCACCAAGGAAATGACATTAGCAAACCAGAAGAACTTTTATAAAGCTAGGCCTGCAGAGCATAAGGTTACTCATCTAACCAATTGTAAATGCATAGGCATTCTTTTGCAAAGGCAACAGCACCTGTGAGCCAAAGCAGTACCTAAAATTTGGAGCAACATTTGCATGACAAATCATTATGTAATGCAGGGGTATCAATGAATACATTGGTGTAACCTAACACTCAATAAGTTTGCAGTAACAAGGCCGCATAACAGTCATACATAAGTCCATTGAACAAGAATAAACAAGCTGCTTTTATGACCCAAATCTCTGCAAATTGTTTTGCTGTAGGATCTCAATCAGAGTTAACATGGCTGACTGGCTAAATTGATGGCACCATTAAAAATATTTTAGGATAATATGCTATTTATTAAATTGGAAGGGGAAAAAAGATCACTTACACATCCGTCAAAAACTTTGGTCTTTTGGACTTCTTTTGACTGATCTTGGATGTAGACATGATTGCAGGTCCCAGCAACCACCTGCACAGGGACCAATGTGCTATTTCTTATCAGCTAAATGAAATATTAAAATATTTTGAACTTTTACAAAACAAAAAACATCTTCTAGATAATTAATTAAACTGCAAGACAATCACATATAAATAAGGTTAGATATATGATCTCTGTGGTATCTTACTGTCAAGGGTGGTATTGCAACCAATTTAGCATATTCATTTCCTTTCTTTCATAATTAAAATCTTCAACACAGGTTTCACACTCATTTGAATTCCTAGATGCTTCTACCACTCTTCTATTGAAACTATATTTCACAAACACATTTCTGATTGCATTAACCTACTTTTTTTCATTTTCACCCTTCAAACATATTTTTCATATATAAATTCAAAAACAAACCCCAAATACCTAAGTTCATGCCAATATATAAAAAATTATATAACTTTGATTAGATGCTTTCGGGCAATTACATTTCATATTCCTTTCGTATCTCTGATACCTCATTCTGTCTCCATGGTATACCCTATGCATTAAGTGGCATCTGATTTGAGAAATAGATGCAATATGGCATAATTTAATATCCTAGAGCTCATTATAAAGGACTTTTTGGTTCATGGGAGAAATTTTCCTTGCTGGAATATTTCTCATGGAAAGTTGATGCCCTAGTATATAATGCCTGGGACAGTAGTTTTTGTATGTTTGATTGACCATGGAAAAGTGGCACATTCTAGAGTGATTTACGTTTGGCTAAGCATCTATTTTACTAGAAAAATTATGTAAAATACCTGTTATGCTCTTAATAAAACGAAAGACCTTACCCCATTCTTCCTAAAAGAATAGGTATCTATTTTCCTAAAAGCTTATAGGTATATTTGGAAAAAAATTACCCACCGAATTTCCAGCCGTGGGATTGGATTTTCTCATGTCCCACATGAATTTTTCTTTTCCATGAAATGTGGCAATCTTATTCCAATAGATATGCCACTTTCCCATCTCTCTCCTTCAAAAACTCCAATCAAACATAAGGCTCCATTTCCCCATTGACCACACTTCAACCCCTCTTCTTGCAAACCAAACGAGTCGAAAGAACTTGAGATAAAATTGGACAAATTGGCAGGAATGAGCTGGTTAGATGATAAAATTTTAGATTGGGTTAGGGGCAAACACTTCACAAACATTGTTTTCATTTCTCTTACGGTAAGAAATGCTTAACAGCCACATTTGTGTGTGTCTCTCTAGTGCTAATGTCTAACTGGTCACAACAAAAACAGATTGCCAGATGATGTCCATTTATCACAAACTCAAGATTGTAAAGTATTTATATACTGAACTTTTATAAAAATAAACCAATACATGTTGCAAAATCCATCATCACACAAAGAAATTATATTGGTTGACTAAAATAAACATGATGCAAACAAGTATCATTCTGCTATGGCACTATTATAGTCATGCTATAATACTATGAGGGGTATATCATTTTAAGATGTTAGCTTGTACCAAGCTTTGAAGCTTGGATGGGCAAAACAAACAATCAACGATTGTTGTTTCTTGTTTTCCAATTTTTCCTCCCATTCTTCTGCACAATATACCACCAAGTGCAAAGTTCTTAAAACCCAGGGCTTCACAGTTTAATTTAGAGATCATATTCTACTTTAACCATAAGCCAGTGAAGAACCAGCCATCACTTGAAACAGAAGTGTAAATAAATAGAGAATAATTTTTCTGGCAATTTGAGGAAAAGGGATGGAACTTTATGCAAGGGAATAAAGAGAGTGCCGTTCAACAAACCTCCTTTTCTTATCTAGGAGATCATCCTTGTTCCAGAGGAGCGACCATAACCTTTTAGCATCTTGAAACGATACCTCCATCATCTAATCTATTTCTTTTTTTTTAAAAAAAGAGAAAAATAAAAACACATATCAAGAAACTAACAGAGAAAAAAGTAGAATGGATGACAAGAAAATAAAACAAATTATAGATATCAACAAAGTATTATTAGATAAAATCCCTAGCCACCAGATTCAATCAAAACCCAAGGCTGAAATAGAGAAAACCAAGCAAGAGAGATCAATGAAAACTAGATAATTTGAGGTGTGATAAGGAAATCTAAAACAAATGGAAAGAATCTAAAAAATTGTAAAAAAATAAATAGTTGAGAGATTTGATTAGAAAAGTTACACAAGTCTCTCTTTCAAGTTCGTAGCTCAAAGGAGGGAGGTTTTCATACAGGGGAGAGAGTAAGATGGACGGCGAGATCCGACAGCTCTTCTTATTCACCTTTGATCGGCAATGGCGGGCGGCCAAAATCTTTTGGTCCCCGCTACCTGAATCCTTTAGAAAACTTATAATTAATTCCTTCTTAAGAACTTATTCTTTTTATTGAAAAAAACCTGACTTTTATAAATATCTGACCAATCCCCGAATGAGTTGATAGGGCCTAACTCAGTGACCGGGACCGAGTGAGACCGTTCTCATATCTGGATCACGGAATCCAACTCAACCCCTGGTTGGCTGATGAATACCTTGTCGTTCTACTGATGGAGCAGAACTCAATGCCTATCGGAGAAGAGGAATGTATGTACTCCCAAAGAGGTCTTCGTTCCTGTGGCTGCATCCTGATGCCCTCCTTCTTGCAATCATCTTCCCAATGGGAGGAATTAAATAGCGACGGCAATGGGTAGGGTTCTTGCAAAATTTACCCTACCATATCCGAATTCATTTAAAATCTTACTATCAACCCATCCAAAACCCGATTACGAAATTAACCAAAAACATACCCATTACATTTAAAATTGGTATACCCGTCGAGTACCCGAATTGGCCCGATTAACCCCATTCATATTTATATCATCATGAGAATGGAACTCCATATCCTCAAGGACTAACTCATACTATCGCGACTTGCCCAAAATGAGAAAAAACCCCAACCGGAACCTAGAAAACCCCTTCGATCTACCTCAGCTGCTCTCCTTCCCACAAAACCTGAAAAAGAGAATGAAATGAATAAAAAAAACCAAAAAATGATTAATCTATGTGGGAAAATATCTTTCGTTGATTTTTCCTATGTTTTCTCTCAATTTTTCCTGTCTTTTCAGTCCTCAGAGACTCAATTCAGTGGGAGGCTTGAAGCGGCTGGACAGGGACCTTAGATGGTGGCTATGGTTTTGTGTTAACATTATATCAATCAATTTATAAATTGAGTAAAACTGTCTCATATTAGTTAAGGTTGTGGTAATCCTATATAAGGATTTGCAATTCAATCCGACTAATCTCCGAAGTTCTAGCGAAGGTGCAATTAATTAGTTAAAATATTTATAAAAATATTAAGCACTTATTAATTTTTTTGTTTCTCTTGTTACAGGCAAATCACCCTTCACTGAGCTCCAGTGCTGCATGAGGGTCAACCGGCCTTCTCCGGTGAAACAAAGGGCCGCTCCTAAGCTCACCATTGACGGGGACCTGCAAGAACAGACCCTTGACTGGCGATGACGCTCTGACGCTTAAGTCATTGGGGGAATGAAATAGACTATAGCAACCGGAACTGAAAGCAAGGGAGAACATAAATGAGAATGAGAGTCATGTAAGGATATGTTACCTTTGCTAGGATCCTTTTAACCAATTTATAGGGTTACATGGAGTAATCAAATATTATTTGGAAGATGGCCTCCTCTGACATGCGCTACGAAATCCGTTAGGATGTTGAGATCTTATCCACTAGAATCTTTTTAATTGACATCTTTCTGTTGGAATAGCTGATTCTATTAGGATCTTGTTCCCCACTACCTTGTCCGCCATGATCCTGTCTGTCATGGTCACTGTTGAAATAGTTGTGGTCTCTACTAGAACTACAGTAGTTAGTCGGTCTTTGCCACTTACTCGAGTGCCAGGAATTCTAAGTAGCTGGACAACTTGCTTGTCATCAAGAGAACCTTGCCGAGAGAGAATCCTGACATTGTGTTTTAACACACCTGAGTAAGTTTATCCTGGGAGTTAGTCGGATCCGAGTATGTTCTCGGTGGGTGCACGTAAAGGGGTGCCAATCAGGCACGGCTACTTATTGTTAATCTCTCTACGTGCATGTATAAATGGTCGATGAAGTCCCAGCTTATTCGACCTTTCACTTGGAAGCTAGGTGGAATGTTAGCCGATAGACATCTTCTTACTCAGGTTGTAATCGATAGTATGTTTTTTCAGTGCGATTGATCCTTAGTCGATTGACCGATGGGCATCTCGAGGCCGATCGAGTAGTTATCACACTTTCTAGATTTTTTTATAAAAAAATTCTTATTTAATATTAATGCATGTATTTTCTCTATTTAATATTTTAATATTTGGTTTTTTAAATTAATTTTAAAAAAAATTCTTATTTACATATTAATGCATGTATTTTCTGTATTTATATTTTAATCTTTTGGTTTTTCTAGATTAATTTTTAAATATATATTTACATATTAATGTATGTATTTTCTATATTATATTTAATCTTTGAAATTTTGTAACTCGTTACTTATGAATCCTTTATGTTAAATTAATTAAACTGATTATATTTCTTGAACTCTGTTAATTTTATTTCTTCTACACATTGTTGACCCTTGGATGGGCTCTTCTTAGAAGTGAGTTCAAGCATGGTTCGGCAGTGGAGTGAAACTTGGAGGTCGATTCCATCTTTGAGTTTGCATTATTTAAGTAGGGAATGCTTTTTACTTCATAGATGTCAGTACTGTATGACCATTAATAATTATACCCAATCTCAGAATTGGATGGTTCTAGAAAATTTATTGCAATTTTTCAAATAAAAAATCATATATCACCTGATACAAGGCCACTAAATATGTTTATCTCTTGAAGAGAGGATAAGACTAGTTTACCAGAACAAAAATGGTCATATTACTAATGAAACATATATTAAGTGAAATGCTCATGGAGAGAGACATGTTAAAAGATAAATGAGGGGAAAAAGGATTAGCTAGTCCTGCAAACATGTTTCAACATGCTCCCTCATGCTATTTTGGATCTCTCTATATTATTCTAATTGAACATTTTAGAATCCGAAATGAAAAAAAGGGACAACCATAAGTAAGAGCTCCCTATCTTTCTCTAACGAGTTCATATATGGTGGTAGCAAAGGATCATTGGAAGGTGATTGTTGCTACTAAGTGACGGAATTAATTCCCCTATCCCTACTATCTGACTTTTACCATCAGTTGGCCAGTTGGACATACTTGGTAACATGGAGTTCCAATATCTATCTATACAATAGATTAAAGGAGAGTCCAGATCTGACTCTCCACAATGGATTTTTTTTCTTCGCGCGTAAGCCAACTCGTTCGCAAACCCACCGAGTCGTCGCCGCCCACCTCCACCTCGCCGTCTTGCCGCCCGCCCACCTCCCCGCTCTCCTCGCCACCATTTTCCCGTCGAAACTCCTCCGTTCTCCCTCCGCCCGCTCCACTCCGTCTCGCCGCCTTACCGCCTGCCCACCTCCCCGCTGTCCTCGGTGTTTTCCCTTCCCACAGATCTCCGAGGAAGGGAACCGGCGAGAAAATTTTTTTTTTTTTTTTTTTTTTTTTTAAAAAAAAAGCAATCTATGAGGGAAAGGCATTACCTTTCAATTTGTTCCGTCTTCCTTTGTTTTCCCGGGTTTTTCCTCTGTTTTTCCCGTCCTGAGGTCTCAATCGAGTTTTTTCCTTCCCCTCACAGATCTCCGATGAGGGGAACCATGAGTACTTTGAAGCTTGGCAACCAGTGGGTCGCTTGGAGCGGCTGGATGGGAAAGCTTAAACGAGGGCAGGAAGCTTATATAAGAGTTGAGTTAAAGGTAGTGGTTTGGATAAAAATAAAATAAAAAAAAATCCTGTAGGAATACCAATTTTTAAAAATAGTTATTTATCAAGAACAATTTTGACGGAACTACCAGAAAATTGATTGTGGTACAGTATTTGTAATTTGGAACTCGAGTCCTGATATCATAGGGGCTATCATCTAGTTGAGTTTTCTACTATTCAGGATGAGCTTACGGCTGCTTGGATTGGGGTTCAGTATGCATGTCACTATCTCATGACTCAGCATTTAATTTTCGAGAGGGACTCTGCTACTATGATATCGTGGATCAAGGAGCCTATGATTCGGGATATCGTGCTATGGTTGCGAGGGTGTTCCTCAATTATGGTCAGCACATCTACAGAGAGGCCAATTCAGTTGCGGACTGGATGGCCTCCTTCGTTGCTGCTCATTCGGGATGACTTTGTGGACCAGATTGTTGATTCGCCAGTGGGTTTCCGAGATTGTATTTTTTCTAACTTCTTTGGATTATTCATTTCAGGAATGTTGAGTGAAGCATCCACCTTACCCAAAAAAAATTTATTTATCTATATTATTTTAAATTTTATTTAATTAAAAATCTAAAATAATAATTTTTATTCGGTATAATTATTATAATAGCGCTACCATATAGAAATAAAATAATCTAAAATAAGTTATTCAAAGATCCACCATGAAATAGTTATTCTAGAACATCAAAGGTTAATCAGAATAACTTATTTTGGATAGTCCATCTTGATTTTCATAGTTGTTGGGAAAGAAAAAATTAGAATAAGGATTTATCCTGAATAAAATTAAGGCAACCCCGCCAAAGGATTTAAATATGTTATTAATCAGGTGGGAGATTGGCATGTTAGGAAGCTTAAATGAAGGCTAGGATTTTTTTTTTTTTTTGTTAGGATTTTATATATAAGAGTTTAAAGAGTGGAAATATATTAAAGGATAAATATATCATCAAATAATTTTAAAATAAAAAAAATTTTCATTCTTATTCTACTATGGTATATATTTTTACTTGAACTAAAAGAGGAAGATGCATAATATGAATTCATTTTAGTGTCTATATCTAGATCTTAGAGACTAGCTAGACTCTAGCATAAAATTATATAATAATATAATAATATTTTATATAATTAAAGTATAATATAATATAAATATAACATGAGGACATGTAAACATAACAAATAAATATATAATATATAATAACTATTATAATGTAATGTTATCAATAAAATTATTTACTATTTTATAGTATTGTATTATTTATTATATTATGATATTGATTATGTTATGTTATATTATTATATTATGTCCACATATTTTTATAAAAAATTATAAAATAAATATAATCAAGTTGGGTAGCGGATATCTAAACAGTAAATCTTAAATCTATTTCAAACTTGAATGATTTTAATTTTAAATTTTAAATATGTTTCTATTTAAAGTATTATTAAATAAGTTCTATTAAAGTTCAGAATAGGCTAGGTATTCAAAATAAGTCTATTCAACTTCCTTTCCCAAACTTATTGTAACATTAGATGTGAGATTAGTCCATTATGTTTGTAAACTTATATGTGATAATTTAATATGATTTTTATGAAATTTTTTTTTGATGAATTTTAAGAATTTATGTCCAAATATATAAAATATTTGAATGTAATATATATATATGAATGAAAAAATATTAAAAGATTAAAAAAACAAATTAATTATATTAATTGAATGATATCAATTCATGAAATAATATAATATATAATATTAATTAGATAACAACAAAAGAAATCATTTTGTTGTTTGTATCAGGTCCTGGAGGCTAGACTCCATTATAGCATACAATTATATAATAATATAATAATATTTTACATAATCAAAATATAATATAATAATATGATTATAGTAAAGAACATACAAACATAATAATAATATTACAATAATATAGCAATAACTATGATGTGTTTTATATTATTAATAAAATTATTTACCATTCTATAATATGATATTATTTATTATATTATGATATGGATTAGTTATATTATATTATATATTAAATTATATTATATATATGCACATGTAATTATGTATTCTTATAAAAAGTTATAAAATATATATAATTGGATTTGGGTAGCTAATATCCAAGTAGTAAATCTTAAATTCATCCCAATCTCGAATAAATTTATTTTTTAATTTTAAATCCATCTCAAACTCTTTAGGTTCTATCAAGAAAGATTCTAACTGGAGACCCTAAGACAAGTCCTAAAGGAGTCCAAAGAGGAGAAGAGCAAGAGCAAGACAGGAGGACCATAACCTGGAAGCAAAGAAGACCCCTAGGGAATGAGTTTGGAAGCTTGAGATCCTTGCTCTCTCTCTCTTCTTTGCTATTCTATAAAGAAGACGATCCTTGCAATAATGGCAAGGGACCTATATTTATATCCTAGTTCAATGGTCGAGATCGAAATCTTTAATTCGGTCAAAACCTCGACATGTGGTGCACTCTCAACTAACTAGCACTGGGCGATTTTAAAAGTGCCACCAGCTGATTAACTCTCGATGCCAAGATCCGCATTAATCATTTAAAAGTCATAGTTATCAGGTCATGTAGTGCATCCCTGATAGCCAAGAAGGATTGGATAAATTGTTGGCCATTTCAAGAGTTATTGTATAATCCTTTTGAGTGTTGCATCCATGATCCCTCTGTCCACCACCATTGAGGTGGCAAGATAGCTGGTGACGATCTCAAGAAGGCAATTAATGCCTAGATGGTGAGAAGATCTGTTTCATCCCCAAGACTAAGGAAGTGACTATTCCTTTTGTCTTGATACAATAAAGTTTGAATAAACTATTCGACAACATTCTGGACTCAGGAGTAGGGCAACTGTTATGGTGACTACTTATTCGACCTCGAGGATAACCAAACTATCGACTATAGAGCATTCAGATTATCAACTATATCACTAACTAAGAAGAAGATGACTAAGATGGCTACATCGTTGACTAGTTTTACAACTCAGACGGAGAAGCTATAAATGATTAGGCCTGACTAGCAAAACACTTCTTTATGCACGTTCATCGAATACCCATTTGGGCCTGATCATCTATCAGCATAGTCCAAGTCAGACACACACCATGAAAGGTTTCATCAAGTATGAACTCACACTTAACTAGTTACCAGCATAGCACTAGTCAGGCATACTAGGGTGTTGTTAAAGGCCTCTATCTGTAGGGATGGCAATGGACCGGGTTCGGGCCGGGTGCATAACTATCCAAATCCAAATTCGACTACTCAATAAACTACCCAAACTTGGCTCAAATACTATCAGGACTATATTTTTTTTACAAACCCATCTCAATCGGGTATCGGGTAATTCAGGTTTACCTGGCCCGAATCCAATTAAGCCATATTAAATATTTTTTTTTTTTGTCAACTTTAAAATCATCTATCATTTTATAATCATACATATATCAATAAATAAATTTAACTATATTTTTAGTTCAACAGCATTTAGTTTCATATTCAAAATAAAATTAAATTATCTTAAACAAATAAAATTTAACAAGACTTAATTCAATACTTCTGAAGTAAATAAAATATAATATATATTAATTATATATATTTAAATATTAAAATAACTTGGGTCGGGTGTATATTTATCCAGTCCCAACCCAAACTCAAAGTTAAGCATTTGGTTTTACCCAAACCCGACCCAAACCCAGTCAAAGCGTTGACTACCTGGCCCAATGAGGTCGGGTCGGGTTGGGTACTCATGGGTTTGGATTCTGTTGCCATGCTTATCTATCTATAACTGCAATCTATCCTACTACTTGGGTTAACTATGCTTGAGTAGATGACAGAGTTAGGTAAATCTCAATTATTCTAGTGGAGATCGTGGTAGACAAGATCTCAATGGATACCGCTATCCTAATAAAAAGATATTAACATACAAGGTCCCAATGCTCAAATGGAAGGTTGTTATCCATGTCAGTAAAGGCTACCTGCTTAACAAAATTCAATTATCCCCAGTAACTTTATAAATTAGTAAGAGGGGATCCCTGGCTAGGTATGCTAAGCCATGCTAACACCACTCTCACATGCTCATTCAGTTATCTTCCTCACTATCGCTCTCAGCTCCGGTTACTGTAGCCCATCTTATCTTTTCAGTGACTTAAGCATCAAAGGATCCCCGCTAGTTCTCATCAGTCAAGAGACTGTTCTTATAGATTTCTATCTATGGAGTCTCCAGGAGCAGCATCTTATTCTACCGAAGAAGGTCGAAAGACTCTTAGGTACCATCGGAGCCAATGAAGGATGATTTGCCGACAATAGAAAGAATCTAAGAACTTTGTAAAAATAAAATTGAAGGGATTTGATTAAAAAAGTTTATTTTTTTTAAAAAAAAACATGTGTGCTCATCTCTCTTTCAAGTTCATAGCTTGGAGGATGGAGGTTTTTATATGGAGGGAGAGAATGAGATGGATGGTGAGATCCAACAGTTCCCCTTATTCACATGTGATCGGTGTTGGTGAGTAACCCAGATCTTTGGTCATTGTTGCCCGCAAACAAACCCTTTTCAACTGCTTCATACAAGAAATCGATAGATGACTCCTAGGAAAAAAATTAACCTTCAATTGTGTTATGTTCATTAAAAATAATAAGTTCAAAAAACTTATAATTAGTTACTTCTTAAGAACTTCTTCTTTTTCATTTAAAATAAGTAATATAAATAAAAAAAGCATACTTAACTTTTGTAGATATCTTACACCAATTCTTAAATGAGTTGAAAGGGTGTGACCTGGATTGAGTGAGCCATTCAGAGATCTGGGTCATGGAGTCTAACTCAGCCTACCACTTCAACTCCCACTGGCATTGATCTCCATTCCTAATGAATTCAGTCTGGAGATTGCCAGGTTGGTCAAGGAACACCTCATCATTTTGCTAATGGAGCAGAACTCTATGCGGCCTAGATCTTTTGGTCATCGCTACTTGTTGATAAATATTTTAAAACTTCTTCATACAAAAAATCGGTAGACATTAGTCAACTTCCCTCCTTTGAGGAAAATTAATCCTTGATTTATTTTGTTCATTAGAAATAATAAGTTTAGAAAACCTATAATTAATTCTTTTTTAAGAACTTCTTCCTTTTTATTAAAAAAATAAAATACAGAAATATACCTAAAACTTGTAGATATTCGACACCAATCCTTTAATGAGTTGCTAGGGTCGAACTTGGTTCCTGGGACTTGTGAGACCAATCTAAGATTTGGGTCATGGAGTCAAGCTCAACCTATCACCTTGACACTGATTGAGATTACTCTCTATTCCTGATGGATTCAGTTTAGGGATCATGAGGTTGGTCAATGAATACCTTGTCATTATATTCATGGAGTAAAACTTGGTACTGGCCAAAGAAGAAGAGGATGAGAAATGTATTCTCGATGAGATCTTCATTCCAATAGCCTCATTTTGGTGCCCTTCTCCTTGCAATCATCCTCCTGATGGTCGTGGAGGAGGGAGGAGGGAATAATAAGGATGGCAACAGGTAGTTCTCTTGTAAGATTGCCCTATCCATTTTCAAATATGTTAAAATCTTACAAGCCAAACCAATCCCAAACCCAATTACAAAATTAACCAAAAAAACAAACCCATCTCATTAAAAATTGGTATACCCACTTGGTACTTGATTCAGCCCAATTAACCCACAATCATATTCATATCATCATGATAGTAGAATTTCATAAACTGAAAATTTTATAGACATTAGCCAAAGAGGAATTCTTTTGATAAAAAAAATCCCCGAACCCTACAAAATATCATGCTTATACCAACATTAAGCTTTCAAAACCTCAAGGACCAACTCACACTACCACAACTCGCACAAAATCCCATCTTCTTGAGAAAGACCTACAACCAAACCTAAGAAACCCCTCCGGTCTCCCTCAACTACTCTCCTTTCCCATAGATATCCAAAAAAGAGAATGAAACAAAAAGAAAAGAAGTATAAAAAAAAAAAGTTCTTACAAACCTAGGCTTCCCGGTTTAATTTAGAGATCATAATTTTTAGAATGTATACCATAACTTTGGCATAGCCATGAAGAACTTAGCAGTCACTTGAAATAGAAATAATTTAATAAATAAAGCATAGTTTTTTTGGCAATTAAAGAAAAAGGATGAAGATTTATATAAAGAAAAAAGAGGTGCCGTTTGACAAACCTTTTTTCTTAACTTGTAGATCATCCTTATTCTAGAGGAGTGACTATAACATTTTAGCATCTTGAAATGATACCTCCATCGCCTAATTTGTTTCTTTAGAAAAAATAAAAAATAAAAACTCATATCAAGAAACTAACAGTGCAAAAGATGAAACCGATGATAATAAAATAAAATAAATTATATACATCAACAAGGTGTTACTGGATAAATCCTTTACCACCAAATTGAATGAAATCCAAGACCAAAATAGAGAAACCAAGCAAGAGAGATCATATAAAAGACTATATAATTTGAGATATGATAAGGAAATCTAAAATGAGATGGAAAGAATTTAAGAAAATGTAAAAAAATAAATAGTAAAAGGATTTGTTTAGAAATATTTTTTTATAAAAAATAAGGGGCATGTGTGTGTCTTTCTTTTTAGTTCATACCTTAGAGGATGGAGATTTTTATGCAAAAGAATGTGAGATGAATGGCGACGAGATTCGATAGCTTTTCTTATTTATATTTAGTTTGGCGTCGATGAGTGACCACTATCTTCTGGTCACCACTATCTACAAATGAATGATCCCTTCAAATTGCTTCATATAGAAAATCGATAAACATCACTGGCTTCCCTCCCCAAGAAAAAAAATAATCCTTGATTTGTTTTGTTCGTTAGAATAATAAGTATGAAAACCTATAATTAATTCCTTCTTAGAATTTCTTCCTTTTTATTTAAATAACTAAAAAAATATCTAAACTTTTAGATATCCAGCACAAATTCTTTAACAACCTGATACAACCTAACACTACAAGAATTTTGATTTTTATTGATAAACTTTTATTGATAAAATTTAAATCTAACCATTAAATCCTATATTAGCCATGGAATATAAAATGTTCGCAACAAACCATTTTAGTCAAAGCTTTAATGACCAAATGAGATATCCTCATAAAAATAGATCTTTGTATTATTTTTCATTTTCCACACAATGTCATCACTAAATGGAGTTTTTTTAGTGAAAATAAATTGGGCACAAAACGATTTTTGTACCAAATTTATTAATTATTTTTCACAACAAATCGATTTTGGACACAAATTAACGGATTTAATTGACAGAACAAATCGTGTTGTCAACATATCATTATAATGAATATATTATGATTTGTCACAACAACTTATGTTTATGATGATATTTTAATATGATCATTGTAATTATTTATTTTTAACGATAAGTTTATAGAATGGTCATTAAAGCCTCTAACTTTAATGATAATATATAATTTGCCATAATTTTAGCTCCAAAGTAATTTTGATCAACTCACTATGACGATTATAATTCATTCTAAACTTATATTTATAGTGACAATATTTCCAAATGGTCACTATAGGTCCAATTTTGTTTAATAATATGCTGATAGAGTGGTTATCTAAAATTTATATTTTTAGTCATGATAAAGTATATTGTCATAATTTGTTACAACCAAAATTGATGTTGGTCAATGCATTAATGAATTGCAAGATAAATAGAATAATTATATACACAATGTGTTACTAGATAAATTCCTTGCAACTTGATTGAATAAAACCTAAGACCAAAATAGAGAATCCAGTGAGAGAGATCATAGAAAAGACTAGATAATTGAGATGTGATAAGGAATTTAAAACAAGATGGAAAGAATCTAAAAATTTGTAAAAAAAAATAGTGAAGCGATTTGATTAGAAAAAGTTTTTTTTAAAAAAATAGAAGGCATGTGTGCATCTCTCTTTCAAGTTCGTAGCTCAGAAGATGAAGATTTTTCTATAGGAGGAGAGAGTGAGATGGATGGCAAGATCCAACAGCCTCTCATTGTATTTAGTTAGCATCATTGGGTGGCCCAGATCTTTTGATCAACACTGCCAACAAATGAGCCCTTTTATTTCATACAAGAAATTGACAAACATCAACCAACTTCTCTCTAGGGAGGAAAATTAATCCTTGATTTGTTTCATTCATTAAAAATAATAAGTTGAAAATTTATAATTAGTTCCTTTTTGAGAACATCTTCCTTTTCATTTAAAAAAAAATTTAAAATAAAAAGATGTATCTAATTTTTGTAGATATCTGATACTAATCATTTAATGAGTTGATAGGGCCTAACTTGGTGATTGGGACTTAGTGAGACCATTTTGAGATTTAGGTCATGGAGTTTAACTCAACCTACCACCTTGGACTCCCATTGACATTGCTCTCCATCCCTGATGGATATAGTTTAGGGAGATCACTAAGTTGGTCGAAGGACACCTTGTCATTCTACTGATAAAGTATAACTCGGTACTGACCAAAGAAGAAGATGATGAGAAATGTATTCCTAACAAGGTCTTCATTTCCGGTGGCCTTATCTTGGTGCCCTCCTTACGATCTTTTTCCTGATGGCTGCAAGGTTAGGGTAGGGAATATAAGGATGGAAATAGATAAGGTATCTTGTGAAATTTGCCCTATCCATGTCTGAACTATTAAAATTTTACTATCCAAATCCATTCCAAACCTGATTACAAAATTAAGCAAAGATTACAAATCCACCTTATTTAAAATTGTATACCTACCACTGGGTACTCGAACCCGATCCAATTAACCCTCATTCATATTCATATCATCATGAGAATAGAACTCCATATATTAAAAATTTTGTAGAAATTAACCAAAGAGGAATCCCTTCAATCAAAATCCCCAACCCTGCAAAATGTCATGCTTATACCAAAATTAAGCTCTTAAAACCACAAGGGACCAACTCACACTATTGCAACTAGCACAAATCCTATCTACTTGAGAAAAAATCTCAACAAGAACTAAGAATCCCTCCGATCTCCTTCAACTACTCTCCTCCCCGTAGATACCCAAAAAAAGAGAACGAAATAAAGAAAGGAAGCAAAAAATTTAAAAAATCTAAGAATCTAGGGCTTCCTAGTTTAATTTAGAGCTTATATTCTTTGGAAATTATAACTATAACTTAGATTACTATGAAATTTAGCGATCAGTTGAAACAAAATGATTAAATAAATAAGCATATTTTTTTTTTGGAAATTAGAGGAAAAGGATGGAACTTATGCAATGAAAAAGGAGTGTTATTTAACAAACCCATTTTCTTATCTTGCGATCATCCTTATGTTAGAAAAGTGATTATAACCTTTTAGCATCTTGAAATGATACCTCCATTGCCTAATATGTTTCTTTTTCATAAAAAAGAACATAGAAATACATATATATAAGAAATTAATAGTGAAAAAGTGAAATTGATGACAAAAAAATAAAACAAATTAAATATATCAATAAGGTACTACAAGGTAAAATTCTTGCCACCAAATTGAATGAAACCCAAGATCGAAATTGAGAAACCAAACAAGGGAGATTATAGAAAAGACTAGATAATTTGAGGTGTGATAAGGAAATCTAAAATGAGATAGAAAGAATCTAAGAAAATTATTTTAAAATAGTGAATGGATTTGATTACCAAGTTTTTTTTTTAAAAAAAAGACGTGTGTATCTCTTTTAAGTATGTAACTTAAAGAATGGAGGTTTTCATATAGAGGAAGAAGTTAGATGGATAGTGAGATCCGATAGCTTCTCTTATTTATATTTGGTTAGCATCGATGGGTACCCACATCTTTTGGTCACCATTGCTTGTGAACGAATCCTTTGAAACTACTTCATCACAAGAATCGACAAATGTCAGCCAACTTCCCTCCATAGAGAAAAAAATAACCCTCGATTTATTTCATTCATTAAAAATAATAAGTCTAAAAAACTTATAATTAGTTTCTTTTCAAGACTTCTTCCTTTTCATTTTTTTAAAAATATAAAAAAATATAAACATATATCTAACTTTTGTGGATATCTCACATCAATCCTTTAATGAGTTGACAGGACTTAACTCGTTGGCTGAGACTTAGTGAGACCATTCTAGGATTTAGGTCATGGAGTTTACTTAACCTACCACCTCGACTTCCGCCAACACTTCTCTCCATCCTTGACTGATTCAGTCCAGGGATGGCCAAGTTGAACGATGAACACCTCATCATTTTGATGATAAAGTAGAACTTGGTGCTGGCTGAAAAAGGAGAACAAGGAGTATATTCCGGATGTCTTCATTCTTCTGGCCTCATCCTAGTGCCCTCCTCCTTGTGGTCCTCTTCCGGATGGCCACGGGAGAGGCATGGAATAATATATGGCAATGGGTAGGGTACCTGCAAAATCTGCCCTATCTATATTTGAATCCATTAAACCATACTATTCGAACCCTCCCAAACTCGATTACGAAATAAACCAAAAATTACAAAATCATCCCAGTTAAAATTGGTATACCCGGTGAGTACCCAAACTGACCCGATTGACCCCTCATTCATATTCATATCATCATGAGCACAAAACTCCATAATTGAAAATTTTTTAGACATTAGCAAAGAGGAATCCTTTTGATCAAAATTCCCAAACCCTATAAAATATCTTGCTTATACCAAATTAAGCTCTCAAAACTTTAAGGAGACCAACTCACACCACCGCAACTCATAAAATCCCATCTACTTGAAAAAAAACCCCAACCGGACCTAGGAAACCCCTCCAATCTCCCTCTCCTTCTCCATGAAAACTTGAAAAAAGAGAATGAAATGAAAAGAAAAAGAACAAAAAGAACAAAAAGTTCTTAAAACCTAGGGCTTCTCAATTAATTTAGAGTTCATATTCTATGAAAAGTATAACTTCAGTGTAGCTATGAAGAACTCAGTCGTCACTTGAAATAGAAAAATTAAATAAATAGAGCATATCTTTTTCTAAAAATTAGAGAAAAAGGGATAGAACTTTATGCAATAAAAAAAGAGAGTTCTATTGACAAATCTCCTTTCTTATCCAGCAAGCCATTTTTACTCCAGAGAAGTGATTATAACCTTTTAGCATCTTGAAATGATACCTCCATCACCTAATTTGTTTCTTTGAAAAAAATAGAAAAAAAAAATGCATATCAAGAAACTAATGGAGAAAAAAATAAACATATAGCAAAAAAATAAAATAAATTATATACATCAATAAGGTATTACAAGATAAAATCCCTCACCACCAGATTACATGACATCCAAGACCAAATTGAGAAAACTAGCAAGAGAGATCACAAAAAGACTTGAAAAATGAGGTGTGATAGGAAAATCTAAAACAAAACAGAAGAATCTAAGAAAATTAAAAAAATAGGGAGAGAATTTAATTAGAAAAGATTTTTTTAAAAATAAAAGGCGTGTTTTTGCCTCTCTTTCAAGTTCATAACTTCCAGGATGGAGGTTTTCATAGGGGAAGAGAGTGAGATAGATAGTGAGATTTGATAGCTTCTCTTATTCGAATTTGGTCAGCATCAACAGGTAGCTCAAGTCTTTTCATCACCACTACTTGTGAATGATTCCTTTGGAAATGCTTTGTATAGAAATCGATAGATATTGATCGACTTCTCTCCTAAAAAAAAAAATAACCTTGATTTTTTCATTTATTAGAAATAATAAGTTTGGAAAACTTATAATTAGTTCCTTTTTGAGAACTTCCCTTTTTATTTAAAATAATAAAAAAAAAATATAAAAGACATACCTAACTTTTGAAGATATCCGATGCCAATCTTTTAATAAGTTGATAGAGTCTAACATGGTGACTAGGAGTTAGTGAGACCATTCTAAGATCTAGATCACAAAGTCTAACTCAACTTACCACCTTGACTCCTATGAATATTGCTCTTGATTTCCAATGGATTTAGTCTAGGGATCACCGAGTTATTGATGAACATCTTATTATTTTACTAATATAGTAGAACTCGGTGCTAGCTAAAGAAGAAAAAGACTACCGCTAAGGTGGTAGCCCAGTTGGTAGAGGCCTTACCTCACATCCAATCAGTCATGGGTTTCAAGACATGATCTACGCGCGGTGACTCAATTAAATCCAGGGACTGTTCCTTGGCACCCATGAAAGGTTGGGTTGGGTGAGAGATCAGGATTTTCCTTCTTTGTATCCCCCCGTTCTACTAATTGGCATCTTAGTGGTGTCAGGTTGACGTATTTACCTTTGAATGGACAAAGGCTATGAAAATCTAAGCATCTTGCATCGAACATTATCTAGTAGGACAGGGGCGGGTAGTTACACCGGGTTTAAACCTCCTATCCCTTTTTCTTACCAAAAAAAGAAGAAAAAGATGAAGAATGCATTCCTAATGAAGTCTTCATTCTGGTGGCCTTATCATGATGCCCTCCTCCTTGCTATCCTCTTCTTGATAGTCCCGAGGAAGGGGGAAGGGAATAATAGAATGGCAATGGATAGGGTACCCTACAAAATTTACTCTGCCCATGTATAAATCTATTAAAATTTTACTACCCGGACCTATCCTAAGCTTGACTATGAAATTAACCAAAATCATAATTCTATTGATTTAAAATTGGTATACCTACCAGGTACCCAAACTGGCTTGATTAACCCTCATTCATATTCATATCATTATTAGAATAGAACTCTATAAACTGATAATTTCGTAGATATTAACCAAAGAAAAATCCTTTCGATCAAAAATCTCCAACCCAACAAATAGCATACTTATGCTAAAATTAAGCTCTCAAAACCTCAAGGGACCAACTCACTCACACCGCCATGACTCATACAAAATCCCATCTACTTAAGAAAAATCCTAACTAGAATCAAAGAAACCCCTCCAATCTCCCTCAGCTACTCTCCCTTCCCACATTCTCTAAAAAAGAGAATGAAATGAAAAGAAAAAGAAACAAAATTAATCTACATGGGAGTTCCATCTTTCCTATATTTTCATTGATTTTTTCAATGTTTTCTCCTTTATTTTTCTCCTATTTTTTCCATCCTCAAGATTCTCAGTCAAATGGGAGGGTTGGAGTGGTGACTGAAGAGGGAAGCTTAGACGATGGCTAAGGTTTTTTGTTGACATTTATATATAAGAGTTTAATGGTATAACTGTATTATCAACAAATTTATAACACAACTGAACTGTGCCTTATTGGTTAAGTAGTAGATAGATATCCAAAAATTTTGAGTTTAAATTCTCTCATCCACCTCTATCCTCCAAAATTTTGGTAAAGGTGCAATTTTATTAGTTAAAAGATTTACAAAATTATTGAGCCATTTTTATTTTTTTAGATTAATTTTTTAAAAATTTTCTTCTTTGTATTAATATCTATATTGTTTTGCATTTACATTTTAATCTTTGAGATTTTGTAACTTGTTACTTATGAATCTTTATGTTAAATTAATTATATTGGTTACATTTCTTGGACACTATTATTTCATTTCTTCTATACATTGTTGACAAAGGGACGAACTCTCCTTAGGAAGTGAGTTCAAGTATATGAGTGTATGACTGGGCTCTATAATGGAGTGAAGTTTGAAGGTCGATCCAATCTCTCCGTTTGCATTATTTAAAGAATACTTTTTATATCATAGATGTCAGTGTACTATATGAATATTAATTAATTATGTCCAATCTCATATGGTTCTAGAAAATGTCATCCTCATGTGCCATCCGTGTTTTAATAACAAGTCACTATCTCACTTTGATGCAAGGTCATTAAATATGTTTATCTGTTGGAGAGGGGGCAAGGCTAGTTCACCAAAATAAACATAAAGCATATATTAAGTGAAGTACTCATGGAGGAGAGAAATGTTTAAACATAAAAGATAAATTATATTTTTAGTCTCTAAACTATATTGGATTTTTTAAAATGGTCCCTAAACTATAAAAAGCTAAGATTTAGTCTCTAAACTATTTGAACTATTTTAATGTGGCCCTCAAATCCATTTCCGGTGATTTCTCTCACCGAAAGTTCTATATAGCACTCTCCAATACTTACATAGCTCCTATCCTTGCTTAGATGGCTACCAATGCTGACATGAACTAGAATAAATGTAAAACTAATGATGATGTACCCAAATCAATCCATATGATAAGCCAAACTCTGGCAAATAATTCCTTTCTTCTTCACAACACTCTCTCTTGATTGGAAGTCTATTTGCCACTATTTTCATCCCTGATTAAAACCTTATTTTTTCAATATTTATTCTTGTTTAAAATCCTATTTTTCTATCCTTTTCCGTGACTGAAATCTTATTTTCCAATCCTATTTCTTGATTAAAACATTTTTTTTCCAATTATTTTCCCGAAACCCTAGTTCTTTGATCTTCTTCCCAAATTGAAACTCTATTTTCCTTGTAGTATAATTTGATTTGTAGTCCTTCCTTGCTATGGTAGCTATCCTTCTATTTCATTCTCTATGGATAGAAGTTTAATAGTTAGGTCTAACAGCTTCTACTGATCTAGGATTTCAATAATGATAGAAAAATATTACTTTTATGGGCTTTGTGCGCAGTTAAATACTTTGTGAATAAGAAGAAATCTAGATCAAAAAGATTTTTGGTTGCCCACAATTTGGGGTATGGTTCTCTTTGGCCCTAACTCCATTTGATGTTTTTCCTCTTTTGATTTCAAAAGAATGATTTTATATAGAGGAGGACTCCATGTTGTAACTACTTTGAATGGTATGATAATAAAATCTATCCCCATGGAAAGGTATCATAAATCAGCTCAAGAAAAAAATAGATTAGATGGTGAACCAAATCGGATATTGCCATGCTAAAGAGAGGATGCATCAGGAAATTATTTTGTTTTCTTTGTTGGTTATTGGTCTGTTGTTGTTAAAGAATCAGTAGTAGCATCTGGCCTTGGGGATGCATTGTTTTGTAATATATTTTGACATTTTGCTTTGGTTAATGATAGATATTGATGAGTGTTAAATGGAATGTTTATAAATAAAATGATATCAAATTAAGTTTCTCATTTGTTAACTTCTTGCTTTTTCAAAGAATATTGTAATGTAAACAAACTTTAAATGTATCCAAAAAACAAGTTGTAAAAGTCTAAAAAACAAGCTCTAAAAGTATCAAAAAATAAGCTATAGAAGAATCAAAAAACAAGGGAGGATTGGGCAAAATCATTGTAAAAACTTTGATGATCATATGAAAATAATTCAAATAATACAAGAACTAATGACATATATAATGGATAGGTCATCCAATAGAGTAACAATGGTAATTTTCATCAAAATATAACATGTATGTGAATAGAATTATGCAGTTAAAAGCTATCAATCACATGATACATTGAATAAATTATGAAATAATTGAAATAAGTAAAATATTATAATAGACAATAATTATTACAATAATGTAATACATTTCAAATTCTATGGGCCATCATTTATACTTATTAAATGATGTACATTTATTAAATATGAAAATAATAATGTTTACACCCAAATAAATGATTTATCATCTATTTTTATTACATACTATTACAACATCATGAAATTAAAAGCAACAATTGATGAACTGGACCTAGCCCTCCCAATACCAATCCCATTACCCCTCCTAGCCCTCCTTGGTGTTATAAATCTATCCCTCTCATCTGTAGAAACTCTAGCCCTTCCTGCACCAATAGATCCAACCCTTCCACCCCTAACTCTAGCCTTTCCAGCAATAGAAGAAGCTCTCCCAATAATAGAAAAAGCTCTTCCAATAGCAAAAGATTCCTCCCAATAGCAAATGCACTTTTTCCAGAAGTAAATCCACCCCTCCTGAAAGCAAATCCATCCCCATCCCTCCCAGTAGCAGATCCAGGCCTCCTAGCAATAGATCATACTTTTTAACTGTAGATCCACCTATCCCACCATTAGATCCAGTTCTTGTTGTAGCAACCCTTTCAGTAATGCCTCTACCTATAGTCTCCCTACTTGCAGCATCCCTCCCGACATGAGCCCTCCCAATTGCGGTCCTTTTGACACCATGAAGATTGCTCTCAATAATAGCCCTAGTCATGTGTGGAGCCTTTGTTCCAACAGATGTAGAGCCCTATAAGGTAGCATAATTAACTGGTTAATACATAGTTTGCATTGCTGATATAAAATATAATTATTGATATACCTATGTGCCATCACACTCTGATGCAAGACTAAATTCCATGAAGCTCCCATTGCTACCCCCTTGCCCTTGGCTTCCTAGGCTTCCATATGCTAATCTAAAGGTACCATTGGTACGTTGCCTCTATTTTGGGTTACCTCCTACTAATTATTTGTTGCACATCCTTGAATTATATCCCACTAAATGACATCTTCGGCACCTTATCATTGCAATTGTCTTTTTGTTCTACTTGAGTTTTGTGCTTCATGTGCATCTCTTCTCCTTTGCCTTTGTGGCCTACCAGGTAGCCTCCTTACTATTAGAGGTAATGGAGGGATTAATGTTAATCTTAGGCCACATATTCCATCTATTAAATGGTTGGAAGAAGTGAGAGCATGTTCTCATATAGGTTTTCCTATGGAAGTAAATATGCACAAACTCCTCAAACCCCTTTTTCAAAAAAAAGTGCACTGTGTGGCATGTGCACAAGGTATAACAGTCAATTGCTACTTATAACAGCTACATTCATGCTTATCTAAGTCCATAACATACTAATTAGGACCATGTTCAATCTCATAATTGCTGTTTCTAGTCCATGTAGCTAGGTAGTACATTGAAACTTCATTCTTCTCTAGCTTCTTCATGATGTTAGGACAAACTAGATAATCATTTTTCAGTATCAATTCTCTCTTTTGATCATACTTGACATCACGACCTTGCATATCATCTCTAGCATTTACACTATAGGCTTATCCCTTGTCTACAATATGTAAACATTAAAAGTCTTAGACAACTTGTTTAGGAGCATATCACATTTTGGCCATATCCTAAATGCATGTTTGGGATAAAATTATATAGGAACAACTATTAACCACTAATATGCAATTGTATCAATTTGTTCTATTACATAAAGGTATACCTCAAATTCTGCACTTGTATAGTCTTTGCTACATTCTACAAGGCATCCTTGAGTATCAACCCCTTGAATTTTGCTTTGAAGTTGGCAAATAATTATCATACACAAATCTATAGTCAACCTCTAGGAGTAAATCATTAAATGTAGTCAGTAAGCCCAACTATTACCATGAAATTTGATTAACATACCATATTTAAATTAAGCTTTATCTAATACAAATTTGATAAATTATAAAGGTACATTTTGCTAGTCAGATATGAATGTTCAACTTCTCTCATTATACGAGCCAATGTCAAGCTCAAGAAGCTCCAAGAACTAACTCCAACTATCTTTGGATTTAGCTTCAATAATTGCCTAAGCAATTAGATAAATACCATTATTTCTATTAATCCTCATTGTAGTAATTAACTGCCCTAAACATGGTCCTTTGAGGTCAAGCAACTACGACAATTATAGGCCTGTAGCTATCTAAAAACCCTTACTTATAAATAGCAAAATAGATATAAAATCTTTTAAATATTGGCTCACTATAGAGCTGTTGTATATTAACAAGCATCTTCACTATACTATCTTCATTTGTCCTTCTAATCTCCTTGGCATAATCTCAAAGATTGCTGTATTGCTCCGTAATAGAACACTCCATCATCTCCATAGGCTTCCTCTTTGCTCAATATGCTCGAGATCTTGATTTTTGTATATTCAAATCCAGCATAACCTGCATAACTAACTCACTAAGATTCCAAGAAGGTTGACTCTTAAATCTTTTCCAAGTACTTGTTGGCTAGATGACATGGGACAAGTATACGGATGAAGATGCAATTAACTTCTTTTTTTTCAAAGAAAATAGATAAAATTATCAACAATCAAAATGATAAATGAAAGTAAATCTAACTAAGATCTAAACTTTCAAGGAAGAAGAGCAATGATTAAAGTAGATCTTCCTAGCATGTAGATGTCCCTATGATCTTGAGAAGCTAGGATCAAAGGCAATTAAGAAATTCCTTCTTGACTAGGCTTCGCAATTCAAGTTCAGATCTAAGAAAATTCAAGAAAAAAACTTACTAACAATAACGATCTTCTCAACAGATTTGTGAAGGTTCCGTCATATAATTGCTCGATTGGACCTTAAAGAAGTTAGGTTGCTGAATGTGATTGCGACTCCAATCCATGGAAAAATTTCACGAATCCAGAATATGACACCATTAGGCATCACTTCGGAATGATGTCTCGGGTTGTGGATGGCATGTGAAGGGTTGGTGGCATGTGGAAGTATTTAGAGTTTAGGATTTGGTGCAGGGATGAGAACAGACACAGAAAGAAGAGAAGCTCAAAGAGAGAAGGGAAGAGAATATCTAGATTGGAAAAGAAAATAATATCTTTTTTGCTTAAAATTCATTCAAAAAAACTCTAATACAGTATTTATAAGTAAAATAACAAGAATTTAATACAATCTAAATTCTAACAATTAAAATAATTCAAATACTAACAAGCGAATCCTACTTAAACTGTGGGTGGTACCATCTTTTGATAAATTTAAATCATGTCTCGTACTAATCAATGGCTACCATGTGGACTTCTTTGGTTGATCTTTTAAGATTCTAGATGTATCTCAGCAAAGGGATTAGATCTCCTGGATTTAGCGCCAATCCTTGATAAGGGTTATTTGATAGTGGTGCCAACATAGTATCTCTTTCACTTGGACTTCTTCATAGTGCAGGCTCAGTGATTGGGACTCTTCTTTGGATAGCATCAATGGTCCATCAAGGCTCCAACTTGAATGGTAATACAACATAGAGGTGGTATTTAAATGGCACATGTGGCAGTCCAAATAACAGCCGCTAAAAACTAATATACTAAAAAAATAATAACTTGCTAAAAATTGAAAACTCTTACTAATGAAGTTACAAGACAGTTAGATCTGGCTTAGTCAAGCCAGATGATGGCTTGCAAACTAGTGTCCGCACCGCAAGATAACTTGATTTCATATTCCTATTCCAAATCTCCCTAAAGCAAGTGTCTCACTATAGTAAGACTTAATATGTACAGTAAAACCATCTTGTATCAAAGAAGCATGCATCTTCTAATTACATTTCTCTTGGCATATTGCTCTCACCCTCACCTTATTATTTTTCACCAACTTCACATTGTTCCCCAAAATATTGCATGCTTTTATTGCTACTTTTAGTACTACAAAGCTCTTGAGTTTTATGCCCATCTTAAATTGCACATTTGCCAAATTAGTTTCCTCTTTAAAAACATCGAAGATATCTAAATGCTCCTCATTTGAAGTGTCAGTTGAATCCAAATCCCAGGACTGTGTTTTTCGAGACAACATCTATTAGTTCTCACCCTCATTAATTTTGGGCTCGGATAGTTTAACCCTTGGTTCATCCCCTTCAGCCCTAGGGTCAACCTCTGCAACCCTAGGTTCAGGCTTTCTGGACCTAGGTTCAAGCTTTCTGGATCTAGGTTTAGCTTCATTATCCACATAATTACTGTCTTGTAGGTCATCTAAATTAACGTTTCTATCAACTGTGCTTTCACTATCTTCAGCACCATCTCCCTCACTACCTTCAGCCTTGGTTCATACCTTCAGCCCTAACATTTCCACTGCTTTCCCCAATAGCTTGGCTAGGTATATGATTGGACATATACTCTAAATTGAGTAATGGCTCAATAACTGAACAAGGCTACAATTCATCTTGCTACATTAGCTCCAACACCTCCTTGTTGGCCACTAACTCCATCTCTAAGTTCCATATAAATATCATCCCATTTGGAGAAATGTCTGAAACCATGTCTAAAATATTTTAATCTTCAAAAATAAATTTTAATCTATTATTAAATCTTTTCTAGCTATACATAATAAAATTGAGAGAAGTTGGAAACTCCAATTTTTTCTAACATGCTCGCCAACTCCGGAATAGATTTTCTATCAGGATCCACATTATTATAAATGGAAACTTGCCCTCTAATACATTACACGATAAGTCTGAATATAAACATCCCACTATAACCGAGTATGATAGGAAAAAGGTTAGAAGCCTTATCCACCAAAACTCTCATAGCCAAATTATATATTCTTTTAAGTTAAGTAATCATTTGAGAATGGGACACAAACAATGAAGACCATAAAGATACATTATCTTATTAAATGAACATGCTTCCCCATGACAATGTATTGAAAAAATAATAATTGCACATAGGTCAACATACAGATGCATGCTAATAGCATAAGACTTTACAATAAATATAATTATAATAGTAATCAAAGTACTGGCCAATAATATGTACATGCTTACAAAAGACTTCAATCTCTAAGGGTTATTTCTAAAAATAACCATATACTTTGTAATCACCAAGAAGCTTAAATATATAGATTAGTTTTCAAAATTATTGGACCACTTAAAAACTTGATATAAGGATACTCTGAGTGCGTTCTTTAAATTAGAGTATCCATCTTCAAATCAACCTAAACAAAGCATAGCATGGCATAACTTTATTTCTAAAATAGAGCACAAAAAATCCCTACCAAATCCCTTTCAAACCCATCTCACCAACTGCCCTAGCACACAATCATTGATTAAAATCCTAGAGCACAACCACCGATAAACAAAAGCAACAATGCTCTAGTT
This sequence comes from Areca catechu, assembly GCA_021397845.1. NCBI lineage: Eukaryota > Viridiplantae > Streptophyta > Magnoliopsida > Arecales > Arecaceae > Areca > Areca catechu. Next base: position 131,535,917 of record CM038044.1, on the reverse strand, counting down.
TGCGATAAAGTATCATCCCCTACCAACTCTCTTTGTAATTTTACAATGCCCAATAAAAAGAAACAAAATTTGAATTTTGCCTTATCCAAATTTCAAAAAAAAAACAAGCATTTAGATTATAAATCTAAAATTACAATAATCCCTAAAATTAAATACCTCCGTTTGATAGGAAAAAGCACTAAGATGGCTTCCTAATGCTAAATGACTAAGAAATCCTAATTGATGCCGAAGAGGATTCTTGGTCGATGAAGACTTGTGTTTGACGGGGTCACTTCATAAATCTACCTATCTTTTTTTTTTTTTTTTGGTAGAGAAAAGGAACGGGAGGATAAATTTCAATATAACTACCTCAATAGACTTCCGTTCCATCAGAAAATGTTCGATACAAGATGATTAGATTTTTACGATCTTTTCCTATCTAAAGGTGGGTATGTCAATCAGACACCATTAAGATACCGGTTAGTAAAACAGGACAAAAAGAAAGATCCTAATCTCTTATTCATACCAATTATCGTGAACCTCAAAAAAATTTTTGGATTTAATCGAATCATCCATAGGATCATACCTCGAATCCATGACTCGGGCTACCGTCTTAATGATAATTTTTTTCAAATAAAAAAATAACAGTTTCCAATCAAAGAAAAGAAGACCTCTTGAAAAATTCAGACCGAGCGGAAACAAAATTCAAGAGATACATGCATTTGGACGGTTTAACTTGCCATGCTTACCAATTTGGACATGTCATTATTAGTTTGACACTTATTTCAACCTACGTCAATACCGGTAGCCGCCTAAAAGGGATACAAGCCATCAAAGAATATCACGTAAAATTTCTGATAAAAAAATCAACGAAAATGGATATGAAGGCCACACTAAAATTGTTCTGCTAGTTCAAAGACCGAGCCTTAACTTTTTATAGTTTATGGACTATTTAAAAAATCCAACAGGACTAAAAATATAATCTATTCAAAGATAAATGATGGGCAAAAGGGATTAGCTGGACATGTTTCTACATGTTTTTTAATGCTATTATTAATCTCTCTATATTATTCTAATTGAACCTTTTAGGATCTGGAATGGCAAAGAAATAAAAAATGGAGGGAGAGAGAGGCTCCCTCTCGTTAACTAATGAGATCATATATGGTGGTAGCAAATAATCATTGGATGGTTATTGTTGGTGATGGCATTCATTCCCCTGTTCCTACTAGCTGACTTTTATTTCAGTTGGACTTGGGCATACTTGGATTTGTAACACGGAGTACCAAAATCAAACCACAATTTTCAAAGGAGGGGATGATCCCGCACCCCAATAGCATGCAATTCATTTGGGAACTCCACATTACTTGAAAATAAGGGCAAAGAAAAAGCCACAGCAAGCCACAATAAATGATCACCCACAGTATATAAATACACACCAACCACCATGAGAGAAACAAGATAGGCTCAAAATGGTTTTGTTAGAGATGAATCATCGGCAGGATTTTACAATTAGAGTGCAATAAGTAATTATCGAAAACCTGCATCAATGCCAAGAATTTCCACTCCAACAAGCCCAACAACAACCATGCATGCTTTCTAGGCTGCAAAGTTACCATTGAACAACAAATAATGGAAATGGCAGAGATGGCCTCATAGAAGAGACACCCATTCAGCTTACTTTCTATTCACAAAGATCCTTGGGATCGCTTGGGTGTTTTCTTCATTTCAAGAACACTGGTGTCCCTGTGAAAGATCTTTCATGCCATATCCCCAGATAGAATTCTGATCCTAGGATATATCAAAAAAGGGGATCAAACTGAACGACCGACCAAGAAAGGGATCTCCCAGCCTCTGGAATATCTACTGGATACAACTTTGAAACCCAAGACCATGCTTCAAAATAATAAGCTGGACACTAAATACAGAAGGGGAATCAAAGTTCTCATTTTGAAGCCATAGCTACCTGAGAGAGGTGGAACATCAAATTGTCAGTGATCATGTAACAGAAAGCCTGAGTTTGATGTGAATTAAATAACTGAAAAAAATCTGTTTAGCAGAAATAAGGAATTATGAGATCCATAAACCAGAAAACAATTCACACTGACTATAGAATTGTACATGGAGGCACCAACTTGCAACATCAATAGCAAGTATACACGATTTCTGATTATTCACTAAATCCAAATACCCTAAAAACCCTGCTAGCTGATAAAAAAGATAAATACATAAATAAATCAGTAATTGATAGCTTAAGAAACTACATGAATCACGTTCAAAGTATGTGGTGTTTTCTGACAAGTTTTACCTAGTTTCTTCCTTTTTTTTCCTAATAAAAAAGGACAAATTAAGGACAATAAGATGGTAAAATGACAAAAAGTTAGGTTGCCTATTTAGGAGCATATTGTAGAATCCTGCAGGTTCAAGTATTCATGGGGAGATGGGAGGAAATCATAAGGAAAATTAAAAGTTTAGTAGTCCCTCTGATTACACAGACCGACCGATCACAGTTGGTCCATTGTCATCTAGAATTCTGTTAGCATCTATGAGCAACCATGGCCCCCATTAGGCACAAATGCTAACAGCCACTCCTTCGAACCATGAATGCTATCCCTACACCACTAGAGTATATAAGTCCAACGCATAATTGCAGGACTCAAGTACAACTAAAATCTCTAGACAGAAAGACTTTTTTTGGGATCCCAAAATCTAATCTAAGTTCCAAAAATCCTTCAAACAACCTCATTAATCCAAACTTTATAGACACCATGAAATGCCACAATGGCCAGTACCATCTATTTTGCAATATATGGAACATCTGAAAAATCATTGAGCCAGAAATCATGCCACAAAATCAACCTCAACCACCCTACTCAAAAAGCTTCTAGTCCTCCTTGATCAGTCCATTGATATAATATAAACAATTTGCACAGAAAATTTGACTGGATTTAGTGTCACATCCAATGGTAGTTCATGATTACATGTGCCATATTAGTCTGCCACTATTCAGTTCATCGCATCAACTTCTACTAACTTCTAAAAACTTGCATCTCCTCATCAGCCGGAGCGTTTCATCATCATATGGCGGTTCCACCAAGCAACCTACTTTCCTCGCATGCATACAGATCTAAAGGAGCACCCTCAATTATGCCAAAACCATCCTTTTTCATAAGCTTCTTCGGCATCACATGTTGAGGGAGATCTCTCAAATCTATGCATCATCGGTAATTATCTTGCTGGATTAAATGTTGGGTAAACGCCTCAAATCGGCCCTAAAAGAAACCCCTGAAAAAGCCTAGAACCCGGTGAGAAGCCCAACCCAAGAGAGAGAAAAAAAAAAAAAAAATTGGACCTATTGCGGCCCGCAGATCAAGATGGCCCATAGGCTAGACCCGCCGGCCCAGGCGCACACGTGCATAGGTGCACGGCCCAGGTAGGCTCGCAGCCCAGCACGGGTGTGCGGCCCAGGAGGGCGCACGGCCCAAGCCAGGCCTAGGTAGGCACACACGCAGGCAGGTGCACGGCCAGCCAAGGCCCAAGCCCTGAGTGTTTTTTTTCCTCTGCAGTGGTTTTTGCATGATTTTTGGCACACGACCAACGGCCGCACGCGATTCGAGCGGCAATTCGATGATTGCATGAGCATCTTGCACATATCAGACGGCCGAGGTTTGATCCGGCATGATTCATGCAATTTGACTTGATCCGAGCATGATTTTTAGCACAATCGAGGCTGATCGATGGCCAGGAAGGACTCTACATCAAACAACGGCTGGAAGAGCTACAGGACTGATTTGAACGTAGTTTGGACTATTGGACTTTTGGTGAGATGTTCCTTGTAGTAGAGACTATAAAAACCATGGACAGAGGAGCGGGCTGGGCATAAGGATTAAAAAAATGGTGAAGGATCTCGCCTGTAGAGACTGATTTGAGAGCTTGTGAGAGATATTCAGGATTTCTTCTTGAAAGACTTGTACGAGATTAAGAATGGAAGTTTCCGATTTTATAAATTATTTTTTTCATAGTAAAACCTTGCATGTCTATCTAATTGTATTAGTATTTTATTCTCTCCTCTTTTCTCCTATGGCATCGATATCAATAATCGTGATCCTGGAAATGAGGATCTATATTCTGCATGAGTGATTGCCAACGTGAGCGGTATCAATGCAAGTTGATATCCCAACAACTAGTATCAGAACTCGGTTGTCCATGGTTGATAGAGATAAAAGAAGATGATGAGCGTAATCAAAGTCGACATCAACCGATTCGATAGAAAGCAATTTTTCCTTTGGCAGGCAAGGATGAAAGACGTGCTTATCCAGCAAGCGTTGATCGATGCTCTTATATGAGGAGAGATTAGCCACCGTGAAAAAAGACTTGGAGGCGGCACTAGATGCAGGCGGTGAGTCCGATCTGCTTATACCTGGCAAACGAGATGGTGATCAATGTACTACAAGAAACTTCTCCAATGATACTATGGGAGAAGCTCGATGGACTGTACATAGCAAAGTCCCTCACCAATATGCTGTTCCTTTGAAAGGATTTTTACCAACTATGATGACCGAGGGGCAAAGCGTGCAGGAGCACTTAAGTAACTTCTAAAGGATCCTCACCATCCTTTCAATATACGTGAGAAAGTATAAGAAAAGACCAGGACGTTAGTCTTTCTATCATCTCTACCGTAGTCTTTCAAATCCTTGATGATTCTCTTCTAATGAAAAAGAACACCATCAGATGGAGATCACCTCGGCATTACTCCAAAAAAGTTCTCAAGCGAAAGAATCAAGCTTCGAGTTCAGACAGGAACTTAGCATTGATGGTTTGTAGAGTTGGTGGCAAAAGGTGGAGCGACAAAGGATCGCGAGGTGGGTAGTCAGGTTGAAGGATGCAAGCAAATTAAGTACTTTCAGAACAACGAGTTGAGGCATCGTGTCAGAGATTGCTCGCAACTCAGAGATAGGATGAGGGTTGCTACGACGATGGCCAATGGCAGCAATAATGGATACATCAGTGATGCACTTATGGTATCCCCTTTTTCTAGTGGATTTTCGATTCTGCATGTCCATATCACATATGCTACAAAGGAAGCTATTCGACTCTTTGAAAAGAAAGAGGGTACCATCCACTTGCCAGACAGATCGAACTATGCAATCGCGGGCATCGAAACAGTCAACTTGGAGGCGCATGATGGGACAATAAAGAAACAGGACGAGATCCGATGCATACCCAATTTGGCAGAAATCTAATTTTTCTCAATAAACTGGATTCAAATGATTATATGTAGAAAGCCGGTAAGTCTTGAAAGTCTTGCACGGCAATAAGATTGTTTTGCGAGAAAAAAAATGTAGAGGTTACTACTTTTTAACAGGAAATCCAGTATGAGATAGAGTTCCTGGTACAGACAGAAGTCCAGTACAAGGTGAAGCTCCGAGAGCAAGTGGATCAGGCACGGGATGCAAGACTCAAAAAGACGACAGGTGACGTCGCAAGATAAAATTTCTATTATCACGGGAAACTTTTCCAAGCAGGTCTCAAGTCGAGGTGAGCATAGCATGCGACGGAAATGGAATCGAGCAGCTTGACTTAAGTCACTCAACTCTCATATTTGCCCATCCATGATCAAGCATTTGTCTCGGAGCATGGGGACACGAAATCTTTAAAGAAACTCTCAAAGTCAGGCGAAGGCTGAATGTTGAGTCAAGGTGGAGGTTGTTGGATAAATGCCTCAAAATTGATCCTAAAAGAAGTGCCTGAAGAAGTCTGGAACCCAGCCTAAGGAAAAGAAAAAAAATTTGGACCTATTTTTGACCAGTAGACTAGGCCAACATCCCAAGAATGCGACCCAGTGCATGCACAAGCGCGCACTGGCACAACACTGGCCCAGGCCTTGGGTGTTTTCTCCTCTATAATGGTTTTCGCATGGTTTTTAGCATGCGATCAATGGCCATGTGCAATCCATGCGATAATCGATGGCTACACGCGCATCCTGCATGGATTGGACAACCGAGGTTTGATCTGGAGTAATTCGCACAATTTAGCCTGATCCAAGCATGATTTTCGACGCGATCGAGGCTGATCAATGGCCAGGAAGGACTTTATAGTCAGACGATGATTGGAGAAGCTACACAACTCCGATTTGGAAGCAGTTTGGACCGTTGGACTCCTGGTAGACACTCTTTGCAGTAGAAGCTATAAAACCATGGACAGAGCAGGCTAAGCATGAGGATCAAAAGGGCAGTGAAGGATCTTGTCTATAGAGGCTAATCTGAGAGCTTGTGAGAGGGATTCGGAATTTATTGAGACTTATACGGGATTAAGAGTGAAAATTTCCAATCTTGTAAGTTATATTTTTTATAGTGAAATGTTGCATACCTATCTAATTATGTTTGTATTTATTCTCTTCCTCTTTCTCCTACGGCATCGATATCGACAATCATGATTTTGGAAATAGGAATCTGTATTATGCACGAATAATCCCCGACGTGAGCTCATCCGTGCAAGTTGATATCTCAACATTAAAAACATTGTGTAAACTTGATCTTCTAATTGAATTTGAAGTTAATATCATATCTCATATAATATCAGACTTCCTGAAAAGCGAGAAGACGGCATTTGATATAATCAACAGTTAAAATGAACCATTACTCCTGATCGGTATGCTAATAGACATGAGGAATAACCACACTTCAGGATTTAAAATCATAAAAATAGCACTGCTTTCTACTGCTTTATCCAACTCATTATATGTTTACAATTCTCCCTTCTAGAGCTCTCTTTGCTGGCCAAGACAGTCCAGTTCTTTCCTATTTGGAATCTCTCTCTGTCTGCCCTTATTTGAATAATACAATGTAGAATTCCACTGTATAATGTGACACAAGGCCTATTACTTCAAGGATAAAGAAAAAGCAAAGAATTTGACTGCATAGCTAAAATCACCTTAAGTGAGCCTGCTCAGTGATAAGCTTCTTTGAACTCCTAGGAATATTGTTGCTTGTCAGCTACAAACTGATACCTTGCATGTCTAAGTTTTACACTGAACTCTTTTATTTCTTCCTCATATTTGCATGACACTGCTCCTCTTGCAAGGAGGACATAGGTCCCAATTACTTCAACAAAACCACATAGAATTTTTTTTGATTAAAAAGCAGTTCTATACTTCTAATACTGCCCAAACTCAATCAAAAAGTAAGTAAGAAAGAACAAAATAACCGCAATTAGTAAAACAAACCTAGGCATATGGGCCCAGTCGAGCTAATTACATCTTCCATTATCTATAATTGTAAGAGGAAAGGTGTGCATTTTGTTATTAATCACTTTATAATTATCACAAAGATGTACAGGAAGCAAACTTGGCTGCCAACATTAAGGCGCAAACAATCAAGTTTTTAGCATAAGTAGAGTGGTTCATAGAGTTTAATGTGTTATGAAGATTGACAAAGAAGAATTGCATTTGTTAGAATCTAACCATTTGGCATGGTCTTTCCTTTGGAAATAATAAAGAAAAAACTTTTTTTTTTATGAATATGGCCTCATTTGAACCATCTAGAGTTTAAAATAAACTAGCATTCAAAAGCACTTATTAAAGTACGATTTTTCTACCAATTAAATAGAAGAAAATCACTCAACTTTTGATATGTACATGCATGCAATAGAAGTTATAGAGGTGGTCACCCTAGCAGAAAACTAATAAACAAACATGATATGCAATTCAAGAATCAGATAAATGGACCATAGCTTACTGAGGTTGTTTCCATAAAAATTCAATAGCATTGGTCATTTACAACAGAGCATATAAAGGAGATAATAACCATTGCCAACAAACTTTAACCCGTTTATCTAGGTTCCAATACGCTTCCTTCTTCACCATACTACCCTATTTAAAGACCGATCCTCCTTATCATAGGATTTTTTAGATCTCATGTTCTTCTTTTCTAGCCTTCTACACAAATCTAGGCCCCCTCTTTGCCAATGCGTTATTATTACACACATATATCTCAACTAGATAGTCATTACTTTAATATGGTGCTAAATACCATGGGTGGTGAGCTATTCTTTCTGATTTGGTCTTTCTTTTAAGTTTCCCAAATTGCAACTTGGATGCTAGGGCAGGAAAAAGAGCACAAGAAAATTAATTGAAGGAGAACATTTCCGACACCATATATTAGTAATCCTGCCTCCAAGTTTTGCAACTACACTATGTGCTTAGAAAGGCAGTTTTATAGAACATCAATATCCAACATGGTTGCTCAAAATGACCAGATTTTAGAGAGATACTTAGCCACATAATCCCAGCATCCTGTAAGCACGAAAAACAGGAAGTCCAAAAACAATTCCTATGAGATAGAATACATTACATGCAACTATATCTGCAGAGAAAATCCTTGCAAGCACAGGTATGGTATAGAGAAAATCCTTGAGCACATGATGTATATGAGAGCGTCCATAGCAAATAATACTGATACCATTTAATACAACATACCTGAGCCTCTAGAGGTCTGTGGTATTGGTAACGCTGGCAATGACATCTCTGTAAATTCAAGAAACCAGATTGGAAGATTAGTTTCAAATTGTGAAAATCATCAAGCTAGCATTGTTTTAAATAATATTAGGTAAATTGGAATATGTCTCAAAAAAGCAAAATTGCAAGAAACATTGTCCTAAAATCCTAATTACAACGTGCTAGAAAATCAATATTTTACTCACCAGGGGCACAAAGGGACAACGATGAAAGAGAAGATGAGGAAGGCCATGGTGCAGCGATATTGTCACTCAAGTCACATGTAAAGCTAAATCCTGTAACATTATCAAGTACAATATCTGCTGGTAAGCTCCGAAGCAGACAACCTGCATTCAAAAATGCTATAGGTAAGATGATGTACTGTACAGAAAGTACCTATTAATTTGATATCGAGAGAAGTGTATAGCAAACCTTGTTGCCCATATGCTGGCCCAATTGTGTAGATCAACATAAGTAAAATAATGTTAGAGATTAGTCATGATTCAGAGGACTTAAAATAGAGGACAAAAATGTTAATTAGGGCCTGTTTGAATATTCCTGCAGGATTGGCCTGAAAAATTATAGGACTCATGGATTGGACCATCTATTTCAGCATAACCTTGCATTCAACCAAATGCCGCCCAGCCTAAATCTTGTAGGGAGGAAAAAAAAAAGACCTCCATAGGTCTTTTTTTTCTTCTGCAGCCCAAAGACTAGGATTTAGGGTGGTTTGGATAGGCTCTTAGAAATACAAGCTAGATGGGTCAAAAGACCTGATTCCTACAGGATTTTCAACCTAATGCTATAGGAATTTCCAAACAGGCTCTAAATAGTAAATATAGTAAATATACCCTGAAGGCTGAAGTCTTTCAAGTCAACATCACAAAGTTCATATACATTTGTCATAACACCTCCTTTCTGTAGCATTGACCCAAAGAGTGTCGCACAGTTGATGGCTTGCCTATTTGTTATCAGCATTTTTTTTGTATTGCTGCAATATAAGTATTAATGAAGCACAGCAGGAAGGATTCGGAGAAGCCACATCATGGCATGCTTTGATGACTGATGAAGGCTCTTCAAATGTCAAGGGACAAACTATGAGAGAACAGACCAAACGTCAGTCACATGTCATGAATTTGTGCTGTCTTATTGACATCGTTCGAAGCAAAATCCCTAATTATTGCATTTATAAGTCGTGAACATGGTTCCACCATCAAGTGCTAGCATACAATGACAGGATTGTGAATGCAAGAGAAAGCATTCATGCAGAATCAGTGCACAGATGTAGATGCACACAAGCAGGCAAATGAGCGTTTAGGACTGTAAGCATGCATGGGTATTTATAAAAGTATACATATATAATCCCATGCTTTTCCTTTTAGTCCATAGCTTCTCCTAGTTTTTTCTCATATAATTTTATTTTCTCATTGTTTTGTAATTAGCTTTTCTTTTCAGCATGGATAACGGAGCAATATTTGGCTAACATCCAAGAAATTTTGCACTGTTGGAATTATTTCTTTTGAAAAGGAAAAAAATGCCTGATTTCAGGATATATGTATGTGTATATGTATGTACAGAGAGAGAGAGAGACACGCACGCACACACACAGAGGTGGTGAAGGTGAGCAATGGAAAATGCTTACTGCAACACTACAAAATAGTAATACAACGAACCTTTGTTAACTTTGCAGCCAGATAAAATCCGAAAAGCAGCATTAGCAGCCTCTGGGGAGAGCTTCCTAGAAAGCCAAGCATACACCACCCCTTTACAGTCATTGACAACATTGACCGTGGTGCCACTCCCAGGTATATTAGAAATCTCAAGCATACTTGCTCCTCCTAGAGAGATGCGAAGTGCAGCTTCCATGATTGCTGGTTGACAGACTGGCCTGCAGCACTCCTTAAGTGGGTCGACAAGGCTGCATGCATCTAGCAGTTTGCTTGTGTTAACTGTTTTCTCAATTAATATAATATCCTTCACAGGACACAAACCACCAGTAAGATTTGATGGTTTCACAGAGCAAAGTGTAGGGATAGTACTGTTTGCCCCTCTGCTAGCTAATATGCTCATGACATCTGAAAAACAATCATTAGCAGCAGCCTGATGTAGAACAAGCATGTCAGATTCACTGCTGTAAGTAGCTTGGAAAATGTGCATCAAACTATTAACCTGGGGACAACAAATAACGTTCCCAACTAATGCTGCTAAAGGTGCAGAACAATCAGAAGCAGTCTTATCCACAATATCCGAGATTGAAGAAAAATTTACAGGGCATTTGCCAGTCAAAATTGGCTCATATGTGCTTGGAAAGGACGGATACATGGTGGTAGTGGTTCTACAGGATATGGATTACGTGGAATGACAGCAGGAGAGATCTCTATTGGATCAAAGAGGCCAGCAGGTGGATCAGACAACACAAATTTATCAGGAACACTGGGCTTTGGTTTAAGTACCACTTCCTGAGACACAACGTGCTGGAAACCACATAACCCAATTGCAAATATGAGAAATCGATATAATGTACCTGCAATAAAACATATCTCTAGTCAGCATTTACTGAATTATCAGAATCACAAAAATGGTAGATATCATTAATATTAGAGGACATGGTATCTTGCTTGCAAGGAACAGGAAAGCATGTCGCACACACATTGTGGACCAGAAAACTGATTGTTATAGCAGGATGGATGATTGTCATTAAATAAAGACATTACCCAGCAGAGAGAGAGATGTGAACGAATCCCAAGCTTCCAGCCATCCAGCACTCACTGAAAAGCTTTCAAATATCACATTTTTCCTCTGTCATGTGATTTCTCAGGAATCTCTATTCATTTGTGTCTTCCCTACCTGGTCCAATTAGAATTCCTAATGTTTCTTTCGTTTTTTGACTATTTTAAAGACTGCTAAATATAGAAGAGATCCCACCTTTCCCAATGATGTCACCAATCCCATCTTTCCTTTCTCAGTTGGACTCTCAACCGTTCTGTTGAATCCTGGTTTTCCATCTCACGTGCCATCACATGAGATGGTCAGTTGAATGTCCAGTGAAAAGCATTGATTAATCATGTGTACTTTCCTTGTATACTGGTATAGATAGTATGCTGCAATGACATTTTGTTGCCAACAAGTTTTGCAGAAACAAAACCACCTGCCATTACCAAGCCACAAGATGTACCAGTACATCTAATATATATTATATATATCTGCATGCAATATGTTAAATGTAGTCATTTTCATATAAGGTCATGTAGCATGCAACTCGCTAGACATATTTAGGTAGCTATTTCTAGCATCTATGTGGAATAATATGCATGTTTTACCAAATTTAAGTTTGTTGTCCAGGATCTCAGATAATAGCTAATGGAATTATGTGCTCACGATGATTGTCCAAAGAAAAACAGGTTAATTCCCCGGTAAAACTAGGAAACCTGTTTGTATCAATAGGAGCATTGCCATTTCACCAATGTCCTATGCACATAAGATACCTTTGAAAATACACATTTTTGACTATGTTACCAAGCATACAAGGTAATATAAGAAATCTTCAGGTCATTAGTCATGTTTATGGCAATATGCTCTAACATCCATTTTTGTGATGCTATGTGTATACATAACTTCACAGGCTACTGCCAATTTAAGCATGCTTTTAATGAGATGATGGCTACAGAAAGGAAGAACCAAACCACTGGGCTATCATGGTTGGAAAAGGACATTTTCAGTTTCCTATAAGACTTGGGGTTATGTATTGAAAAGGTGGATTTAGAATCCATGATAGTAATATCCGATAATCATGATCAGAGTCTGTTATTTGCAAGTTAAATATGTACAGTTGAACTTCAACAGAGCTTATTCATTACTTAATGCACTAAAAAGCAAAACTTATAATTCCCATGCTCAACCATGTTACAGGCATGTGTACCCAGTATAAACACTACAAAATCCCACCCTTTTCCATCTTGCACTTATGGATTTTTGCAAATATAAATTGCTTGATCATATACCAGTTGCCAATGAGACATCATCTTGCAATATTAATGAATACTTAACTTGGATGATTTTATGTGGTTCTCCCAGGACACTTCAAATTTTGGGTATTTTGATGTGTCGGACACTTGGGACATTGCATGACAGTGCTTGACACTTCATATTATCAAATCATGATGCTACCTGTTGTGGCGACTTCTCCTGGACCGGGTTCGGCTGGCTGTGCTGGAGCGCTCCTCTCCCGGTTGTCCTGCAACAAAGTCCCCGGGGCACCGGTGGTGTTCCGGCGGGGAACCCTTCGATGCTAAGTTAGCAGGAGCTTGAAGGCAACAGAATTGAGGAATCAGAGAAGCAACGTATGGAGAAGAAAGAGTGTACTTAGCTCAAAACGGGATCCCCGGGCACCTTATATAGGCGCGGAACAGTCCAAAATCCGTTAGGGAGGGGTCCGAAAAAGACTGATTTGCCCCCAGGAGGATCTGGAGAGCGACCACGTGGCGTCCGTATAGGGCAGCATCGTGGGAGTAGTGGAGCAGCACTGCTGATGTGGCAGGAGTTCGTTACAACAGAAGAGGTTTATGGACTTCTTTAGGCCCTGAAGTGGGTCGGTCAGACGCCGACCGAGAGAGCCAATCGGTCCTCCGAGGGAGGGTATCCGAAGGAGAACAGTGGGCCGGACCTCAGCAGGGGCGGGCGATCGAACCTCTACTCCAGTTGATCGACTTCCGAAGGAGAGCGGTGGGCGGACCTCAGTAAGAGCGGGCTGTCGGACCTCTACTCCAGTGGGTCGGACTTCTGAAGGAGAACGGTGGGTCGGACCTTCAACAGGAGGGGCCGACGGATCTCAGCAGAAGTGGGTCGTTCAGACCTCTCCTTCTGTGGATCGGTCGGGGCCCCTGAAGCGGTCTGGTTCAGATGGTGAACTGGTGGGGTATAACAGTTGTCCCCCCTGCCCTTGGCCTTCAAGCGACCCCGTAGTCTCGAAGTACGAGGGCATTGCTTGGCGATAAATGCGTCAGTTTTCAGCATGATGGCGAACCTAATTTGCCATGCCACGACCGGCCGGCTTCTACTACGAATCCCAGTCCAGGGACAGGTGTCTGCATTGGATTGGTAGTGGGAGGAGAGACAATTAATGCTGGTACGGTGCATGATGGGTTGCCAACCCGAAATGCCAGCTCGATGCACCCTTGATGCGACGTGGGCCAGTGGCAAGATCTGAGCGGTCGGCACGGTATCCGATGCGGCTTATCCACCGTCGGTCGGGCGGTTGCGCAGTTCGCAATCAAACACGATCTGGCACGTCCTTTCGACCTCCCCGTCCAATCAATGGGTCGCGTCGCCTGCCGTTGGACCGCGGCGCTCGAGGGGCGTTGGGAGGCGACCCCCCGGCGCCTATAAAAAGACGGGGGGGAACACTCTGAGGGGTCTTTCGCAGCGCCTGGGGCTGGAGATAAAGCTTCCTTCTTCCGCGAGCCTTAGCATTTCTTAGAGAGTCGCCCTCCAGGTTAGTCCGTCTTCATCTTCCTCTCCCTAGCCTCTGCTAGAATGGCCTCTACCCGTGGGTCTAGGGAACCAGGTCCCTACAACATCCCCATGACCATGACCAGAGAAAGGGTAGAAAACCTTAGGGTCGTCTACGGCATACCATCTACCTTGCATCTTACCGTCCCTACCAAGGAAGGGAGGGTGGACGGCCCATTGAATTTAGGTGCTCTCCCTCTCTACGAAGATCACCTCAAAGCCAGCCTCCGTCTCCCACTCCATGGCTTTTTCGTCCAGGTCTTTAATAGCTATAGGATTACTCCGACGCAACTGACCCCGAACAGCATTCGGGTGATCTGCGACTTCCTAGTCCTTTGTCAGAGTGCCGAAGTCGAAGCCCGAGCATCTCTTTTCTCCAATTTTTTCCTTTTGAAGCAAGACTTTCGTAGCCACGAGTGGTGGATGTTCAGTCCCCGCGCTGGCCGGAAGATTTTAGGGGGACTAACATCGGCCATCCACGGATGGAAGTCCCGATACTTCTATGTAGACAGCCTGGAGCCCTGGGGTTTCGTGCCGGCGTGGAGAGAGCCAAGGCCGAAAGCCGTAGACGGGAGACGGGTTCTGAGGGCCGACGAGGCCGATTTTAATAAATTGGATGAGGACGACCCGATATTTGTGAGAGATCTTCTCCGGGAGGATAGTCTTCATTCGGTCGGGGTCAGCCGACACCGATACCTAAGTAGGGTAGGAACCAGTATAAATGAATTTAATCTTTCTCCGTCGGCTTTACCTTTGCTGACCCCATTTTACCTTCTCGCAGGTAGTAAGATGAAGCCTGACCGCACCATTGTCGCGGCTCTGTCAGCCAAAAAGAAAGGCCGCTCGGACCACGGGGCCGGCGCCTCAAAGCCCAAGAGCCAGCGAGCGGAAGGGCCGACATCCGAAAGGCTGACAAAGAAGCAGGCGGAAGAATAGGTCGTTGCTGCCGTCTCCGTCGATTCCGAAGAAGACGACGCGCCGTTGTCAGAGAGATTAGCGGCGAAGAAGGCCGGGTGGTCTGCTTCGGTCGGACAGTCGGACGCCCTGGTGGAAGAGGACCAACCGCGACAATCATCCGAAGGGACAGCACCGATGTCACCCCTTATCGAGCCAACGGAGCAGGTTTCCCCGGCGGCCGAGGGAAACGTTGGGGTCGGAGAGGAAGAGGTTGAACGAAGGGAGACCATCGACGTCAGTGACAGTGCGCGTCGGGTGGAACGCGCCATAAATGATGCGAAACAGGTCAGGGGTCAGCTCATGAGGGCCGTGGAAGGCGTCGACTGGAGCGAGTCGGGTCGACGGACAGTGAACGAGGCTGCGAAGAGCTTCTTTCACCACATAATGGGGGTAAGTTACTTACACCGGGCTTCTTAGCCTTGATTTATGATATACTGAGCTTGTTTTGTTATTTGCAACTTCTAAAGGATGGCCTGCTGATGGACGAATGCCTGGGCATGTTGCTAGACCTGAAGGAGCGCTCGACGGAGAAAGTAGGGGTGGCCGAAGAGGCAAGGAATGCCGTGGAAGTAGAGCTGACGGCTGCCAGGGCAAAATTGTCCGTCCTCCAAGCGGTTGAAGAAGAGCGTTCAGCCCTTCGAGCCGAGGTAGAGGCCCTGAAGGATCAGCTCGCCGATCTACAGTCACAGAGGGATGCCTTGGCCACCGAGCTGAGCCGCAAGAGATGGAAGGTAAAGTCTCCGACCCGTCGAGTGACCGAGGGGAACACCCGCCTCTGCGAGTCCAAATGACGCTCCAGGAGTCGCCAGGCCGAAGCCGACAGATATAAGGGGCTTCTCAAGAAGTCCCAAGAGGTGATGAAAACAGTGGCCGAAGCAGCCGTGAGAGAGTACAAGAGGTCCGAAGACTTCAAGGCTGAAATGAACGAAGCCGGTTCATACAGCTACGACTTCGGATTTGAAGACTGCCTGGAGAAGGTCAGCGCCGCCTTCCCAGAGCTTGATCTATCCTCTTTACGACAGTCGGAGCAAGTAGAAGGGGGGAGACTGAAGAAGAGGTGGTTCCGTCTGACGGAGGGGCCAAACCTCATGCTAAAGCTGGTACAGAGGAGCTTGGATCGGATGTCCAAGCTGAAGCCGAAGCAGATACCTCAAGCATTCCCGCGGGCGCTCCGACTGAACCGAAGGGGACTGAAATGGAAGCTGAAGTCCCGAACGCGGTGGACGGAGTCGAGACGGAAGAAGAAGAACTAATTGATGTAGCTTCGATAGGTCAGACCTAGTCCCGTTGTAAAGGTCTGACCCTTCTCCTTTTGTACTGAAATTTTCACAAATAAATAAAGTATGACCCTTTTAACATATGACCTATTTGTCACTGTGTATGCGATACGATCTGTTTGACCGAAGATTCTTTTCTGAAATTTTTCTAAGTACCGCCAGTCGGTAGGTAGGACCGGAGGTAGCTGAATAGTAAGCCAGACAGTAGCTCGATGTAAGGCCTACGACTTAGAGATATTCCAAAGTGCAGGTCCTTCAGCATGTTGTATGGCGCGGTCGGAACTTCTGACGGCCCGTAGCTCATGCCGAATCGATTCACTTAGGATTTTTCTTCCAAAGTGATAGTCCGTTGGTTGGACCATACCCAAAGATAGTTAAGGTGGGCGATGGACTGTAGCTCAGGCCGAACCAATTTACTTAGGATTTTTTCCTCCAAAGTATTGGTTCGTCGGCTGGTCGAACGCCAAGATAGTGCCAACCGAAATCGGACTTTCGGAAGTGGACTGCCCTAAAGCCTCTGCCGACCGGAGTCGGACTTTCGAAAGTGGGCTGCCCTAGAGCCTCTGCCGACCAGAGTTGGACTTTCGGAAGTAGGCTGCCCTAAAGCCTCTGCCGACCGGAGTCGGACTTTCGGAAATGGGCTGCCCTAGAGCCTCTGCCAACCGGAGTCAAACTTTCGGAAGTGGGTTGCCCTAGAGCCTCTGTCGACCGGAGTCGGATTTTGGAAGTGGGTTGTTAGAAGAAATTGTAGACTTTATTGATAGTATTTGCGGAGATTGTCTACATTCCATGGGCGCGCTATCTGTCGTCCGTCCAAATGTTCGAGCTAGTAAGATCCAGCTTGAATTACTTCAACGACTCGATAAGGCCCTTCCCAATTTGGGGAGAGTTCCCTTGTTCGGTCGGTCTTGAAATCTTAGACCTCCGTAAGACCAGGTCTCCAACTTGGAAAGTTCACAATTTGACCTGGGAGTTGTAATAGTTTGCCATCTTCTGACGGTAGGTCGCCATCTTCAGGCTCGTTCGGAGTCTGGTTTCTTCAAGTAGGTCCAGGTCAGCCCTCCACTGCTCAGAGTTACTTGGTTCGGCATAGTGGTCGATCCGTAGGGATTGCAGAGAAATCTCGACAGGGATGATAGCCTCGCTCCCGTAAGTAAGGTTGAATGGAGTTTCCCCGGTCGCCGTCCGGGCGGTTGTTCGATAGGCCCAAAGTACTGAATAGAGTTCCTCCGCCTAAAGCCCTTTGACTTCGTCAGACGGATCTTCAGTCCATGCAGGATTGTCCGATTAGTGACTTCAGCTTCTCCATTGGACTGGGGGTGTCCGACCGATGTGAGCCAATGAGAGATATGATATTGTTGACAGAAATCTCAGAACTTCGGATTGTCGAACCGCCTTCCGTTGTCGGTGATGATCGTCCGCGGGATGCCGAATCGAAAGATGATGCAGTTACGGACGAAGTTTTCTGCCTTGGCCTCAGTGATTTGCGCCAGTGGTTCAGCCTCTACCCACTTGGTGAAGTAATCAATGGCCACTATGAGAAACTTTCGCTGGCCGGATGCTGGAGGGAAGGGACCGAGGATATCAATCCCCCACTGCGCGAACGGCCATGGCGCAGCAATCGGAGTCAGCTGACTAGCAGGCCTTCCTTGAATATTAGAATACCTTTGACACGCGTCGCATATTCGGACAAAGTCTGACGCGTCCTTTTGGATTGTGGGTTAATAGTATCATTGTCGGATTATCTTATATGCTAATGATCTTCCTCCGAGATGATCGCCGCAGATGCCTTCATGAACTTCTCTTAGAGCATAATCGGCGTCGATTGGCCCAAGCACTTTAATAGAGGTTGTGAAAACGACCGCTTGTAGAGGGCACCGTCGAGGATGACGTACTTTGAAGCTGTCCAGCGTATCCGCTTGGCTTCGACCGAATCTTCCGGCAGGGTCCCTTCGATAAGAAAGGTGGGGATCAGATCCATCCATGAAGCTTCCTGCTCAACTTGGTGGACTTCATTCGGTTCTTCACTAATGCTTGGCCGCTGTAAATGCTCCACGAAAGTTCGGTCGGAGGTACTGGTGACCGTCGTAGCTAATCATGACAGAGCATCCACCCGAGAGTTCTGCAGACGAGGTATATGGAGGATTTCAAAGAATTGAACCGAGAGATAAGGTTTTGTATATTTCTTAAGTATTTGGCCAGGGTCAGGTCCCTTGCTTCAAATTCACCCTTCATCTGGTTGACCACCAGTTGGGAGTCAGAAAAGGCTCTCACCCAGCTGATGCCTAGTTCATTGACGATTCGCAATCCCGCAAGGAGGGCTTCGTACTTCGCCTGATTGTTTGACACCTGAAATAAAAAGTGGAGCGCATATTCCAAGCTTTCTCCGTCGGGGTCGGCCAGAATCAGGCCAACCCGCAGCCCGCGAGGTTAGATGCCCCATCTACGTGGAGGGTCCAAGCTAGCCTGGCGACCTCGTCGATGGGGTCAGCTTCAGGTGCTTCAGCCATTCGAGAGGATGTCTCCTATTTCTAGGTGCATTATGCAATGAAGTCAGCAATTACCTGGGCCTTCAAAGCAGACCGTGACTGGAAAGAGATGTCGAACTCGCCAAGTTTGACAGCCACTTGGCAAGCCGACCAGATGTGTCCGGACTCCGAAGGACCGCCTTAAGAGGTTGGTCGGTCATCACCACAGCTGGATGCGCCTGCAAGTACAGTCGGAGTCGCTTGGCTGATATGACCAAGAAATAAACCAGCTTCTACATTTTAGGATACCTTGTTTCGGCGTCGTGGAGGACTTTGCTGATATAATAGATGGGCTTCTACTGGCCATCCTCTCCGATTCGCACGAGGACGGAGCTGACCGCCTCGTCCGACGCCGATAGGTACAGATACAGAGGCTCTCTCTCCATCGATTTGACCAGCAACGGAGGATCTTCAAGTAATTCTTCAGGTCTTCGAAAGCCGACCGACACTCGTCGGTCCAAATAAAGCGATCCGACCGGCGCAGGGTCTTGAAGAATGGCAGGGACTTTTCAGCCGAACGGGAGATGAAACGACTGAGGGAGGCAATTCGGCCAGTAAGCTCTTGCACCTGCTTCTTGTTGGTCGGATGTGCCATTTCAATGGCAGCCTTTATCTTATCAGGGTTAACTTCAATTCCCCTCTGTGTAACTAAAAAGCCGAGGAACTTGCCGAAAGTCACCCCAAAAGTATACTTCGTAGGATTCAGCTTCATTCGATGGCGTCTGAGTGCGCCAAAGGATTCTTGCAAGTCCTTGATATGGTCGGCTCCATGGAAGCTCTTCACTATCATATCGTCAACGTAAGCCTCCATATTTCTTCCTAGTTGCCCTTCGAAGACTCGGTTGATCAGCCTCTGGAAGGTGGCACCGGCGTTCTTTAAGCCGAAGGGCATCATCCGGTAACAATATAGGCCTTTGTCGGTGACAAAAACGTCTTCTCCTCATCTTCTGGATGCATCTTGATCTGGTTATACCCGGAGAAAGCATCCATAAAGCTGAGAAGCTGATGACTGGCTGTTGCATCCACCAGTTGGTCAATCTTAGACAGGGGAAAGCTGTCCTTCGGACAAGCTTTGTTGAGATCGGTGTAATCCACACATATCCTCCATTTCTCGCTAGCCTTTTTCACCATGACTACATTTGCTAGCCATTCAGGGTAATGGACTTCCCTGATGAAGCCAGCATCTTCCTCATCGATAGCTTTCTATCTTTCGGCAGCAAAGCTTCTCTTTTCTGTCGGACGGGCCTGTAGGTCGGATCTACTTTGAGCTGGTGGGTAATGACATCCGACGGTATGCCCGGCATGTCTGATGCCGACCAAGCAAAAACATCGACGTTACTCCTCAGGAAGCCGATCAGCTCTGACTTGACGTCCTCACTGAAAGAGCTTCCGATTTGAAGGACTTTGGTAGGGTCATCCTCCCAAAGGGGGACAAACAGGATTCTTTCATCCGGCTGACCATGACCATCAGCCTCAGCCCTTAGGTCAAGCTGTTCCAGAGTAAGACGGCTTGCGACTGCTGGTTCAGAATAGTAAGCATTGTCTGGCTATCCGACGGTCTCCCCTCATAACTCCGACCTCGCTCCTGATTGGAAACTTCGCCAACAGATGATAAGTTGATACAATGGCCCGAAACTTGTTGAGAGCCGGTCAGCCCAAAATGGCATTATAAGCTGAGGTCGTACGGACGACCATAAAGCTGATGGGGAGAGTTTTCTGGAAAGGCTCTGTCCCGATAGTTACAGGGAGAACTATTTCTCCCTCGACTCCGACGGAGTTTCCCCCGAAATCTGTCAGCGGTATAGGGGATTCTTGCAGCATCGATCGAGACAAGTTCATTCTTACAAAAGCATCATACAGTAATACCTCCGTGGAGCTTCCATTATCTATGAGTATCCTTCTTACATCGTAGTTGGCAATTATTGCCGACACGACTGCAGGATCATTTTCAAAAACATGGGACTTCAGGAGGTCCTCATCGGAGAAGGTGATTGCATTGGCGTTCCTCGACCTCTTGACGATGTCTGGACCGTCTTCAAAGCTCCAGTCGGATCGCCGATGCAACATGCCGACGTCCCCACCAGTCGGCCGTTGATTAGGAAGCTCCGCCTCCTCTGGAGGGTTTCTAGCAGTTGAGGCCTCGGCCCGATCCCGATGGGCTCGAACATATTTGCGCAGATACCCTCTCCAGATGAAGTCTTCAATGGCATCCTTCAGCTGTAGGCATTCTTCGGTGCTGTGCCCATTGTCCTTATGGAACCGACATAACTTATCTATGTTTCTGAATGCAAAAGGGACCCTCATCGGTCGAGGCCTCTGGAGGGAAGGTCTCGTTCTCGATCTCTAGGAGGATCTTCTCCCTCGGAAAGGAGAGGGGCGCGTAAGTCGCGAACCTCCTAGGAAAATCTTTTGGCTTCGAACTTCGACGCTGGACCGACCGGCAACTGTCTTCGAGGGTCGGACTTCGGGAGCCTTGTCGCTCCGCTTCTTAGAGGCCGGCCTTCTCTGCTTGGTGCCGGCTGGCCGCTTGCTCTTCCGCCAGGGAGTATTTCTGTGCCCTGGCTAGCAGCTCGCTGTAGCTTGTCGGAAATTTCTTGGCCAGGGAAAAAGTAAGCCCGGACGAGCGGAGCCCTCGCTTGAAGGCCGACATAGCCATGTCTTCATTTAGGTCCGGGACTTCCATGGCCACTGAGTTGAAACGGACCATATAGTCCCGGAGGGTCTCTCCCTCCTTTTACAGTACGAGAAAGAGGCAGTCGGTGTTCCTCGGAGTCTGACTGCAGGTCCTGAAATGGAAAAGAAAAAGGTTTTCAAGCTGACTGAGAGAAAGAGTGGATCGTACCTGGCGGATGGCGGAGAACCACATCCGTGCAGCCTTCTTGAGGGTGGCGGGAAGGCAATGCAATTAAGGGTGTCGGAGGCGCCCTGCACTATCATGTGGGCTTTGTAGGTGCCCAGATGGTCCAGCGGGTCGATGGTGCCATAGTAAGGGTCCACCTGAGGGATTTTGAAGTGGCGGGGAATCGTCTCCGCCAGAATCTCTTTGGAGAATGACGGGCGGGAGTCATACACCAGCCCCCCTTCGACCTTCTGCCGGTGGACGATCTCAGCAATGCGCTCCTCCATGCGCAGAATCTTGCTGATGTAGTCTCTCGAGAGTTCGACAGGAGGCCGAGCACCAGCAGGGATGGATTCAATGTAAGAGGGAGATACAGACCTCGCCCTCTTGCCGTCGGCGCGAGCTCTTAAGGACCTTCAGGGTTCCGCAACGGCGTGAGAACAATGCTGAGAGACTTCTGGCTATTGACTTCTCTCAGTCGCAGTTGGATGGTTAGTGCAGGAAGCACCAAGCGGCTGCTGTCGGTCGTCGGCTGTTTCCTGGAAACGCTGAACCGTAGCGATAAGCATGTCAATGAGGTTCATCAACATCTGGAACTGCTGTAGCCCTAGAGTAATGGTGGGCTCAGCGACAGCAGTGGTGGTGGCGGCGTTGTTCTCCCGGGAAGGTCCTTCGGACCTAGGCGAGGAAAGACCTCCTCTGGCAGAGGTGTTCTGAACTCTTCCCTTAGCCATTACTTGGCTGGGCAGACGGATTCCTCCTTTTAGAGAAAGGCGATGCCCTTTCTCTAGCGCCAAACTGTTGCGGCAACTTCTCCTGGACCAGGCTCGGCCTGGCTGTGCTGGAGCGCTCCTCTCCGCCGTCGTCCTGCAACAAAGTCCCTGGGGCGCGGGTGCCGGTGGTTTTCCGGCGGGGGACCCTCCGATGCCTAGTTAGCAGGAGCTGAAGGCAACAGAATAGAGGAATCAGAGAAGCAATGTATGGAGAAGGGAGAGTGTACTTAGCTCAAAATGGGATCCCTCAGGTATCTTATATAGGCGCGGAACAGTCCAAAATCCGTTAGGGAAGGGCCGAAAAGACTGATTTGCCTCCAGGAGGATCTGGATGAGTGGCCCCGTGGGGTCCGGATAGGACAGCATCGTGGTGGAAATAGTGGAGCAGTACTGCTGATGTGGCAGGAGTCAGTACAACAGAAGAGATTTCTGGACTTCTCTAGGCCCTGAAGTGGGTCGGTCAGACGTCGACCTAGAGGGCCAATCGGTCCTTCGAGGAAGGGTATCCGATGGAGAACAGTGGGCCGGACTCAGCAGGGACGGGCGGTCGGACCTCTACTCCAGTTGGTCGGACTTCCGAAGGAGAGCGATGGGTCGGACCTCAGTGGAGAGGGGCCGTCGGACCTCTACTACAGTGGTCGGACTTCCGAAGGAGAACGGTGGGCCGGACCTTCAACAGGAGGGGCCACGAACCTCAGCAGAAGTGGGTCGTTCAGACCTCTCCTTCTGTGGGTCGGTCGGGCCCCTGAAGCGGTCTAGTTCAGAGTGGTGAACCGGTGGGGGTATAACACTACCATTATTACATGTCTACATTCGGCCACATCTTTATGAAAGTTACCAAGTCTAACATAACAATTTATAGCCATTTGATCAGACATTATGAACTTAAGTAGCATAGGTCCAGCTCTATTCATTAGCACACATGGAATACATATTTGAATATGTGAACTGAGTTTTAGTTTGTTAGGTAGCACCCTCTTGCTCATATGCAAGAGGGTCGAAGGTTCAAGCAAGTAACACCAGGTGAACATCAAGAAATTTTTTATCCCAGTTTCTCTCCCAGATAAAACTCGGGCCCTAGATCACCTTAATGGCCCATTTGCATACTCCCAACGGCTCTCATGGGATTGCCAGAAAGAGAGCACCAAGGTTGGGGAGGAAGGGAGCTGGAGAGTAGAAGAGGAAGAGCACAAGGATGTGGGGCCTGCTCCTTCAAGACCAAGAAAAAGCTTTTTTAACCTGTATAAAGAAAGCCATGCTAACCCAGTGCTCACCCTTCTTCCCTCTCCTGCTCTCTCCCTCTCTTCACATACAGACTCCCAGTCATGTCCTACCCTCCAAATTAAACCAAATAGGCCCTAAATGTTGTGGGCCAGATCTAAATCCTGCCTGCTTAAAGAAAAGGAAAAAAAAATATGTTTGAATATATTACATACATATACATATATATCCATAAGACACAAACATGTCTTGATGTCAGATTATTAGAAAATTCTCATGTCAGATTCTTATGGAAGAGTTGGCATTTTCTAATGCAGCTTCAATTTTATTTTTGGTTAAAAATGAACCCAACCAGAACATTTCGAGAGTTATTCATTCAATAGTTAGTAATATCTGCAGAATAATTTATCATATGTTTGAAAAGTTATTATATCCTAGAAAATAGAGAAATCAAAACCATTTAACTTAGACATTCTCTTTAAATAGAAAAACTGGTAAAACAAATGAGGAAATATAACAAAGCATAAATAATGACAGGGAAAAAGGATAAGAAATGGCGGTGCTTTGTTGACCGTCATGAAGTGACAATTTTTGAAGTAGTAGTTTTGAAAATTTTCAGAAAAAAAAAATGAGATCTACTTTAGCCACTTACTGCAAAGGTGAGAATCAGCACTAAGAGGCTCCATATCTCCTCAACCTTTTGATAACATAGGTGCCTGCATGAAGAAGTGCCACAAGGCACCCAGTTATTTATTCACCAACAACCCCTAGTTCCAGCATATGGTGAAATGCCTTGTTGACAACCTGCAGCTACAAACTTCGGGATGGAAAATGTAGAAGGTTACACCACTCATAGATATTTTAATAAGCAGGTACTTCTTAACATAATATACTTTAATCTATTTACTCATGGTACTCATAAATTTATGGCTTACATTTAGAAGGTGTTCTAGCTAATCACATTGTTTAGTGTAGGCAGCTTGATGTATCATTAGAGACTCCAATTAAATTGATTTTCATGATGTACCACAGTTTGATAGCTAATTGTTTCTGATGTCTCAGCTTTATAGGATTAATGACTCAAGAAGCACTATCAAGTAAGATGGGTAATGCGGAGATGCACTTCTAGAAAGATACGATCCTTAAAAATAGATGAGTCCATACAGAAATTTTTGAAATTGCAGAAAGCATAATCATGCTGCACGCATCAAAGATTTGGGCGATAAGACGGTGTATGTGCATAAAACCCAGGCAGAAAAGCAGAAGATGTTGAGTGCTTCTGGTAAACTAGAAAAGCAAAGCCAAGAATGAGTTCACTTGATGATTTGACAAGACAATAAGATATAGTGAACGGTACATTGTTTCAAGATAGTACATGGTAACATAACAAAGATGGTCACGTCATGTATGATGAAGCAAATATCTCAATACAGTGAAGAAAGGGGCCTATGTTGAGCTTCAAAACTTACTACAAGATTGTAGTTCATTTAACTGTTTTATAAAATGTGCCTTAATAGATGAAGGCCATTCATTTTATAAAAGACTTGCTCTGCTAGATTTTTATGAGTTTAGAAAAGTAGTGGAGGATTGCCCCCAGTTACATAATCTAAAACTACAACTACTGAGGCAGGCCTCTTACCAACCACTTGGCTTCAAGAATCCTTTGCAAACTGCTCTCATGTTAGAGTTCCCTGGAAAGGAATTCAAAGTGAGTTTTTTAAGAGTTTATCTTTGGTCAAGAGCTAATTATAAATATTGCTCAGCTCTTCCAAAGAACCAGTGAACTAAGAGTCATGATCCATAGTCATCCCATTCTGCTAAGGAAAGGATTAGATGATAAAAGCTTGTTCAGGCCCTCTACCTCCTCCCCCCCGCAAAAAAAAAAGAAGCTCTTTTCTTCTCTCTATCCCACTTTCTCTCTTGGAATTCTTCACTACTTTGAACAATTGCTTCCTCATGGCTTCATTTGGTCGAATAGACATGAAAAAAAGGTACAACATATTGAATATTCAATTGTTAATTGCTGCAATTTGTAAATTTTATTTCAAGTATCTTGTACCTATTCTGTAATTTCTGGGGTCTAGTAATTCTGAGTGCACCCCCTGACTGCATCTCTACCTCACACTTTCAAACATCACCACAAGAAAATATATCTGCCCAGTTCTGTCGACAAGTAAGTCTTCCAAAGGATCTTACATGTTTAGACCTCCACTCAAAAAGAGTAATAAAAAAATAGTGAAAGACATAATAAACTTAGCTTTACTACTTATATGAGGATAATTTCACCTAACTTGGGTTACAGGTTCGCTGACTATAAAGGGAAAAGATGCAAGTGAAACGACTCTCATAATCTATAGATTCTATACTATCTCTGCATTAATATTAAAATCAGCCACATTTTTTCATTGAAAGTGGAAATAATCTCCACAAAGAATCACATTAAATGAGCAATGGTTGTGATCATCACGAAAAGAAAACAATGTTCTTCTCATAGATCACCCTACACTGCTTACAATCCCACTTCACTTAGATCACTCTATTCATAATATCATCATCAAACTTGTGTTGCAAAAGAACAAGGCTCTTTGCTCAAATCTAGGGATTCAATTTTTCATCTGCTCATATACTCTCAAAATCTGTCTACATTCTTTTTCTAACAGACACTGACTTATCAATTAATCATAGTATAGGCAGTGAAATTGAAAAAGAAAAACCAAAACTTCTCAACAGACATCAAACACATAAAAGTGACAACTAAACAAGAAACAAATGAACAGATAATAACACAACCACTACTGTTATCCACTAAATATTAACTGAACATCTAACGTTCCACATTTCAATCCAACAGTTACTCGGAATCCACACTCATCAGCAGAGCAAACGTATAACAGCTGCAAAATCCCTTTTTAAACCAAAAACTGCTTAAGTTTTATAATGCAATGCAGGAATCCAGACTTCAGAACAAAAAATGGTACAATAAAAACAACTAAGCGTCCTCAACATCTACTCTTTCTCCCACATTTCATCGATAAGTTCTTAGGTCAGGAACAAGAGAAGAAATCAACAAATCAGACAAATCTGCAGCAAAGAAAACCATAAAAATACCTCTTTTTTGCGATTTTCCCCCACGAATCGAGCTCCAAATGCGGATTCCGAATCGCCTCCGCTAAAAACCCTTTCCGTTCTCCTGTCCTCGCTACTTTCCCCTTTCCAGCCACAATTCTTTTTCCTTTTTATACTCCACACTCTCCTCCCCTTCCCCCCCCCCACCCTCCATTCTCTCTCCTCTCTCGCGCTTTTAGCTCCCTTTTATAGTAGCGGATGCCAAACGGGACTTTATTTCGGCTATCTGCATGATTGTCCGAACCGACTTCCCAAAATGCCCTTCTAAGTCACCCAAAATTACTACCACTAATCGGACGGTTGGAGAACTCATTGAGATGCCTTTACGATCGGTGCTACGTGAAGAATTGGTTTGATTGCTTTTAGATTGAGTAGAAAGTACGGATGAGCCCAAGCCTGAGCATGGGTCCACCAGATGGACGGCAGATATTTTGATTCCGTCATTTTGATGGGATTGGAATTTGGTGGTCCGTGTTAATTAATGTGTGAGAACACGTTGGGACCCAACTCGGATACCAAATTGCTTGCCTCGTAGGGTTTTTTTGTTCGGGACTCGCAGCATCGCATTTAATTTTTTGTGTCCTCTCGAATCTGTGATGCGGGTCAAGGGGGTTGGCAAAAGAAATTAGATTTTGAGGTGTGGGGTCTGGTGAGTTGTTCCTAGAATTATGCTAGAAAAAGGTCGGAGTGGACCGGTTACTATTCTTGTATTGGGGGGATTGCCCAACTGTCATGTCCGCGTTAAATTCCACGAAGTTATTTACGGGCTTAGGTATAAGATTGCCACGTGGTGCGGGACTAAGAAAACATAAAAAGCTATTCACCAAGGTTCAAATATAATCCAAATATAAAAGATATACAGACAAAAGACATGTTTAATATAAAGGGAAGGAAAGAAATAAAATATACAAGGTCGAAAAAAAAATAACAGGAATGGATTCATGAAGTTCAGAATAAGGAAAAGAAATAGGATACACAGTACCAAAATAAAAATGGATGAGTGCGTTCCCGACGCGATGAAGAAGGATAGGAGTAGAGAGATAATTGCTGGCAGTGATATGAACCATTCTGAAGTAATTTTTTTGAGTGCTTGAAACAATAATTTGAAATTGAGTTGAAGACAATAAAACTTGATAAAGCATATCCAAAGTAGCAGAATTGATAGTTAAGAAATGAATTGACTAGCGATCCATGCAGCACATCACTATGATGAAAAAACTTTCAAAAGGTAAGTTATATGAAGTACCATCCAATGATAAAAAGTAGTGAACCACAGGGGATGAAGAAATAGGGGAACCTGGTGAATATAATTACAATGTGGAGCTTCTGTATCGAATAATCTAAAACAGCCAATTTCTGTATATAGAAAGAGATAAATGTTGCAGGGACCTATATGATTTAAGTAATGTTGAGGCATCTTTGGAGTAGAATATGATCCACAGCATTTGGAAATAAATCAGTAGATTATAATAATGAAAGTAACATGAGGATGTAGTGAGAGATGACACCTCATCTACAAAGTAAAACCCAACTTCCATCTGAAATGTTGCGTGTAAGAAGCGACCCCGATAAGAAGTAGTGTGGTAAGATGACAGTTCTAGAATGTTGCAGTGTAAGCCCAACTCCCATCTGGAATGTTACCGTGTAAGCAATATGAAAATGACAGTTCTGGAGCACAAGGATTTGGTGGAAATGGTGTAGTGTAAATTGCATAATGGAAATGTTGTGCATAAAGACATTCCTGTAACAGAGCAGTAGAAGCACCCAATGTATTATGTAAGTAATATAACAGTGAGCATTAATTTTATGACTGATTCAGACAATAAGATGAAGAATTCCCGCATAACACTGTCCTGATACATAATAATACTGACTGGAGAATTTGCCATTAGAAAGGAGAGAGACAGGGATCAGCATATAAGAGCAGCAGTTTTAATAATATAGAGCAGCCTATCCTTTCTTGGAAGCAATACAATGTATTCAGAAGTAGCCTCCGGAAATATAACAAATAGAATTAGACAACTATGTGTCTAACAACATACATGAAAACCAGCATGATCATTGAGATGGTCATATGAACAAATAGTTGCTTCTATTTGTTCTAAGTGAGCATAAAAAACAGTCCAGCAGTATGATGAGAGATCCTTATGATTTTTTGTAGCTTGATAAAAACAACGATGGCAGAAAGGGAAAGTAATATGAAACCATACAGCATAGGACATCTAATAGAAGAATGACTTGTGAATGTAATTTCATAATGAGGGTTCCTGCGGACAAATATGTAAAATCTCATTGGCACTGTAGAATTACCTTCACTGATACCAAAATCGTGGATCCAGAATTGGCTATATATTGATATAAAAGGAAATGTGGTATGTGTTTGCCATTGTAATAATCCAGATAAATAAGCCATTATGCAATTTAGAGAAGACCTGCACAAATAAAGATAACAGTGAGCATAAACATAAGATTTTTTTCTTTTTTCCTCCTGAAATATTTTGTTTCGTCTATTTTTATTTATTTTTGCTTTTTGTTTGATGTATTGTTCATTTTCCTTCATTTTTCATATTCTTTAATGTCCTTGTCTTTTGTTTTTTCCCATGTAGATCAGTCCTCCCAATACAGATATAGTCCAAGTATGGACAGGAAGCTGTGGAAGATGTGTGAGAATTTGATAATGATGACCTATAAGCTAACTTGCCTCCTGATTTGGAGACTTAGTCAAGGAGCAGTGATCATAGTTTACTTCAGTGTTAAGCTTGGCAAGATGAAAGATTGGAAACCATGTAATGCCATAATTTTGATATGTGGGCAAATTGAGCTGTAAGTGTCATAATATGTATCTTCCATGGGCATAAAATAATATTTGGAACTTTGAGAAAGTATGAACTTTTTGCAGCACATCATCTTTGGAATGCTATACCAAAAGATCAGTCCACATGATAGTTGTAAGTTCTGGGAAAATAGGATCTTTAGGATGAATGGTAAATTCACCTTGTCGGGCTAATGAAGCTTAAAAGTCTACAGCTCGGTTTGATTCACGATAAACATGTTGAAAGGAAATGAAGTGGAAACAAGACTTCCAATTTATAATATCTTTCAGCAAAGGGTTAATAGTCGAAGAGGTGGTTAGAGAGTTTGTGATCCACCTCACCATTGTTAATGAGTCACCTTCAACAATAAGTTTATTGCTTGTTTGGGTGAGTAAGAAACTTTTGATTCCATTCCAAGCTGTTGTAAGCTCCGCGTGTGGGATGGTAGAGTGAGTGATCTGCTTGCCCCCTTCAAGGAAAAGAAGTCCATGCCAATCTCAAATAATATAAGCTATAGAAGTTGCTTCA
The DNA here is from genome assembly GCA_021397845.1 of Areca catechu. Lineage (NCBI taxonomy): Eukaryota > Viridiplantae > Streptophyta > Magnoliopsida > Arecales > Arecaceae > Areca > Areca catechu. The sequence continues at coordinate 131,505,877 of CM038044.1, read as the reverse complement.
TTTGTTACAGAAGCATCAAAGTTCAACTTGAAAACTCCCATGGGTGGGGGAAGCCAACACACTAGTTTAGGACCCAGGTCCCTCGGGTGTGATTAAGGAGGTTTGGTCATTCCCAATTCCATGATCGGTTCTCAAGTTGATCAATATTGTTATTTTGCTGATGTAACAAGAGATGAGCCCGAGTACACCCGGCTATGTTGGGTGTAGTAGAAAAATTGTTTTGGAAGATTCTTTTATTTTTGAGTCTTCTAAAGAAGCCAGGCCATATAAGCGAGGGTAGCTTTAATGTCCTTGTGGAGATGTGATTAGATAATGTTGTCTCAAGTTGAGTCAAAGAGTCAAAATAAGATGGCCAACCAAAGTCGAAGCTATTGACTACCAGCAATGTCAAGCAAATGGACAATCATTGATGGCATGGTCATAATCCTCAATTTGAGTTTCACAAATGTCAAAAAATTTGATCATTATTGAGGATCTCTTTATCACGGAGGAATTTCTTGCAAGGCAATTTGTGTTTGAACAACTTCCACCAAAAGGTCTTTACTCTCATAGTAGTATCTAACTTCCATAACCAGGAGTAAGAGGTTAAATTGTTGTGATTTGGTTGGCATACAATGATGTACATATCTTTCAGGATCCCTGTCGGGTTCCAAGTTATATGATCTTTCCACAAGCCCATTGGAACTTGAATCTTGATTATCTGATAAGTCATATGTTCAAAGAAGAGGTGGAAGCAGATCGATGTTCCAGTTCCTTTCAGGAGTGATTAGATGCTGAACATTCCAGTTGTGAACATAAACATCCATATTTAAGTAAGCGAGCGAGATAGATAATGAGATGCTGGTAATCCAAGGATGTTCAAGGAATTTAACATTTTCTGGATCTAATCTTTCAGATGAATTGAAAGCTAATTTTATGGCCATAGTCAACAATACAATTCCAAGTATGAGAGCACTTGGAATGTTTTCTGTAATTATACCATGTACCAGGAAAACCATATTTTGCAGTTACAAGTTGAGCCCACAGAGAAGTGGGTTGAAGAATTAGATTAGAAACCAGTTTAGCAAAGAGAGCCTTACATTTATCAAATAAGGAGATAATACTAAGCCCCCTTGTTGTTTCGGGGAACAAATATTTTTTCAAGAGACCAGATGCACAGCATGCATACCAGTAGGGTGCCCCCATAGAAAAGCACATAAGTTCTTCTCAAGATTGATGAGCACTTTGTTAGGGATGTGTATTACTGCCATGGTATGGTTAGCCAAGGTTGACAACACAGATTGTATTAAAGTCAATCTACCCGCCAAGGATAAGGTTCACCACTTCCAGCTTTCAATTCTTGAAGTGACTGCATCAGAAAGATAAAATAGATCATTAGATATTAACTTACTTCTCGATAATGGGATTCCAAGATATTCCAAATATCCCTTTTTCCGTTATTTGAGAACATATCATATAGTTCTCTTAGTGGTAGACCGGGTAGTTAGACTGAAAGTAACATAAGATTTTGAGGCATGATGGCTTGTCCATACATACAACAGTAAGAGTCAAGAATTGCTTTCAAATAAATTGCATCCTGAATAGTAGCTCACGTGACTAAAAGCATATCATCCACATAGAGGATATGAAAAATTTTCGGACCATTTCATGTGGGGAGAATACCTTTAATAAGTGCTATTGCACTGCAAATTTGAGAGAAACTTAGAAAAAATATCAGTACATAAAATAAAAATATAGGAGATAAAGGACAACCTTGACAGAGTCCTCGAGCAGGATGAATCTATTTAGTAAGAGATCCATTGATTAATATGGCATATTGGAAATTTACAATGTAGAGGAATACCATATCGATAAATTTAGGATGGAACCCAAAATGATGAAGCACTTGCAAAGCAAAGGACCAGAGGAGGCGATCATATGCCATTTCCATGTTTATTTTCACGGCCATAAGCACTCTCCTCTGAGTGGCGTGCCTGAGAGAGTGCATAATCTCTTGACTAATTAAGATATTATCAGTGATATTCCTGTCCTGCACAAAAGCTCCTTGCTCTATTGATATGAGAGTAGGAAGAAGAGGTTGCAAACGATTTACTAGAACTTTGGCAATAATTTTATATATAGTATTGCAAATGATGTTTGATCTATAATCAGTAATAGGGTTGGATTTTTCTTTTTTTTGGCACCAAAGTAATAAAGGTCTATTTCCAGTTGTCAGGCATAACTCCCTAGTCAAGTACAAAAGTGATAGCCTCCAAAACTTCATTACAAATAATTGGCCAAAAATTTTGAAAGAAGAGAGCTTGGAAGATTAGGGCCAGGAGCTTTATTAGGTTGAAGATGTTTAACAACAGCAAGGACCTCATCCGATTAAATGGGTTTAATCAACATATCATTATGGGTTTGGGAGAAATATTAGTAGAGATAAGTAGAGTCTCAGTATCATGCTGACCATGAGTTTGCCATCTATTAGAGAAATGAGAGAACACCAACCATCTAATATTATCCTCATCCATTACATGGTTACCATTGTAATCAACAAGGTGGTTAATGGTATTTTTCCTCCTTCGAAGGATAGTTGAATGATGGAAAAATTTTGTATTGGAATCTCCTTCTTTAAGCCACATGATATGATACTTTTGTCTCCGAAAGACTTCTTGAGCTTGCAGATTTGCCTGATACTTCCGAATAAGGTCCAACAGCTAGGCATTATCATTCACAGAGAATTTATCAGATAGAGATTCTTTTAGTTGAAGTTTGTTAATTTGTTGTTCCAACTTATGACCGTTCCAAAAGATGTTTCCAATGTATTTTTTTCAATGTTGAAGAGCAATTTTTTGTTTTATACAAAAACTTTGATAATTTATAGTAGGAGAACCCGTCACCTTCGTATTCCATGCCTTCTTGATAGTATGTTGAGTTCCTTCACATTTAAGCCATATCTTCTCAAATCTAAAAGGAAACCTCCTTCTTCAAATCTATTTAGAGATAGTTAAAAGGATAAGACAATGGTCAGAAGCAAATCTAGTAAGCTTCTGCAACATAGAATCAGGAAAAAAGGACATCCAACTGTAAGAGATGAAAGCCCGATCAAGCATTCCCAAACTCTAGCATTTTCTTGTCTATTATTGCACGATATATAAGAGGGTCCTGTAAAACCAACATCGATAAGACCTGTCATGGAAATATATTACGAAATTCTCTGATATCCCAATTGGCTTGATAACGCTTACCTCCTTTCTTATCTTCCCTAGAAAGGATACAATTAAAATCACTAATAACAAGAAGAGATAAATTAATAGAGTTAGCATAGACAATTTGCTCCCAATGAGCCATCTTTCAATACCACTAGTAATAGAATAGACAATAGCAATCATTTAGGACTGGCCCATGACAGGAGTTATGATACCAAAGTCAACCTGTTTGTTAGTATGCATAAAGTCTACTTGCCCTAAGGCAAGTTTCCATGTAACAATGATACCCCCAAACAGGCCTGAAGAACTAATCATATACACACCCCATTTGGGACCCATCATGCGCTTCACTCGATCAATTGCTTGAGTAGACAACCTAGTTTTCAAGAAACAACAGAGGTTCGGATTATATTGCCGGCTCATATTCTTAAGATAGTTCACAAGGGGGTCTTAGCCGCCCCCCCTACAATTCCAGGTTAAAATCTTCATTTTTTAGATTGTATAGTGTTGCCGCCTGAATCGCCATGGCCGGTAGCTCTTACGTGGCCTAGGTGAGTGGGCTCCGTGCCAGCGTCACGGGCTCATTGGTCGGAGACGATCAAGGGGAAGGGGAACATAGTCGTGTAGTTGGGATGAAAGGGGCTTGGTACTGTAGTGGCCCTCCTGTGGGCCTTTCCGGTGAGGAGTAATCTTCTCCTTATTATCCCTCCGTTGGGCGATACCTGTAAAACAGGGGAGACCTGCACCGGGGATTCCGGCAAAGACACTCCGACGATCAGTCAGAGGCACGATCGAAGGAAATAAGGAACCTCTGAGACGGAGAGCTTGGGGGACTCTCCACTGCCAGAGGGTGATAGACAATGTAAGAATGAAGAGAGTGTGTTGTCTCTTACCCCTCCTACCTCTTCCCGCTGCTCTTATGCAGACGAGCGGCTCTTGGTGTTCAGAGGGGCATGTTCTTCTTGGTATAGGCCTGTGAAGCTTCTGCAGGCAGGAGGCTTAGGTAGGTTGGTCAACTTCCCCTTCTTGATGGTTCAGGAGGGTTGGTGGAGGAGCACAGCGCCTTGGATGTGGCACTCCTTCCTGATTGGCGTAAGCTGTGATGGGGGCTTTTATATAGCCCTCCTTCGTAGATGGCGGACTCAGTTTGACAGATATGGTGACGTGTCGGGCTGCCATCTAGCCTTCCTCTGTACCTATATTTTGAAAAGCATACCTGGAATGGAATCAAATAAACCATGGCACATGCTTCAAGATGAGGCAGGCGAGGCTCTTCGTGCGCATGGTTCGAGGTGTCCCACCGTGAGGCTAGGCCGCATGGCTTCTCCATGCATGGCGAGGTCTGCAAGGCTAGGCCGCGTAGCCTCTCCATGCAAGGCGAGGTCTGCAGAGGCCTCTACGCACACGGGCGAGGTGCACCTGGTAGTCGCGCGAGCATGGGCATGCCCTGGCACGGAGGTGAGGTGCGGACCCTGCGGGCGACCGGGTGCCGGAGCGGGGCCTCGCCGGACCAGGCCGGACGGATGGAGGTCCGCCGAACCGAGCCGGACTGGGCACGGGATTGCCGAGCTGGCGCGGGCTGGAGCCGAACTGGGCAGAGGGCGCTGCATGGATGTCCCTGGCGCGGAGGGAGGCGAGGTGCGGACCCTGCGGGTGACCGGGTGCCAGAGCGGGTGCCTCACCGGACTAGGCCGGACCGGACGGAGTGGTCCGCCGAACCAAGCCGGACTGGGCACTGGATTACCAAGCTGGCACGGGCGCGCTGCTGGGCACTGGCCTGGCACGGGCGAAGTGCCGCACCGGAGCCGGACTGGGCAGAGGGTGCTGCATGGACGTCCCCTGGCACGGAGGTGAGGTGCGGATCCTGTGGGCGACTGGGTGCCGGAGCGGGTGCCTCGCTGGACTGGGCCGGCACGGGCGTGTCGTGGACGTGTGCTGGCACGAGCTTAGCACGGGCGGAGCCAAGGTGCCGACCCTGGCGGCGGACCTGGGATTCGGAGCGGACCAGCACGGGCGTCCTGCCGGACTGGGCCGAACCGGATGGAAGACCGCCGAACTGGCGGGGGCCAAAGCCGAGGTGTTGCATGGAGCGGGGGCGTTCCCAGGCGTAGAGGCGAGGTGGTGCGATCCCCTGCGGGCGACCGGGCGCGAGAGCTTGCGGAGCCGGAGTGGACCGACGCGGGGGCAGGTGGCACCAAGGTGCACCGGCACTGGGGCATGCCCTGGCATGGTTGCGGAGCTGCGGGCGCACGAGGGTGCGGCCAGGCCGAACTGGGAGCCGAACCGGCATGACCGGATCGGGGCATCGATCGCCGGAGACTCGAGCGGGGCAGGACCGGAGCTGCGAGAGGCGGGCGGTGCCAAGGTGGGTTTCCCACGGGCGGAGGCGGAGCTAGGTACACCGAACTGAAACGGTCGCAAGCATGAGCGGAGCGGGCTGGCACGGGGCAGCGCGGGCTTTCCCGGCTGAGCCGGTGCCGAAGCTGGCGGGGGTGAGTTGAGGCCGACCGTCGCACTGTTGGCGAGGTCGGGAGGAGCCGGAGGTGCCAGAGCCCGGAGGCAAGCCTCCTGCGGGCGAACTTGGCGCCGGCTCGGGCGGGCGGAAGCCTCCCGCGAGCTCCCACGGGCGGACCGGGGCGCCAGCCTGGGCGGAGCCTTACCGAGCACTACCGAGGTCGGCCGAACGCACGGAGGAGCTGGGGTGGCTGGAGCCAGACGCGGGCATGCCGGGCAGAGCCTTGTAGGGCGCTGCCGAGGTCGGCCGAACGCCGAAGGAGCTCGGGCAGACGCCGGATGCGGGCATGCCGGGCGGAGCCTTGCGGGGCCTGCCGAGGTTGGCCGAACGCCGGAGGAGCTGGGGTGGCTGCAGCCAGACGCGGGCATGCCGGGCGGAGCCTTGCGGGGCGTTGCCGAGGTCGGCCGAATGCCGGAGTACTCGGGGTCCCGCGGTGCCGGGCGTGCCGCCCCGGGCTCGGAGGAGCCGGGCGTTCCGCGCCGGGCTCGGAGGCGCCGGCCTCCCGCAGGCAGAGTCGGAGCCGGGTGAGACGCCACACAGAGCATACTTGGGGTGCAGGCGAGGTCGGGCGGAGCCGTGCGGGGTGCTGCCGATGCGCCGGCCGAACGTCGAAGGAGCTGGGGTGGCTGGAGCCGGACGCGGGCATGTCGGGCGGAGCCTTGCGGGGGCGCTGTCGAGGTCGGCCGAACGCCGGAGGAGCTGGGGTCCCGCGGCGCCGGGCGTGCCGCCCCGGGCTCGGAGGAGCCGGGCGTTCCGCACCATGCTCGGAGGCGCCGGCCTCCCGCAGGTGGAGTCGGACGCGCGGGTGAGACGCCATGCAGAGCGTACTTGGGTGCAGGCGAGGTCGGGCGGAGCCGTGCGGGGTGCTGCCGATGCGCCGCCTGGGCGGTGGCGAGCTTGGAGCCGGAGGTGGACCACGGACGGAGCGGAGACGGAGAGGAACATAAGCGTTGGTGCCGAGCTTGGAGGCGCCGAGGGCCGCGCCGTGCCGGGCAGGAGCACGCGGAGTCGGAGGGGGTGGGGGAGTGCATCTCCCACGCGAGCAAACTGAGGCGCGCGCCTGCGGGTGCTCGCAGGGCAGAGGCGTGCGGGCTGAGCTGGGGTCCCGCGGGCGCGCCGAGCTGCGCCGGAGCCGGAGGGGGGTTCGCTCGTCGGAGAACCGCCGGGAAGAGCCGGAGCCGCGCGGGACCGCCGACCTGTCGCGGTGGGCACGCCACATGGCCGAAGTGGGGCCGAGCCGAGCTGGGCTGAACCGCCACATGGCCGAAGTGGGGCCGAGGTGGAGAGGTGCCTGACCGAGGTGGAGAAGTACGTGGCCGCGCCAGCCTCCAAGGAGGACGCGTGTCAAGGCCGAATGGATCTTGTTTACTACTGTAACATATAGTCTTTGCCCCTCAGTCACATCCGAAGAGGACCTTATACACAGCAATACCTCAGTTTTTGGAACATTTATCAATATAGGGTCAAGACTATTTAGTGAGGTGATTGTGTGTCCCCCTTTTTGCTTAGGGGAGTGAGGACGTTAGCTAGTTGTGCCATATGACTGGGAATGCGGGGGTTGATGGAGAACATAAATTGAATATCATATGTCCATGGACTTCATAGTTTATCCAATATCTTTTAATACCTATATCAAATAATAAATTTTAAAATTTTTAAAAAATTACTAATTAATTTATTAACTTTGTAAATTAAAAAATAATATTGTACTAAATAAATTTGTTAGCAAATAAATTAATACATATATATAAATAAATTGATATATAGTTTTTTATATTAACTTTATCAATATATAAATAAGATCAAGTAATACATATTTAACGGATTAATTATTTAGTAATGTAGTATACATGTCCAAGCAAATTGATACATTATTTCTAAAATATTATGTTCATCGATGTATACTTCATGACCTAATAATACATTCTCATCAACTTCCAAATTAAGTACATACTATAAGTTTCTTTGATACACATATAGTAGTGATACATATATATTTTCAAGTAAAAAGCATATTCTAGAAACTATGTATTGATTTATCTAGAGATGTATGTTAGATTATTGCTAAATGTGTAATAAAAAGAATTATAGTATTTATCATAAAGTCAATGAGTGTTTATCATCATACCATAATGTGTACCAGTGAATATAATATTTAAAACTTGTATATCAATTTGTTTAGAGATGTATATTAGGTTATTAAATGACTAATTCGCTAAGTATGGTCACCTAGTTCTATACTATGTATTGGTGAACTTTATATTCTAAAAATTATGTATCAATTTATCTAAGATAATCTTGTTTAATATATCGTGATCACTAAAACGATATTCAAATACTGGGATAATGTATGATCATTGTATTTGATATATGACTAGAATATCACTAGGAATCAAAGTCCACTGTATTTGGTATATTACCAAGTAGTGATGGTAATAAATATAAAATATCATAAATAACCTTAAATATAGTATGTAATAATTACTCTATAACTAAATTAAATATTCTTCATTCACAACTTCTCACAAAAAGATATAATAGTAGTAATAATAATATTATTAGTTTATAATTATTATTATTGTTGTTGTTTATTATTGTTATTATTATTGTTATTATTATGGGGATATTTAATTTAAAATTTATCTTAATTATTAAGGATAAATTTATTTAAAATTTTATTGACTTAAAATATTTTTGTCTTAAATAACTTCACTACATTATCAATATCTGATAATACACTATCACCTATATATACTAGTGAACATAAGTTCTGAAAACTATATATCAATTATTATTTAAAAATGTGCATTGGGTTGCTAGATAATTAATTTACTATTGTATTATCTAGTTATTTATTATGTATTAGTGAATTCCATATTTCAAAAGCTATATATCAATTTATTTGAAAGTGTATATTGACTTGCTTGATAATAATTAACTTAGTGTATATCATTTAGCTATTTAGTATGTATCAATAAAAAGCATATTACAAAAATGACAAAGAAAGAGAAAGCTACATTTTTTTTATTTTTATTATGAGACTAACAGAATATCTCATTTATAAGTTTTTGCTTTAAAATTGATATTAAGAAAAATATGGAAAATAGAAAAACTATTCCATATGATATTCTATAGTGCTTGTACTATATGATTTTTGTTACCAAAGTTGGAATTGGAAACAAAATCAGGTTGGATTGCAATCAAACTTGAAATGATCATATCCTTCAGTATTTTTGATTCATGGTATAACCGAAATTGAAATCAAAATCTAAATTGAAAGTGAAATAAGTTTTGAATATTAAAAAAATAGAGATTGGATTTTTAAAAATGGAATATTTATTTTTATTTGAAATCGAAATGAGAATGGAACTCCTTTTAACCAAATAGTTAGAATAGGAGCTTTTATTTCCATTCTCATTTTTCATTTTGATTTTAATTAATAATAGAAATACTCTAATCTCTCAAAATCTAATCCTTATTTTTCCTAGTATTTAAATTTCATTCTCATTTTGATTCTAGAAAATAGTATATCAAGAAACTTGGCAATCTGCATTTCGATTATGATTTCGAACTAAATGCACTCTTAAATTAGAGAACATGAGAGGGTGGATGGATGATCATGACCATTTATATATTTTTTAATAATTATTTATAATTTGACAAATATATTTTCAAGATAATATTTTTTCATTGAATAAAAGTGAAGTGTATGTTTATTGATTTCTTTTTTTGAGCAGGAACAAAGTTTACATCCGAACAAAGACTACAACAGAAGCAAACCATGCTATTTAGTAGCTGAAAGAAATTCATTTATTATAATTATCTATATCTATGTTATAGCCACTTTAGCAAGATAATTGCTATTTAATTAGCTTCTTTAAAAATATGGTTGCGAGAGAAGCTATTATGCTATAAATTTGGATTGTATCTTTTATGCAAAGAATGATTCACCTTCTTTCATGATATTCACTATTGGATCATGAAAATGGCTACATCAAGATCTGTACATATGGATGGAGAGGAAGGTTGGAGTGTGCCACCTATGTAATGCATGATTAATGGTTGGTGTCACAAAAAAAGATTAATTATTCTTTCGTACAAAAGATATAAGCTGATCCCTAACATAATAACTAGAAGTTGATTATATAAAATAAAAAAGAGATATGGTTTGATTAGCTAAGTTAGTCTTAAACAAATACTCTAAAGTTAACTAAATTATATTTGAATAAAAATTATGTTGGACTCATGTAACAGCTCTAACTATAGTTTCGTTTTAGATTGATCTCAAATAGGTATAAAAGTGGATTGTATAATATCTACCTGAATCTATTTTTATATTTGAATATCTAAATATGGATAAATTCAAGCATCCGACTAACATCCATATCTATATTCATCAAAGAAAAATATGTATGAATATGGATAGATAACTGTTGTTGCCTGGATCGCCATGGCTCGTAGCTCCAACATGGCATCAGGTTGTACCTTCTTTGCCTAGTGTCCGACTCGCATACCCGGTCCTGCAAAAGAAAGGAGATCCGGGCCGGGGATCCCGGTGAGGGCACTTCGACGGTCAAGTTAATAGGACGATCTAGGAGAATAGACCCTCCGAAGTGGATCCCTGGTTGGTCTCCACCCTTAGAGGTTTTGAAAAGAAAAGAACAAAGTTAGAATTTGGATGGAGAAGAGCTTGAGCAATGGTGGCTATATCCGTTTGGACTCTTCTGATGAGTTCTCTGGTAGCCTCGGAGCACTTTTTCTTGCTCCCATTTCTCTCTCTGTTCTTGCTTACCTCCTCCAAAAGCCCTCTCTCTTTTATAGATCGAATGTACTGTCCGTTACCAGCCTCAAGCCCGCCCTCTCCCTCCTCCCCTCCCTCGAGGATGCTATGAGGTCAACGATGGGCGATGCTTAGGGATCGCGCCCCAGCCCCCCTCCTCTTTCAGGGCAAAAAGTTATATTACGAGCTCTAACACCCTGATGGGATGCCCTGTTTGGGGAAAACACACCGAGCCTCGATCTGGGGGTAGACGCTCTAGGACTCGAACCCTCTGGTGCAACTTTCTTCTCCAAGATAGTGTAGACGGTCGGTGTAGAACTCTTCGAACATCCGATTACCGAACTACCATTCATGTCAGTGATTATAGTGTGAGGAGCACGAAACAGCAAATGATTGATTTTCAGAAGAAAGACCTGACCCAAGGGCGGCTCAACACACATAGAGCATGAGGGCCTAAAGCTAAATGCTAAAATGAATAATTTTTTAATTAAAATTTATGTAAAATTTTTATTAAATTTTATTTTTTCTAGTCTTTGAGATGCAAAATTTTAATTAAATTTTTATAATCAAGTTCTTCTAACATTTCTTTTTTTAATTGATAACATAGCCAATCCATTTAATCTTTCTTGAGACATTGTGATCTTAATCATTTTTTATTAATTTTAATTTTGAAAAATCTTTCTGCCGAAGCAACACTTATGGAATTGTTAACATTTATCTAAAAGCAAATATAAGCATTTGAAAAAGAAATCAAGTCTTTTTATATGATCAAGTATTCGATTGAATTATATCTTCATTTGTACCAAATTTTTTTTAAAATTTTTAGCTCTGAAAATAAATCTAAACAGTCAATATCAGAGTAATTATTATATTTTAAGGAACATTCAGATTAAGGCAAATCTTTCAAAAACTATTTTATCTAACGACTTCAACTCTACTGCTAAATAGAAAACAAAAAATATTTCATATATCTTAAAATGTTCAAATCTACTTGGAGTGAAAAAATTGCTTGATCTACTATATATAAGAAATAATCAATTCTAAATGATTCTTCAAGAGATCTTATTATTTCATTATCATCATTCTCATCAATTGCTTTTTCTATGAATAATACGTTTATCATGAAATTTAGGTTCTATATCCATTTGAGATGCAATTTCTTTAGAAGAAATCATAGCAGATGGTAATCCATTTCTCTATATTTTTTAAAAAAAGAAAGAAGACCTTTTAATTGTTCTATAGCAATATCAATACACATCTCTTTTTTTGTAAATTTTTGCTAACTGAGTTAATAGCAGATTATATCATACCAAATAGTCATGCCCAATAAAAATTCAAAATGTTCAAGCTCATATGTTGCTAAGCAATTAGATTCACTTTTAGTTTTAGGATCTTCACTAACTTTTGCTAATTTTAATAAAGTATCTCTTATTTGTGGGAGCTTGAAATCTTATGCTTTAATACTTTCAATACGGCTTTCCCAACGTGTTTGTGATAATGATTTAAGAGTTAGGCCAGGTATTATCTTGTAAAATTTTTCATCGTTTAGTAGAAGAAGAAAATAGTGAATATATACGTGTACCACTCAAAAAATGATATAGCTTAGTACAAGAATTAGCCATAGTCAAAGTACTAAATTTAGATTGTGACAACCACATGGTGTATAAAAAGATCTAGGATTTATATCTAAAAAGTCTTTTTTGCACTCCTTGTTGCTTGCCCTTCATATTAGATCCGTTATCATATCCTTGTCCTCTTAAATTATTAATATCAAGTCCAATATTTTTTATTTCATTCACAATGGCATCAAAAAGACCTTTTCCAGTTGTATCATCTACTTTTAAGAATTCAACAAATATTCTATAACTTTAATTAGACTTGATGAAAATATCCACACATCGTAATATAAAGACATTTGCTCTTGATGACTTACATCTGGAGTACAATCAAGTATTATTGAAAAATATTTTGCCTCTATAATTTTTTAATAATTTATTTCTAATTTCACTGCTAACAAATTTATCAATTCATTTGTATTATTATGTCCAAGGTAATGAGTATGAATTTTATATCTTTAATACGTCGAACATGTTCTTGCATCACCGGATCAAATTCTGCAATCATTTCAATTAACTTAAAAAACTTCCACTATTTTTTGATAAATCTTTTCATTTTTTCCACGAAAAGCCAAATTATTTTTACCAAGAGTTTTACTACAGCAAGAATTCTTGTTAATACTTTTTTTCAATGTTCTTCATCTCTTTTTATTTGTTCTTGAATACTTTTATCAATTATTTTATTTTTCAATAATCTCAGTTCTAATCAATCCATGAACTCATATTAATATAGCTCATACTCATCTCATGACTTTTAAGTTTAGCACTAAGGTTTCTCAATCTCTAGTACCTACATTAGCTAGTTACTTGTACTAAAAGCTGATTAAATAATTTGCAACAAAAACAAAATACTTTATCCAAGTCTTTTGAATAAACTAGCCATCTTCTTTCATGCTTCTCTCCATTTGCCAACTTTTGAATATATATGTAGTAGAAAAATATCTTGAGAATTCATCTTTAGGAAACTTTATATCATTAATTCTAATTGGACCTTTTCTACTAATAAATCTCTCAAATTTGTATCAATATTTATCCATTGACTTGGATCATAAATATTTTTAGGAATACATCATTTAAATCAACAGTTTGGTCTCTCATTATGATTTTGAGTATCAATTTGAATCACTTCATTAACTTCTTCTTGTTCTAGTATTTCATTATCATCTAATTCTAAAAGATTATTAACTTGTTTATTTAAGGAACATTCACCAATATTTTCTGATGTATTATTTTTATTGCTTGTAAAAAATTATCAAGAGCCCCTTTTGAGATAGAGTTAAACTTTCAATTTTTCTTTTTTTGAAGTTTAGAATAACCAGATTCTATTTTCGAGTTGACATATTTAAATTCTTATTATAAGTACCAAAAAAATTAGATATTATAATTATCTTATATTTTTAAATGGCTAATACAAGATCAACAATCAAATTTCTAACTCAATGAATAACTATTATATAAAATAGAGATAATATAATAATATAATATAAATTTTAAATTAAAAATAAAAGTTTGCAAAGTTTAGAATAATAGTACCTGATTGTTGAATACTTATTGTAAATCAGATGAATAATCAAGCAAGCCTTATGTAGGAGTGGGAAAGTGGAGTTGAGAGCCTTGAAAGTATACTAAGGAAAAAAGTTAAGAGAATGAGAAAAGAAGAAAAGATTAGAAGTAGATATTATAAATTGAAAATAACTTGGTTTTATAGAAAAAAAAATATCCGTTTGTACTTCATAAATTCAATTTACCATTTATTAATTGGAAATGAGAGAAACAACTTCATAGTTGAGAAAGAGAATTTGAAAATGATATAAATGCTGTTTGCTAATATCTAAGGTGCCTTAAATGTGAATACAAATACCTATCATAAATGCTATAATATTTTTTTACTAATGGTGCCTATTAAATGCTATAAATACTTTTTTGCTAATGGTGCCTATTAAATGCTATGTAATTGGGGTCTAAAGCAAGGGCTTTAGTGGCTTTACTATATAGCCGGCACTGACCTGGATTGGCTTTGGTAATCCATGCTAATGGTTCGGCCTCGACCCACTTGGTGAAGTAGTCGATGGCCATTAGAAATCTGTTGCTGCCCGGACGTGGGGGGGAGGGACCTAAGAGTCATTTTTCACTGAGCGAACGACCAGGGAGCGGAGAGCTGGAAAGTGGCTCGACCGGCTGACGTTGGATGCAGGCGTGCTGCTGGCAGCGATCACATTACTTTACAAGGTCGGCTCGTCTTCCCTCATAGTCTTCCAATAGTATCCTGGCAGAGGGATTTGTATGCTAACATCCTGCCCCCCACATGATTCCCGCAGAGGCCTTTATGTATCTCCTGGAGTATGAAAGCTGCCTCTGGGGCCTTAAACATTTCAGAAGTGGATAGGAATGGGACCTGCGGTAGAGCTGCCCGTCCATCAACATAACGCGCAGCTTTCTTCTTGATGAGGCGGCTTCTAGGCGATCCTCAAGCAGGGTTCCATCGATGATATATATGATGTATGGTCCATCTAGCTAGGCTCCGAGGTGACTTGTTGACCTCCACAAGAGTCTCATAACTGGGAACCTAAAGGTATTCGATGTAGGCACGCCCTAGCAACAAGTCCGATAGAGTCGCGAGCCTAGAAGGGCATTTGCATGAGCATTCTCCCCATGGGGAATGTGGAAGATGCTGAAGTGTCGGAAACCCACTATGCTCGAGCATACCTGCTCCAAATACTTTGACATCTGAGGGTCTCGAGCTTTGAATTATCCTGAGACTTGTCCAGCTACCAACTGGGAGTTGATGAAGACCCTAAGTTGGTGCACCAAGCTCGCGGAGACTCTCAATCCCGCGAAAGTGTCTCATACTCTCTGCCTGCTTATTGGTGGCTTTGAACTGGAAATGAAGTGCGCACTCGGCTATGACCTTATCGCGATTAGCAAGGATGAGGCTTGCTCCACTCCCTCCCGCATTGGATGCGCCATCCATGTAGAGACCTAGACATCCTCCTCGGCTAGGGGCTCCACCTGATCTCCCAATGGGGCATCTTGGTTCTTCACTCATGCCAGTACACTCAACCAAGAAATCGGCCAGAACCTGTGTCTTCTAAGATGGCCTTGGCCGGTAGGTGAGTTGAACTTACTTAGCTTCAGCACCCACTTGGCCAAACAAACCGGACGTGTTCGGGCAGTTGAGTATGGCTCTCAGCGGTTGATCCGTCAGGACCGTGATGGGGTGAGCTTGGAAGTATGGATTGAGACGTTAAGCAGACATAATGAGTGCAAAATTAGTTTTTCAGAGCGGGCATACCTAACTCTGCATCTCAAAGGAGCTTTATAGCATAGTATACTGGCCTCTATGTGGACAAGGACTGAGCTGACGACCCTGGGGTCACTGCCAGATAGGAGGAGGAGTCCTCTCCATCTTCCAGCCTAGAGAGTTGGGTCGGTGATGCCAGGAACTTTTCAGTTCTTCAAAAGCTTCCCAGCATTCCTCCATCCAGGCGAAGTTGTGCACTTTGCAACGCCTTGAGAATAGCAGGCAGCGATCAGCAGAGAGCGAGATGAACCGACTCAAGATTGCAATCTAATCAGTGAGACATTGGACCTGCTTCTTCGAGGTCAGATGCTCTATGTCGATGATTGCTTGGACCTTCTCGGGATTGGCTTTGATCCCTCTTTTAGAACCATGAAGCCCAGGAACTTTCCAGCCACCATACCGAAGGTGTACTTGGCTGGGTTTAGCTTCATCTGGTGAAGGCAGAGGTTATGAAAAGCCTCCACTAGATTTACAATGTGGTCCGACTCTAGCTTACTCATGACCAGCATGTCGTCCATGTAAACTTGCATGTTGCAACCAATTTGGTCTTGAAAGATTTTATTGACCGGCCATTGATATATGGCTCCAGCATTCTTCAGACTGAATAGCATCATCTTATAGCAGTACATCCCACGGTCTATGATGAAGGCAGTGTCTCTTCATCCTCTAGGTACATCTAGATTTGATTATACCCAGAGAACGCATCCATGAAGGAGAGTAAGCGTGCACTGAGGTGGCGTCCACCAACTAGTCAATTTTCGAAAGCGGGAAGCTATCCTTTGGGCAAGCTCTATTAAGATCGGTGTAGTCCACACAGATTCTTTAATTTTTGTTAGCTTTCTTGACCATGACTACGTTCGCCAGCCAGCTAGAATATTGCACTTCATGAATGAAGCCGGCTGCGAGGAGCTTCTCCACTTCCTCGTGACTGCCCTCTGCCTCTCCAAAGAAAAACTCCTCTTCTTCTGTCGGACTGGGCGACACTCGGGTCAATGTTTAACTTATGAGTAATGATGTCAGAGGGGATACCTGACATATCTGCCATGGTCCAGGCGAATACATCTGCATTTGCGGAGAAAATTTAATAGGCGAGCCCGCTCTTCTTCTTGCAGCTGAGCCCCGATTTGTACCATCTTCAATGGATCCGTGCCGAGGGGGCACGACAACAGGCGCTCGACTGGGCTGCCCTTGGGGTCCTGCATTCTTTGATCGAGGTCACCAATATCGGGGTCCTCCTCGACACTCCTGGCTCCGAGGATGGCTTGCAAGCAATGTTGAATCGACCGAGGTGCCCCCCTCACCTCTCCTATGCCAAGGGGGTGGGGAATTGTATCAACAGGCACTTTGTGGTTATGACCGCATCGAGCAGGTTGAGCCCGGGGTGACCAAGAATTACATTGTAGGTCAAAGGGAGCCTGACAACCATAAAGGTCATCATGACCTTACTCTGTCGAGGTGGTGACCCGACTGTGACGGGGAGTGATCTCTCCCTCAACTCCCATCGAGTCTCCAGTAAAATCGATAAGGGGGGTGTGCACCGGCTTCAGTTGAGCAGAAGACAGTTCATCCGAAAGAAGGTATCGTAAAAAGGATATCAATCGAACTTTCATTGTCGACCATAATTCACTTTACAAGATGCCTTGCTATTGTCATTTCGACAACAACGGCATCGTTATTTACATTTCATCCCCAAGTCCTTCTCCTCATAAAGGGGAGTACATTTTCCGACCCCTCCCCACTCAGGTTCTCTTGGAAGCGCGCTCTATTCCCCAAGATATTATACCCACAGGTTTTTTGGTGGGTCGATTATCAATCGGAGGGACAAGAGGAAGAGCTACGAGTGCCTAAGATTCTGCAAGGGCCTTGCCCCCCACGAACTTTTCGAGGTAACCTCTCCTTATCAAATCTTCAATCTTCTTTTGAGGTGGCGACATTCCTCGATGTCGTGACCATGGTCGCGGTGACACTGACAGTACTTCGACTTGTCGCAATCGCTAGATGGCCTTAGCGGGGGAGGGTGGCGCAAGTAGCACTTGCACTCAATCTCCATGAGGATCTTTGACCTTGGGGCGAGGAGAGGAGTGTATCTTTCTTCCAGGATGGGGCCGCTCTTCGACTTCGGATCGGCTCGGAGGTTTGGGGTTGACCAGGGCCACATACTCCGGAGGCCTCTCCCGGAGGCTGCTTCTTCAATGGCTTCCTGTCCAGCTCTCTTCTAGTGTGGTTCGCCTTCTCCACACGAATGTACTTGTAGACTCAAAGGAGGAGGTCGGAGTAAGTCTTCAATGGCTTTTTGTCCAGGGAGTAGGTTAGGCGGGATGTTATGAGCCCCCTCTTCAATGCCAGCTTGGCGACGGGCTCGTCTAAATTATCGATTTCCAGGGCGACAACCTTGAAACGAGCCATGCAATCTCGCAAGGGCTCATGGTCCTGTTGCCTAATGGAGAAGAGGTTGTCAGCTTCTTGCGACACCTTCTGGCAAGCGTCAAAGTATGCCATGAACTTTCTTCCAATTGTGCAAAGGAGCTGATACTTTCGGGCTCGAGGTGGGTAAACCAGACTCGAGCTACCTTCCAAAGTGTAGCAGGGAAGGCAATACAGATGAGGGCGTCCGTCACCCCTGGACTCTCATAAGAGCCTTATAACTCTTCATGTGATCCAGGAGGTCAATGGTCCCATCGTAGGGGTCTACCTGAGGCATACGGAACCGGCTAGGGATCGGTTCCTCTTGGATCTCTCAGGAGAAGGGGGGATGACCGTCATGGTCCACTGGCTCACGAGGGGAGCCCTGCATGTTGGCAAACTGGCAGGACCATTTGCTAACTTACGCTCTTGTTCCTCCAAGTATTTTTCAGCCAAGTGCTGATAACCTCGTCGGTGGTGGAATTCTACCGAGGATATCAAAGGAGATGGGGATGTCAGCTGAGGGGGGGTCACGATGGGAGGCATTGCCTTGATGGTGCTTGCGATGCTAACGGCATTATGGCCAAAGATCGGAGACCGGCTCTCCCGGTCAGCTAACCCGCTCTACTGCCTCTTTGTCGGGGTCTGATGGCTTCCCCGGGGATCAGTTATGGCCCGTGGGTGAGACGGCCTTCCTTGGAAGGAAGGCAAGCTACCGCGAGGCCCAATGGCTGGGGCTACGGGTGTCCCCGACTGTTGTTGGATGGCTAGGGATCGATGCTGATATTATAACTGCCGCACTATCACGGTAGAGTTTGGATCTGCTAGGCGAGCGCGGCTAGCTGGGAGTCCACCAGGGTGGTTGTGGCAGAGCGGGGTGTTCCCTTTCTAAGCTGTGCGGGGCCCCGTGAAAGAGAGGGCCCCCCGCATGGCTGGTGGAGGTTTTCCATGCACGCATCACCACCATGTCATGGACGAAGCTGCTTTGAGGGACCAGTCCCCCTACCTAACATGCCAATCTGTTGCCACTTGGATCGCCGTGGCCCGTAGCTCCAACGTGGAATCGAGTTGTACCTTCTTCGCCTAGTATCCGACTGCATACTTGGTCCTGCAAAAGAAAGGAGACCAGGCCGGGGATCCCAACGAGGGCACTCCGATGGTCAAGTTAGTAGGTGATCTAGGAGAACTGACCCTCCGAAGTGGATCTCTAGTTGGTCTCCACCCTTGGAGGTTTTGAAAAGAAAAGAACAAAGTGAGAATTTGGGTGGAGGAGGAGAGCTTGAGCAATGGCGGCTGTATCCGTTTGGACTCTTCCGACGAGTTCTCTGGTAGCCTCATAGTGCTCTTTCTTGCTCCCCCTTCCTCTCTCTGTTCTTGCTTACCTCCTCCGAAGGCCTCTCTCTTTCTTATAGATAGAAGGTACTGTCTGTTATCAGCCTCAGGCCCGCCCTCTCCCTCCTCCCCTCCCTCGGGATGCTGTGAGGTCAACGATGGACAATGCTTGGAGAGCACCCCAGCCCCCCTCCTCCTTCAGGGCTGAAAGTTATATTGCAAGCTCTGACTCCTTGATGGGATGCCCTATTTGGAGAAACTGACCAAGCCTCGATCGGGGGTAGACGCTCTAAGAATTGAACCCTCGGTGCAACTTTCTTCTCCAAGGTGGTGCAGACGGTCGGTGGAGGGGCGCAGTGCCTCGAGTGGTGCATTCTTCCTTAACTGGTGTAAATGGTGGCCTAAAGGAATCCTGGTGGCACTAGCGAGACAGTTCCCCGTAGGTTGGTGCGCTCTCCCTTCATGGACTTCGGGTGCTGTGCCACTACGCGCCTAGTGTATTAGCTTCATGGTTGGCCTTGATCATGGATCAACCTCGAGCCGGGTGCCCTTTCTCAGTTGAAGGGTGCGTGGCTCGGGGAGCTCGACTTTGGCCGGGAACTCGACCCTGAGGGAGCCATCCTAGCGAAAGGGCTCAAGGCATGTGGAGCGAAGCAGGAGCCCGACTTCGGCCAGGGACTCAACCTTGAAGGACTCACCATGGTAGAAGGGCTCGAGGCTTGAGGAGCGAGGCGGGAGCTCGACTTCGGCTAGAGACTCAACCCTGAGGGAGTCACCATAGCAGAAGGGCTCAAGGCTCAAGGAGGAGGCGAGAGCTCGACTTCAGCCGGGAACTCGACCCTGAGGGAGTCACCTTGGCAAAAGGGCTTGAGGCTCGAGGAGCTAGGCGGGAGCTCGACTTCAGCCAGGACTCGATCTTGAGGGGTTTACCCCGGCAGAAGGGTTCCAGGCTCGAGGAGCGGGAGCTCGACTCCGACTGGAGACCTTAAGAGAGTCATCCCAGTAGAGGAGATCGAGGCTCGAGGAGCCGAAGCTCGACTTCGATCGAGGACTCGATCCTGAGGGAGTCATCCCGGTAGAAGGGCTCGAGGCTCGAAGAGCGAGGTGGGAGCTCGACTTTGGCCGGGGACCCTGAGGGAGCCACCCTGGCAGGAGGGCTCGAGGCTCGGAGCGGGACTGGCATGGCGCTCCCTGCTAGCGTGACTACCAGCTAGGCTCAAGGTGGACTCCACATCAACAGTCTTGCCACATCAATAACTATATGATACATAACCAAATATTTAATTTTATTTGTAATCCTATTTAAGTTTATATAGTGTTTATGAACTTTTAAAAAATAAAGGTTATATTAACATGCTATAAATTTATTTTGTCATCCACTTGGTAATATTTTTATGCTATAGTCTTAAAGTTTAATTATTCAAATTATATGCATATTTATATTTATGCTTTTGATATTTGATTTGTATCTATAACAATAATTTTTTGAATCCAACTAATATCTGTATCCATATCTATCTTCATCAAATAAAATAAATATTGATATAAATATATGATGCATGATTCGTATTTGATTTGATTTTAGCCCTATCTCAAAACCATGATAAATTAAACAAATTTTAAATATTATCAACTAGAAATGCACCGTCTATCTTGATTAATAATTAGTGAGCAGTTAAAGCAAGAATAAGCAATTAGGAAGAATAATGGATGTTGTAGCATGTAGCACTATGAGTTGAGCACAAATCCTCCATGATATTAGTTATTAGAATTTTTATAATAAATATATGTGAAAATTGTTATTATTTGTGCAACTTGGTTCGACAAAAAATATGTTTTAAGTGATCTTAAGTTTTTTTTTTTTTAAAAAATATTTATTGCCTAAAGGTATATTTTTTTTGTTAATAAAATTTGTTGACATCATCCTAAAGATGGGATAAATCTTCACCAACATGCATTTCATATTTCTTTGCCAAGAGATCATTCCTTTCTTGGTTTTGTTCATAGAAGTTTTTTATTAACTGCTTTAAAAAGTTTTGCAATCTCAATTTATACTAATGCTATTATGCCATGCACCATTAATATTTAATATATACATCAAAACAAAATTGAAAGTGAAATAAGTTTTAAAATATTAGAAAAAATAGGTATTGGATTTAAAAGATTGGGATATTCTATTTTTATTTGAAATCAAAATGAGAATAGAACTCCTTGCAACCAAATAGTTAGAATAGGAGCTGCTTATTTCTATTCTTATCTTCCATTTTGATTTTAATTAAGAATGGAAATGTTCCAATCCTTCAAAATCTAATCCTTATTCTTTCCTAGTATTTAAATTTCATTCTCATTTTGATTGTCGAAACTAGTTTATCAAGAAACATGGCAATCTACATTTCGATTATGATTCCAAACTAAATGCACCCTTAAATTAAGAGAACATGATAGGATGGATTGATGATTGTGAACCATTTATATATTTTTAATAATTATTTATAACTTGATAAATATATATTTTTTCAAGATAATATTTTTTCATAGAATAAAAGTGAAGTGTATGTCTATTGATTCTTTTTTTGAGCAAGAATAAAGTTCACACCCGAACAAAAACTACAACAAAAGCATTAACCATTACTATTTAGTAGCTGAAGAAAATTCATTTATTATGATTGTCCATCTCCATGTTAAAGCCACTTTAGCAAGATATTGCTACTTAATTAGCCTCCTTAAAAATATGGTTGCAAGAGAAGCTATTATGCTATAAGTCTGGTTGTATCTTTTACGCAAAAGAATGTTCACCTTCTTTCATAATATTCACTATTGGATCATGAAATGGCCATATCAGGATCTGTACATAGAAATGAAAGAGGGAGGTTGGAGTATGCCATCCACGTAATGCATGATTTAATGATTTGTGTCGCAAAAGAAAATTAATTATTCTTTTGTACGAAAGATATAAGCTGGTCCCTAATATAATAACCTAGAGGTTGGTTATATAAATAAAAAGAGATATGGTTTGATTAGTTGAGTTAGGCTTAAACAAATACTCTAAAATTGGCTAAATTGCATATTTGAATAAAATAATTATGTTGGACCCATGTAACAGCTCTAACTATAGTTTTGTTTAGATTGATCTCAAAATAGGTGTAAAAGTGTATTGGATAATATTTGCCCAGATCTATTTTTATATTGATCTATCTAAATATGGATAAAATTCAAGCATTCGAATAACATCCATATCTATATTCATCAAAGAAAAATATGTATAAATAGGATAGATAACTATATGATATATATCTGAATATTTAATTTTATTTGTAATCCTATTTAATTTTATATAGTATTTATGAACTTTTAAAAAAAATAAAGGCTATATTAACATGCTATAAATTTATTTTTCCATCCACTTGGTAATATTTTTATGTCATGGTCTTAATGTTTAATTATTCAAATTATATCCATATTTATATTTATGCTTCTGATATTCGATTTGTACCTGTATCTATAATTTTTTGGATCCAACTAATATCCGTATGCATATATATATATTCATCACATAAAATAAATATTGATATAAATATACTGATGTACGATCCGTATTTGATTTGATTTTAGCCCTATCTCAAAACAATGATAAATAAATAAATTTTAAACATTACCAACCGATCTATGATAGTGGCTGTTAATTTGTTCAAGAGAATTAAAAATGTATTGTCTATCTTGATTAATAATTAGTGAACATGTTGAAGCAACAACAAGTAATTAGGAAGAATGGTGGGTATTGCAGTATGTAGTACCGTGAGTTGAGCACAAATCCTCCACGATATTAGTTATTAGAAATTTTTATAATAAAGATATATGAAATTATTATTATTTGTGTAACTTGGTTCGACATCAAATATGCTTTAAGTGATCTCAAGTTTAGTTTTTTTTAAAAAATATTTTATTGCCTGAAGGTATATAATTTTTGCTAATAAAATTTGTTGAACATCCTCCTAAAGATGGGGCTAAATCTTCACCAATATGCATTTCATATTTCTTTGCAAAGAGACCATTCATTTCTTGGTTTTGTTCATAAAAGTTTTTATTCGTTATTTTAAAAAGTTTTGCAACCTCAATTTATACTAATACTATTATGCCATGCACCATTAACATTTAGTATATACATTAAACAAGTATTCTTTTGCATTACTCCAATTAGAATTAGATCCCAGAGAGATCAAATTGAGAACCTTATAAATAATATACAATTAAAAATTTATCTCATCACTTTATGTAAAGAAACACATATTTTACCCGATATGAGTAAATTTTATGAATGGAAGGATATTTATATTTTAGAGTGTTTTTTTTTTTTGGATAGAACCCACAAATGTGTATGAATTTCAAATAAATACATATTTGTATGAAAGATTTTAACAAAAAGAAAAGAAATGGGCTCCTTTTTTTATAAACCACCATTCAAATCTAGGTTTTTTAAAAAACAATGATGCCCTCTTCAAAGCTCAACTCATGGAAATCTAATAATTAGTTTTAATGCCAGCTATGTAAGCATCTTGCTTCCTCATTGCTTTTACTAATCATCAAATGCTTATCAAAACAGGCAATAACACATTAACACAAGAAACAGTAAAATATATCATACATCTAATTCATAATTTTGATGCTTGTTTATAGTTATCAAATCTGTATAATATAAATGAAAGTGAATTTGATAGCACAATTTGCACTTTAAATTGCTTACGGTCAATAAAAATAAATGTTCGGTCTAAATCATAAAAATAGTATAGAAAAGATATTATTAAGTCCATTAATGATTATAATTTTCCAAGTCATTGAATTATATCTCTTAGATTTTTTCTGTTTTTTTTATAAAGAGTATTAAAATATTAACGATAAATATTTTCATATAAAAAGAATGTCGTCATTGGATATTTTAAAAATACAAGATAAACTATTTAATTAGTTGATAATTATAAATTCTATCAAGACGAATGTAATAAACTTATAAAATTTCAAATTAGTATAAAAAATAATAATTATTCATATGATGATTATGGTCATATCTTGCAATTCATGTTGCATTTGCATTTTAGAGTTAAAACAAGGCATTATATGAAGCTCATGCAATGCATGCATAACGGTAATAAAAGCTCCCATCTTATTTCAAGGCATCATATGAAGCTCATGCAATACATCCACAACGATAATAAAAGCTCTCATCTTATTTCAATAATGGATGGTGTTTAATGTTCTTATTTTCTATTTTAATTAAAGTCACATGTTAAAATAAAGGATGAAGGAGGACATTACGACAGAATGATAACAAGAAGTCATGATCCATGAGTGCCCTAAAAATGGGGGCACTTCAAAACCAATTATTGTCCGGTGTTGCATTTGGTACCCTACCTTTCTGTTCCGGTCACTTCTGTGGCAAGGAATCCAACCACCTAGCCCACCAATCTCAGAAACCTGATCAAACGGGCCAAATGAAGTAAGATCATTAAACCAACGGCTGAGATTCTTTCAATACAGATCTCAAGCTTTGTGGTGGCTTCACACATCACGCACCTTTTCGGTTGCTCTTTTGAGCGCTGGAAGGGGGAAGGGGCGGTGCAGCAAAAGGAGAAGCCAAGGCTACCATGCTGATTGCTGGTACAACCGGGAAGAAGACGACGCCATGAACGAAAGAGGGGAGGAGAAAAAGAAGGAGGGGGAAGCAGCAATGCGGGCTCCAATCTCGAGTCGAGGTTCAATCAGACCCTCAGAAGCGTCCAGGAGTACGATCTTGATCCACCCTCTTCACTGCCTTCGCATTAGATTTCTTCTCTTTTAGCTTGTCTCGGATGATGCGGAAACCAGCAGATTCTTGTAGGAAAGTCGGCTGATCTTGTGATTTTTTTAGTTTTCTGATCTATTTTTCGTTTTTGTATCTCGGATTGCAAAAAGATTGAATCTTGTTTGTTCTTTGCTTGTATGAACTTTAAGTTTGATGGAATGTGTGGAAAATGATCTGGATTTGTGCTAAAATAAGCTTTCGATTACTTTGGATGCGAAATTATTTTGAAATGGTGTTTTTGCAATGGATCTGTTGTTTGGAAATCTTGAAAAGAATTCTTCTTTCTTGGAAAACTTTCATGAAGTTTTTCAGGTCTCGGAATCAACACCATGAGGTTGCAAATCTTGAGAATTCTGAACATTCTAGCTATTAATGCATCCCCTGTCTATTCTGTAATGACGAGTGTTTGTGAAATGTATATGGAAATTATGCTGATTCCCGCAGCAATCGGATGTTTAGGTATATAAAATTTTGTGCTTCTCTTGATTGCTCAAAGATCCAATAATCGTGTGAAGAGAGGAATTCAGTTGTTAATTAATCTTCAACTTCTTTACTTGATTAGATCAAATCACAGTAATGTTTTTACAAGGAGAAAAAAGAAACTTGAATTTGTCTCTAAAATAATTCACTTTTTTTCTTCCCTCTCTCCTTTCAAGGAGTTGTCTCTCTGCTTCCATTAGTTTCAGCGCTTGAATCTATATCAGCATTGATCTTGTTCATATGTCTGTCTTCCACTCAAATCTAGTTTTCTGATTCACACAAGTGAAAACTATCGTGGGATAAATACTGTATACATGCTTAAATTCTCAGATACACATTCATTTATCTCTATAAGAGAACATATTTAAATAACAACTACTTGTTTCTTAAGAAAATTGGAAGTTCTTGTAACTTTTAGCTTGTGAATACAATTTCTTTGGCAGCAGCTAAATTGTATGAAGACTTTTTTCATTTGAAACCTTTTGCTATGATCTTGTAAACTATAATTTTAGCTACTACTTGTGATCTTTAACCTAGTTTGGTTGGTGCAATGCTGGCCAGGCTTGAAGTTTATCAACATATTTAAAAATTTTCCCATTTCTTTTCCTTTATCATGCAGGCTACTATTAGGCAGCAGCTTTCCCGGTAAAGTTTTGATGACCCGCAAATAAGCCTTTGAGCGAGTTCACCTCACCTGTACGCCATCAAAACTTTGAGAGAAGTTACTCTGAAAATGATATTGGCCCAAGTAAAAGGGCAAATAATTCTTCTGGGGTAACATGTTGACTTTATCTTCAAAACTAGAATTTAATTAATCCATATTACTTGAATCAAGATTTTCGGTACCATCCCGAACCGTCCGTTCAGGGCGTACTGTACCGTACGGCCAAAAACCGATACGGTTCAGTCTAAAAAAATGGTTTGGGATCCGAACCATAAAAATTGACCTGAACCAGACTAGTACGGATCGATTCGGTACAATACGGGTCGGTTTAGACCGGTACAGCTCGTTCAGTTCGGTTCGGGCTGGTTCGGGTACGGTTCAGGTCCGGTTTAGCGATCTTTGCTTGAGAGGGGGGAGGAAGATAGTTTTTTCTCAAATCATCAAGCTTGGTACATCTACCGGTATGGTATAGTATGGTAGCATACCGTACCGTACCGGTCATCGACTGGTATGGATCTTGGTATCGGTTCAACAATCCTTGACATGAACATTCTTTTTTAACATTTTAAGTGTTTAACACTACAGGAAGAGCTTCAGAGTTCTGGGAACATGACCAAAAGAGCAGAATTTCAAACTTGAAAATTTCTATGACCAACAGTGAGAGTAATTATCGGATGCCCTAATATCTGCTTCTGGAGCTAGAGCTGTAGATTCTGCAAGAATTACAAAGTTCACAAGAGTACTGTCTGGATCATCTGTCATATTAGGTACACTAACCTGCTTATTTTTGCATGGTTCCAGATATGATTGCAAACTTATTTAGTCCGTTTTATAAGTAACTTGTTTACATTATCCGTACTGGTTCTTAGGAAGCTTGGTCATAGTGCTTGAACAAATGCAACAACCTTTATCCCCTATCCTCAACAAAGCTGGATTCAAAGCCAGCAGAATTGGACAAATTCCAATTTGGAAAATGAAAAGAGTTTGCTAGAAGGCACATTTATGATTTGCTGTGACATTGAGATGTTGGAAACCAAAAAGTAGTTGGAAACAGGAATTGATTGGACTATTGATTACATATTTAAATTTTCGCAGCATACTGGGAGCACGCATTGTTTTCTTTTCCCTCTCTCACCTAAACTAAGAAAACATAAAATTTAAAAAAGGATAGACATGAAGAAGAGCTGGCAGCTGCTGATACCTTTCGATATGAAGCTTTCATAGTCACTGTAATGGGGCATGCAAGGCCATCTGATCAGCATGGCAGGTGCTGTGCCATGTCAGAATGAAAAACAAAAGGGGGACCTTTTGGCTTGGTACCAAGCAATACAATGCATGCCAAGGCATGCCAAACTTGCAGGGGTCTGGATGGCCTGGCATGGGTCGTTGCTCTACAATATGCAAGATATTTATGCATGCATGTTTGCCATGCCAACAATGGCTGGTGCAAAGTTGCACTTAAATACTTGCTCTATGCATTGCTGAAGCTTTCAAAAAGTTTCCTTTTGTAGGGCTTGGGTTCTTTTTCTATTGAAATTTAATTACATATGCATCAATTGTAGTATCTTGTATTAATTCTAGAATTTGGTGAACTTTAAATATTTTAACAATCTTTGTCATGCAGAAAAATTGCGTGAATTAGCTTGGAATGGCGTACCACCAGATATGCGTCCTAGCATATGGAGGCTTCTATTGGTATGTGACTACTTGATAATAGGCTTAGGCTAGCAGCTGTTCAAGTATTTAGATGTGGTACGTCAATGTTCTGATTGACTCAAATGCATGATAGTGTAAATTTACAGTGCAGAACAGATAACAGAACTTGCTCATGTTTTGTTGATCTGTTTTTTTTTTTTTTTTTTTTGGTTGCTTTTTGGTATTAATAACATGGTCATCCATGTCAGAAGATGATACCTTTACAGGTTACTTTCAATATTTCCCCCCCCCCCCCCCCCCCCAAGAGAGCAATACTAACTTCAGTTCATGTTGCTCTAACTAGAAAATACAAGTATACTGCTTCTAGATGAGCAATTTTTTTAACTCAAATCAGCACCTTACATCATAACTATTGGATAAATAGTTTTACTGTTGAAATGTTTATTTTCCTGCTGACACCATGTCACTGATCCCAAGCATTTGAGATTTCTGCTTGCCCATGAGGCTGAACTACAATGTTGGACTAGCAAGTAACCCATGCAACGTGGTAGGATTTAGTCTATTGTAGATGGCGTCCAAGAAGGGAAGCCAGGAGCGGAGGATGGCAAAATTGTAATAAATACAACTAAAAGTAGTTCTCTCTATCTATGGCTGCTATAGCAGCAAGTGATCGCTAACCAAAAAAACAAATAATGAACAACGAATATCAAAGTAAAATAGACATAATGGGAGGAAAAAATGAAAAGAAAGAAGAAGCAAGAGAGAGCTCTCTACATGGCTAGAGAGGATGACACAGGTGCCGTGTGATCCATGAGGTACTTTGGTGGGGATGGCGGCCTTGATCCGAGTGTCGTTGTGATCTTGAGACTGTCATTTTAGGGCATGTTTAGATCCATCCTCACAAACACTCACTTCCCCTTCATATCCACATCCTTTAGCATCAAACCCTCCTCTTCATCCCCATTTTTGATTGATGGAGGGAAGAACAGAGAAGATGATACAATTCAAAGAGATGGAAGAGGTGATGGGATGCATGTATGTATTGTATGCCCGATAGGGATAGCTTAGGGCTGATGGACCTAAGAGCTCATCCAGGATCCATGCGACATGGTTGTGTGCTTATGATGAATAGAGATTGGATGGATAGAGGAGAA
Source organism: Areca catechu (assembly GCA_021397845.1). NCBI lineage: Eukaryota > Viridiplantae > Streptophyta > Magnoliopsida > Arecales > Arecaceae > Areca > Areca catechu. Next base: position 131,476,949 of record CM038044.1, on the reverse strand, counting down.
ATAGTCGTGCTTGTTTAGATGGGTGGCTATGCCACCACGGACCTCTTGTGTGCGGGGAGGAAGTGGGTGTCACAGCAAAGGGAGAGGGGTCGTGATATGTGCCTCTCTCCTTAGCTGGTGAAGCACAGTGAGGGGTGTCTAGGGCCAAGATTTTTAGAACCAGTGCCAAACCCATTCCAGATAGTTGGCGGTATGAGTTGGTACGGTTCGTACTGCGTCGGACTAGGCAAATTGACACAAAAATGAACAAATTGGGAAAGAGAGAAAGATAGGGAAAGAGAGGAAGAGAAAGAGAGAGAAGGGGAGAGAAGGAGGTGAAGGTAGCGGAGATGCCGGTAATGGCCACTAGAGGGCCGAGGGGGGGGTACCATGGCTCTGAGACGTTCGCGAGAGAAAAATGATTAAAGGGAGAGGTAGAGAGAGGGGAGTGAAAGAAAAGGAGGGAGGGAAAGGTGGCAGAGAAGCCGTCGGGGAGCCTCTAGCTAGCTATCGGATGGCATAAATGATGCTCGCAGCTCCATGGGCATGAAATAGGGGGGATCACCCTATTTCATGATTTTTAAAAAAAACCCTAACCACTGTGAAGCTGGCAATGGGTGGTTTCACTATGACCAGGATTTTTTTTTAAAAAAAAAATGATGAATAGGGGATGTCGCCTTATTTCGTAGCAACGGCTCCATGGGAGTTTTTCGCTGCCCGATGGCTACCCAGTAGCCCACCAGTGCCCTCTCCACCACCTTGCTTGCCCTCCACTACCTACCTTCCTCTTCTCTATCTCTCTCAATTAGAGGTCCCATCAGAGGATGCAGAGTTTCAAAGGCCTGTACAACCCTTCAGCAGCCTCGATGGGCCATCCCCGGCTTTCAGTAGCGTCATCCTCTCTTTCCCCCCTCCTCTCTCTTCCTCTTTTCCCTCTTTCTCCACCATTGTCGTTAGTGTTCTGATTCATGTATCAAAAACATCCTAGTTTGCCATCAATATGGCTAGGAGTACCCCGAATTACCCGGGTGGCCCGGTGCTGTGAAAACCTATCTCAAGCTGGTGAGAGCAAGAGAAAGAGAAGATGAGAGGGGAACCGAGTGAAAGCAAGGGAGAGGAGGAGGTGGATGGCCATTGCCACTTGACCTTCGGTGAAACCTTGGCATAGCATCCATCTCTCTCTATCTCTCCCGCCCTCTGCCACCTATTCAACCTCTTTCATTTCCTTCAGCTTGCCAGGGGGTGCATCACAATTCAGCTCGGAATAGGGAGGGGCGTTTGCAGGTCCGCATGTGGAAGAAGATGTATGTCCCTCCACTTTGGCATGTGGGGAAGGCGTGTATTCCTCTTCGTGCTGCTAATAATGAACAAGCCATGGTCACCAAGGAAAAAAAGGATGAGGTCATGTGGGGGAGGGCATGCATGCTCTCTATGTTGATGTGTAGGGAGGGTGTGTGTCGCTCTCCACATTGCTAACCAAGGACAGGCCATGGTGTACTCGACATGTGGTGAGCTGGAAAGGATGGGAAAAAAAAGCTGCTTACAAGATGGGAGAGGGGAGTGCACCTCTCTCCACATTGGCTTGCAAGAGAGGGTGTGCGTCCTCTCAGTGTTGCTAACCTAGGACAGGTTGTACTCACCAAGAAGGTAAAAGACGATGGGCTACATGGCACATCTATGCTTGACACATGGTGTGCTAGGAGGAGGGACTCCTTTTAATATATATGTGTAGATTCAGGCAACATCATGATTTTGCAATCTTTTGTTGGGTATGAAAAAATGATATTGGGAGGAGAGGGACCCCTTTTTTTGTTATGTGCTGGATTAACACCAATACCACTAGAAAATCATGTAGTTACATATTATCACACAATCCTTTGATGAATTTTTATCATCATCAAATGTTTCTGAAATGTACTATTCACTTATGCTTCCAAAATTAAAAAAAAAGCCAAATTAATGCTTTTCTTCTGGATCTTATTGATAACTTTTTCTCAAAAAGGGAAATCTAGCAAAGAAATCCTTTCTATATCATCTTGATGAAGTGATAGAATGAAAAAAAGGGGATGATGAGGCCATGAGGGATCTCCATCCCCAAATAGGTCAGCTGTAAGCATGTTTTAAAATATGGCTCTTATTCAAATTACTTTTAAATTTGAATAATAGGATCCTTAAAGTAAGTATCAGATACATAATCTAGAAGCATCCATGGAATATTGATATTTGATATGTATCCAATATGAACATGATATCGACATGTGCTTGGAAGTATCCATGCTTCCTTGGACCTGGTTGCTTATGTAGGCATGAAGACTTAGGAGAAGCAACATTAGCAAATGTCTGCATATGGTGGTTATCATCAAGAAAATAATCTAATGTGTACCATTTATGCGTTCTTTTGGGGCAATGATCAGGATATAGTTGATGACTTTGCTTTCTTTTTTTTTTAATTTTGAAGAACTAGGAAAGGAGAAGCCTAGGCAAAGAGTAGGGTGAGGTGGCACTCAGCCCCAAGTCATTGGTACCTATTACCTAACCTCCAATGACTTTACTAATTGCACTGGTTGGCACCTTACTTTTTTAATCAAAAAAAGGTTAAAAAGTTAAAAATATAGTTCCAGCCAAAGTAAACTAGACTAAAAAACAGAATTCAAAGTAAAGATGCAAGATAATTCTTTTCTTTTTCAGGACCATAACATCATAAATATTAGCAAACTAAAGGAAAAAAAATATATCTATATAAACATATGAGGAGGACAATTATGAATTTGGAAAAAATTGAAGACAAGGGAATGCTGCATACCTTGTCAGTGGTTGTTTTCATGGGCACAAAGCTAAGATAGAAGTTAACCAGACCTTAACCCATCTTCCTTCTTTCTTCTTCTTGTTACTACTACTTCTTCTTCTTTGCTAAATAACTTCTATGAGAGGTCCAATCTATCAGGTTAAATAAAAACAATGGGAAAGCTTAGTATAAGAAGTGGGAAAAAAGAAGAGAGATAAAAAGCATAAATGCAGTTCAACACCTGAATACCATGCAACTTATGTCAACTATAAGAACACAAAATAAAATTAAGAAACGGGAAAAAAGAGCATTGAGCCTTCTTTGTCAGCCCTACTGACAATAACCCCATCTCATACTTTATATCTCTGAGACTGCAAGAAAATCTCATTGCTTTTCTTTGCTGAGAAAAAAATTATGCCATTTAAGGATAGCCATCAGATTAACCATAAAAAACAATGGAATTGATGTGTTTTCAGGAGCCAAATGTATCATTGGAAGGGCATAGGTTTTAGATTGGACTCCACTTGCTTTAGGTATGGCCGTATGAGATCGTCAATGACACCCATGACTTATGTAGCATGGTCTCTTCGTAGTTCTTAAGAAAAAAGGGGAAATATCTGAAATAAATGTGATCCATATCATTTACATCCTAAATATGCTCAATCTAATTTTCTAAAGAGGGCATGCCTCTTTGACTCCTTAGAGTGTTAAATGTTAGTTACACTAAAATCTATCCCAGAGTTTCTCTTCTCGGACATCTAAAGGGGGTACATAGACAGTTGGCCAAACTTTCACTTTAGATCTGTACTTTAGAGCAATCTAAATGCTTTCTATGAAGTGGCATACTGCAAGACCACCATGACTCACATCTGCACATGATTTTCTAGAATTTTCAAATTTTTCTAGCTCCATTGGAAAGTTATCATCAACTCCAACATATATGTAGGTTTCTAGAATCACATGAATCCTCTTTTTCTCCATAGAACAGCTTTTTCTAGATTCCTCTTCCTCATTGATCTTGGTTGCTTACCTGGTTATTAAGTGAAGTACAGATTATCTGTCAAGTTGCTGATTTCCTCTGTTTGTTTAATTATCAAGTGGACCATGATTTTCCAGTCTGTTCAATTGCATTTATATAACACCAGTCTTTGTCCAAATTGCATAAAATTCTTGAACAAATCCATGAATATCTTGCACTTAATAATTGATGACTACATGATCTTTTTACATTTCAGTTTATACTATGACATTCCTCTTTCTGGAATTTATGATTGTTCATTATATATAATAAATATCTAATATTATTCGATGGATTTTGTCTGTTTCTTATCTATAAATTGGAGAAAACTATTTTGTCTTTCTGAGCTTAGATTGAAGAGGTCAAGGCTTCACATTAGGTTGATAGCCATTTATAGAAAGAAACTATAACTATGAAATGAATTTATAGACTCAGTAAGATACATAAAATGTGAATCTATCTTCAACATAAGTCAGTGAAATTGTAGGTTTCTTTTTCTTAGCAATCCACCATGATATATACCAATAGTCGCAAAAAAAATATGTATTGGCCTATATAACAGAAGACAAAACCCTATTGTATATGCTTACTTGCATCTGAATATTATGCACTATTGGACTTAATTGTCTTTATGTTTAGCACTCTTAGAGAAAAGAGATGGGTAACCCTTGCATAGAACATCTTTTCATGCCTTACTGATGAGATCTGCTTCCCGCCTTTCCCCAATAAAAACCAGCGATGAACTTGTCTTCCAAAAAGAACATATAATTAAGGCACTGCCAGTTTTGAGTATAGTGATGATTCATGAGCTAGGACCTCCTTTATAAGTAGTTCAATCTTTGTAAGTATTAGCTACATTGTAAAGGGAAGCCTGGGAATGTGTGTAAGAATACTGCAACACCAATTCTACTATTGAACTCCTTGGAACTAATGTTAATAAAGTTTTATTCTTGCTTAACTTCCAAGAAAAATTAGGCCACCAGCCACCTTGATGTTCTTAATTCTCAAGTAATAGCAATGAAGTTTTTTCACTTGAATTTATGAGATAAATTCTCTTAAACTAATGTATACTGGCATTTCATTGTAAAGCCTCTTCTGCTAAGTTTTGCCCCCACATGGTAACTGTTAATAACAGGCTAATTATTACTCTCACTTTAGTTTGATGTCCTCAGGATTCATATCCTAGAAAATATCAAAATTGAACCAAAGGATTTAAGTACCCGTCCATACCAGTAAGGTACTGGTACCATCCTGTATTTACTATTGACACATGGTACATCACTCCTCAATTTTGCCAGTACATCACCCCTTTTTTTCTGTGCTGGCGCTGAGTGGCATACTCATGTCACTCTGGTACTGTACCATACCGGTCAAACATACTGTGCCAGTAAGATAGCTGTATTGGTACCAGTGCCACTACTTCACCCTGGGTTTGGTCTTTCATTAATTGGAAGAATGCCTTGTTTCTGTTCACTTCATCAACATTAAACCTAGACCGAACAATCATTAACTTTTTCTTTATTATAGTGTGCATGCTATGATTAATCTCTGTTCTGGTCCATAGCTATTCATGTGGTCTTAAGAAGAGTATCCCTCCATATATTTTTTTCCTGTGGAAAACATTCTTTGTCCGTGCACTTATATAGTAGTAGCAAACTGCTTTGCATGTGATCTTAAGTTGTAATTTAAAAATCAGCTGACAACAGGGATATGCATCACCTAATCCAGATAGACGCGAGGGACTTTTGACGAGAAAACGACTTGAATATGTTGATTGTGTTTCACAGTATTGTGATATCCTGAAACTGAACGTTCAGATGATGAGATCAATATGCTTCGCCAGGTTAATACTAGCACAGTACATAATCACCAAACTTTGCATCCATTTTGCTGAGATTCAATTCTTATCTCTGCATTAACTTTTTCTCTGCTGCTCAGATTGCTGTGATTGCCCAAGGACTGTACCTGATGTCATCTTTTTCCAGCAAGAGCAAGTTCAGAAATCCTTGGAGCGCATTCTTATACATGGTTAGATACTTAGATTCTTTCATTCAATTGTTGCTTGAATCAAGAGGTGACTGTAGCTGTAGAATTTGACCCTCACTTTTGGGTATACATGGTGCGTGGTGCATAATATGAATTATATTGATATAGTTTCTAGTGAAAGTGCATGGTAGGAAGCATCTCTGTACCTACTTCTTTAAAAAAAAAAAAAAAAAACCAAGAAAAATTGTTCTTGTTCATTGACAACTACCATTGCAATTTGTTTTATTTAAACATTTAATCTTAGTAAAATTGAATGGAGGATATATGTAGAGATCACTTCATGTCATTCTTTGCAGTCACTTGAGGTTCCAGTTTCTCACACCTATGCTTGCTGCTTTGAGCAGCATGCAAATAACTTGCCCTGATACTGAATTACTGCTCAATGTTTCCAATTGTATGCTTGGCCCTTTGCCTTTTGGAGTCTTTAAAACTCTGTTTATGAGGTCAGAATGGAATATTTTCTACTCCTTTTACATAATACAGCTTGGATTGACTTCCATTTCTAAATAAAGCTTTGCTTCTGTATTGATGAATGTTATTGATCATGAGACCCACTTGTACCATTGGCATTGGGTTGCATTTTGTGTGAAGGGTGAAGATCCACAATAGCCGTTTGTCTATTTCTTAATTCCAGTTCAATTACTCATCAGTCTGAACTGCAACTCTTCTTCTCTTAAACCTGTTACCTTAGAGTTGTATCTTTCTTATTTTCTTACTGTCTACTTAAATTAACGGTTGCTAATTCATGTCAGGTAACATTTTTCGTTAATTCAAGCAAATAGATTTCAACAATGTTACATGGCCATTGCTTGAGGATGGACGATTTCCACAGATCAAAAATATGAATTTGCTCCTGATGCTAGGTTTCAAGAAGCTATGTAGTTGATAGAATAGCATGCCTTGATGCAATGGCTTGGGGAGTGCAGTTCTCGAAATTTTTACAAATCCATAACTTCAAATGTTTTTGGAAGATCATGATGTCCTGATCTTTCTGCAGGAAATTTCATGGCAAAGCTAGTTGTTTGTAGGGAGATGATGGTCTTGCTTTGCCATTTGACTCGCTCTCTTGTTTCAAAATACATTTTATGAGCTTTCACCCTCAGTATATATTTTTTTTCTTCATGGATGTTGCCTTCAAAAAATGTTTCCAGGGCCATTCGTCATCCAGCAAGTGGATATGTTCAAGGAATCAATGATCTTGTTACACCATTCTTATGGTGTCTTGTCAGAACATCTAGATGGTGGCATGGAGAGGTGTTGTTTTGAATCTCTCACCTCAGAAAATCTCTAATGTAGAAGCTGACTGCTATTGGTGTCTCTCCAAATTGCTTGATGGTATGCAAGATCATTACACATTGCTCAACCAGGAATTCAGCGCCTTATTTTCAAACTGAAAGAGCTAGTTCACCGGATAGATGGTACTTCCATTGTCATTAGATATCTGCTTCTGTCTTTTCTTTGCCAAAAAATTGTCCTATGCCTTTTCACAATTTTGGAATCATTACTTGTATATGGTTATCTAGCTCGCTTCCATGTTCCACCTTTGCTGCAAGTTGTGCGACACAAATGTTTTGATCTGTACAAATTCCAAAATATGTGCACAGCATTCAAACAAGGATACAAACACTAGATATATTCTATTAATTAAATTTACAGGGTGGCTGAAACTTCTGTTTACCTGAGAAACACTTTATACTATTCAAAATTTATTTTGCCTATATCAGTGATTAACCAAGTCAGTTACCTGGTATTTTTGTATCTAGTGGTAGTAACAATTTCTAAGTTCCCAATATAAACATAATTCCAATTATTAACCTCTGACTAAATTTTTGGGCATGTATAGAACGAGTTTCAAGACACATGGAGGAGGAAGGGCTGGAGTTTCTTCAGTTGCTTTCGCTGGTTTAATTGTCTCCTTATACGTGAGGTAAGCTTTTGGTGATTGTTACAAATGTGTGGTCAGGATTTTAATCAGAAAAATTAATCTAAACTATCATAATTCAAAAATTTGTAGATCCCATTTCATCTAGTTACACGTTTGTGGGATACTTATCTCGCGGAAGGAGATGCACTGCCAGATTTTCTTGTGTATATATGTGCTAGCCTTCTGTTAACGGTGAGTTTACTGCTCTTCACTTGATTTCTGTTTCAAGCCTCGAAAACTGACTGCCTGAAGGAAACTTATTAATCATAACCTGGAAATTAGAACTCCAACTTGTAATGCTATTTTGTATATTTTTTTTTAAAAAAAAATGCAGCATCCTTAATTTGTAATTTGATCAACATTGACAGTAGACTCAATGGATGGGATAAGGCTTTATAGTTATCATGATAAATTTCTGCGTTTTTTGTACTTTAGGAGGATTTCTGGTTCACTGCTTCTTGCCTCGTTACTTGGAATGCATATTTGCCTATTGCTCTAATAATATGTTTGACCATGGAAATTGTTATTATAAGCTTTGTATTTCTAGCCTCTATGGTAATATGGTTTCAAAACATGGATGATTTCAATATTGATGGTTGCAAAGTTGACATTCCCATTTGGTGTGAACATATGATGAAGGTTGGACTTATGCCTACAAAATGAACACATGGCCATGTAGAATTGCAAACATACATTTGATGCGAGTCCGTAGGATTATTGCTACCCTTGGTAGTTTTCTTTCTCTTCATAACAACGGCACTGCAACAAACTTTCATGCCTGAATTTTCACTTTCAAAATAGCCACCCAGAAACCATTTACCAGAAAATTGCAGTGCTTTTTTCCTGCTTTTATGCATTTGTTCCCTGTTTCTAGATCAATGACCATCCAAAATTCTAGTTTCTAATAGATCAAGTATCAAACTCATTTGTTTCTAGCAAACCTCCACTCATTACTTGCTCTAGCTTCTAGGGTCTGAAGAAGCAGCATAGAAATACCCTTATTATCCCCTAAGGATACAGGGATTGATATTGTGCCATCAAACTGCAGAAGGTAATGATGGAAAATGTAAATGTTGAGGATAAGTTGATTAAGCTACTGATGCTACAACTCCATGAATAACCTTCTTGGGGCTTTTGGGATTAACATATAGAAAAACAATGATCAAGGACAGTGATAGATTCTTTAAAAATTTCTGGCATCCTAGTGCAATTTAACTGACTTGCATTCTAGAGAATTGATATATGCCTTGTATTAGATATTATAGTTCATAGCCATGTTTGCCAAAAGCAAACAAAGTTCAAGGAAAGCGATAGTAAGGGTGGCAACTGATCCAAGTCTGATTGGGTTTAGGGGTGGCAATTGTTTGGGTCTAATCATGTTCGGGTCTTGTTGAGGCTTAGGTATTAGGAAAAGCGTGTCAACTTGATTCCAGCTGCTGGCCATCTGTTTCAAACAGCCAACTGCTCAGGTCAGCATTTCAAAAGGGTTTTTAGGCATATAGCGGATGGTGGTTGGGTGGGTAAACCTGGTTTACCCCAACAAGTCTCAGAACATTTCTCTTGAGAATCTGCTTGGAATATCACATGCCATGATAAAAACGTTCATTTCCACACATCATACCTCCTTTCTTCATCTTCTTTTACTTTCAAAGGGCATCTCTTTCTTCCTTCGAACAGGTGGCACGAGGCATGAGAGATATGTGGCAACTTGTAGCTTGTGTCAGCCTGTATTGGCCTCTCAACACATCACAGCACATAATATCCTAGGATCAGATGGAGGCCAATCTGTCATGTAACTTAGTTGCAATCCAAGTAGGTTTAGATTTGATTCATGTATGCTTCATGTTGAGGTGAAAAATCCAGCCATGATATTGTTTTAAGCCAATTAAGCAGCTGATGGACAAGTCCAGGACCTTCTTTCTTGATATTTAAGGAGATTAACATAGGAAATTGGTTTTAACCCAGAGCCACAGCAAGTGAATTATTCCAAACATCCAAACTCTTAATTCAGTAGCATTTGTGTTAGAATGCTGAAATAGAACGCTCATTTTGAAATGCCCATTGAAAAATGAAGAGAAGATAGGATAAGATTTCTCTGTGAGAACTGCATGCTCAGATATGGTGTTGAAGCGGGGTTACAGGTTTTGGAAACCTAATTAGGGCCTGTTTGGATCAGTAGGCCCAAAATCCCATAGGAATTGTGGGTTTGGGCTTTACAACACCTAATGAGGCTGGGTTAAGCCTGTCTTTATAAATACCCAGAGAACTATTACAATGAGCCACCCCGAATCCCATAGGGAGGGGAAAAAAAAAAAGGCCTCAGGCAGTTTATGGGATTCAGGTCAGCTCACTGCAATGGTTTTCTGAGTATGTATAAAGATATGCTGGGTAGGCCTCATTTAGGTAGTCGTATTGGTCCAAACCTATGATTCCGATGGAATTTAAGGCCCAGACATCAAACAGGCCCTTAGGGAAATTTTAAGCCTTTTTATTCAGATGTTGTTTGCTATTTGCTTTCTGAAAGTTTTGACTGCACAATCGAAACAAATTATTAGAACACCATTATAGAAGAAAATTTTAAATTATGGGGTTAAGGTCTGGAAACTTCTATACCATGCGGTTGGAGTAAAAATTAGTGAGTACTGCAACCCAGATAAGAGGTCTAAGCTTGTAAATTTGTACAGGATTGTTCTTAATATCTCAAAACCCATAATCAGAAATGTGAAAAGAATTTGCAAAAATGAGATTTACAATGATCAGAGATTTCTGACAAGTAATGTTAATGCCAGCAACAACCTGCTTTCTTTGAATCTTTGCAGAGTTATAATACGTACCTGTGTCTGCCAATTTATGTGGGTGTTAACGATGAAGAGTTCCTTTTCTTCCTCATCTTATGGTTAGACTGTGATCTCATATATAGCTGATACCTTGCTATGATTTCCTAAATTCTTTGAAAGATTGATAGGCATACTCCAAGGGAGAAATAATTGTATTTCAATCTTAAAATCCCCAATCAGGCACCACTGAAGCATTGGGATCTTGTAAAATGCAGTGTCTATTCTTCATTATCTAGATATTATCTTAAAGTCTTATTTGTTGGTAAAGAAACTTCATCGCCATTCAATAGTTCTCATATAGAAATTCTGGTTTATCATACATAAATAATCCAAATGCTTCATTTGCTTCTGATGAAGTTAACCCATATGAGTATCACACGTGCAAGTACTATCTCACATTCTGTACATTTGATTGCATCCCATCTTTTGTCAAAACTGCATCTGGCTCAGTTGCTTGTGTTAACAATGATATGTTTCCTGTATCCATCAAGAAATTTTTCAATGTGCTATCATCCTGTTACAGTGGTCAGATGAGCTCCTAAAGCTGATTTCCAAGAGATGGTCATGTTCCTCAACATCTTCCAACGCAGAATTGGACCCACCATGAGCTGGAAATGGTTCTATCAAGAGCATACATGTGGCATGTGATGTTCAACAACTCTCCTAGTCACCTTGCAAGCTAGGCAGCTGATTTTAGCTCCCTAGTTTATTTTTCTTTTATCCATTCTTTTCTCTGCAGTTAAATTATTTGCCTTGGTATTATTTTCCAACAGCGGAGGAAGATTGAGGTTTCGTTTGTAATCTTATACATGTATTTGCTATGTGACAGAATCTGTAAAGTAACGTCATACAATATCCAACATTATTTTTTTTTTTAGTACCTTTAATCAATTCCAGGGGGGTTGCGAGCCAGCAATTTTTCCTTTGTTTGTTAACTATATTTGTTATCTGCTTGCTTGCTCATTTTAGCAGGGTTTAGGTTTGAGCTAATCAAGGACTAGAAAAAGAATTGAGCCTACTGTTTGACCTGAATCTAAACTTTATTAGGTGCGTAAGAAGACTAGAAAAGCCTCTCTTTCGGAGATTAGTCAGGCGGAAATTTAGCAGAACAGTTTCATTGCTCTCTCCCAACCTAGTGAAGAACCTGGCTGGTATTCATTGCATCAGTGATCAGGAAGTAACAGTTGGAGATGGCTAAGAAATGTGCTTGCTGATTGAGAAATGGCTGCTGCTAATGATTTGTCTTTGGTGCTCATATAGGGTGTGGCTGATGGATTTGATATTTGTAACCTATTAATGAGGTAGGATTGCAGTCACTTAAAATTTTGGCAGATGGTCTGTGCCCTTTGAGACAGGCGAATGTGATTTTAGCTTTGACATTTCACACTAAAAAACGAAAAATAATTATATCTGATATGAGTGGGATATTGCATTAGATTTCTATTGAATGCATTTTACCATGCTTTATGGAAATGAAACTACGACGTATTTATAGCAGGGTTCTTCGAACTGGCCGGTTCGGAATGTACGGATCGGTGGGCGGTATTTATAGCAGGGTTCTTCGAACTGGCCGGTTCCGGAATGTACCGGACCGGTGGGCGGTATTTCTAGTAGGGTTCTTCGAACTGGCCGGTTCGGAATGTACGGATCGGTGGGCGGTATTTATAGCAGGGTTCTTCGAACTGGCCAGTTCGGAATGTACCGGACCGGTGGGCGGTCGGCACGGTTCGGCACATAAAACTCGGCCGGCCACATAAAACGATACGGCTCTCGAAAAATTATTAAAAAAAAAAACTTTATACCAGACCAACCGGTCGAAATGAGGTCGAACCAAGTTCAGGTCGGTTCGGTAGGTGGGACTTTTTTTTTTTGTTTTTGTCACATGGCTACTATAGCCATGCGACATGTTGCTTGAGAGGGGCTGGTTTGATCTTTTGAGTTATAACAGTAGAGAGCTCGTAACAGCAAAGAGCTTACGAGCTCTCTGCTATGGTTGTTGTTTTAACGATAATTGCTTAAAAAACAAAACTTAATCTATTTCAATCCAATCAAACTTACAGAAGTCGAAGAGGAAGGTAGAATTAAGATACCATACCTTTCTTTTTCGTGTTTCCCTCGTCTCATTTTTTTATTAAAATCCATGCAAAATAGAAAATTAAGAGAAAAATATTGTCAAAATTATTTGTTGGCTATGATTTTAGAGTATGTGGTAGATGTAGAATAGATCTACACAATGATACTAAAAAATCTTGATTTTTTTTAAGTATATAATTTTTAAATTAAAAATTATTTTAGATTAATAAATTAATTAAAAAATAATTAGAAAAAAATCTGTAATTATAATTTTAATATAGGGCTCGTAAGCTACTCTCACTATAAATTTCACGTCGATTTATTCAAGTTTTGATGCGTCTCATGAATAGTACCGTAGATCTTAAATGGAGAAAAATTGACTTTTAATGCATTTCTAGGATCTTAAAAAAATATATAGTAGCATGTACGATAGAATCCTACATAAATCTAAATTTTAATTTTTTTATTTTTCTTTATTTTTTAAATTTTTTAAAAAAAAAATAAATTAAATCTTAAAAATTAGTTTAATAAAGTGTTAATTAATAATATTTATTAACCTATATGTAATTTAAATATTCATGTATTAATCCATCAGAAGGAAGAAGGATCCGGAGCGGGACATTGACGGTTACATAAAGAGATGCTCTCGGGTCAGCATCACTGGAGGTGTAAATGGTGCAATACTGAATTCAAAGGTGAGGGGGTAACAAGGTTGAAGCAGCACTTAACTAGCGGCTATTTGATGTATCTGCATGCCATGCATGCGACAGTATCCCATGAGGTTGTCAATTGATAAATAAACACTTTGCTGATTTTAAAGCGTGAAGGAAGAGCAGCAAAGAAGAAGGCAGAGAGAGATGGACCACAGAGCCGCAGAACCACCTTCTTATTACTCTAGGAAGTCAGAGGAGGTATCTTTCCTTTTGATGAGGAGGCATAGATGGAGGTTGCTATTCAGGCGAGCTTGTATGAGCAGCAGAAGCAGGAGGAGGAGGCAGCCAGGCATAGACAGCGATTTGGGCCATCAACTTTTGAGTCAGGATCGGGATCCGCTTCGCTAGTACTGCAAGAGAGTCCGAGACACAATTTATGAGGACCTCCTCAGTCAAAGAGCCAGTCAAAAAGAGGCACCAACCGTATTACATCCATGTTGGAAGATTTGACAATAGAAGGAAGTCTTCTGGGACATTCTAGAGGGAGCCACTATCCATGATGTTAATCCACATGCCTTTTCCAGTAGAGATTCCAAGTAACAGAAGATTGACACAATGTTGAAAAAGGATATGTGACGAGCCATCTCCTCCTGGTTTCATTTCAGTCATATCCCAATCCATGCAGCAGACAATCCATATTATCGCTCTGCTATTTCATCTATAAGGCTACTGGTGCAGCTGTAGATCCTCCAGCATCGAGGGATATATATGGTCAGCTTCTGGACAGCAATAAGGAGGAGCTAGAAGGATGGATATCCTCATATCAGAGCAGTGGCCTGTGTATGGATTGACGGTGATGTGTGATGGTTGGACTGGTCCTACTAAACGGAGCATCATCAATTTCTTGACTTATTGTGATGGAAAGACTTTTTTTAGAAGTCTATTGATGCTTCAGATCAGGTGCACGACGCCAGTTATATCCTCAGATTGATGGAGGAGGTGATTGATTAGGTGGGAGAGCATAATATAGTGCAAGTCATCACTGATAATGGACCACAGTACATGGCCACAGGGCAGATCTTGATGGAGCAGCGGCCACATATTTTCTGGATCCTTTGTGCTGCACATTGTATAGACCTCATATTGATGGATATTGAAAAAATCCGCATGGTGCAGAAGATTGTTGAGCTAGCACAGTCTATCACCAGATTTATATATAACCATACATGGGTCTTATCATTGATGAGGAGCTTTACAGGGATGAAATATTCAGACTGGGGGTCACACGGTTTGCTACTGATTACATTGCACTTGATAGTATTCTTGGCAAGAAAAAGCAGAGCTGCGTCAGATGTTTGTTAGTTAGGAGTGCACAGAGCAGATATGCCAAGGCAAATGCTGAGGGAAGCAATATGAAAATTTAGTGACGAAACAAATATTCTGGGCAGCGGGCTAAGAGGATAGTAGAGGCTATCAACCTCTATATGAGGTACTTCGTGTCGTGGACTCCGAGAGGTATGCTCGGATGGGCTTCTTATATTTCATGATGCAAAAGGCAAAGAAAAGATCCAAGAGACAGTTCTATCAAATGCGTCTGAGTATATCCGGATCATTGATGGACAGTGGAGTTATCAAATGAGTTCGGATTTGTATCAGCATGTATGTAGTAATTTATGAAGTCCATAAAAATTAATTTAATTAGACTTGTACAAGTACGCTTGACTAATTCTTAAAAATATATGCAGCTTACTATCTAAATCCGAGATTTTAGTACTCCGTACCAGACATTGCCATGGATGATGATCTTATGTCTGTCTTATGCAATATTATATATAAGATGGAGCCCGATCTAAATATCGCTGCTATGTACCTTGAAAAAGTAAGTTAAGTTGGAATTATTGAATGATTTTAAGAGCATAATTTCAACAAGTAGCACATGCTAACAAAATTTTTTTCTGATAGACGAAATTTTTTAGGGAGGGCACAGATTATTTGGATCCACTGTAACAATCAAGAGTAAATCAAAGATGAATCATGGTAGGTACTACTAAGGAGTAAGTATAAATTATATCAAGATTAAATTTTTTATTTTGCCAAATCAAAATTTCTAAATGATGTAATGTCTTTGCAGCTAAATGGTAGATGCATTTAGTGGATATGCTAAAAATCTGAATGCTCTTACAGTTAAGATCCTTTCCAAACGGTATCCGGTGGATGTGGCGTAATGGTCTACATTTGGCCTTATCCACTCTAAGCAGAGGAACGTTGAAACAGAAATGCCTCAACGATCTTGTGTATGTACACTATAATTTAAGGTTAAGGCTAAAGTGTATTCAGGAAGAAGTAGAATTGAAATATCCCGATCCCACTGCAAGTTCATATGTTGATGAGGATGAAGATCCAATGATTGGGCGGGTCAATAGTCAGCAGCAGCAGCCAGAGCTTGATGAGCTAGGATCGCCTCCTCGACCAACCAGTTTTGTAGCTAGTGAGGCAAGGGTGGATGCTGGACACATGGGCAATAAGTCATATTCCTCACAAGACTCCAGCAGATACAGCATATCGTCCCTCCCTACCATCTGATAGACCTAAAGATAGAGGAGGAAAGGAAAGGCAGTTGCACCTCCATCGGAGCACTTAGTCCATTCAAATTCAGATAGCAAAGAGAGATGATAATGTTTCAGATAGTGGAGGATCTAGTGATCAAGGGAGGGGCCGGGAGGACAGGAATCGCAGCCACCTATTCATATTCGATTCACTGGAGAGTCGCAGTATAGCCATGCCATGCAAGATACAGATCATGGATTACCATGATAGACCCCGTGGTGATACGATTCATATAGGCAACGGGCTCCGTGAGGTCGTTCGGGACACGATGTAGCTGAGCTCTTGTACGAGTAGGATCCATGGATGTATCTGGGTCATCCTCATATTCAAGATCCTCTTATCCGTAGCTACCGGCAGCTTATGATCCTATGGTGCATCTGAGACGTCATCTTCCAATGGTTATTATCCCAGCAGCCGGAGCATCTTATAGGTCTAATTTTGCTGCTGGTATATTTGGATGGGCTCCTGTACTGCCATATCATCAGTCTCTGGATAGCTCTCAGGGTCGGGACATCAGAGAGAGATCTGTAATGAGTTATGATCCATGATACATATCTCCTGAGATGACCTTAAAGGAGTTCATGCTGCTGGCTGAAGGATATATCGATTTTCTACAGAGTACATAAATGATCCTTATATTTATAGACATCGTCACTCTACCATATTCTAGACGTTAGTATATAATTATATGTTTATGCTACATTTTACTTTCATTAATTACTGATAATCTTAGTTTAATTATCATTTTATATCTTATTTCAATTGGAAGTAATCCTAAATCTTAGTATTTAGTCCTAAATCTTGAAATCGGACATATCTTAAATTCTAAATTTCAAGCGTTTAGAACTCTTAAACATTAAATTCTAAACCCTAAATCCTAAACCCTAAAAAATAAAAATAAAAACTTTTAAATCACAAAATTCATAAAAAAATATCAAAAAAAATAAACGTACGGTTTAAACCGGTACACCACGCCGTATCTTGTATGGGCATGGTATGGTATGGTACCGGTACCGGGGACCTTGATTTATGTTTTTAGATGTATTATGCAATGCTATGCAGTATGTACGCGTAAAAGGATAAGCTATTGATCTGCAAACTGGATGCCAAAATTCTCAGTTATAATGCACAGCTTATTGTCACTTGGGACCGAAAGTAGGTGCTGATTTGCTGACTAATCCACAGGGCCAATAAAAGGCATATATTTTATTTAAACCCGAGACAACCTAGTGAGATTTAATGTTTAATTCAAGTCAAATCTGGATACGGATCAGCTCACCCATCCTAACGCTATCAAGCTCCAAATACTAAAAGTTAAGGCCCAGTTTTTGGAAAGATGGGGCACAAACTTCTGGTATCTTCTATTGTATAACCAGTCCCCAATAAGTTTGATAAGCAAGGATAATTCGAAAATGAAGTGGCAATAACCGTCTTTATCCCCATAATATCATTATCAGTATAGCATGCATATGCGGGTTATTATTTATCACTGCTTTTTTTTTGGTTTTGGGGGGGGGGCGGGGGGGGAAGGTCCTAATGAAAGGATTTTTTTGGTATTTTAAATGATCAAGTGGGAATAAGATGTGGAATGGTAGAATCTGGGGACCCTAGAGAACTGTACATCCTGTTTGTCCCATTTGAATGTTCTCCTTTACCCACCAAACTCCCTCCCTTCCCATAACAACCAACATGACACCCTCAAACCAACATGAAAAATTATCAAGGATAATCAATGGTGAAAGTCCTATTCCATCAGAAGCCATGGATAAGTGTGAAAAAAAAACCTTTCATTTTGAGTAGACAATCAAATAATTTATTTGTGCACTCTATTACATATGAGAAATTTTACTCCCAGCAAAGATCCGGAATGCATGATACGACTCCAAGGCACTGCTATTTATTAGAAATCATCCTATCTGTACGTTGTTTGGTGCTATCATTGTGTGCACTTCAAATATCTGCATCGAAGTAAACAAGAGACATGGGAAAAGGCATGATTACTTCCAATATGATAGGATTATGTAAATCACGAACAACAACAAAATTGTCAAAGAAAATGTCAATTCCTGTCTCGAAGTTTTCCGGGATCAACTTCCCCCTCCATGGGCAGTGGTTCTCACTATGGCAGTTTCTCTGAGTTTCCAAACCATGGATAAGAACAACCAGTCTGATCCTGAACTTCACTACAGAAATATTATCTATTCCCTAAGAAAGGACTGGACTAAATTTACTCATAAAATGATCAACAAGCGTCTGAAATAGATTTAGTATTTATAAAAAAGTTCTAAGTGAATCAGTCAAGCAATCATCTTGAATAAAGACAAGGCTTTTTGAATAAGAATATACACGCTATTGTTTTTAACTCCAGGCTACAAAGATGAACATATTTGTTTCCTGATGATTGCAGAGTTATACTCCTTTGACGGAATTGAGAAACTCACGAGAACTTGCAGATGTGGCCTAAGCTCCAGCTATATCTATCTCATGCTTTGAGCTTAGTAGCCACCTCAAGATAGCCATACCAAAGCCATTGACATAACTTCTGATGTGCCCCTCAAATGGTGAAGCAGGTTTATGTCCTTGCAAGAGGTCTGCAGCAGCTTTCATGGGCAATGATCTCATGTAATTCAAACAAGTTCGACTGACCTCCTTTTGGCTGAAGAAAGGAAATGGAAAAATGCTAATGCACCACACAAGTGAAAAATCCAACCATACAGGTACACTGTTAAGAATATAATGTTCATATATTTTTGTTTAACAAACAAGAACTAATTCAAGCATTTCAGCTACATTCAACAGTAACTTCTAGAGCCCTAGCTCCTAATCTTATGCTAAATATGAAATAAGTTAATAATAAGAGGGCCATATCTCTGTACGCTGTTATGATGGGTAAAACAGCCACTTCACAGAATTACACATTATGTAAGAAGAAATTTTCACATTCTTTAGCAGCATTTAAAAATGAAGAGTGCTAGAAGACTGTTTAGTGGTTCTAGTCTGTGACTTTCATCTTTAAGTAAGTGAATCTTGTCATGCATTCACATATATAGCTCTAGATTGCAGTGTAAGACCAAACATGAAACAACCACGACACTGATTAGGAAATTACATAATAGTATGATACATTCAAAGCTCCGCTGTCTGTTTCTGATGGGCTTGATTCAAGGAAATTATAGGTATTTCTCTCTTTTTTCATTTTCTTTTGAAACATTGAAAACTAACAATTTAAGAAAAAATTGATATCGTCTCACATCCTCCAGGTTCAAATTAATAGTGCTGTTGGGCATAGCATAACTTAAACTAATCTAGACTAATATTAAATAATTTTATAAGGAATGATCAGACATAATCTTTTTTATTTTGTCAATATATAATATAACAAAAATTTTCAGCATACACATCAGAATGCCCATTATAACTAGCCATTATAAATATGTAATATTATACTTGCAGTTTCTCTTCAATTACAAAGGAACTTGAACTTTGAAATTTTAGGTTAACTTTTGTCGTATTCTGTCATTGATTTTTTTTTTTTGTCTTTCTTTCTTTTCTTTTTGAGGAGAGGAGGTTGTAAATTTTGAATGGTTTTGACTTGTAATGGACCACGAATATTTTTTCAAAAATGAAATATCAGGAATATTTTATATAAAACATCTTTAGGGTGATTACTTTTAAAATATAGCTTGTCTACCATCTCCCTAACAAAGAGGTGAGATGCCAACAATCAACTGCTGTTGCTATTAACTCCTTAGCTGAAGCAGTAAAAAGCTGAATTTTGTTCAAGTGTTTTTTTTAAGAATATTTTATATTAACAATCTCAATTTTGAGGAAAAAAACCTAGGAAATTTCAAATTCAAAATGTCCTACTATTAACTTGGAAATTTTACCTGTGCAATATCCTCTATTCTCAAATTCATTGACTAAACTAGTTCAAGCTAAAATTAGCAAAACAAGGTTTACTGTTTGAACGTAAGATCAACAGCCATCTGGCCAAACTTGATGAATATATCTAAATAATCGTGCAATATGTAAGCTAAATTAAAAGCTACTAAATGAGAAATGATAAAATCATTGCAATTTGAGTCAGATACATCAATCACTTTTCATTTTCAAAAGAACATTTCTGTACTGAAGCTTTTAAAAAGAAGTTATCACGGGCAGTCAATGTATGATTTTTTTTTTTTTTTTTTTTTTTTTGAGATAAGATGAAATATGTTCTGCAGTTTAAAGGACTAAAAGAAAATTCCAAAGGAGAAACAGTTGGTTTTCAGGTTGAGATTTTTTTCCTTCATTTTTGTTTTATTTTTAAGAAATATCCTCAATAACTTGTCTGTCATAGCTGCCCCTACTCAAAATGTTCTTCAATAGACATAAATGCTCATTTTCATTTTCAGAATGTAGAACAATACTCACATACTTCCACATAGAGTTCTCTCCCATATCTAATAAGATTTTCCCTTACTAATGGTCTTAAAGATTTCTGTTCTCCAATTTTACTTGTCAAAAATGCAGGATATTCCAATGCAATTAAGTGTTGGTATGTTTTTATATGCAAAATCTCTTTCCTTTCACTATCCTTTGGCAACCATATTGTTGTGAAATGACTCCTCACATAATGTTAACAACAGCAACAACATACAGCTAAAACGACAACAAACAAAATGCAAACGATACACAATAATAAGATTTGCAATTCACCAAGTGGGATACTCACAAATTTCTTGTCTACTTCTTCAAGAAATTTCTCTGGGAAGTCCACAAACTCTGCACATTCCTTCCTTATAGCAAAGGCAAGATCTTTCTCTCCAGCTTTTTCAAGATTCCTGATTAAAATGGTTAAGGTCAACTTATCTGGATTGCAGCCTGACACCTTCATCAACTTGTACATGTCCATTGCCTTCTCCACCATACCAATTTGCAGAAAGGCTCCTATCATTTCGGTATAGGCCCTGGTATCAGGTTGCAAACCCTCGTTCTTTAATTCAGAAAAAAGCTGTTCAGCAATTTCAATCAGCTTGTTCTTTGCCACCAGGAAAATCATATCACTGTAAAGAGATAGATCTGGTTTATACCACACCTCCTTTCGAATAAATGTGAAAACCTAAAACCCGATTCTTTATTAGATAGATGGAAAAAAGAAAATGAATAGGACAAAAATAACATAGAAAAATCAGACAATAAAGATGGGTTTAAATCTAACAAAAGGAAAGCACACTGAAAACATTCTCACATAGCAATTTCATTCTCACATAGCATTGAGTACATGGATGATTAATTCTTAATTCATGAAATGATCCTTAGTACTTTTTTCCTCCCTTCTACGGTTGAAGATAAACAGTGATACTCTGGATTCTCTTCACGAAAAAAGGCAAGTTGGAAAGCAATTTAACATCCTCTGCAACAATCTATCTGTTTGCCTGCAATTTTAGGTGTCCTTTCTTTCCTAATCGTTCCTACCATATAAAATTAGATGTTGCTTCTGATCACAGTTTGAAAATAGTTTCTGAATGTTTTATATACTTTTATTTTTAGTGAAAAGTAGGGAAATCCATTTATATTTGTTAAATAGTGGTGGTGTTGACATGTGCAATTATGATAGCACATCCATTCAGAGGAGGGAGGACAGCACTATTTGCATGCATCCACATGCAGCCAGTCTTTATATCAAGAAACTAGAGGCTAGAACCCTCATAAACGTGTTTAGTTATTAAGTAATCCCATTACTTCCATGCTAAGACAAGCTAGGTCTCGGGTTGGAAGTGGGAGTACTGAATACAAACTTGGTTCCACATGTGGGCCACAAGCTTGATCTCATCTTCCATTGGCTGGGAAAAACATTTGCAAGAATTCAAGTGTGCATGCACAAGCTGCATGTGCACGCACGAAGAGCTTGGTCTCATAGGACTTGGATAATCAACTTTGACAGGGATCATGGAATCAACTGAAGAAATCAAACCTCCACCTTTTATTTGACCCAAATCCTGTTAAAAGACTAGAAGAATTGCATCCTCATATCACGACAAACAATCAGTGAACTTCTCATAAACATTTACTCAAACAAGATAACTTCATGTACAGAGCAATGAAAAAGCAGTAACCGGATACCGAAAATTATGTCATTACAAATCTAGACATCAACTCCCCAAGACCTTAACCAATCAAACTTTTTATCCAAGCATTCCGTTTCCAAAAAAAAAAAAAAGGTGTACTCGGTCATATTTATATTTGACTGATAGTCTCAAATTAATCATCAATTGTAGCAGGTAGCCTCCAGCACTTGTGATTGGATTGCTAACATCCATTCTTCTCATATCCCAGCCAAATTTGTAACCATAAAATTCTGCTTAAAGACAAATGCATCGATTTAAAGCTGGGAAAGATGAAGAAGAGAGGCAAACCTGGAGGGCCATCTCCCATTCGTTCTGGCGGCGGAGCTCGGTGAGCACGGCAATCTGGTCCGCCTTCAGGAGCCGGCCGAGCTTATCGCGTAAGACCTCCTCCATTCTATTATTAGTATTGGTATCAGGCGAGGAGGAGCGTCTGGGTTTTGGCGAGGATTTGGCGAGCTTGAGGGCATGGACGGCGTGGATGGCCTCCGTGGACAGCACCCGTCCCCGCCACAGCGGCTTCCTCGGCCCGCCTCTCAGCCCGCATCGGCTTATCCCAGTAACCGGCGCCTTCGGCTTTTTAGGAGAAAGAATTCGGAGAGCTGGAGAGGGGAAGCGGAGCCGAAGGGAACCCATCATAGAGAAATGGAGCAAAGCATGGAAAGACATAGTCATATACGGAGGCGTTTTTTTTTTTTTTTTTTTTTTTTTTTTTTTTTTTTTTTTTTAATAAATAAAACGGAATATTTATTATTTAAGTCACCGGTCTAAACTAAATAAAGCAAAAATTATCGACAAAAGAATATCTTTAAGGATACAAGAACCACTTCATGAAGGATCAAAGAACGTCTCTCAAAAAATTAGTCGTACAAGAAGCCATCCAATCAACTGTCGAGTTGGTTTCTCTATAAACATAGACATCACTATCCCAGAACATCCCTGCAGTATCCTAACAATATCGCAGATGAGAGGATAAGCAGACGAGGAGCGAAAAGCCTGATGAATTCACGAGATGACCATCAAAGACCCTTGATAATAAGCCACTCCATGTGAAGGGATGTCGTGGCATAGCGAATGCCAGCCCACGCCCCCTAAAGCTCAGCCATGGAAATAGTAGGGTCGACCAGATGACACCCTCCAGCCACAAGGAATCCAAAACTGGAAGCCCGGATCACAAAAGCGCCTCTCCCACGCTTGCCCCTAACACTCCCATCAAAATTGACTGTGGCGAACATCGGAAAAGGGGGCTCCTAAGAAATAAAGACCCGATGGGGCACTCGAAGAGCAATGCCAGAACCTCAGATCTTTACATTTCCCATAGCCGAGCTCTGATACTCCCTGGCACGGGCCCTAGCTCTCTCAACAATCATCCTGACCCAACCACTAGTAGAGGAAAACGCCATATCATTCCAGGCAAGCCAGATATGATACGTCAAGTATGCCAAGACAATGGACTTGGGATTAGTCGAACTAGAACGTAGCATGTGTAGAAAGATCTCCATTGCATTCATAGTCAAAAGAAACAATCCTTGAAAGCTAGCCAAATCCTAGACCTCCGAAGCTCCCAGACATAAGAATAAAACATATACCAGAGATTCCTCTACCCTCATGTAAGCCGGACAAGAGATAGGCAACTGAAGGCCTCTCGAACAAAGGAAAGCTCTCGTCGGAAGCTGACGCCATGCAACTTTCAAAATAAATAATCTCATCCTGAGATGAACACCAAGAGATCATATCCAACCTGCCTGAATACCGTCCTGTTGCACAGGGCTATAAATAGAATAAAGATCAGCCAAAAGGACCTTTGGGAGAACAGAAGACCTCCAAACTCTAAGATCAGCTATGGGATGCACCGGGAGAGCAATGGAGAGTACCCACTAGCCCAAAATATGACCAAAAAATTGAGTCACCATCTCCGGGTTCCACCTGGACTGACCAGGCAAAAGAAAATCCACAATAGAGATAGTATCAGGGACATCCATGAAAGAAAGGCAGGCCACCTATCCAGAGCAATATCCAAAATCCATGGATCAGCCATAAAATTAATAAGCCTACCATCCCCTACTATTCATCTCATATGATGCAAGATATCAGGGGTTCTCACCACAACCTCCCTCCCGATAGCAGAGCAATAGAGAACAGATAATTGGTTCCCCTCCAAAGAGGTCAAAGGAAGCCCATATCTCTCTCGCATAATGAATGACCACATAGTACCTGGGTTGAGGAAGAGGCGAGTAACATGTCTAGCCAAAAGAGCCTCTCTCGTGACAAGAAGGGAGTGAATGCCCAATCCCCCCTGAGAAATAGGTTGACAAACAACATACCATCCCAAAAGATGAACTGCCCGAGAAGCAATAGTAGATCTCCACAAGAAAGCCCGAAGGAAATGTTCCAACTAAAGGATAACAGATTTTGGGACAACAACATTAGACATCATATACACCAGAAGGGAGGTGAGGACAGACCTGATCAAAACCACTCTCCCTATCGCTGACAATGTCCAACTCTGCCATCCCTCCACTCTTTCATGAACAGTCTTGACAAGCATAGAACACAATTTGGGCCTACCCCCAGTAATAGGAATCCCCAGATAGCACAATGCATCCTCCTTCTCTTGAATCCTAAGAATACTCTTGATCAGATGTCGTCGACTGGCAAGGATTTTAGGAGAGAATAAACCTCGGACTTCTGAAGATTAACTCTGTCCCGAGGACATACAGTAGGAGTGGAGCACTCTCCTGAAACTCTAGGCTATGGATGCGATGGCCCTATCCAAAAGCAAACAATCATCTACAAATAACAAATGCAAGATGGGAAGGACTGTAGGAGCAGCCAAGTATGGATGAATTGTCAACTCCCGAACCGAATCCCGCAAGGCTCATGAAAGAAAGTCAGCATAAATGATAAATAAATACGGGAATAGAGGACAACCTTGCCGAAGCCCAATAGTTGAGTGGAAGAACTCTGATGGAGAGCCATTAATGAGAATAGAAAAAGATGGTCTGATGATAATCCTGGAAATCCAAAGAGGATAAAAGGCAAAAGCTCTCGAAGCCTTTTCTATAAAACTCCATTAGATGTGGTCATAAGCCCTCTCCATATTGAGCTTGATAGCCATCAAGGCCCACCTCGCCGATGCTCTGCGGAGGTCAAATATGAATTCCTAAGCTAACAGAAGATTATTAGAGATAGATCGGCCTCCAATGAAGGCCCCTTGCTCTAAGCAAATAAGGTGCTGAAGAATAGTCTTCATCCTGTTGGCCAACAATTTAGCACATAGCTTGTAAAGAGTATTACATCAATTGATGGGCCTAAAATGAGAGGGTTCACAAGCATCAGTATACTTAACAAATAATAGCAATAGATGTCTCTTCTATAGTCAGGCATTTGACCAGAAGAAGAAATCCTGCATTGCTGATATAACATCATGTCGAATAATACTCCATATCTCCTAAAAAATAAAGGAGGGAAACCATCGGGGCCAGGGGCTTTATCCTCCTCCATCGACCAAAGCACTGAAGTAACTTCAGCTTCAGTACTAGAGTTAGGAGGTCACAATTTTTCCTGTAGGAAACCAACACCTCATGGGGAAAGCAGTAAAGGTGGAACCAATGTCAATGGAGTCAGTCCACCTAGACCTGAAAAATGAAGTAATCTCCCCTCTGAGAGCATCCTCCTCCTCAACCCAATGCCCATCTGCAGTCCTCAAAGCTCTAATTCAATTCGTATATCTATGAATTAGAGTGGCATGATGGAAGCAGCAAGTGTTGCGATCCCTTCCTTCAACCACTATACCCTGGATTTCTGCCTCCAATGACCTCCTACTGATTAAGAAGAGCATGATGCATAGAAAGCTACCTCCGAAGTGATGCCAAATCACTGTCCTGCCAACCACCATCCCTCTCTTCCTTTTCCTGTAGCTCATGAATATGCCGTTCCACAACCTTCAATTTAGAGAAAATATTCCCAACCTCCTCCCTATTCCACCGCAATAGTCTACGTCTCAAAAGCTCCAATCTATGAGAACCCGGCACTTGGCATCTCCACGAACCGCATTCTCCAAACCTCGCTAACTATGTTCAGGATCTAGGATAAGATAACCAAAATCTCTCAAATCTAAACGGGGGTTGAGTTGGGGTCTTCGATGTGGTTGAGAGGAGAGGGCGGTGGTCAGAGGCAATTCTGTCCAGGTGGCGAATAGGTGCTCAGGGAAGAGATTAAGCCAATCAGGTGAAGCAAAGGCTCTATCGATCCTTTCCCATACCTTAGCTCCTCCACCTATTATTACACCAAGTGAACCGGGGCTCCACAAAATCCATATCCAACAGCCCATTGGAGTTCAGAAAGTGACTAAACTCCCTTGAGGCCATATCAAGGGTGAAGGGTCTGCCTCCTCTCTTGTCCTCAGCATTAGTCACACAATTAAAGTCCCATGCCACCACAGTAGAGATTCCCTGATCAATCAAAGCCGAGACTTCATGCCAGAGGATCCTTCTCTCTCTGTAATTCGTACTCGCATAGACCCCAAATAATAACCACGTTGGTCCCATAGCTTCAGTCACTACTAGAGCCACATGCTATGGGCATCTATGAAACTCATCAATTCTAGTCGCACTCAGATCCCAAGCCACCATAATTCCCCCTAACAAATCCTGAGAATTCACTGCATAGAACCCCTAGTCCTTCGAAAAATGCTGACGGATACGATCCAGACCAGACCCCTCAGTCTAGTTTCCAATAAAATATAAATAGCAGGATGATGCAACTGGCAAATTCTACTAAAAATAGAGAAAAAAAGATTTTCCGGCCCCTTAACATTCCAAACAAGAGTCATCATAACAAGAAATTTAACGGTCTTTAGGACAGTCCTTCACCTGTCCAAGGTCACGAACCATACTATGACCCTCCTCCTCTACAGCAACAACCTCACCTACCTCAAACAATGCTGACTTCAACTTCCCCAGATCTCCTCATGGCCCACTAGTCCAATGACCCCCCCATCAGCCCTAACTGGTATCGGAATGGATTTGAAGCTCGCAGAGGCTTTACCGCCTCATCCACGGGCCATTGATCTTAGGTTCTGTAAGATGGGTAAATAAAGCTTAAGGCAGGGCCATTATAGATCATAGAAGGAGAATATAGAATATTGATAGAGAGAAAATCTTCGTACAACATTTTCAATGGAAAAAAAATATACTACATAATCTAATTGGAACACATTTAATATTGTAATTTTATCTTTTCTTAAAAATTTTTGAATGACGAAATATCTCTTATTTATTAAAAAAAATTATGATACCCGTTGGCTTGGATTATAATACCAATGGTCGGCTTATGATATCTCTATATTTACGGGATATAGAGCCAAGGAATATTTATCTTTGAAAAAAATCTAAAAAAATTTATTAATAAAAATTTCTCATCTTATGACATCCTGTGAATAGAATTATGATATCTTGTTTATAAAAAAATATCATATAAGAAAATTATTTTTATCATTTAAACATGCATTTAAAGCTTACAGTTTATTTTTTATTAAAATTTTGAATGATGAAAATACTTTTTCCTTGTGATATCCGTTTGTGAACAAGATATCATATCCCTGTTCGCACGAGATGTCATAAAATCAAAACTATTTTATTATTAAATTTTTTTAATTTTTTTTAATAATAAAAATAATTTTTATTTACGATATTTTATGAATATAATTATAAAATCATGACAAATGATCTTTTAGATGCCCCTTTGTTGCTTTGAAGGTTGGAGTGCCTGGAGCGACCCAAATCGAAGCTTGAAAGACGAAGGTAATCAAAGGCCTCGGCAATTTTATGGGGCTCATGGAATAAGAGAAACATGACCTATTTTTTCGGACCAAAAAGTCTCCATCCACTGCCTTCGAGTTGGAACTCTTTATGTGCAGCTCTTAGAACTTCAGCTCTGAAAAGCAGTTGACGTTGTTGGCATGGACTGACTCGCATCCTTTGTAAACTGCTCGTAATTTTTTTCATCCTATCTATTGAACGGTGGGCTAAATAAGGACTTGCATTCGGAGCACGGTACATCATTCGGGGTTTGATTGGGTGCCTGTTTTTCTTGAGGAAAAGGATGGACAGTAACCAGTCAAATTAAATGGTATCCATCTTTGAAAACCACACGACAGGGTTGCAGGATACAGCATGAGTAATAAATATGCGCTTTGAAGAAAAAGAACAAGAAAAACACCAATTAATAACGCATCCTGTTCCATGGGAATGCAGTTCGAACTCAGAAATGTCACCCTTCCATATAGAATCTCAAAAGCACAACAATCCAGCAAACATAATAAGTTCTTCATGCAAGAACTTGCGGACTGGTAAAGTCATGCTAGTACCATGGCACATATTATAAAAATAAGATAGTGCGAAGCGTACATCCACCGAACTTGCTTACCTTTCTCTGCTGTTTGCAATAACCAATCAGGGATACCGAGCAGACATCAATAAAACTCTGTCAAATGACGCATATTACATACAATGCCAATGCATTGCATTCATATGCAAATAAATGTACAAGAGCAACATTACATTTTGAGTTAAACAAAATGGCTGTGGCTTGAAAATTAGAGACCGTCAAAAAACTTCAGGAAGTCCTCAAAAGTCTCCCCATGCCTGATCTTCATCAAGGATCCATCATCCACCTATAAAATACGCAAAGGTATAGTCTTAAATGTTGCCAATAATTGATGGAATGTGCACGCACCAAGAGAGAAACTACGTGTGAGCTAACCGCATACCCAATATTCAGGGGGTCGCATTTAAGATTATATGTCGAAGCCATGCTCATGCAATAAGCACCAGCATCATGAACAACCAAGCCAGCTCCCTGAAAGTGTGTTAATCTCGATTTAGTAAATCCAAAAAGACCAAACTAGTACAAGGAATGGACAATATGAGAAGAGTGTAACCTTCGCTGGTGTTGGAAGCTCCCTATCCTTTCCTAAGAAATCAGCGGACTCGCAGACAGGTCCTACCACGTCAAAGGTTGAGAGTTCTGCATCCGGAGGGGGAGGAGATACCAGCTCTATGTGCTGCACCACCATGCATACGATGTGTTTATCGACCATGAAAGAGAATTGCTGATAGTAACGCAGATTGCTCATTTTGTTTTCTGCAGACATAAGATCATGCAAAGCCAAAATAAATCTTGCAAATATTAAAAATTTATAAAATGAGGAGACGATAATTAGTTAATGACATGATATGTGGTGGTTCATGATGAATGGTAAACTGGCATGCATTGTCTGCCAAACCAACCTGAACTGGTGTGGAACCAGGTTGGCAAGGCCTTTCAGGTTGGCACAAGTGGCTCAAACCGGCCTGAACGAAGGAGCTATGTTCAGTTCGAAATGGAATGCGAAAGTTCGGGCCACCACGACTTAAGAGAGGACCACGATGGCCTTCTCTCTTTTCTTCAGAAAATTCAGCTTCTAATGATGGGTTTTGTGTAGAAAAATCAAGAGGGAGGACAAGTCATTTTGAGCCCAAATGCAAGCCAAATCACGCATCATGTTTTCGCTCCTCATCATCGTTCTCTTCTTTCTGTCTTATGCCTAAAATAGGCCAAAAATTGGTAAATTGAGGGACAATCAAGTCAAAATTTTATATCTGGACATGACTTCAAAATATGTCGTAGATCAAAGGATGAGCTATATCTTGAAGAAGAAATTAGAATTTTTCATCGATCATGTAATTTTTCTAAAAATATATTTTTGATTTAGAAAATAATAAGCAACAAGATAATATTCAAAAATTTTAAAAAATGGAAGCATGTTTCGAGGTATGCATGCTACTTGATATCTTATTTGACAGCAATTTAATTAATTTAGGCATGATTATGACTACCCAAACTTGAGCTTAAATATAAATAAATTTGAAAAAGAGGTGATGATTAAGCATAACCATGATCTACAAAATTACGTAAAGTACCTCTAATAGGATCAACATTAACCAAACTAAAATTATTTTTTTAGATATTTATAACTAATTATTAATTAAAAATAGATTAAAAATATTTAAAACATATATGCGTATGACTCAAAGCCATTTGGTCTATGTCGATTCACCAGCAAGTCATGTTTCACCTATGCCATGTAGGGTATGGACCATGGCACATTTCATAGGACCTACGAGGGTATAATACCATATAGAAGATGGGCCCCTCTAAATGGTTCAAGATACAACATTGCTGTAGCTGATGATAAAGCACATAGAAGGACATATCTGATTCCTTATCATACATCAAATTCTATTTTGCATAGCCAAGATATGTCCCACATGCATATCCTTTGTTTGAGACACTGTATTCCGGGATGCTACAACCCTCCACAACCTAAGCCAAACTATGGGCCAGATTTTGTCATGATCTTTCCTTAGATGATAAAGAAGGGGGGGGGAGGATATCAAACATGGTATCATGATGATTATCTAGAAAGCTAAGATTATCGGTAGATGTAGCAGGGGGTGACCAGAATATCTAGGTTGGGGTCATCTCCAAGACCCTAACAATGAACAAGATCTTGATATTGACAAGTCACATAGATACTCCATGAGGTACTAAATGTCAGTACATATTTTAAAAAGTCAAATCAATTTGATATTTGGATATTAAATCTCAAAAATATACACTGTCTATGTTTAATTATTATAAATCTATCTACTAATTATTGTTGCCGCCTAGATCGCCATGGCCTGCAACTCTGACATGGCCCGGATGAGTTGGCCTCTCCGGAAGTATCAGGTTCTTCGTCCTCGCGCCTTCGCGGCCAATCGGTCCTGCAAAAAGATAAGACCCGGCCGGGATCCCGGCGGGGATACTCCAACGGTCAAGTCAGTAAGACGACCAAGGGGAACAAATCCTCTATGACGGAGGCTTGGGATGCCACTGCGTAGAGGAAAATAGGAGAATAGAAAAACTAAAATTTTTGAGAAGCTAGGGGTTGCTCGCTGTTCAGCTCTTTGCCTTTGCTCTTTTACCGTCTCTCTCTTGGTTCGCCTCCCGTCCTAAAGGTCCCTCTTACCGTTATATAGGAATTGATTCAGCCAGACCAGGTCTAGAGCCTTGGTTGGGTTCCTCTCCCAGAGTGTCCCCTGCAGAAGGGGTACAAGCTCTTCAGAGCCCCGTTGGACAATGTCCGAGGTTCTCAGAAGGTCTCCTTGCAAGGAGTGCAGCCAGCATGTTGCAGAGCCTGCTCCCTTGGTGGGACAAAGTCCTGCGGAAGGTTCAAGTGGCGTGCCACAGGATCCAGAGCCACGGCTGAGCACTTCCACTTACAAGGTTTGCAGATGGTGCGGTACAGCCGTACAGGGCCTAGAGACCTGGCAGAGCATTCCTTTTGCGAGAGGTGTAGACGGCGTGCTACGGAACCTGAAGCCCTGATGGAGCACCCTTCTTGCAGGAGATGCAGGCGACGTGCTACAAGACCTAGAGCCCTGATGGAGCACTTGCCTTGCAGGACATGCAGGCGACATGCTACAGGGCCTGTAGCCCCGGTAGAAATTTGTCTTGCAGGAGAAGCAGTGGCATGCTACAAGGCCTGGAGTCCTGGTGGAACACTCGCCCCGCAAGAGAATTGCAGCTGGTCCAGCGAAGACGGCAACGTCGCGCTCAGGCGTCACCATCCGAACCTCCGAGTCGCGTTTCGCCTACCACCGCTCCTGCCACGATCAAGAGAATATCTTCCTGCCTCTGGGACTTGGTCCA
This sequence comes from Areca catechu, assembly GCA_021397845.1. Taxonomy (NCBI): domain Eukaryota; kingdom Viridiplantae; phylum Streptophyta; class Magnoliopsida; order Arecales; family Arecaceae; genus Areca; species Areca catechu. The sequence continues at coordinate 131,445,182 of CM038044.1, read as the reverse complement.
ACCAGGAGCTCGACTGGCCCGAAGCTCCCTTCGACCAGGAGTTCACCCTGGCCAAGAGCTCACCTCGGACGGGAGCTCACCTCGGATGAGAGCTTGACCTTGGCCGGGAGCTCGACCTCGACCAGGAGCTCACCTCAGACGGGCCAAGTGGTGCTCTCCGCCACCCCGTCAGCTAGCTGTGTATGACAGGGCACCACGTCAACGGCTTGCCACATCATATCCCCCACTCTCGAGCCCCGAGCACATCATAGCTTCTTGGATTCGAGGCAAAGGGAGTAATGATGCTGCTGACATGGAGGGCCGCCATGCCTACACCATTAAATGCCGCAACCCATGACAATTCGTAGATAGCGTCCGCGCCAATCGGGGGGTGCCATGTCAGTGGAAGGGTGATCTGGAGCGATGCCTTTGCGCTTCCTAGTGCAGCGTTTCAAGAATCGAAGCACCCCGGCCAGAGAGTCGACACGTGTCCAAACTCCGTTGGCTGGTGGAGCAAAGGGCCACATCGATCGGCCGGTTCAACTTGAAAGGGGATTTCGCCATCTCTTTTAGATAAGTGGCTTGTCCTTTCGTTTCTTTTCAAAGACCTTCGAGCGAAGAGAAAAGAGAAGAAAGAGGGAAGCTCCACACCCAATTTCGGAACCCTCGACCCAAAGTCCTTTGCAGGTTAGTCTCCCTCTTCCGTTTCCTTCCCTTCCAATTTGCACCGAGGGAGCATCCCTGTCCCTAGATTCTTTTTCCTTTGCTTCTTTCCTTCCTCCATGAGTTTCTCTAGAAGCGATCGCCATCCCCAAGGGCATCCCCTGGCCCATCCCAGTGTGGTGGAGCCGTCGCGGGCGAGGCCTCATTTTTCGGGTAGCGAGGAGGACATTCCATTTACGGTCCCCCAGCGTCCCCATCGAATGGTGGACCCAACACCTTGTACTTACCTCCCCCTCCATCTTCAAGCTTGGACACGGCCAGTCCATCTGGGATTGCCTCGATGACAAGGATGGACGCCCTCCGTCTCCAGGGTGTTTACGGGATATCAGATTCCATCCGAATCTTGGCCTTGGACCCGGGGGAGCGTGTCACCTCAAGTGAGCCAGGCCGGGACCCTATACGAAGATTTTTTTCTCGCCGGCTTCCGGCTCCCTCTCCATCCCTTTATCCCAAACTCCTTTAGGGCCATTTATTCCTTCATTGTACTATATCACTTCCACGGTATAGTTACTAAGTTCTCCCTTTTTAGAGCCCTCTTTACTTTGAAACGCCACCCCATGGATAAGGGGTGGTGGTTCATAGCCCCCCGCCCCAGGGCCCTTAAGTTTGACCTGCCCATTTCTATCAAGGGATGGAAGAGCAGGTTCCTTTTCACCTCGATCGAGGGGATAAATTGGTTTGGAGCAACGTCAACCGATCCCCTAACCAGAATGCCACGATGGAGCCTGCTGATCAGGAGGTGTACGATCAACTTGTCACCTCGAAGGTTCCACGCGGGTGGGACCTCCTTTCCGAGCAGAACCTGTTTGATGTCGGTATCAACCCGGTCCGGTCCCTATGTAAGATTTGAAATCTGCTTCTTCCCACGATTTCTAACGACTGACTGAATTTTCTTTGTTGATGCAGACATGAAGTTTTTCATCGACTGGCTCAAGCAGATGACCCGCAAGCGGTCATCGTTAGGGAGGTCTCGGGAGGAGCCAACGAAGAGGCCCTGCGAGGAGCCTTTGATCCACCCCCAGGAAGAGAGGGTACAGGGATCCCCTGCACCGGCTGCAGAAGTGGCTGGGGGCATGACCCCGGGGCCCAACGGGAGCACCGAGCCAAAGGAGGGAGCACATCGGGCCCCTCTCCTGGAGGTTCTTGAAGTTGTGGAGATCCCACCATCCCCCGAGGCCACCACCATGCCCGAGCAGGAAGGTGATCCGGCTCCGCCCGCAGCCGGTGCAATGGCGGAGTCCCAACCGGCAAGCCTGGAGTCAGCGAGACCATCTACAACCCCAACCCCTGGGGTGGCCAGGGGGCCTGCATTGGTGCTGCCCAATGCGTCGGTCACCCTCGATGCAAGCTTGGCAGAGAGGCTGTTGGGCTTCATCCTACAACCTCGGGACTGGTGACAGAGGCCGGCCGCACACCGGAGGATACCATCACCAGGATCTTCCCCTAGCTCCTCACATTAAGTCTTCATTTCTCCTTTTCCCAACTTCCTTTTTTCTAGTTGTGTGGCACCCGCCGCTTGATCCAACGCTAGATGCCGTGAGAGTCGGATGAACTGTCGAAGGTGGCAGTGCCAGGCAGAGTCCGGGCGCGCCCCTTCTACTCACTAGTTGATGAGGATTGAGGCTCCAAGATTGAGTCCGATAGATAAATGCAGTGCATTGAGGCTCCAGGCTCGAGTACGGGGTGCTGAGGCTCCCAGCTTTCTTTGCCGGACCTGGGTTCGACGGATAAGTGCGAGGCACTGAGGCCCTCGGCTTTCTTCGTCGAACCTAGGTCCGACGGATAAGTACGGGGCACCGAGGCTCTCGGCTTGAGTGCAGGGCGCTGAGGCTCCCGCTTTCTTCGTCGGACCTGGGATCCGATGGATAAGTGTGCTTTGAGAGATAGAGACGAACCATGCCACCAAAGAAGCATTTCATTTCGTCCTTAAGTAGAGGGCTTACATTATTGATAGTACATTCTCAGGTTTGCAACATTCCATATCCGAGAAAACTGGATGCCATCTAGTTTGGCAATTCAGTAGGCTTCCTAAGACAAGGCTTCGACCACCCTGTAGGGACCTTCCCAATTCGAGGATAGCTTGCCTCATTGGCCTGGCTGGGAGACTTCCGCACGTCTCAGGATGAGATCATCCAAGAATTGTAGTAGCGAGCAAACTGCTGCCGGTATGCCGCCATGCAGAGTCGTGCCTTGTCTCACGTCTCGTTCAGCAGCTTGAGGTTGAGGCGCGCCGGATTGCTCACTTCATCATACTGCTGCACCGACAGTGTAGGCAGGCCCATCTCGACCAAGATCACGGCTTTTATGCTGAAGATCAGGCTGAATGGCATCTCGCTTGTCGCCGTCCGAGGTGTCGTGTGGTAGGCCCACAGCACGCTAGGAAGCTTGTCTACCCATCAACCCTTCGCCTCGTCCAGTCTAATGTGGAGATCTTGGAGGATGGTCCAATTCGTCACCTTGGCTTCTCAGTTGATCTGTAGGTGAGTTAACGATGTAAAGCGACGGCTAATGTTCAGGTCGACGCAGAACTCCTTGAATGCCTAATTGTCAAACTATCGCCCATTGTCCGTGATGATGGTATAAAGAAGCCCGAAGGGGGCGGTAGATGACCGACTTCCAAAGGAATGACCTTACCTTACCCTCAATAATCTGGGCCAAGGGCTCGGCCTCCACCCCTTGATGAAATAGTCGATGGCGATAATCAAGTATTTTCGCTGACCAGACGTCGGCGAAAATGGCCCTAGGATGTCTATCCCCACCGGGCGAGAACGGCCAGGAAGAGGAGAGCTGGGATAGCGAGGAAGTCGACTGGCGTTGGACATGGGCATGCCGCTGGCAACGATCATCTTCCGCACAAACTTAGTCGCATCTTCCCGCATGGTCTCCCAATAGTAGCCCTGTCTGAGGGCTTTATAAGCCAGTGTCATGCCCCCCGCGTGGTTCTTGAGCAGATGCCTTCATATATCTCCTGGAGGACATAGGGACTTCGAAGGCCTCAGACACTTCAGTAGGGGACAGGAAAAGACCTTCGATAGAGCTGCCCATCTATCAGCACAAAGCGAGCGGCCTTTTGCTTTAAGAGGCCGGCTTCGTGCAATTTGTCGGGCAGGATGCCATCAGTTATGTACCTGGCACCAGGATCCATCCAGCTTGCCTCAAGGATGGATGCTAGACCTCGCCCGCGGCCTCGTAGTAGGAACCTCTAAGTATTCGATGAAGGTGCGCCCCAGCAACGTGTTCGGCAAGGTGGCCAGCTAAGAGAGGCGTCGGCATGGCATTCTCTCCAGGGGGAAGTGGAAGATGCCAAAGTAACAGAAACTAGTTGTATATGAGTGTACCCGATCCAGGTACCTCGCCTCATGGGATCTCGGGAGACTTGGCCGCCACAAGCTGTGAATCCATGAAGACCTTCAAGCTTGTAATGCCCAACTCGCGGGACACCACCAGTCCCGTGAGGAGCGCTTCGTATTCAACTGGTTGTCCATTGCTTTAAAGAGGGAACGCAGCACATACTCGATGACCATCCATTAAAGTTGGCGAGGATGAGTCCGGCTCCACTCCCTCCAAAGTTGGATGCACCGTCAATATGGAGGATCCACGTCATATTTCTGCTGCTAAGCCCTGCTTGGGCTCTGCGGGAGACTCCTTTGGGTCCTTGTCCGTCCAGGTGCATTCCACCAGGAAATCGACCAGGGACCAAGACTTTCTGGGATGGCCTTGGATGGTAGGAGATGTCGAACTCGCTAAGCTTCACCGCCCACTTGGCTAGATATCCGAGGTGTCCGGGCAACTCAGGATGGCCCTCAAAGGTTGGTCAGTGAGGACCGTAATTGGATGAGCTTGAAAATAGGGCCTGAGATGCTGAGCAGACATAATAAGTGCAAAAATAATCTTTTCAGATCGAGTGTACCTGGTTTTCGTGTCACGGACTAGCTTGCTGGTATAGTAGACCGGTCTCTGAAGACCATCTTGTCGGTACGGACCAGCACCGAGCTGACTGCTCCCAAGAAGATCGCCAGGTACAGGAAGAGCTCCTTTCCGGCCTCCGCCTAGACAGCGACGAGGAAGGCGAGGAGCTTCTTTAACCCCTCGAACGTCTTTCGGTATTCATCCAGGCAAAGTCATGTATCTTGAACAGGCCTTGAAAAATGGGGCAGCGCTCGACAGAGCACGGATAAATTGGTGAGGACGACAACACGACCGATCAAGCACTGAACCTTTTTCTTGGATGTGGGTTGCCTCTGCCGTGATCGCCTGGACCTTCTCTAGGTTGGCCTCGATACACTTGCTGGGTGACCATGAAGTCCAGGAACTTCCCGTCATGACGCCGAACATGCACTTGACTGGCTTCAGCTTCATTCGATAGAGATGGAGGTTGTTGAAGCTTTCACCAGGTCATCAAGGTGGTCCGACTCTGACTGCTCATAACGAACATGTCTCACGTAGACTACATGTTATGGCCTATTTGGTCCTTGAAGACCTTGCTGACTAGGTACTAGTACGTCGCCCTAGCATTCTTGAGACCGACGGCATCACTTTGTAGCAGAACATCCCGCTGTCGATCACAAATGCTGTATACTCCTTGTCCTCTGGTGCATGCGGATCTAATTATACCTGAAGAACGCATCTATGAAGCTAAGCAACCTGTGCCCCAAAGTTGCATCCACAAGCTAGTCGATCTTGGACAGCAAAAAGTTGTCCTTTGGATATGCCCGGTTAAGGTTGGTATAGTCCATAGATCATTCACTTTCCGCTGGCCTTCTTAACCATGACCACATTTGCTAGCTAGCTGGGATACTGCCTCTCCGGACAAAACTCGTAACGAGGAGCTTTCCAACTTCCTCATCTATCGCCCTTTGCATCTCCAAGACGAAGCTTCTCTTCTTCTGCCGGATCGGACGGCAATTGGATTAATGTTCAGCTTGTAGGTGATCACCTCGAAAGGAATTCCGGGCATGTTTGCTATAGTCCAGGCGAAGACTTCGACGTTCGCCCCCAAGAAGCTCATCAGGCGAGCCCTCTCTTCTTTAGCTAGGAAAGCTCCTACTTTTGCACCGTCTTCAAGGATCTTCGCTGAGAGGGAGCGACAGCAGGCACTTCACCGGCCCTCCTTCGGCTCCAGCTCTCTTTGGCCCAACTCATCGACTGCGAGGCCCTCGATCCTTCGAACTCAGGGACAGCTACAAGCTATGTGGGACCAACTGTCGGATCCCTCATCTCCCAATCCCATATAGAGTCGGGAACTGGATAAGGAGCCGCTGGTGATATGGTTGCCGTCAAGCAAGTTAAGCCCAGGACGCTCCAGAATTACGTTGTAGGCCAAGGGGAGCCTTACGATAGTAAAGGTCACCATTATGGTACTTTGCCGGGCGGCATCCCGGTGGTGACGGGAGGTCGGGCAGGGCTGGAAATGGGCAGGGCCCAAAAGCCCATTTTCTAGAACTGGACTGGCCAGCTCAATAAACTTCGGGCCGGCCTGAAATTAGTTCAGGCTTCGGACCAAATTTAAGCATATCGGACTAGTCTTTGGGCTGTAAAATAAATCCATTTAATTTTTGGGCCAAAGGGATGCCTGGATTCGTCGTCAAAAAATTTTTAAAATATAGTCTTTGGGCTAGCCCAATGGGCTTTGGACGGCCCCATTTCCAGCCCTACCGGGAGGGTAATCACTCCCTCCTCCAACAGAATCTCCGGTGAAGCCGACAAGGGGCGTAAACACACTTTATTAAATCAAGGGACGGGTTCATCCTTGCAAAGGCATCATAGAGCTTCCACTATCAATCATTATTCTCTTTATAGAATGCTTAGCTATTGTTATTTCTATGACAATAGCATTATTAGTTGGGTTATCCATCCTAGCTAGCCCTTCTTCCACGTACGGAGTACATCATCAATCCTCCCCCTCCCCCTAACTCTCTTCTGCTCCCGCCTGCCCCCTAGGAGATCATCCCCACTGGCTACTCAGTGGACTAGTTGTCGATGGCGGGATGTCGAGTCTCGCCGCTCTAAGTCCCAGGCGGAGCTCTTCCACGAACTTTCCGAGGTAGCCTCACCTGATCAGGTCTTTGATCTCCTTCAGGTGGCGACATTTCTCGATGTCGTGGCCGTGGTCACAGTGGAACTGACCGTACCATGACTTGTCATGTCCACTGGATGGCTTCAGTGGGGGAGGGCGAGGTATGCTCGTCCTCAATTTCCATCAAGATATTGGCTCTTAGGACAATGAGAGACGTGAACTTTTCATCCTTGGCAGGACTATCCCTTGGCTTAAGGCCCGTCCAGGGGGCTGAGATAGCCTTGGGCACAAGCAGCCCGCTCACCTCCCCTGAGCCTGCCTCTTCAAGGACCTCCCGTCTAACTCTCTCCGAGTGCGGTCGGCCTCCTCTGTGCAGATGTACTTGTGGGCACAAAGGAGGAACTCCGAGTAGGACTTCAGAAGCTTCTTGTCGAGGGAATAAGTGAAGCGGGAGGTCCTGAGCCTCTCTTCAGCACCAGCATGGCGATGGGCTTGTCAAGGTTGTAAATCTCCAAAGTAGCCATCTTAAATTAGGACACGTAATCCCAAAAGGACTCACAATCCTATTATTGGATGGAAAAAAGGCTATCGACCTCGCATGGCACCTTCCGGCAAGCATCGAAGTATGCCATAAATTCTTCTCCAGCTGCTCAAAGGAGTCAATGCTCCTTGACTCGAGGTAGAAGTACCAGACTCGGACCACCTTAGGGAGCGTATCTGAGAAGGCAATGCAAAGAAGGGCATCAGTGGCCCCTTGGTCCTGCATGAGAGATTATTCTCAAGGTGATCGAGGGGCTCTGCGGTCCCGTCGTAAGGATCCACTTGGGGCAGGCGAAACGGACCGGGGATCGATTCGTCCTATATCTATGAGAGGTGGGCGAGCATCGTAGCCCGCGGGCTCGCATGGAAGCCTTGAATCTCGACAAACTAGTGGGCTAGATCAGCCAGTCTACACTCTTGCTCCTCGAGGTGCTTCTTCGCACCGGCGATGATGGCCTCATCTGTTGACCCCTCCATGGAGGTCATCAGGAGCGAAGAGAGCACCGAACGAAGGAACTCGTGCTTTAGTTCCCTGCCGTGTCGGTGTCGGCGGGGCGACATAGCACTATGGTTCAAGACCAAGGAGTGGCTCTCCCGACCGACCGAACCATCCCAGTGCCTCTTCTCGACCGCCCATAGCTCCCCCACGGGTGAGTTTGCTCGTTCACCGCAACGGCCCTTCCCGGAAGGACCTTAAACTGGCACGGGGATCGACAGCATGGGTCGTAGGCATCCTTGTCTGCTGTTATGTCACCGGGACGGTGGTGGTGTAGCTAGCGCACTGCCACAGTCAAGGTCTAGACCTGCTGCGCGAGTGCGGCGATCTGCACAGATTGATCGACTGGAGATGAGGATGGAGAAAGAGGAGCTCCGCCTCCTGGCTACTCGATCGCCATGATGGGATGGGTCTCCCATGCAGTTGCAGAGGCTTCCCGTGCACGGGTCACCACCATGAGATCGTTGAGAATTATTTGATGCTTCTGAGCTAGAGTAGACGGCGTCAGCACTCACGCCCCCCTACCTAGCACCGTCATTTGTTACCGCCTAGATAGCCGTGGCCTGTAGCTCTGACATGGCCCGAATGAGCTAGCCTTCTCGAGAGTGTCGGGTTCTTCGTCATCGCACTTTTGCGGCCAATCGATCCTGCAAAAAAGATAAAACCTGGGCCAGGGATCCCAGCAGGGACACTCCAATGGTCAAGTTAGTAAGACGTCAAAAAACAGATCCTCTGTGGCGGAGGCTTGGATGCCATCGCATAGAGAAAAATAGAAGAGAATAGAAAAAGTAAAATTTTTGAGAAGCTAGGGGGTGCTCGCTGTTCAACCCTTTGCCTTTACTCTCTTATCATCTCTCTTGGTTCACCCCCATCTGGAGGTCCCTCTATCGTTATATAGGAATTGATTCAGCCAGACGGAGCCTTGGTTGGATTCCTCTCCAAAGTGTCCCTATGGAAGGGTACAAGTTCTTCAAAGCCTCGTTGGACAATATCCGAGGTTCCCGGAAGATCTTGCAAGGAGTGCAGTCAAGGTATTGCAGAGCCTGCCCCTTGTGGGGCAATCTTTTACAAATGGTTCAGGTGGCGTGCCACAAGATCTGGGACCACGGCTGAGCGCTTCCACTTATAAGGGATGCAGATGGTGCAATACTAGGCCTAAAGCCCTGGCAGAGCATTCCTTTTGCGGGAGGTGCAGATGGCGTGCTACGGAACCTGAAGCCCGGTGGAGCACCCTTTTGCAAGAGATGCAGGCGGTGTGCTTTAGGGCCTCGAGCCCTAATGGAGCACTTGCCTTGCAAGAGATGCAGGCGGCGTGCTACAGGGCTTGTAGCCCCGGTGGAACACTCGCCTTGCAGGAGATGCAGGCAGCGTGTTACAAGGCCTGGAACCTTGATAGAGCACTCACCTCGTAGGAGAATTATGACTGGTCTAGCGAAGACGGCGATGTCGCGCTCGGGTGTCACCATCTAGGCCTCGTGTCTATCCTCCAAGAGTCGCATTTACCTGCCACCGCTCCTCTTGCCCGGTCGGGAAATGTCTTCCTACCTCCGGAGACTTGGTCCAGTCAGGAGCTCGACTGGCCCAAAGCTCCCTTCGATCAGGATCCACCCCGGACGGGAGCTCGACCTCGATCGAGAGCTCGACTCGGACGGGAGCTCGACCTCGACCGGAGCTCAACCTCGACCGGGAGCTCGACCTCGACCGGAGGCTCATCTCGGACGAGCTAGGTGGGCTCTCCGCCACCTCATCGGCCAGCTATGTATGACGTGGGTGCCATGTCAACGGCTTGACACATCAATTATAATACATTCACAAAGCAAGCATACAATCTCTCAAGACCAACATGAAATAAAAAAATATTAAAATACCTTTAAAATTATAATTTAAAAATCAATAAATCTTAAAATAACCTTGGAAACCAAAAAATAAAAGGCAAAAACATTGAACCCATACACATTTGTGTACCAGGTGTTGGTATTGTTCGACTCAATATCATGACATACCAACACTAACCAATACGATCCTTGTTTACCAAGAGATTGTGGACCTTGCTAGTGCATATGTAAGGCACCCAGTGGGAAAAGGTGAACACAATTTATATACTGTATATAGCTAAAAAAGCCACAAGAAAAATCCATGCAAATCTTTCATTTATGATATATAGATGCAATTCAAAGATTTCCCACTTAAAAAAGTATGGAATGGGTCCTGTACAATGGAACTAGGTGATAAGGGGTAAATATCAATTTTCTCGGTCAACAAGTAGTGCCTTTTCAATAAATAAAAGTGGAAGTGTAGAGGTCTTTAGCGATTGGCAATTATAAGAAAAAGAAAGATTGTTCTATTGAGATTATAACCATAGAGGCCTTTAAATAGAGTACATGATCATCATATAGTAATATATGACTCCTAATAGAACTGCAGTAATATTACTAACATGATCACGACAAAGTATGTTGTTCTAGAAAATAATATAAGATAAGTTTCTCTTTATTAATTCTAACATTTCCTTTCAAGCTGAAGTGTATACCTCAACTAAGACCAATTGAAACATATAATAGAAAATGAATTGGAGTGGAGAGCTTTAATAAAGATGTCTATGAGCTGATCCATTGAACTGGTGTGAGATGTTTTAATCTTGACGCTTAAAACAGCTTCTCATATAAAATGAGAGTCCATCTTATATGCTTAGTCCGCTCATGAAAGACTGGATTACCAGCAATATAAATTGTTGCTTGATTATCATAATGCATATCCATTAGCTTTATATAGGTCAATCACAAATCTTTCATAAAGGACTTGAGTCATATCATCTCACAGGCAATATGGGCTATTGCTCTATACTCTGCTTCCACACTTACTCTAGCCACAATATTTTGCTTCTACTTCTCCATGTGACTAAGTTTCCTTTAACAAAGTACAATAGCCAGAGATAGAGTGCCGATCCTCCACAAAGCCTACATAATTTACATCTGAGTACGCCTCAATGTCAAGACATCCAAATTTCTTGAAAAGTATTCATTTCTTGGAAAGTCTTTTATATAATGGAGAATTTTGATAACTGCTTTCCAATATCCTTTCTTTGGCTTATGCATGTACTGGCTGACCAATTTAAATGCAAAGAAAATATCTAGTTGTGTAATAGTGAGGTATATTAGTCTTCCAACCAGATGATACTGAGCCGGATCTAAAAAATCATCCACATCATTTTCTAATGGATTGTTGTGATTGACAATCATCGGAGTGCTGATAGGCTTACATCTTAGTAATTCGGTCTCTACAAGTAAGTCAAGTGCATATTTCTGCTGAGAAAGACTAACCTCATCAGAATAGCAAGCAATCTCAATGTTCAAGAAATACCTTGATCTGCCAAGATCTTTGATAACAAAATGAGATTGAATATATTATTTCACTTTAATAATGCCCTCTGTGTCATCATCAATGAGAAGAATATCATCGACATAAAGAACAAGTACAACGATTCCTCATGAACTTTTCCTGACAAAGACCAAGTGATAAAGTTGCGAGCATCTAAAACCTATACTGGCAACAATTTCTATAAACTTGTCAAACCAGACACAAACTCTATGTCAAACCATAGATAACCTTCTTGTGCTTGTATCCTTGAGCAAATATCCTTGTGGTTGCTCCATATAGACAGACATCCTCAATAAGATCACCATAGAGAAATACATTCTTGACATCCATCTAGACTTGATACACTATCTCATCGATCTATTCAATATATTTTCTTGGATTGCTCCCGGACACAAAAGAGGTATAAGTGTATGGTCCTATTACCCGAGAATACTTTGTTTCAGCCGATGTTACTTTCTTTGAGGCTGTCTCATTCTTCTCTCCTTTCAAGAGTCAATTAGAATCCTTGTGTGGACCCCCCCTCTTCCGATACTAGTAATTCTGTGGACAAGTCGTCGGATGATAATTATGCAGTTATCACCTGACTTTGTTCACTTACTCTGCCAATAGACCATGTGGCCTATATGCCAATCCATAGACCGGTCCAAAAAAAAGGTACTACCTTATCTATGCATTTAAGTTGATCGGTAATGGTTCTCTTCCTTGATCTTCACTTTATCTATGCAGTGATCTAGATTTCTTTTTCTTGTGTTGCTATTATGTCATCCTCGACTCTTGATGGCATCATCTTCGAAAGTACAGAAGTCCACTCCTTTGAGCATCACAATCAAGTTAATCGATACTAATTATGTTCTTTAGACTCGGCCTTCCGTTTCTTTGTGGGTTCTCAAAACAAGTTGAATCACCTTATCGACACTCCTGCCACCTTCTCTCTGATAGCGAGATAGCGACAGCTCTGATACCATATCAGAGAAGAAAAAATATTGTATATTGAAATTAGAGCCATAAAAGCCTTTAAATAGAGTATAGGGTCATCATATGTAGTAATATATGATTTCTAATAATGCTACAGTAATACTCCTAATATGATTAAGACAAAGTATTTGTTCTAGAGAATAACATAAATTTCTCTCCTTCCTAATTCTAATAGAAATAAGTGAAAATGTTTGATAAAATTCTTATGAGAAAAGTTGTTTGATGAGGTCTATGACTTGCTCTTAAATGTAAACTCATAAACCTACCAAAGGTTTCAAGGTGCTCAATTTATGCGGAAATATTTGACTCACGGTCTAGATCAAGTTAGTTGTTTGATAATTGTATAGTGTAGCAGATAATATCAAAAAGGAACATATTGTAATAGTATGTTATGATGATTTCAATTTTTTGTATAAAGCTACAAAAGAGATGTTTCTTCCTCTATCAGTATATACCAACATCTAAGGTTGCATTTGGTAACAGGCAATCTATTCAAATTGCTGGTAATTTAATAAGGCCCCACCACATACCATGTTTGGTACATTTTTTAAAATGGCAATCTATCCTATTTGGTAATCTGGATTACCTCTCAAGAGGTAATCTGGATTATCCATAGAAAGGGTAATAATCCAGATTACCATCTAAGTAAATCTTTCGGACAATATTACCCTCCCTTTAGCCTTTCTCTTATTTATAATAAAATATAATATATAATATTATATTATAATTATTTATTTATATTATATAAATATTATAAAATATATTTTAATAGTATATATACTATTATTATAATATAATATAATAATATATTAAATATTTATATATTATATTTTTATAATATAAAAGATATTATATTATATTAAATATTATGCTATATTAAAAGTTTTTAATAATATATTATATTATATAATTATATATAAGAATTATAGTATATAATATGATTATTTAATATATTATTTTATTTATAATATTATAATATTATATAATATATTATGTTATATTAAAATATGAATATTATAAATATATTTTAATAGTATATTATATATATTATTATAATATAATATATAAGTTTATAGTTGTAATAATATTATAGTATATAATATAATATTATAATTATTATTAATATATCTTATTTATTTTATTTTGTAAAATTATAAATAAATTTATATAAATTATAATATAACATAATATAAAATATATTTTATATTATAAGATAAATTAGTATATTATATTATATTTAATATAATATATTTAATATAATATATTTAATATAATGAAAGATCTTATATTAAGGATTATATTTATATATAATATAAATATATATATTAATTCAATATATAGATTAATATATTATTTAATATATTAAACATATTATCTATTTAATAATAAGTTTTTCATATTAAATTTATTTAGTATAAACATTTTTAAATTTTTTAAAATTTTATATAAAATATTAATATTTAATATTTAATATTTTATAATATTAAATATACAAAAATATATTTTTTAAATAAATAAATAAAATATAAAATATAATTTTATAAATAAAATATAGGTTTAATTAAGGATATTTTAGAATTTGATTTTACATTATGCACCATTACCTGCATATACTAAACACAATAATCCACGTTACATGTAATCTACATTGCTAGTAATCCACGTTACCGCTAATCCACGTTACCTCTCAGGATTGCCTGGCAATGTACCAAACACAACCTAAGAGTTTCTCCATGACAGGTGAGCATTTACCGCAAATATATTTAGAGTGTCATACAGGAAATGAGCATTGTGCATATTCCATATTTCTGTGACTCTTATATTTACTCCACAATTATGTCAGGTGAAAAAAAGGACAGAAAATCAAGAGTTCAGATTAAATATTTAAACCCTATATCCAAAGGCAAAGAGCTTAAAACTCCATAACTTAGTTCTCCCACTACAAATTATTTAGCAAAAGGGTAACATAAATTTTCAAATTGAACATCTTTTAAGTATACTTTCAAAAGCAAGCAGACTGTTGGGAATTATTAGACCATAAATACCTGTTGTGGCTCATTTCATCATCCAATAGACATATAATAAGCATGAAACCAGTGATTGTAGGTAGATAGCTTGAACAACATACCTGATATGCTCCATAGAGACTAGGCCGGATGAGCTCTGCCATGCTGCCATCAATTACTATAAAGTTTTTTGTACCATTTGTTTAAACACCAGTCACTCGATTGACCAGACAACAAGTATTGGCAATAAGTGATCTCCCAGGTTCAATAATGAGAGTCAGATCTCGAGAAAGGACCAATTCACGTACCTACATGTAAACCCCAAGTCAATAAACTAGAAAGAAATTATTGAAGAAAGTTCAGACTGTGTGAGTGCATGAATGAATACATGGATGTACTAGTCTAAAAACAAGCAATCTTGATTCCAAGACTGGTTGGGAAGTCAATATCTCCAGAAAATGCAAATCAAATTACTAAAACCACCTGCTTGCTGAAGAACTTGCCCAAGACTGGTGGTTATCTCCAGAAAATGCATGATCAAATTATTAAAACCACCTGTGTACTGAAGAACTCGCTAACCATGATGTATATCAAAAAGATGATAATGCCAGTGGAACATGTTAAAGGAACTTGGCATATAGGTTACGCTTACAGTATTGATGAGATCCATGGGTGTTGGAAGGACAGCACCTGTATGATGGTAATCTTTCCCAAACCACCTCCAATGTTCAGGTACTCCAGTTCAAAACCTTGTCCTCGAATTTGATCAATATAATTCACCATCAGAACTGCAGCATCTCTGAATATGTCCACCTACAAAAACAAGTGTAGCACATTCTAGTTACATGATCAGGATTCACACTGTACATACAAATTAATCTTCACACATGTTCTTTGTCATTTGTTTATGAGACTATAAATTGCTAGCTCGAAATGGCTCCTACTGATTGCAATGTGTCACTTTTGCTCAAGATACATTTGATCATTATTAAGAAAAGTTAGTATTAGATCACATTCAATTGAAGTTGATTATATCTCCAAAAGAGGAATAAAGTAAAAGAGCAAATTGGTGTGACTGCAATATATGAAACTTCAGTCAAGAAAGAAATCAGATACTGCCTAGGCATGCAAGGGACACTGATAAAGTTCACATACATAGAAAGTTAAATTATCAAAACAGATGCATGAAATGTACGAAATGTATCCATAAAAACAACTAACTATGAAAGGCAATAAACTAAGAGATAAATTGTACAAAACGTAACTGATATGTCTTACCCTGGTATTTAGTGAAATAGTTTACATGACAATCTGCACTCTACAGTCTCCAATAGGTATGCTTCAAAATTGTTATAGAATCAAAAATAAATAGATAAATAAATAAATCCAATCAGAGCAGTCATATGTATAATACTGACCTCAACATAAAACTATATTGATGATACATATGTTTGGCTACCAAAAAGCACCTCCTAGCAGGGAATTTGTCAGATTGGCTACATACCAGAAGTCATTTACACAGAATAGTGATATTACAATAACAACGTAGCACCTAACCATTTAGTGCAACGAAAATAAAGAATACAATAAAGCCACTACAAAATGAAGGCATGAGAGGTAAATGTATCAATAATAAATTCATGGAGGTTGCGTCCTACTTCTAGTCCTCCTGTACACCTCCAGCATCACTGAGTGATATCTCACATTGTCGGAAAAGGAAATCTGTTTCACAATCCACATTAATGTCCAGTAATCTTTTCAATGTGAAAGATTCCAAAAACTTTGGGGGGGATTCAATGTATAGATATAAAGGGATGGAGAAATACACCTTACATGATGAGAGAGGTCAATGAAAATGTACAGTCACCCAATCTAGCAGCAATATCATAAATATTAAAAAGAAAAGGCCCAGTCATTCTGACTCATTAAAAAAGCAAAATTTCACTGCAGAGTGTCTCAATCTCCTTCAGGAGTGTCTCAATCTCCTTCAGGAGTGTCTCAATCTCCTTCATCCTGCAATTCTTTAGTATACTCTTGGTAGCTGACTAGGAATAGCATGACAAGTTCCAACTTAATTTTATGTTAACATAATCCTAGACAGAATGTATATTATTCAGAATAGGAATAGCATTAAAAAGTTTCAATTTGATCAATGTCAACAGAATCCTATTTGTTAGGTGTCTTTTAAGTAGGGTTCCAAAATAGATCTGAACTTTGCATTAATATCAACTACTCTAGAAGTTAGAAATATTTCTTCAGAACTCATATCACCAAAATCCTATTCTTCGCTAGCATGGAAGGTACCTTAAAATATACAAACAATGGAGTTCGTTATAAGTTGAATTCATCAATCAATTTAAGTGAAATAAATTTCAGCAAGTTACTTTATAACCTTTACTATCTTTTATTCATTTTTTTCCATTACATTGCTGCATCAAAGTTTCTCAAATACAAAAGCAGGATATAGCAACCAGCAAACACAAAAATATTATTCCACTAAAGAAACATATACTAAATTAATCTATAACTTAGGTAGCACAGGCATTACATGTATTGCAAGTGCTAAATTAATCCATGACTTAGGTAGCATAGGTATTACATGTATTGCAAGTGACTGCTATTCAATTTTTCCAAATCTAAAGCAATAAGCCCTATCCCTTTGTGTCAATACAAATACATACTCAATATCATAAGGCAAGTAAAAAATTTGTGGACCATGTATTGCAAGCCACTGCTAACTTTATCAACCAACAAATGCCAGAATATAGATCAATCAAGATAATCAGTAAAGCATAAAAATAAGGTTGACCAAATTCTCACCTATATCACTGATATCAATACTTCATATGTCAAATCAGTTGTATATTTATAATATGTTGTAACAAATCCAGATAATACATCATCACTTTTCTCATTATGTAAAATTTATAGTGAATATTAATCGCTACATTGGGAGAAAAGTAATGTTGCTTGTCAAGTCAACTTTTTCATCCAGAGGCCCCTTAGGCACCTACTTTCTTAAACAAGTTTGAGGTTCTTAAGCACCTTTCAATCCAGCTATAAGTTAATCAAAGTGCAAAAAAAAAAAAAAAGAAACGAACCAAAAAAAGTAAGCAAGTAGAATAGCTACCTTTGTGATGGTTGATCCCAAATGACAGTGGGCTCCAACAAGCTTGATTCATTTGGATATGACTTGATAGAATCTAGAAACCACTGTAATTCTCATTTCGAATACCAAATTTAGAAGTCTTGTTTCCAGTGGCAACATAAGGATGAACCTACAGCAAATATACGAACAACAGACAATCTTTAAGTGTCTCAGCAGTCATAGACTTTGGCATGAATTTCAAACAAATGCATTCTGCAACATAGGTTAGACAAAAACCATTTGAGCCAATAGTCATTACAGTTAAATAAAACGAGTCCTCATATTAGTTACAGTCCTCCAACCCTTGAATTGGCTTTTCTGTTTGAAAGTACCAGAATCTGACTTAATCCATTAAATATTTATCATGATTTAGTTAGTTCAACAAATTTTCTTGGTGTTTTTTTTTTCTCTGTCCAAATTTCCAACAGAGAACATTTTATTCATCAATAAGCAAACACTATCAGATGCATGGTTTTCGAAACTGTGCCGAACTGCTCAGTTTGGCCTGTACCAAACTGTACCAGGTCTGAATTGGGTCTATTTGGTGGTGAAATTCAGTTCCGCCATAACTGATAGGAATTGGGCCGAACCAGGCAGTTTGGCATGGTTCTAGGCTGAACCATATGGTTCGGCCCGATTTTTTTCTTTTAAGATGGCTAGGATGAGGGAGAAGGCCCGATACTTCTCTCATCTTCTAACTTGTTTCTTTGAAAAAAAAGAGAAAAACATAGAGAAATCAAAGATTAATTATAGGAGAGCTTTTTTCTACTTTGCCTTTATAAAGCCTATAAATATCTTATTTTGCCCATATAAAACTTTTGAAATACTTGATTTTAAATGACCAATTTGTCAAAAATCTCAATAATGACATAATCTAAATCTACCAAATATAATGATTCCATCATGTCCCATTTTCAAGTTGATTTTTTTATCAAATGAGATTTTGTTTCTTAATTTCATGGAACAACATTAGTTAAGGTCAATGCATCTCATCAGGAAAGATTTGCAACAATTTATTGTTTGTTTTCATTTGAAATTTCTGGTAGACTTTTGATTATGAGCATCGCAATTATCAAAATTTATATTTTTTTTGGATAGAAAATACTTAATTGCATATAGTTTCTTGCTTGAATTGGCTAGTAGATGCACACGAATATCTATAGCAAGAGAAAAAAATCATATTTAGCCATTTCATACTATAATAGTATATTTCATACTAATCCTTGATTCACAAAGATCTAGTTATGGCTATCATACGAAAATGGAAGAAAGAATGTTATATAAAAATGAAAAGGTATCCAAACATTTGAAGCAACAAATAATTATATTAGTCATTTTATACCATAATAGATTTTAAAAAAATAAGTAACAATATTTTTTCTTATGCTATATATGAAAATGGAGGAAAATACATTATATAAAGGTGAAAAGGTATCAACACATTAAGAAAAAAATGGATAGCACAAAAAAAAATTATTAGCCATTTCATACCAAAATAGTATATTTCATGGTAATCATCTATGATTCAGGACAATTTAGCTATGGCTATTATATAAAAATGGAGGAAAGCATGCTCTATATAAATATGAAAAGGAATCAAGACATTTGAAAAAATAAATGACCACATTAACTATTTCATATTATAATAGACATTTGAAAAAATATTTTTTTTCTCGAGCTATCATATAAAAATAAAGAAAAGTATGTCATATAAAGATGGAAAGACATCAACACATCTAGAAAAAAGTGACAGCACGAGAAAAAATAACATATTAGCCATTTCATACCATAATAGTATATTTCATAATGATCATCCGAGATTTAGGATGATTCAGCTACGGCTATTATTAAAAATGGAGGAAAGCAAGCTACATAAAGATAAATAGGCATTAAGACATTTGGAAAAGCAAGTAACAAGATAAAAAAAAGCATAAATTTGATTTTAAAATCATTCAAGAAATTCTAAAAATTGATTACATATCCTAAGAAATAAAAAAACTTGAAAAACAAAAACAAAGAAGAAGAAAAAAGTTGGCTTGCCAGTTAACCAGCACACCTATCCATACCATGTATCGGTATGATACCGAACCAATATCATATCATATCGACCAGCAACCAGTATGGATACCGATACTAGTTCAAAAATCTTGATCACATGATTGTAGGAAAGCATATAATAGAGTAAAATAATGGGCAATTCGATAGCAATTGATGAAATAAGTGTTGCAAGAAAGTAAGCCCCATGGGTAAGCCTAAGCAAAAAGTCAGTTTTAAGCCTTTCTCATTTTCGGTGGATATAGACAAGTTGATGAGCAAGAAGCAGCATGCAGGAGGTTCTAGCTAGTCTTATTGCTGATCATGGACAAGATGAAAAGCAAAAACATGAGTATATGGAGGAAAGGTTCAATTAATCATGATTTCAAAGGCACAAAATGATATCCCCCCAACCCTTTTTGTTTACCAAAAAAAAAAAAAAACAAAATGAAGGTCAGATGACTCATGCAAATTAAGCAATTTGTGGGTTTAGGCTTAATCAACGGCATCCAAAACATTTCAGATAGACCCTTTGTTTGGCTCAAATCTGTCATATATATAAGAAGAAAGGGAGGAGGATTAAGTTCTAATAGAATTGAGTGCAGCAAGTGAACCACAGATAAGCTTCTAATGAGTTCATGAATGTTGCACGTTTACTACATAGGGGACCTATAGTGCATGTCTTTTGAGAGCATGCTCCTTCACTTCATTAAACACACAATATATAAGCAGCAAGGCTATGGAACCCTGGAGTGGAGTTAGAAGACATGTGGGTTAAGGTCACTTTACTACATAATACTATCAAATTAGTTTTAAACGGTTAAAAAAAATAAAAATGATGTAGGCACATTAATTTTATGAATTTTGAGTCAATGTTTAGAAAATCATGTCAAAATGGGTAGACAAAAGCAAGCCTAAGTACAAAATATAGATTAAAATAATTGAAAGTAAACTGAAAAATTATAGCTCTGGAGAGAAAGATAGAAGATCTAAATGATGGAACATGAAATTATGTGAAAAGTTCAATATATGGGATCTAAATAAACTTGGATAACAGATTTGAATAGAAAGTTGATGAGGTTCTATAGCATTCTATCCCGTTACCAACCCACTAAATGAGAGAAAGCTGGACAACTATTGTTACAATTATATATTTTTCTTTGTACATCACTGTGTAATGATGAAGACATAAATATTACACAACAAGATGCACTTAATACATTATAATTAGAAGCGCATGACAGGCAA
The DNA here is from genome assembly GCA_021397845.1 of Areca catechu. NCBI lineage: Eukaryota > Viridiplantae > Streptophyta > Magnoliopsida > Arecales > Arecaceae > Areca > Areca catechu. The sequence goes on along the minus strand of CM038044.1, from coordinate 131,424,639 downwards.
CATCATACCTGCGGATCAACATCTGGATTTATTCTGAGTAAAATTGGAACTTTCTTTCCCACAACTCTTGCAGTCACAATGTTTTCCAAGTCAAATTCACTGTCAACATTAATGAATACTCCCTTTTCAGCAGCTAATAGAAGGTCCTCCAAGAGCTTCCATTTCCATTGAATATACACCTGGTCTTTCAAATACCAACTGGGAACATTAAATATTGCCATGGACAAACAGGCTCACCACATTAGAGACAATGAAACAGATGCAATTATCAGTGAGCAAAGAATGCCAAGTAAGAAGAGACTTACAAAGTTATAAGGCCAGGAAAGCCCAAACATCTACGCCATATTATTGGGATAACAGACCAAACAAAGACACTTATAATTGCCAGTGGAGTCACATATCATTACATATTGTATGCATGACAGAAAAAGACTTGCAAAGACACATAAGCAATGCTTCAATAGGAAAATGCAAGGAAGCGGTTCAGACTGGAAATTTGAGGTGTAAGTCTCAGGGCAATTCGAAGAATAAGCCCCATATATCTAATTCCAATACAAACAATGTAACAACAATCAGATTCATGACTCACAGGTATGCACAGCACCATTGATCATCTTCACTGAGATCAAGAAACCAAAGTCCAAAGACCACGGTGTCAAAGCTTCAAGGGTGAGAATATGAAGGAAAAAATTAATTAAACTAATTGACATCTTTCATGAGAGAATAATCATCATTTAGCAAGTGACGGCGTTATAAGCTGGGTTTTTTTTCAGTCATAAAAAGTGACATTATACAAGAAACATACAACTAAAACTAATTTGACTTACAATATTTTAACAGGTGTTTTTGGTAGACCGAACGACTATAAAACCATAAAAATAACATCTTTATGGCTCTTTGGATAAAAAAATCGCCGTTTACCAATATATAATACAAAGCATGAAATGTCACAAGTGGGAAACCCAAACTCAAAAGTTAATGTTTTCTCTCCAAGAATTAAACTAAGATCACACAGTGTAGAGGAAGATAGGATAGGGTTTCACCTGGAAGGGTCGAAGCCGGCGCGGAGAGCAAGCCTGAGCTCGTTCCCGCTGACAAGCACGGCGCCGCACCCGAGCCCCCTGAGGTGCTCTAGGATCTTGAGGTTATTGTTGGCCTTGATGGCGTATCCAACGATCGAGCGCAGCCCACCGAGGGCCTCCCGGTAGGCCTCGAAGTTCCGGGTGATCTGGGCCTTGCTGTAGAGGTAGAAGGGGCTCCTTTCGGCCGCCTCCATGATGTCCTGGACCGGAGGCCCTCGCAGGAGAGGTAGCCATCCGCGGACTTGGAGAAACAGTGGCGGAACGAGGTCTCGGCCGTCGGCGAGGCGGCGGCGGCGGCGGAGGAGGAGGAGGTCGCCCTCAGGGCTAGGGATCTGGATCGGCAATGGATTGGGAAGGAAAGGGAGGGTTTGGAGGAGAGGAGAGTGGAGGTGGGTTCCGGTTTCGGAGGGGTTTGGAGGAGAGAGGGCGGGAGACGAGGTGGGTGGCCGCCATTTTTGGTGAGAGGCGTAGAAGGGAGCCGTTGAGATGAAGGGGTTTACATCTCCGTAGGTGGGAGGCCGGTAGAGATGGTCCGTAACTGAGGACAGGGTTCGGGTTGTATCTTTCGGGAGAAATAATGATTCACCTTCTTTCGCGAATCAACCGTTGAATTACTCAATAGCGCTTCGATATCTGTGCAGGCTGGTGGACTAAAGTGCTTTGAACCGTGCAAGGCCGATCAACGGTTGACGTCGCGAAAGAAGACCAATCATTCTTTCCTGAGAAAGATACAATCTGGGTTGGTACATTTGGGGTCTAGGGTTTTAGGGCATGGTTGTCTTATTATTTGTGTTGTTTTCCTGCCCTAACGTTCGTTCCATGAGTCAATTTTGACTTCACGGATGTCTCTGACTGAGCTTATCCGGATCCAACCTGGATGCAATGCAGACCCATGAACCAAATCTAGCAAAACCGTATACAACCGGATCCAATTTGGCCCAATCTGGTAGCAGTGTACTCAACCAAAATGGATGAATCAAAGCTGACCTAGACCCATTTGACAAAGCTTTTGGAAGGTTAAATACAATCATTTTGGATGGTATAATATATTTTATAAAGAATTAAAAAAATTAAAAAAAATTAAAAAATATTTTAACTTTGCTAGCAAGTAAAAAAAATTATTTAGAAAAAGCCCTATTTTTATAAAAAACAAAACTTTTTTCTAAAAAGTACTTTTTAATCAATATACGGGAGATGTTTTAATTTTATAATTTCTTTCTAATAAACAAAATGCCGATCAATAAATCTCATAAATACATCTTATATCATTTTACATCATACCATCATATATTATTATATTATAAATATAATAAATTAATGATATATTATGTTATATTCTATTATATTATCAAATTATAATAGTATAATGATATATGTTGGTGCTAGAATCCAACAAGGAATGGAGATGCTGAAGTTGGTGGTGAGAGAGGATTTTCAAGAGACGGGAACTGCAAAAAATCTTAACCGGAAGGTGTTTCGACGAGAACTCTCTAACACTTAAGTCAGATTTTCAGTCCAACAAAATAGGAGTGCAAGGTAGAGTTTTCGCATACCTTGAAGGCTCGTAAGGAGCCTCTTTTATAGGCAAGAGACGAAGACATTTCCAAGATGAAAGGCTTCCGAGGGATCCAGTAAGGAGTGATAGCGTTGGAGGTCTTACTATGCGGGCTGTCAGGGAGTGTTTCCATCCGTACAGAATGTCCATTCCCCTTTAATTGAAACTTTATCTTTTATGTAGAATTTGCTATATTCTTTAATGATGATGTTGATCACTGTAGGAGTCTACCCACTCTCTTTGATTGCGAAGATACACCGATTATTGGTGCCGAAATCCATTGGGCACCAAGTATGTTGGTGCTAGCATCGAAAGAGCATCTCTGGAAGGCCGGACTTACAAAAAAGTCTTAGCTGGAATGTATTCCAGTAAGGACCCTTCGATGCTCAAGTCAGATTTCTAGTATAACAATGGTATGAGGAATGTTAGAATTTTTGTATACCTTTGAGGCTTCTAAGAAGCCTCCTTTTATAGGCAAGAGGAAGGGGCAATCTCAAGATAAAGAGATCCTAAGGGATTTGGCGAGAGGTGACAGGGCTGAAGATCTTATCATGCAAGCCATCAGCAGATCTCCCTGTCCGTACAGAATGCCACTTTCCTTTAATGAAAACTATCATTTGTGTGGAATCAGCCATATTTCTAATGATAACATTGACTACTGCATCGGTTTAGTCATGCTCTCCTCAATTACAAAGATGTACCAGTAATTAGCAATCATGGAGCATGATGTGACATTATAGTCATGCAAGTTGGAGGGTGGAGATGAGTGTCTGTTGTACTAGCCTTTGAAAAGTCCAAGTAGGAATATTGCTTGAGAACCTACTCGCCACCAGATACAAGAATCAGGGGTCGATCCAAGCACTTCTATCGAAGCAAAGGAATGGTTGACCATAAAATGCTTGATCATATTGCCCTGGTCAAAGGTGATGGGGACATCAAGAGCAAACCAAGATTTCAAGGTTCCAATTTTGATCTCTACTTCACGTGTTGGGAAGTTAGCCATATGTTTGTGAGTCTAGGATCATTTGAGTCAATTGAGTCATGTAATAAAGTTTGAGTCATGTAATAAAGTTGGACAAGTGAGCCCAGTTTAGCCCACTTAGTCTAATGAGTTCCTTGTTCAGTCCAAATCAAGTCCATGTAATTTCATTCAAGTTAGAATCAAGAGGAAGATCATCAGATCAGGAGGGTCACCAGGCCCCATTGAATGAGGCTTCATGCACCCAACCAGGCCTCCACTTAAGCCACCCCAGACCCCCAAGTGATGGCGCCTCCCAAGCCTAGAACCAAGAAGCCCTTGGCGCCCTTCATTCCTACTAGGCCTTGGCGCCCACTCCAGGCCCATTCATGATTGGTGCCCAGGTCCACAAGATAGTTGGCAGGTTTTGACCCAGTCCAAGTGGATTTCATCTTAGCCCAGCAAGGAGTCAAGCAGTCCAAGCCCAAGAGAAGTTAATGTCCAAGTTCTACAAGGAGTTCAATATTCATGTTCTACCAGGACTTTAGTCACCTAGTTCCACTCAAACTTGTACTCCTTGTCCCATACAAACTTGTAATCCCACTTTGACAGGGAAAGGGCCCTGGGTGGATCTATATGAAAGAGAAATAAAAGGAAAGCAGGCATACAAAGAGAAAAATAGTATTTTAAAATTATTATAAAATATGCAGCGAAAGGCTCGGTAGATAGATCAAAATAATCTACCGATCTACCTGCAACAGGACCTAGTATAACAATGTAGCATGCTATAAAACATCAACAGCAAAAAAAGAGTCAATAGGCATAAAGGTACCTTATCGCTATACCTTAAAGATGGAGGTAGTGAAAAGCTTTCAAGCTACACACGTGTCTGGTCTTTACGAGTAGTTCACACGGGGGCTCGACTCTGATCAACTCCCTCGGAGTGCTAGCTCCTTGGGATCCTTCGAGTCGATCTTTCTCACACCCAATCCCAAATCCTCACAAACCCTCTTTTTCTTTCTAGTTCTTCAACCAACCAGCATCCCCTAAAATAACCTTTATTTATAGGGGCAGCCATAAGAGGGAGAAAGAGGAAGGAGGAGTGATTGGGGGAGAAGGTCAAGGGCCATACCAAATGGGTCAAAGCTAAAAAGGCAAGTATGACCATTATACTATAGAAGCCTGGAGCCAAAAATGCTCGGAATTTGAAATTCGAATTCAAAATTCGAAATCAAAACCTTCCCAGAAAACTTTCCAGAATTTCTGCTCGTCGGTCAAGTGTTGACATTCCATTTACCAAGTGTCGACACTTGCAAGTGTTGACACTTCTTCCAAGTGTCGACACTTCGAACATGGTCAATCACATTGACCTCCAGTGACGGTAAAACGATTCTCAACGCCGATCAGCCTTTAGATCAGATAGAAACCCCTATGGTATGTGATCCCATAGGTTCGAACACTAAGCCGGTAGCATTGGAACACTTCCAATACCAGTCAAAGTCCTCATATAGCAATAATATTCGACGTCCGAATAGGACGAAGATTGCAGAGCAACTTATAAGAACCTCTGGCATATGGTTACCGCATAATTCATCCCTTTGATCTCTTAATGCTCAGGATAATCTAGGATTTGACTGCCAACCCTAATTTGGTTCATCCATATCATGTCTAAACTTTACAAGTTCTGTGACTTCTCATAAGAACTATCCTGGCCAAGGTTTTGCTAAATTAAGACACAACGAATCATTTACTCAAACTATTTGGAGGGGTCAATTCCTCTTGCCCACCACGCTCCTAAGTACTTGACTGTACCCAGAAACCTTTCATCACTGGATTAGAAATCTAGGTAGTCCAGCACCAAATATAGTGAGTTGCTTACAAGCTACCATGGTGACCTTAGGTCTTAGGGACACATATATCATATTCCTTCGCGAACAACCTTGGCAAAAGGGAGCTTCGCAGATGGTCACGTTCAGTAAGATGTCACACATTTCACTTGTATGTCATTCAGTGTCACCACACTCCTTGGTCAAGAGGACAACCAACCAATGTGAGATACAACAACCTATACTTGATACATCGTCGTCTTATAACAATGTATCCTTTGGGTGTGAACCGGTTCAAGAACTACTTGATATATCCTCTCTATATCAAATATAATGTAGTTCTAAGGACTCCATCACATAAGAGTGCTTTTCAGGAAAATGCACATATGATGAATAGCCAAAAGAATAACTTTTATTCATTAGAATTTTATACAATTACAAATTTAGCACAACCATCTACAGCCTAGACGATTGGCTTTGGGACACATTTTCAACAACTCCCACTTGGACTAAAGCCAATCGTTACAGAATCTTATTCCCATTTTTCATTTACAACTGTCAAACTCTTGAATTTCGATGGCTTTAGTGAAGGGGTCAGCCAGGTTCTCCTTTCCATCGATTTTGAAGGTCAATGTCACCTCGCTCCACGATCTCTCATACAAAGTGATAGCACCGCAGAATATGCTTTGTGCGGTGATGAAACTTTGACTCTTTGGCTTGAGCAATGGCTCCAGTGCTGTCACAATACATGGAATAGGACCATCCAGGGAAGGTGCCACTCCCAGCTCGCCAAGAAACTTTCGCAACCACACAGCTTCCTTCGCTGCATCCGATACTGCAATGTATTCTGCTTCGCATACTGAGTCTGTCACAATAGGCTGCTTGGAACTTTTCTAGTAGATCGCTCCTCCATTTAGAGTAAAGATAAATCCTGACATACTCTTGATATCATCCTTATTTAACTGGAACTAGAGTCAGTATACCCTGCAAGTTTCAAGTCAGGTTTTCCATAAATCAGCCATGGTCCTTGGTATTTTGCAAAATACTTAAGGATGGTCTTTACCACTTTCTAATGAACTTCACCTAGGTCAAACTAGTATCTGCTCACCATGCTTAGTGAGTATGCCATGTCTGATCTAGTACACGTCATGGCATACATGATAAAACCATTACCGAAGCATACGAGATTCTACTCGTACATTCTCTCTCCTCAAGAGTTGTCGCATAATTTTTTTTTAAGAGAGCAATTCAGTGCCATCGGGAGATAGCCTTTCTTGGAATTTTTCATGCTGAACCGCTCAGCACAGTGTCATGTACGTAGACTGAGACAGTCCCAGAAGCACATCCATCATCCAACGGGCAAGGAGAAGCCACCACAACCGTCCAAATCCCAACCGAAAGATTGCTGAACTATCACGTAACGGGAAAAGAAGAGACGGACCCAAGGCCACTCGATCTTTTTCTCTCCCAATCAGGAAGTAGTAGCTGTCTACCGCCTGATTCTCAAATCAACTAGTAGTCATGATGGGCAGTCTAATCAGAGATCTCATGATCATCCATTACACTATCCCCTCGGAGGGAAAATGACAAAGCATTGGTACTCTCACTTCTCGAGACAAATCTTCACTTCGAAAACTGAGAGTAGGGGAGTAACTGTTGGGATATCCCAGTCCAAGTACGAGCCGAACACCGATTCTGCCGATCGAAGACCTTTCCTCCGAACCAACAACTTCGAGCCCAGAAAGATCAGGCCAACTACGGGCAACTCAAGCTCTCCGTCGGCCTACGAATCCGAAGGCAAGACCTTCGGATTATGTCTTCGGCCCTAACCGAAAACCAGGCTTCTCGTCGACTTTCGAAGACATACCTTCATTTCCTGCAGAAGACACGATCTCCGATCCTTGGTAAACACCAAGTCCTCGACTCACGCTGAAGACAGGATCTCTGATCGAGAAGATCCGAAGACGAGGAGATTCTCGATTTAATTATGAGAATCTCCCTAAGCGGGGGAAATTTGAAGATGGATCTATGATCTGTCTCAGATAGGCAACAGTAACCACGGTTACTATCGACTATCTCATGGCACGATCATGGCGCGCAACTCTAGCTGCCACGCCTCTGGTCTGGTCGGAATCGCTCAATAACAACCCACGATTGCCATCATGGAAAGAAATTAACTCCCCGTAATCACTGGGGGAAGAACATATCTGCAGGCCGGACGCCCCTTATAAATAGCAGTATAAGAGAAAATGCTCAAGGGACGGTACTGGACACTCTAAATTCACAGAGCCTTTCCCTCTGCTTCTCCAAAATCTTTCCCATTCTGTGGATGGAGCCCGCCTCTGACTTAGGCATCGAAGTGTCCTCCGCTGGAGCAACTCCGGCAAAGAATGTTTTGCAGGTGAACCGGGGAGCGGTCCTGTGGTGCAGCAGCTACGACCGGCCGGAACAGGGACTCCACGCCAACAGAAAGTATGTAAAGGTTATTTTTTGTAATTAAATCACTTGTAGAGCCTACGTGTATCCTTAGAATTTCTTATAAATACTGGAAGTTACTTGAAACCCTAAAGAGTCAAAACATTTCATATTCTGGAAGAAATAGAGAACATGGTAAAAGAGTCAGCTCATCCTAGAAGAGGGCTCTGGCACGACATACTAGTTGATCATTGAGAAAATGAGCCAACTTCTTTCTGACGAGCCTTCATTCATGATTTGGACAAAAAAGTAAGTTTTCTAATAAGTCTTCTCTCTAGATTTGAGCTTTCTCTTTTAAAAAGGTAGAAAGTATAATTTTCGTACCATGAGAAAATTAGCTGACTTATATCCTATGAGCCTTTTTTCTCAAAAAAATAGAAACCTGAATTCTTGGTCATTGAGAATTTGAGCCGACTCCTCTACAATGAGCAATCTCTCATCCCATGGAAAGCAATAGTAACAAATAGTTCCAAAACTTGCAGAATTCATTTTCTAAGATTCTTAACAGCTACGGATCCAATTAAAATCCATGTTCTCTTTACCTTCATAGAACCACTTGCCTAGGCACCAATTGATCGATCATATCCCGAATGGATCTGCAATTTGATTTCTAACACAATGACTAAATATAACTTTTAAGAGGGCTTTCATGGTCTCATGCACATCCTAATACTACAAACTAGCTAATATGCATATAAAACATATATGATATGTACCAAGTATGTCATCATTCTAGAATAATCTTACAACATAGCAGACGTCTATCACTATATTAGAATAATCTTATTTTAGAATGATGACCAAACAATCTATATATATCTCTATGTCGATTAGGATTTAAGTGAAACACCTAATCAGTGATATTCACAAAGCAATATATATATAAATATTATGCTAGATCTACAACTTAACATACATATATCTAACAATAAATAGATCATTAATTGAATCAATCAAGGTTGTTCTGATATCACTATAGGGTTACGGTTGCATAGCGGAATAATGGATTTCAAAAATTTTTTAATATTGAAATCCTAGTCAACCAAAATTTTAGATCCATGATCCCTTGACTATAATAATTAATTAGGATAATATACAAAAGACTTAGGAGAATACTTGTAATATTATATCCTAGTATTTTTATTGGCACACAAGTAAATGCCCTCTAGATCCAAGAATATGACTCCTTCCAAAAATCTTGTTGATGAGTTCTAACCTATAAAACTCGGTCTGACCTGACCTGATCAAATCCACTCTTGACTTGGACTTGGACTCTCTTTATCTTGGACTTGGACTTCTAAACTCTCCTTTCCTATCTCTAATTTTCTCATAATTATCTTTCTAAACTCTTATCTTAAATAGGCAGATTTGTTTTAATATTAAGACATTATCTTAACAAGATAAGGAGGGTAACTAGTTGGATAGAATTGGAATGGCTTGAACCTTATCTATTGACCCTTTTTATAGTAATAGGAAAGACGCCAAATGGCTTAGATACGTCGATCCCAAAGCCACATAAATCAATGTATCAAAGTAAGAGTCTTATACGAAAGTACTCTTAATTATGAGGAACGTAAATTCAGCCTTTCCCACGCTCGCCCTATCATGAAGAGAAACATTTCATGCACTTTCATAATTTCAAAAAAATCCTGATTTTACCATGTGGATAGCCCTTTTAATCAACTTTCAGATGGCATAAATCTCAAATTAAAGATGGTATATTGTGCCCAAAATTGATAAACATCATGCATTGTTTTGCATGATTATTTGCCGCTCATACCAAAGAGAAACATGAGTTTCACGTCGCTTGAGGCCAACACATACTTTAAAATGTGTGTCTGCATGATGGAAGACTTAGAGAGCTACAACATAGGTTTGAAATATTTAAGAAAACCCTTCTCAAATAAAATTCTAAGTTGCACAAAACAATCAGCCTTATTCTTAGCACCATAAATTGCTAAAAAATATCCAATAAAATCCACATAAAATCAGTCCAAGACCGAGGCTAACCCAATTTAACTAATAACTTAATTAGATTAATTAATTTAATAAAATTTGATCAAATCAAATTAATTAAGAAGCTATGGTTTATGCCATATGTGCTAGCATGTTTCCTGGCTATCCTGAATGGTTTCTTTAATCCAACCAACCAACCAACAAATCTTATTCTTTGTTAATTTTCTTATGTGTATGATCTATGAATGCCACATCTAGCTAATAGTAGGCATCTAGCTAATAGTAGGCTCGAGTATGTATTTAACCTAATCAATAAGAATCTATTTAATTGATTTAGGTCGAACTCATGCTAACCCTATTTGTCAAATTAAACTTTTTTCTAATTGACTCGTAAATTAATCACTTTAATTCATGTAAACCTACAAGATATGATTGACATCTAGCAACGTATCATGCCTACCTAGAAGATAAAAAAATTTGATTGAAATTATCAAAATATCCTTCAATGGCAAGTTACCATGCAAATCAATCATTTGATTAGTATAGAAATTTGTCAAATTCTAATACTTTATTTATTTGAATCTCAATACAATAATAAAGACTCGATCGATGAAAAATTAGAAATCATTCTAATTTTATCATGCTTTGATCAAAGACTTTCTTAGTCATTATAATGAGATTATATAGGATAAATTCTCCTCTTACTAGGAGTAGCTGATTCCATGTTGATCTACTTATAACCTTCATACATAATCCATCATATCCATGAACACCTTGTACATGACTTAGTCATGAATGAGTATGAATCAATATATGGATTCATGTGCATAAAATTTCATGATGATCTCAGGTCTAAGAATTACTTGCATAACTTCCACTATGAGAACCATATTTTGACAAGTAAGACTCTATAAGATGTTCTCATGATGGATTAATTTAGTCGACCTATTCTTATATGAGCACCCACATCATTGTATTAATGTTCCTATACAAGTGATCATGAGACCAATCACTCTCTCTATTGAATATACATAGGATGTGCCAGTCTTATTGAAAATATCGATCCCCAACTCAATGATCCTATGATTGAAAATATTTTAGACTAGGATTTACAGGATTTTTGATCTCACTATTATGAACTCATCATAACCCTAAATCCATTGCCAGAATTTATCATAATCTTAAGACAAATAATATAAGACAACAAATGATAAAATATAAATACCTTTTTATTAATTAATTATCATACATGAATTGGATGAATTTATAGAAAAGTCCATATCATATAAGAAATATGATTGACTTGCAAAGTACTATTATTTCAGTTAGATCTCTTGAATTTTCCTCAAACCCAATAATTTTAACCAAGTGGGAGTATGAGTATTAAATTTGATCTCATGATAAACCTAGCTCCAAGTGGAAGGTTCCTTGACAACAAAATCTTGTAACACATTTGAAATATTCATGCTACCTAGACTACATCTTGCACGTATTATCAAGCAAACAAGGCTCAGAAAAAATCATGAATAATTCTTGTAGTGGTTTTGTGACTTTGTCCCCTATGCCCTTGCTACATCATATATAATAATAAGCAACAATGGTCATGATAATGGTTCTTTGTGTTACGATGATCCGTTTATAATGCCAATAATAATCTTCATTTTTTTGGTAAAAAAATAAAAGTCTCTATTTTCATTCCTACATTTTCTCTATTATCTTCGTAACAAAGGAGAATGATTTTAAAAATAATTCCAATACTTTTTCATTATTTTCTGCTCTCTATTATAATACTATAGCAAATCATCATGATAATCATAACTTTTTTTTATTATGATAGATAAATTATATAAAATAAATATAAATATTTTCTAAACGATCAAAAAAAAAAAAATTCTGGAAAGATATCGATAAAAAAATTATTTTAACATAAACATATCTAAATATAAAGAAAATAATCCAATCGTTCGTCTTGTGATGTCAATGGATGATGATGTGCACCAGCCACCGGGAATGAGTGATAACACCACAGGTCGGGTTGCTCCAGCAACATCAATTTCAATTAGGGCTGGAAAATGAACCGACCTAAAAGTTCATTGTCTGAAATGGGTTGGACCAGCTCAATAAATTTCGGGCCGGCCTGAAATTAGTTCAGGCTTCATATCAAATTTTAAATATATCGGACTAGTTTTCGAGCTGTAAATAGAGTTTATTTAATTTTTGGATCAAAGAGATATCCGGATTCGGTTCAAAAAATTTTAAAATATAATTTTTGGACCGGTCCAATAAATTTTGGGCCGGCGACCCTAATTTCAATATTTATTAAATTATGCATTGGAGGCGAATAACAAACGCTATAACGGTTATAAACAGCTTCCGCCGGTTCCTTTTATTAAATGAATAACCGTTATGGAAACCCGAGCTAGACCGAACGGATGAGTTGATGACACCATGGACCGATGGTTGGTCCCTCCTCCTCGCCATCATATCTAATTTCGATTATTAATTCCCCGGAAGACCGACCCGGCGACCCCGCCACCGTCACCCTTCTCTCTCGATCTCGATGGGGCTCAATGTATCGAAGCGAGTGGAGAAATCCCTCCGATCATCGCCGGAGTTCGACGCCGCCTGCGTGTCCGTCTACGACCGCTGCCTCGCCGACGCCCAGCACGCCTTCCCCGGCGTCCGCCCCTACCAGCTCGCCAGCGCCGCCTCCCGCCTCCACGCCACCCTCTTCGCCTCCCTCCCCCTTCTCCGGCGGTGGGTCCCCTCGCCCCCCGGGCAGGCCCAGGTCGACGCTGCGCTCCGGCGGGTCGACCCGGAAGAGGAGGCCCTGGCCCGGCGGAGTTCCGCGCCTTCGCGGCGGAGCTCTTCAAGGACGCCATCCTCGCCGGCGCCGGCGCGACGGTCCTTCGGCGTGTACCGATCGGTGTCGCGGGATCGCCGGCGTCGGGATGGTGACTCACGCAGGGGCGGAGGTCGTCGGAAGGGTGATGGGGGTTTACGCTGTCGGAGTCGTCGCCGCCGTTTTTCTCGGCTTGTCCTGATCCCTTACCCTAGGCTAGGGTAGTAGATCTTGTCAATGTTAGGGGCGACAAATTAAGCCAGGCTTTTGTTATTTCGAAGACGGGCTTATGTATTATATAATTTATATACTGGTATAAGCATAATTTCTCTTTTATTTGGCATTGCTTCAAAATATTAAAATAAAATAAAAAAATTTAGATTGGTGTTTTTGATGTTGGAGTTTATTAAATAGGTTTACACAAATTATTAATAAATTAATTTTATGGAAGTGCTTGTTTAGTTGCTCTTGACGAAAATTGTTTCAGAAAAACTGATTAATTTGTTCAACTTGCAAATTCGTATTTTATTATTTATCTATAAAACTTATTTTACAAAAATAAATTTTTATATATTTTAAGTAAAATATATATAAATATATTATTCTATAACCATGGTATGAAAATTATGTTGTTTTTATTAGACTGATGCCAGATATATCATTTGCTTTGTGTTTTTGCTGATTCTAATTTCAAGCAGACTAACTGAAGGTTCATGATGGATCAAACTTGTATAAGTTCACTCAATTCATTGGAAAAGCTGCTGCATATTAGGACACTAGCCATAGCACACCTGCATTGCATGGATCTTGTGATGTGTGTAGTTCTATGATACATCAGTCTCATTTTAGATGTTTCAATCAAACGTGTTTAATTGTCTCCTCTGCCAACATTCATCACATCCTGCTCTTGTCTTGCTATCCTTTTGATTGGCTTGTTGAGTTCCAAATATGGGATTGGGTCTCATTCTACATAATATCTCTCTCTGTTTTAGGCAATTTCTTTGTTATCATATTAACCAATCTGCCTGCATTGAAAACTATGAATGATACACATCTGTCAAAGAGTCCACTTGTATTTTTTGTGTGTGAAATATGTTTTGCAACATTTGACCATTGGATCATGCTCTGCATAGATCCTAGAGTACTTCAAACTTCATTCATCTACCTGCATTGATCTTGAAGAGGCTATTGTATCATCAAATGGTGGATTAGCACAAAAGAAGGTGAATCCTTCTTTACCATGAAAGATAAATCTTATTGTTGTCGAAGAGGTGATGTAGGTGTAGAACATAATATCTAGTGGTTGCTATAGCCTTTGCATTGTGATATATTTGAAAATGGTCAAGCTCACATGAACTTCCCGTGGCTCACTAACTCATTCGCTAACTCATCATTAGAAGAAGGTTTTTAGATCCAGATATGTGACCTCGGAGAGAAGTCTGACATACTGTCCTCCTGCAAAAAGGCAGGTAAACTTGCATCATGACTTTCTGATGTCGACCACTATCCATTAATGCAGGCATCCTATGAAAGCATGCATATCATGAAGATGAGCTTCGTACCATCTTCAACCACTCTAAGTCACTCTTCCAGGGGCATGCACTATATAACGACATGCCAATCATTACTCCTTGTACCACATAACATCCATTGGGTATCAGGTACTCCGTATATCTCATCCATAAAAATTTTTTCCGGGACCTTCTAAGTAAGTTTTATGTAAAGAAGCATTTTTCAAGAAGTTTTTTTTTTTTGAAGCAAGCTTTTTGTGAAAGTTTCGAGCTCTCCGAGAGTCTCAATAGTTTTTTTATAGCTATCTGAAGCTTTAGATCGCTACTTCGATGAAAGCTATAACTGCCTTGCTTTACTTAAGCCTCCCTCACTCTCTCTTGTGCCTCGCTACACTGCATCACATCCACCCGCCACTTCTACTACCTTACCTACTCTCCATCACATCCACCCGTCACTTCCACTGCCTCGCCTATGTTCTACCACATCTATCTGTCACTTTCACTTCTTGTCTATATTACTCCACCTTCCATCTAGAAGCTACAGATTTCTTTCTTTCTATTTGCTTCTATGAGAGACTGACTTAGATATCGAAGGGTCTACCACCGAAAAATCTTTCATGGTAGCCGGATTTCTATGTCTTTACTGTTTTGTAGGTCTCGAATGCTCGTACACCTTGAAAGAAAATCCATAACCATTTGATGTGGCAACCATGTCTAATCATGTCAATAAATCCCGAGCAAAATTATAATACCTTTTTTGTTATCACGAGCATGCTGAATCCCTAGATCATTTGTTTTGCCACTGAACGGTAACTTAAGGAATGTGTGACTCAACTTAGCTCTTTGCTAACCGGGTATATTCTTTTTTGGCACTTAGTAGAAGAGTATCTACCAATACTTCACGGTATATATGTTACTAGAATTAATCTATATTGGCTCATGCTCTATGACTCATTTGGTTGTCAAGGAATCTGGAAATTTCTAAACTGTCAATGTTTTTTTACAACTGATTGCTCCATAACCTGTCCAACTTAGGTTAACCCCATCATTCCATATGAGTTGACACATCCTCCTTTAGCCATCTCAGGATGTCACATACTTCTAATGTGGTCATTGTTCATTTTTCATGAGCATGGATCCTCAACGGTATCTATCATGTAGTAAAGTATTGTGCAATACTCGATAGTTGCTATCAAGAAATAAACGGCTATTAAACAAAATAGCCTTACATACCATATACAGTGTATTATCGTTGATAGCTATCCATCTCTTGTAGTAGCTATCAAGTACTATATGATACTCCACGGTGCAATCCATGCATCACAAAGGATCTTGGATCCACTCCCCATTCCCTTCGGATGAATGTTTGGTGGATCCAATCATGCAAGAAGTGCCTTCATGGCCATCCATTATCTTGGAGGGCATGGTTGGATATAGCCGGGAGATTAAGAGAAAGCTATAGGGCATTCAGGATGGTTAATTTGTTAGATTCCGTCATAAGGTATGGATAATATCATAAAGGCTTGAAAGAGACCAAACGCCATCATGATAGATAATGCATGTTGGAGGTGGCTATGTACATGCCCATCGAGGAGGATGACCTTACGGTCACATCGTTGACGGGGATTAATCAAAACTTGGATGCAGACCCTCCCACCCAAACTATTATAGAGACCTTTTTTTTTTTTTTTTTTATTTAAATAAAGGTAAAATGAGAAGGGAGATAAATTCCAGTATAGCTATCCTTACTGGCCCCAACATCGTCAGGCTATATTCGATTCGGGCCATAAATTTTTCGCGTACCCTTTCCATTACTGGTAAGTATACCACTACGACGCCGAAGTAGTGCGCTCTCTCGCCACATCGATTACGTGTTCCAGAAAAATTCATGAATTTAATCGAGTTATCCGCTAGGATCATACACTACGACGCCGGAGTAGTGCGCTCTCTCACCACACCGATCACATGTTCCAGAAAAATTCATGAATTTAATCGAGTTATCCGCGAGCATCATACCTCGAACCCGTGAGGGGTGGGAGGTAAGGCTAAGCCTCTACCAATCGGGCTACCGTCTTAGCGGTTATTTATAGACTTTCAAGCATGATCGTTCTTGATTCATCATTGATTTTATATGTTATTATCATTTATTGATTTAGAAGGTTTTTGAGAGTAATAAATTTGGAAGCTTACCGAGTGTGATGACCTGCCGAAGATAGAAGGTTCTTGGATGTAGGGGCGGACCACACCAACTTTTTTAGGGAGGCCAAAAAAAATACTAAGATTTTTTTTTAGTGTCATGTGTTGGTTCGTTTCGGCGGTAGGTGGCAGGCTGTGTTTTAGAAGTCGTGTAGGTACTGAGTTTCTCGTCCATTTTTCATCGCATATCTTCGTTCAACAATTTTACAACTCCGCCAAATTTTAATCTACCAAAAAATTAACCAACAAAAAAACTTCAAATATCGTGCAATGAGAAAATTTATAAATTTATTAGATCAAACATCTAAAAAAATAAAGGAGGGAAAAAAGCTAAAAATATAAACTTACATTATTGCATTTGGTCATCCTCTAAAAAAAAAAAAAAAAAAAGAAAGAAAAAGAAGCATGAGATTAGAGAATACAAAAGCAAATTACAATCGTAAATTTAGTTTTTTAAAAAAAATAAAAAAAAAAGAAAAGCTATAGAAACTGATTAAATCTTTTGGGGCTCGCTCTATATTCCGAAGATGACCTCAAACTCGAAGATGATTAGACGAACGAAGGGCTTCTCCTCCAGGTCAACGGTAGCCCGGACCTTCTTCGATGGAGCGGCGGTCTCCGTTTGCAAAGTTGCGGAGGAGACGGCGGGTCATGGGTGGGGTGGCCCGCGATGGATGGGGCCATGGGGAGAGTGGCCAGCGACAGCGGGTGCCCTATCGGGGACGGCAATGGCCGACAGGTGCTGGGTGAGGTTCGTCGGATTTGGGCTTCGGAATTTTGGAGGAGAAGGAGATGGCGGCGCCTCTCATGTAAGTTGTTTACCAATTTTTTTTTAACAAGACTTTTTAAGAAATTTTTTTCATTGAGACTCGGTTTCAAATTTTTTTTTTTGGAATTTGTTTACCGATTTTTTTTTTAGATTGGTTTTGAGGAATTTTGGTTGGGCCGAATACCTATTATATAAAATTTATTCTAAAAAAAACCTAATATATAAATGATTTTGAAAAAATTAGGAGGGCCCTGCTTAGATGGCCAATCCTAGTGGTACCCTACTTGAAGGGATAAATAACCCTCTCTATGTAGAGCTAATTATGATAAAACTTTTTAACATTTTAAGCAATTATTCATTGATAGAAAGTAATATAATTATTTTCTTAGATCTTAGTATGTAAAATATGTTGCCATCAAATTGTCTTTCACTGAACTTTAACGGTGGCCGAGAGTACTCCAGTCTTTTTTCAACAGAACTAGGTACTGTTCCTGGAAGCTTTCGGACCAGGATTTTCAGTGAAAAATTCTTTAATACTCAAGTTAGTGGATGGAAGGAAGAGACTACAATAGCTGGAATTGTGAATGATGGTGGTGACTTAATGAACGTGGGAGCGGTAGATATGAATTACTATAGTGTAACATGACGTAACGTAACCTTGTCGGGATCCCTTCTTATTATTTTATAGGACCACACTTGGTAACCTAATGCTGTTATAGAGGTGACCCCGAGTAACAAATTTCATCGAGACGGCGGGATCTAGTCTTTAGGAATCTTTCTCGATAATATTTTTTATCAGGATAGTAAAATTTATTATGATCTTATCTGCCACAATCTATGCTGAAATAGCTGTGATCGAATGGAGCGTCACTTCTCTGACATCGTGGATCCTGAATAGGGAGTCAGCTTGGGTATTATCAGAAGGAGAGGCTTGGCCTCATACATGATGCATTCGATTTGGATTACTTAGGTAACTAGTGATCCCGAGTAGGTAGTTGATGGATGTACATGAATAATGCCATGCTAGTCAAACTCGATAGAATGAAGCTATTTGGCTCGGAAAGGAATGGCTACTCGGTTTGGAAAGGAATAGCTACTTGGTCGATTTTATCTTTTTCTCGCTAGTCTTCTTCCTGATTGGTAGTGAAGTAGTTAGTTTTGATATCTTCTTCTTAATCAGTAACTTGATTGATCCGAATTAAATGTTCCATCTTTTCATGGCTGGTAGTATAGTCAGTGGCCGATAAATTTTCTAAACCGAGCTAGCAATTGTCATAACAAAATGCATATGGGAGAAAGCATGGATAAGCATGATCACCGATGTAATTTAGCTTATATTACTATTTATGCAACTTGACAATTGCACTCTCTTTTGGGTTGGATATATTTTCAACGATGAGAGAAAATAGGGTATGATACTATGATTAAGCTATATGCATTTAGCAAGGAAAGCATGTATCTTGGAAACTATTTATGAATTGTCAGCATGATTGAACATCACAAAGGGATGAAAATTTCATGCTTTCGTATATTAAAATATACAAGACATATTAATCATAAATATTGGACACGGTGGATCACCTAGGCCACTAAAATATTAACCGTTACACATTGATGTCCTCATTTTATTTCTATTATCCATTGCCAACATTGTATGCAGTTAACTAATTAACAATTTAATTTAGTTTTTTCTTTATTTGCTATATCAAAAAGGATAGAAAATATATGAATTCTAGTGAAAGTGAAGTATCAGCCACATTTTGCAGCATCTCCATTGCCATAATGGAATGATGACAAACCTTCTATAATTCTTTTTTTATAAGACAAAAAGCGAGAGAAAAAGGGTGGTCAATATAATTCTCCCTTTTGAAAATGATCATAAAAATTTTATTTTACTAAAAAAATCTGATATAAAATGATGATAAAAAATAATTTATTTTTTTCCCTATAATATTGGATATGATTTTAAAAATTCGTGCTAAATGGATGAATACGTCTTCCAACCCATCAAAATAATGGATGACAAATTTATGTACCAACGTTCGAATTTTTGATTAATCTTGAAATTATTTAAATCAATCATGGCATCATTTTTAAATATAAAATGTGTAAAAGGCGTAACTAAATCTGTTCCATCTCTACTATCACCGTGATGGTATGCAAAGAGAACCCGATCACCAACAAAATGTTCTTCCACTCAAATCAAAATCTTTTCCCGCAAACAAGATCCCAAAACCCTTAATCCCTGAATCCAAAAGAAACATCCATTAGATCTAATAAGCTGAAATCACTTCCAAAAATTTCTGATCCAACAAGACCTTGTGTTACTGCGTCGTCGATTCATTCTAAGGTTACACAAGGGAGAAAGAAATCATGCTTCTAATGGAGTTCTCAAAGCTGCCGGTCGGCCGCGGCCGCGACGAGAGGGAGATACGGCGTCCTCCCCAGGATGCAATTCGCGAGACTATAAAAGAAGCAAGCAGCGGAGAAGATGAAGATGGCGTCGTAGCCGAGCACGAGGAGGCGGAAGCCGAGGCCCCTCGACGGTACGCCGAGGATGCGCTGGACGAGCACAGGCAGCGCGAGGAGGACGTCGAGGACGACGGCCTGCATGGAGTTGAACCGGACGAAGCGGTCGAAGGCCGGGTTGCGGACGACGCCGAGGTAGAGGGCGAAGAAGGCGACGAAGCTGGCGTAGGGGATGGCGCGGTAGGCGGCGACGGGGGGGACCAGCGGGGCTGCGGCGGCGGCGACCGCCGGGAAGCGCGCGAAGAGGAAGCGGGCGTAGTGGAGGGAGTTGAGGAAAGGGAGGGAGTAGGCCAGGGCGGCGAGGAGTCGGTTCGACGCCGGGACTGCCGGTCGGTATGACGCCGATATGGTGTTCGATCTCGGGATGGAGCGGATCGCGGCCGTCGATTTGAGGTGGAGGGGGATTTGGACGGCGGGAGATGAGAGGAAGGGGCGAGATTTTGGCAGGGTTTGGAGTGGGGAAGAGGGGAGAAGCGGAGCAGAAAAAAAGTCGCCATTTGATTCTCTTCTGGGTTTCGATCGGGGAGAGACGGGGTTTAAATAGGGGGCATTCTGTGTGAGGTGATTATTGGCCGTCTGATGATTGTAGAACTCGATCAGAGCCGTTGGAATTGTGGATTTGGAGTGGATGGTCTCCAGGATCTCATTGGCGGTATCGGGACAAAGATAAGGGTTAATGGGTCACCATCGAGAAGGAAAAGGGGGATAGGGAGGTAAGGCCTCATCTTTTGGGATTTCTTCTCGAATTTTGTGTTAAAATTGATTTTTTTTTTTCACTGAAAATGGCGATGAAGGCTTCCATGAGTGGGTTGAGCTTAGCTTCGCCTTCGTCTTCTTCCATGGCTGCTCCTTTCTCAAGGGTTCTCCACTCTAGACGACGACTCGGGTCCTCATTTTTTAATGGTGGAGGTAATTTCTTCTGCTTTATGTTCTTTTTGAATTTCTGTTGTCTTATGGACTGTGGGAAATATCAATCAACTCAACAGCATCCACTTATCTTTTTGTGTTTAAATTTTCTGTATTTGGTTAGTGTTGTATTATTTGATTGTCTTCCGAAAATAGTACGGGACTTAGGTCATTGATTTGCTCAAAAAAAAAGAATGGTGAACATAGTGTTAGAGATTTTGCTTAAAAAAGGGTAGTGTTGACCTTATTGTTAACCTTTGGGATCTCCGGTCATATATGTCTGTTCTGCACAGTTCCTAGGGACTTTTTTCAGAGCAGCTGCATTAGCATTAACAATCAGTTATCAATTGATGAATGAAATGGATAGCATTAACAATCTGTTCTGCACAGTTCCTGTAGTGCTCCTGCTATGATATATTATACATCAAAGCAAAGTCTCTCTCCCTTTCTAGCCATCTCTCTCTTGTGCAAGCGTGCATGTATTTGTGCATGCTTCTGCGCACATTGCATGCATGTGAAATTCTGTGTAACAGGGATTCTAGTGCCGGATGGAAATGATTGCAGATGATTCTACACCCCTAAACTTGATTTTGTTTGAGGCCTAAGGTTTATGAGAATGGTTTGAAGATAATAAGATGACTAGATATTGCTACTTGAATTCCTTGGTTTGAAATTTAAAACGGGACCTGCCATGTTCTATTAAAATTTCTTTCTGTGAAGTTGCTACCTTTATCAATAGTAGATCAATAATTGTGGACATTCCAATATCTCAATTTTTTCGAGGCATAAAATTGCATTTTCATTTTTCAGCTCAGTTGTGCATCCCTTATGATCTTGGTTCTAATTGATTTATAGTACATTTGACTCACTAAGACAGGTTTTTAATTATTAATGAATACTGAATAGGTCGTTCTATGCATGGAAGCAGGCTGGTTAGGTTCAGCAAATGGGTTACATACCCTAGTCTACCTTATGTATGTTAGTTCAAGTTAATGCTACATATACATCCTTGTTTCGGATTTTACAGCTTGCTACTGGTATCTGAATTCTTGCCTCATGTTTATGCTTCGCAGTGGGAGTGTTGAAAGCCAAGGGAGTACAAACATCTAATATCAAAAGACTAAATTGTTATAAACATCGTGGTGGTGCCCTCGGTGCGCAGATGAATTTATTTGATCGGCTAGGTAGGGTAATCAAGGTATGATTAAGAAGTCCCCGTTACATCACTATGTGATATTCCATGGTGTTTTTTTTTTAAAAATTTTGCTTGTCGCTGGTAGAATTAATTCAGTGTACCTGTTTCTATTGCAAAAATATAGTCATATGCAAATTCAATCTTGAGTTCCTTGGAGGATCCAGAGAAGATTTTGGAACAAGCTGTGCTGGAAATGAATGATGATTTGACAAAGATGCGCCAGGCCACTGCACAGGTATCAGTTTATTTCTGGTAGTAGAGATGAGTATTTTGCTGTAATAGGCACTTGGGCAGTCCATACAAGTTGCAGATCAATTTAATTTTTTTTCACCTACACAGCTGCATTATCATTCCTATAGTCCCTTTGGAAAGAACTTTGACCATATCTGAACTGATTCACCAAATTGCGAGGAAAGAACTTGACTTTTTCTTTAGGGGAGCCAAGCCAAAGCTAACTATCTGAGGATGGAAAAGTTCTTCTTCTTCTTTTAATACCGGAGAAACCAAGAGTCCACTCTTACTAGTATTGCATTATCAAAGTAACTAACACATGACTTCTTCATAGAAGGATAAAAGGTCTTGAGATATTTATCTTGTGCATCTTGTAAATGAAATGCAGTTGCCTTTGGACTCTAGTTTTATACATGCATAAAAGGTATATGCATGCCTAGTGTGATGCTCATATGTATTCTGTCCTGTTAAGGAAAATATGATGGCCTGAAGTTCTGTACACACATGTGAGACATTCATGCGCAATATAATTCCAATGTGAACTATGTTACCCATTATATTGTATTTATATTGAGAACTTGGTACATTACTTTACCAATTGCACCCTCATTTTGGTCTTTTAAGCAGCCAGGTGTTTAAAACTTTAAATCCTATTTGATTGTACAAATTTGTTTCAATCCCCTGTTCACATTGTTAGTCATTCCAATTCATGCTCTTCAACTGTCATGACACTAGGGTAACTAGATTAGTGCATCCCGGTTCTTTCCAGTCGGTGCTTTGGTGGTGTTGGTTTGACGTACTCACCTTACGGTAGGAAGAGGCTGCGAAAATCTAGCGTCTTGTATCGAACATTTCCTGGTGGGGTGGGGGCCTTCGGGAGTAGCTACTCTGGGTCACCCTTCATCCCTTTTTCTTATTTTTTTAAAAAAAAACAGACTAGAGAATGAGATCATAATTGTCACAAGCTTCAAAGATCTACCATGTGAGATGATGATCAAATCCTTCAATTTCTCTGCCATTAAACAGTGAAAGAGCTGATGTAGAGCGTTCATGTTGGCCTCCTTTTCTTTCAACAAGACTTTTATTGCTATTTTCTCACTAACATATTGGTTTATAAATAAACCAATCCAGTTTGATACAAGTTGCTGGACTTTATAGAACTTGCACTCTGCTTCAAATTTTCAAAGGGACTCATTAGAATTTAACACCCTCTCCATCCAATTAGTGGCCTTTTGTTGAGCTTTGTTTTGGTTTTTTTTTTTTTCTGGCAATCACATTGATTGGTCTTTGGTGTTTTTGGTTGCTGCATGTTTATTCTAACCTTTAGGCAATTTCCATATACTTTCCTATCATGCCCCAGCATACAGTGCTCCCATAGCCTCTGTGGGGTTACCAGGAAAATGTCTTGGTTGGATTCTATCTGTCCACTGGGGAGGACTCCCCTCTATTTGGTTGATAATCCATGTTGACATTTCATTTGCCACGGTAGAGAAAAAATCATTCCTGCAGGCGGGAAGGAATTTCTCTTTTTTGGGAATGGCCAATTATCTGCACTTGACTTTATAGGTACAAGTAAGGATTCGTTCCAGGGTTAGATGGTTGCAAGGGTGTGCCGTGATCCTAGATGTGAGGTAACCAGCAGCTAATGATCTTATTGGCCTGATCTGAACCTTCCATTCCCTCTTGTTAGTCTAGGTGAGGAACTTGAGGTTGTCTTTCATTGTTTTTGGTTGACCGAGTCTTTGATACCAGCCTCTCTCACTTTTGTATTCATAGATATGGTTGCTTATGGGCTTCAACTACCTCTCTAATTCATAAGATGCGCTTTAGGATCATCAGGGGGTTTTTGCTCTCCACAAATTACAGATGGTTTGTTTACCTTGCTTATCTTTATCTTGCCTCATTGGACTTAGTAGGTTGCTCCTCTCCTAGCTTTTGAATATGCTTCATTCGTGGGCCTGGCTAATATTTGTGATTGTTGGGTTTAGGGCTGTAAATAAAATGGCTCTGACTCTTAGAAAGCTCATTTATCAGAAAACAGCAAACTCAAGTTGCATGTCAAGGCTCAGCTTATGTGCAAGCCATGCCTGAACAACCTCCAACTTGCAAATTATGCAGAAGGTTGATTTTGATGAACCGATGAAGAATCTTGTTCTAGGGGCTATTTAGTGAAGATTAGACATTCATTATTGACCTTAGCTCAAGGCTTAGGTAGGCTTGTGCTTGAGCCAAGATAGAACACACATTTCATACAGCTGGGTCAAGCCCAAACAGCCTAAAGATCTGCTGGGTTTGGCTCGTTGTAGCCCCAGTTAATTTGACATGTAAATTCATATGCCTCATTATTATAATTTCACATATCATAGGCCTTCTGTTGACTTAAGCTTTTCGATGTTTCTTGAATCAACCATCTCTTGGTTCATCTATCTTTTTTGATGAACTTTCTGGTTATATATCAGGCAGCCTATAATTTATCATGTCTTCTACTCTCAGTCTTAACCTTTACTTGGACATTCTTGCTTGTAATTAGTTGTTTGTTTGTTATGAC
Organism: Areca catechu; assembly: GCA_021397845.1. NCBI lineage: Eukaryota > Viridiplantae > Streptophyta > Magnoliopsida > Arecales > Arecaceae > Areca > Areca catechu. Next base: position 131,400,060 of record CM038044.1, on the reverse strand, counting down.
AAATTTTGCATCTGCTAACCTGCAGATTGTCTGAATATTGTTGCCTCTATGGGTTCATCACTTGATGGTTGCATTGCCTTTTCATTGTTTCATGTGTCATTTCCTCATACATGGTAGGGTCAATGCAATGTCACTTGCCTCGAGCATTGAGTGGGTACATGAGTCATCAGATTTCCTATCCTTTCTTATGTCATATGTTGCAAATCTTCTACCTGGAATTCTTTCCTCATGACAGTACATGAATCTTCAAATCCAGCCATCTTTGCTTCATGCAAAAAAAAATCACTCTATCAGTGCTTCCAACCTGCTTCTTTCTTGTGGAATACTCTCCATGACAACCAACTACCATCTATTTGTTGCATTTGGTGTTTGCTGTCTCCTGACATAGTTTGCCTTTGGTTTTGCATTGCTACACCATAACTCATATGTTGTTGACTTGACGATGACAGTACTTCATTATCTATTTGACTACATTAACTGGTTCACGGTGCCATTAATCTGCTCTAAGAATCAGGTCAACTCTTATAAACACAGTCTATTGAATTTTACTCTGCTTCCTGGAGGTTGGAATATGCCTTTAGCCACTTCTATCAGGTTGCATTCAATGCTACATGCACCATGCTTTATATAGCTCTGTTCCCTTTCGTTTTTACTAAACATCAGACCTGTAATTCCTCCCCTTTTCACATTTGCGGTTGCACTGTTGGTTCTCGTGATGCTTGCTTTCTAATTCTCACCAACAGCTATCTAGGCGGTACCTTAGCTTATCACCATGACATAAACAGTTTGGCCACCTATCATCCTTGAATCTTGGCTGTCAAATATTGTCCTATGGGATGATCCTCCTATGTTTTATGGTCAGTCTGCATATCTTGCTACACATTTTTTGTAAAAGGTCCGTATAAGTAGATATTTGGCATAACATTATGAGACTAGATTGCTCCATTACTTCTTAGGTTTTATATCTTAAACCATTAAGGTATTCTTGTCCTTTAAAATTCTCTAAATGCAGAATAAACATTTTGAGAAAATGGCAACAAAATGCAAAACAAGCATTGCTCTAAAGTTTCATTCATTTTGTAAGGGATGCTCTCACATACTTTGCTGCTGTGCCAAAAGCACTAGGTTATTTGGGTCAAATTCTTGAGGTGTAATGGGATATTCCTTCAATCGCTGGCTATGGTGTTGAAGAAGATGTACCTGCCTATGTTTTGCGGTGGTTCATGTTGGTAGGCATCATGGCATGTTGATCAATTATGGCCTGTTAAATGCATCTTAAAATATTTTTTAACAAGTGTCTGATGGGTATGGATATGAGATTTGGATTTGGACATATCCAAGTGTTTGACTTGGTAGGAGGGAAAAGGAGAGACGGATACATAGAGTGATATATAAATTTAACTAAATTATATATTTATACCTTTAAATATTATCTATTTAAATATTAAAATGAAGGTGTTAAAAAGATATTGCTTGTTAAGATCTTTCGGTATACATGTATCTCATTCAAACTTACCAATTAAGTATATTAGCAAAATAATATCTTGCAAAGTTTTTTCAGTATCTACATCTTTATCAAATCTCAAAACGTAACAGCTACTTATAGTATCAAATTAGAGGATCAAACTTATTGTTGGAAGAGGTGAACTCAATTCATTCTTGGAAGAGTTAAACTCTTCCGGTCTTTAAAGTGGTTATCACACTTCTTAAAAATTCAAGTATCCGATACATATCCAGCATGGATATTTGAAAATCATTGTCATTCCTTGTCTTTATTACCCAAACCATAGGTTGATTTAGTCTGTAACAACTTTGATTACTTAGGCCCAAGTAAATTGATGGGAGAAGGTTTGATGGTTTAATCATTCCTGATCAAAATTTTATAAGGGTCATTGCAAGCTTACATGTTTGTGCACATATTTACATATATTTGAAAATTTTGCACTTAACAAACCTTCTGATACCAAAATATTGATAATAATCCAAATCTCTTATGAATAATTGGCATGTTCAAACTAGAGCTGTATGATTTACAAATTGGAAACTGTATGATTTACAAATTAGAAACTTACTAATTACAAATTAGAGACTTAGGATGGATGATGTAAGATCTATTTAGATTGACTAAAATCATTAAATATTTGACATCTAGACCTAATATTTCTTTCTTTTCTTGTAAATACATTTAGTATGTTAGTATGCACTCGAGTTTGTTAATGTGCATATAGGTACATATGTTTTATACATTTCCACTACCTTCTTATATCTTGTTAAACAAATGTTTTCATACTTCCCCCACTTGTTCAAGGTTATAGCATCTCAGAAAAGGCTGGAAAACAAATACAAAGCTGCAGAGCAACAATCTGATGATTGGTAATCTTACTTTTGAAGTGGAGTTCCACTACTATATAAGTAACCAAATATATCGCATCCCAAAAACCTGTAAGTCTTGTTCTGGTTGCAGGTATCGCCGGGCACAGCTTGCTCTTGCAAAAGGGGATGAGGATCTTGCCCGTGAGGCCCTCAAGAGGCGTAAATCTTATGCTGTAGGTATCTCCTAGAAATTCTGGTCAATTATAATTTTGACATGCACCACTTTTCATTTACCAACATTGTTATGAAGAAAACTTACAAAAAGGTGCCACAAAATTGGTCATATATTACATTTTCTAGACTATTATGATATTTAGCAATCAGATGCGAGCTTAAATTTTTTTCATCACAATGAAGAATATTTTTGGATTTATAAAAGTCAAAATCATGCTTTCTTGCAGATTATGGAAATTTTATGGCCTGCTTGTGGGTTCGGGTTTTAAATTGTTTCATCACCACTATATGCTAATAAAACAAGAGAACCAGAATTGTTTGACTCCCTACCTTGCTGTTCTGATTGAAATTGGTCTGCATGGTTCCAGTCCTAGGTCAGGCAGTTCTCTCCCAAAAGTCACATTTTTTCTCAGGCATGTCTAGATACCTGTGGAAAAGATATGGTTGTAAGTGGATTATTAATATAATATATTAATTTTGTTAATCGTTCTGATCACTTCTATATATTTATATTTGAATTGTTGATTATTTCCTTTTAGAACTGGCTAGGCATGGGGCTTCTGCATCCACTGCCACAAAGGCAGGTGGTTCAGGATGAAATAAGAGGGGGCCTGTGAGAATTCTTGTGTTGAATCTGAAGATATGTCAATTTTTAATTTTATTGAAATTAATGAAGTGCAACTTATCCCTTTTGGGAGATGTATTGCTATATGCCAACAGTGGCTCTATGGTTGTCAATGGCCATGCTGACCTTAGTAGTCCAAAGGTCTGCCCCGAAAAATTTTGAGTCCAGGATCAAGACTTAGGCATATTCAATCAAGAACCTTGAAGCCTGAATTATTTAAGACCAGTCCCAGGCTTAAACTTTCCATAGAAAAGAACTAGGTTCCATTTTAGCTGCCCCGAACCTCCAAACAAAGAAAAACCTGGACCTGGGGTCAGGCTTGGGCCTAATTCAGGCCGGGCTGGCTCAAGCCTAAAATTTCAAGAATAGGTCAAACTCAGCCTGGGCCTGGCCCTTCTCATTGACACCCTTAAGTGGCTTAATGACTAACCCCATGATGAGATTTCAAAGAGTAGGAATGTATGAACTATGAAGTAGCACTCATGTTTGAAACACTGATATATGGCAACATTCTAATGCTTCTCTTTTAATCATGTAATTTTTGTAATGTATCTTACATGTTGCGTTCCTAAAAAAATTTCTCATTTTTACCTGCTTTCTTTCTTCTTTGTTATCCATGCTCAATCTGCTATAGTTATTGGATATCCTCATTATGGTAGATTGTTGATTTTCATTTTTGGTCGATTGTATTAGATTGCTAACAAACGGCCAAGAGCAGTTGTTCATATCTTCTCCATCTTTGCATGTGCAAACACGTGCATGAATATTTTTGCGTGTGTTTGACTCCACTATGCATGTATAAAGGTTGAATGCAAGCCTCAATTGGTTTAAACTATAAAAAGACACCGACATATAGTTCTGTAGAAAAGAAAGTTATGAGTAGGGGCTAAGGTGTCTACAACTCTTTTAAACTAACATCCATCTGATTGGCACTGATTTTGGAGACCTTGATCTTTGAGTATGACAAGGAAGGTTTGTATTACAAAAGGATATGTATACACATGTGCTTATGCTTTCTTTTAATGGAGTAACAAGATAATGCACAAAGTTAGTTACTCTATAAAGAGTTTTTTGATATTCATGCATGGCAGTTTTTTGAGGGTCTGATTGTTTTAACTATTCATTATTTTTCAGGATAATGCAAGCTCTTTAAAAGCTCAGCTTGATCAACAGAAGAGTGTGGTTGACAATCTCGTATCCAATACTCGGGTGAGTTCAGTATCTGTTACATACTTCTGTTACTTGTAAACCTGTGTCACTGCCTCTGCACCAGCCTCCCAACCCTGCCCTGAAACTTATTTGTCCTTGCATTTATCTGATATTGTTGAATTTAATATTTGGAATCTTGGATGGATTAAACTCAGTCTTTAACAAGTATCACATAGAGTATTTTTTGTGGCCTTCTCATCTAGCAATAATTATGTATTTCATGCATAGCTTTTTGGGTTCCTCATATTATCGTTTTTTGCATGCCACAGTTTTCCTATGCATTGTCTGCTGCTAGGCTGAAGGATATATCTCATTGGAACATTCAGACATGCTCTGCCTTACTGTATTTGCAAATCTATACCACTGGGGATCAAGGGCAACATCAGAGAATCCCCTCTCCACCCCACCTCTCCATTTGATTAGGATGCCCTTGAACCAGTTGCATCATACTCTTATTGATGTGTGGTGAATGTACAATCTAATGGAACACTAGAAAAAAATTACCTCTCTTAACCTTATTTTTGCATCATTTTACGAGTTATGGTTGAGTGGTCTATTTAGAAACTTCAATGCAAAAGTTTATTTGATGGAAACAGCTAATCTTGAATGTTTCCATGAGGGGAAGAGTAAAACAAGGGGAAATATTCCTCTATCTGATGTTCTGATGGGTATTTAATGTCTACATGTATGAGATGATTCGGCTAAAATTATAGTTATTGCTTTCCAGAGTTAAATCTGTGTGGGGGAATTTTGAGGAAACTTTTTGATGAGTTTAGATTGGTGGTGTGCAACAATTAAACTTAACTAATCGAACTGTCTCTGCCCTTTCTGATATCACTGTATTCGATATCACTGTATTCTGGTTTATCTGCTGGTTAATATCCTTGTATTAGGTGCACAGAATTTCTGGGTGCATACGTGTGAGACATGCACCTGAATTAGCTTTTGTTCTAGGATTTTGACCAAGATCTGGCTTTATTTACTCGAGGCATTTTCATCAAAATTAACAGTATGGATGAATTGCAGTTGAATAGAGTTTTGTTGGACAGAGCTTACATTATGAACTATTTTGAATAAAGTCTAGTTGATGTGGGTTAAATTTTAATCCTCATACGCAGCTGATTTGGAGGACTAGGTCTGATTTTAGGACCTATATTCAGCTCAGAAATTCATATTTTAGGTATGGCTTATATCCAAATCAAGTTGAATTTAGGTTGCTTCCTGTAAGACCCTACCTGCTTTCTCCCCCAAGAGGATCCTCATCTTCACAAGAAGATCCCAGTCAAGAAGCAAACTCACCGTGCTGTATGCAATGCAATTTGGAAGGGAAAGCTCTTAGTAATCTTTTACTGCCTCTTCCGCTTCATCTAAACATGGGATTCATTCTTTAATGCCGTCTGTTTCATATCTTAGTTTTTGCATGGGGAAGGAATATGTTCTTTTATTTTCTCCATTCCATCTTCCTGTATATAATTGTTTGTTGGGGAATTAAGGTCATATGCCTCTTCATTATGGTTAAGCTATTTTCCACTGCCTGGAATTGCTCAGAAATACTTATAGTTGGGACAAGATAAGGAAGGATAACATGTCAAGTGGATGGTTTATTAACATATATAAATGTATATGGGCAAAGAAGAAAAATGTCGGATCGGTTCAGACCTCTTTCCAGCATCTGTTTTTTGGGGACTCTGTTTTTTCATTCTCAAGGTTATGTTGTTTGCTCATGCAGTGAGATTCCAGGAGGCTTGAAGGTCATATTTTTCTCTAGAAGATGATTTGATTAACCTTAAAATCGAAAATGTCCAAACTAGCACTGGATGGAAAATACCCTTTGGCAGCACCTCTGGAGCTACTCTTCCCCATTCTGAGAGATATTGTCTGAAATCTGATTAGCTGCAAAGAAATGTAAACATGTTAATAGTATTTTAATGGAATACGTGGGTTGGCTGAGTAGCAGCAAAGAAATGTAAGTTGATGTCAGTCTGGTGGAATATGTAAAGGGGTGCCTTGTCTGTGGAAAACTGAAGTTTGCTTCCAGATATCCCACCATTATCCGTGGTAATGAAGTCCAGCACATATTGCTTTTCTTCTTCTTTTTCTTGGAAAATCAACACAGAGGGCAACAAGACGTAGCAATTTCAAGATCATTACATGCACGTGTACTGTATGCCAAGAATATGCTAAGGGTTCATCTATAAACCCAGGAAGCTTGTCTAGGGCTGTAGTTATTAGTCTTTTTGATATTAGAGAATTTTAATCACTTGAATTGTATGAGTTGTCACCTGTGCTGTGTCATATAATTTTTTGACGAGGACTACGAGAAATGTGCTTCATGAAAATTCAATTGATTTGATAACTCTTTTCAGTTCTGTATTTCTAATATCTGGTTTTGCTGTTTTGGGTCATGCATTATATTGATGATTATCTGATTATAATTACTCTGCTACTGTTTTGTGTAGCTTTTAGAGAGCAAGATACAGGAGGCCAGGTCAAAGAAAGATACTTTGAAGGCTCGTGCACAGTCAGCAAAGTCTGTTCTCTATTCTGTTCATGTTGGTAGTATTTAATTTATTTATTTTTAATTTGATATGATGCTTAAAAATCATCTTTTTCCTTAGGACTGCAACAAAAGTGAGTGAAATGTTAGGAAATGTTAATACAAGTAGTGCTCTTTCAGCATTTGAAAAGATGGAGGAAAAAGGTTAGCTCTTTGATCTTTTTGTAGGATCCTTATGGTAAATTATTTAACACTTCATCTGTGGGAAAATGATTTATAAAGTCAAAACTCTTGGCTACAGCTGAGTTTAATTAATTAGTTGATACATTAAACAAGAACCTTGCAGACTTGCAAGTATAGTGGAAGTTTGAACTTGAGTGGAAGGTAAACCATGTTTACCATGGCTCATTAACGTGGCAAAAATCATGCAAATCTGATATCTGGGATGAAGCCCACCTTACCTGTCAAATTCTGGTTTCTGAGTTTCATACCATCGAGGTAAGATATTAGGCTTTTTAAAAGCTGAAAGTACTCCATGTCCTTTCTTTGCATGGTTACTTGGCCTCGTCGACGGTGCCTTTCTTACTTTTTCCAATTGTTAAATATGGTTGGGGAAAGCAGCCTATATTTTGGTTGAGACTGAAATATATTTCTCCATCATAAGTTTAGAATTGTACAACCACTGATTGTCAATATAAGGTAATGCACCTTGAGTTAAGGTAAAAGGCCACAACCATGGTCAGGAATATCCTATATGTTAGAAGGTTTGATATTTTTACTGCCTTGAGTGTTCCTCCAGATCCCCCTCCCATTTGAGGTGTTATGTTGGCTGTTTTGCTAAAACTGGCGCTGCCAAATTTCCTTGGGTCATTGAAAGGGGAAGGGGTACAGAAAGATAATCTTGGATTTCAAGGCATGTCTTTTAAGTAGACGTGTTCAGGGAGGGCCTGGATCTTCCCCATGTATGATCAGTGTATGGAAGTTTGGAGTCTGACTGGTGTGCTTGGAGGAAATTGTCTGACCTTTACTTTTAACAGTTATGGCTATGGAGTCCCAAGCAGAAGCTGTTGGCCAATTAACTAGTGATGATCTAGAAGGAAAGGTAATTTTTTTTCCCCCTGGGTATAAGTCTTAGTTAAGCCAGCTCAAAGTTATTTATATCTCTAACACAACTCTTTTCTTGTTTGTAGTTTGCATTGCTTGAGAACTCGTCAGTGGATGATGATCTTGCAAGCTTAAAAAGGGAACTATCAGGGAGCTCACCGGTAAATTTTACTTATCTTGGATCACGTATTGCTGAAGAATTTTTTACAGATTCTTCATAAGTAAATAAATACTGTTCTTGGTCTCAAAAACCTGTTAGATTGCAAGGTTGCACTCTTTCTATTACAGTGTTAGTCTTGTTGCTAGATTTTCTTTTCAAATGTCCCTTACAAATTGCAAGCAATTGTTAATATGATTTATAGTATGCTTGTAATTGTGCATGTGCAATGTATGTTTAAGTTAAGAGATAAGAAAGAGCAAGTGATTGAGTCCAATCAGTTTAGGAAACAGAATTCATGAATGCAATTGATTTAAGAGTGAATGAATTAAGGAATAAATCGAGTCCACCTAGTTTGGAAGTTTTATGAAACAGGTTCAATTTGATCGGGAAAGTGGAAAGAGCGTGCGCGAGCGTGCGTGCCTGCCAGCCAAAACTAATGTGGTATTTAATTATTTTTAAGATAAATAGAAGGGGTATTCTGGGTAAAAATATTGATAGATGGCATCAAGAGGGAAGATTGCTTGATTTAAAAACTGTCATATTGTTTGTATATAGTATAGATATGAATGCTTCACTATAACTATTATACATAGGGCTTCATTACATGCATGCGTGCCAAAGCTAATGGGATATTTAATTATTTTAAAGATAAATAGAAGGGGCATTCTGGGTAAAAATATTGATAGATGGCATCAAGGGGGAATATTGTTTGATTTAAAAATTGTCATATTGTTTGTATATAGTATGGATATGAATGCTTCACTATAACTATTGCACACATAGGGCTTCTTTGGATGACTTTATTTCTTATTTTTTTTTAAAAGCAAAATCACAGAAATCAAGGCAAAAACATGCCCAGGACTATTATGTTTTATTTTCATTTTTTAGATATTATTTTCATTATTTCTAGAAAATGAAGTAGAAAAATCTTACTTTCACTATTTTCAAAAACAAGAAACTCATATATTTTATCACTACCATCAACACCATCTCTACCATCGCAGCCATCACTGTTGTCATTGCTGCCATTGCCATTTTCACCACCACCGTCATTATTGATACCATCCTCATCTTTTCCACTAACACCTTTGCCATAGTTGCCATTGTCATCTCCACCACTGTTACTGGTACTACTATCAACACTACTGCAAACGCTGCCACCGCTACCCTTGCTAACTTTGCCACATCGCCACTATCACCAAGGCCATGCCACATCACCATCACTATCATTGCTGCCACCACTATATTGTTGGTGCCTCTACCATCATTATCATTGCTGCCACCAAATTACTTGTACTATTGCTACCGCCATTATCACCACCTCAATCATCATTATCAAATTTATATTTTTTAAATAATTAACCATATCAAATATATTTATATTTTTAAAATTAAAAATAAAATAGAAACAAAATTTTTATTTTTCTATTTCTGAAAATAAGAAAAATGAAAGTGATGTCATCTTAATTTCATAATCTAAATTTTGACATGAGTGAGTGGGGAGTAATTGCACAACTATTCATGTCATACTTGTCATGCTCCCATGCATCCACAATAAGAAAAAGTGGGTATGGAAAATAAGGAATTCCTACATTTCACCATTTGTTTTTGCCAATGTATACCAGACCATTTCATCACCTCCAGCTTGTTAACCAGTCACAAATAAATATTTTAATTTTATCATCATCACGTTTCCCAAATTGCATCCGGCACTGAGATTTTGTGCCATTTTATTGTGATCATGCCTGTGACCCTGAGCAGCGAGCAGTTGATGATTTAACAAACACCAACTAATTCCTGTGCTACTTTGTTCAATCGAAATAAAACATCGCAATTATTTATTTTCATTATTTCTGGTATACTACCATCTGTTTACCTGATTCAGTGGGTTCCCACCTTTTTTAAGGTATCGGTAGGATATTAAATAATTCATTATGAATTGCAGAACAACTAAACTCCACGGTATACATCGAAACTTTTTCTCATGTTTGACATTTTATGACACATGTAGCATCGTTACCTTGCAAGTTGTTCGGTTTTGGTGTTCTAAAGCCACGAATCATGCAAGGTTGCTTTCTTCCTTGATATGTATTTTAATTTTTTGTTTACAGAAAGGGGAGCTCCCTTCCGGTAGAACTGTCAGCAGCTCAAGCACGGCATTGCCTTTCCAAGACAAGGAAATTGAAAAGGAGCTTAATGAGTTAAGAAGACAGGCCAAGGAGTACTAGTGTTATCTTTTTGTGTGTCTGGGAAGCCTAGCTTATTGCTCTTTAATTAATCAAACTCATCATCAAGGAACCCGTTGTTGCTCCACTGAAGTTGAGAAGTGAAAGATCTCAATATCTGTGGGTTGCCAAAATTGTGGATAACTTGGTTTTCTATTCCCATGATTAAATGATGTACACATAGAACATATTTATGATTATTGTTCTATGTTTGACATTCCGTATTCCCTCATTCGGTGGTACTGTACATGTTCTTTCTAGTATGCAATACATGTTAATGAATGTCTTGTTTGTTCCAAGTGCCATATGGTATCTGTTATGTTCTGTGAGTTGGTGTTTAACGGAGGCAGAGCCATTGGTACTGGCTGCATGGGAGCTGCCGCTTGTTGGGCAAAATATGTTCTCTCTTCCCACTCATGCGGCCTTGCCTGAGCTGTCGTAGGACATTGGAAGTAAGGGGTGCAATGGAGCCAAGCTAAGTAGCTAGAGGTTCAAGTTTAACCTAATTCAAAAAACTCAGCATTGAAACTTGATTTCAAATTGATCGGTCGATCTTAATATTTAAATTCAAACTGGAATCAATAATAATAATAAAAAAAATGTTACTCGATATGGACTTCATCCGAATTTTACTCAAGCATGTATGCAAGTTTGAATTAAGTTGGGATCATAATTAAAAATATATCGAAATATTAAATCGGTAATATATTTTACAAGTAAAATATATTATTATCAATATATATATATATATATATATATATATAGTTAGGTTTTTGGATTTTTAAACCGAATATTTTACTGTTCAAGCTTGATTTAAAATATTATCGAGCTGCTTGGGCTTGGTTCAAATTATAATAATCAGGTCAAGCTCGGATCCGAGTTATGTGCTTGTGAGCTTGAAGCCTGCATGAATCTTTCATGCATATGAACAACCTCACCTATAAATTACAATGGCACAAATTGGGTCCAGATGACCGGGAGGACAGCAGCAGTGAGATACAAACAGGAGATCAGACCAACGACCTAATTCCAAAACAAGCAAGCATTTGCTGTTCAAAAATGATGCGGTCCATGCAAGCTGAAAATGATCTGAATATCTCACTGCAACCATGTGTACTGCTTGTTCTTTTAACTTCTCTTCTTATGGAACTCATTTCCATCCAATTTCTTGAGCATTTCATGTCTGGACTAACACCTCGGAGCATAAGCGATCTATTTTTTCTCAGCTGCATGCTTTCCTTCTAATGGCCAACCCTTGAGACATGCCTTGGGTGATACCAACCTTCATCACACCTTCTTGCCTTTCATTTATGCATTATTTTATTTTATTTATTTTATTTGGTAAGGAAAAAAGGGGGGGATTAAATTCTCGATGTGGCTATCTCTGCTGGGCCCCAACCCCGCTAGCTCGTCCTCTCCATCACTGATAAGTACGTCAGCCTGACACCGATAAATCGTCGGAGTAGTGTAATCGAGTCATCCACGGAATCATGCCTCGAATCCGTGACCGGTGGGAAGCGAGTCTAAGCCTCTACCAACCGGGCTACCGATTTATCGGTGCATTTTTTGTCTTTAGCCTACGCTTAAATTTCTTAAATTCCAAATATGGGTTAACGTTGATCTCACGGTACCATTTTCGATCTATATGTTACTAAAATATGTGAAGTCCAAACAAGCTAGTGAACTTTGTTATTGGTTCAACTATGAACATATATAAGCGATTACTAACCCTTTATTGCGGCAAGAATGGTGTTGATTTGTGACCTTTGAGCTTGCTTATCCACGTCGCAAAGCTAATCCCGGAATCTGACACTTTAGATTACTAAATTCGATGATGTTAAAGAGAAATAACCCTAGCATGGACAACCATGACTTTTTTTTTTTTTTTTTTCGGTGGAAAAAAAAAAACCATGACTTCAAAAAGCCATTTTAGTCGTCCCAAATTAAGTCCAGTCTCGCACCAAACGCCTGCAATTTGCCCAGGGTCCGAATACCTACAAGGCTCGTGGTCATTTTAAAATGTCAGCTTTGCATTTTTTTAACTTGCGAGCTTGGAATGAACTATGAGACCTACACTACACGGTGCTCAAAAAAACGATGATGTTTTTCTTGCTGCATTTTTGGGTTGCACAAAGGGAATTTTACAGGAAAAGTTTATTTTTATGAAAATTATCTGCTTTTTTTTTTTTTTTTTTTTTTTTTCCCTTAACATTTTCCATTTTAATGCATCATCATGTCCTTGTTTGCCGTGATTAATGTAAATATATCGATCAATATCATTAGTGTATTGATGTGCATTTGATACTTCTAATTGCATCATTTGAGGGTTGGAAGTCGAGAAGGTGAAATCTAAGCTATAAAATTTCTGAAGAAATAAAATACATCATTACAAAACTTTTTTAAAAAAATATAAAGCAAACTTTTCTTGTAAATGCTCATGACATGGATCTATCATCAAAACAAAATTTCACATGCTATCCTCTAAATACCACCTATTTACCGTACAAACACCCACGATGGAGATCCAAGCAAGAATTATGAGACAGATACGTAATTCATAAGGTGCCAACGAATTTAATCCACAAGCTAATTGCAGTTTTGAATAGTGTTAGCAGTTGCTTGAATTTATGAATTCAACAATATCCAATAGAAAATTGAATCTAGTTGGATCCGACAAAAATAGTCATGAGATTTTCACATTCTTTTCATAGTATTGTTCCGAGATTTGTGAACCAGGGCCTTAAGATCCGCACCAATGCTTCCATCCGGGCAACATGCATTAACTCCCAGGTACTGACGAAATAACGAGACTGTTTGCATGCTATTTATATTAGCAGAAAATGGAACAGCCGTTATATATATATATTATAAGATACAGAATTTTTATGATATTTTTTTTATCTAAGAATGAATATATCCATCGACACCATCAAGATACCAGCTGATCATAACGGAAAAAAAACAAGATTTTTGTAATTTTTTTTTATTCAGGGATGAGTATATCAACTCGTCATCGTCAAGATACCAGCAGGTCAAAACGGAAAAGAAGAAGGATCATGGTCACTTGCTTATCCAATCAACATGAATCAGAAAATAATTTTGAATTTAATCATCTCTCGTCGTAGTCACGATTCAAACAAGTGATATATTAATTATTAGCCAAGATTTTAATTAGCTATGCTATCATCCTGATGGTAAATCAGGCGATCTTTAGTCAAGATAAACGGTACCAATTAAATCATGTTCATAAAAAAAAAAAAAAAATGTATCATTTCACTTCGGACAAAGCAGGACCATCAGAATATTATCTCACCGTAGCTCATATATAATAACCAAACTAGTCCTTAATTACCGTGTTAACTTCTACGCATCAAAAGACGAGCCACCACCGGCATGGCAACTTTCGCCAACCCTTTGTCAACACGGAACCGTCAGAAACACATGCACACGGTTCAAACTAAAACACGCAAAGAAACTTGGGCCAGCACCTACTACTACCCCCTTATAAATATAACCTCATTTCAATGCCATCCATCCACCACCAGTCCAAATTCCTTCCAAAACTCTCCACCAACGAGCTCCACACCAAGTAACAAATGAGCTTCTCCAGGGCAAGGGCGGCAACTATTTTGCTCGTCATTCTAATCATCTTCTCCGGCATTGCCATGGACACCAATATTGGAGTCGTTGCCACGAGGCAAATGCCCGATGATAGGAGGAGGAGTCGCCAAGTGGCTGAATTCTTCGATGGCATGGGCTATTATTGGTGTATCCCAGCGTCTACGAGAAGGCGAAGTCGGCGGCGAAGCCATGCTTGATGGTGAAGTTGGCCGCCGGACCAAGCCCCAAAGGCCCCGGTCACTAGTCTTTTCCGGCGATCGATGTTACCGGAGCTCTTACGTATATATACTTCGAAGTATTTCGAAGAAAGGAGGAGAGATGGCCACATGGAAAACTTAGATGCGACGTGGTTTTTTTTTTTTTTTTTTTTTTTTTTTAATTTGATCGCTAGCTATCGGTTGTTAAAGATCTGATCAAGATCTGGCCTGTTCTATTGCACTGATTATTGCCTTCTGCTATTAACTTTTTATCCCTATATATTAATTATATGGTAGGGGGCTGCACTCCTAAAAATTTGAATTATATAATTTTATATAATTAGAAAAATATTTTTATGTACATTTTAATCCCATTTTTAGCCTAGATTTCGAATGCCTTTCATGCTAGTTATTTATTTAATAATTTCCAAATTAGAATCATGGTTGATATATAATGTTTTATTTAGTTACCATGCTTTAATTACTGATGTCATTATTATCTATTCATGTGCATGGTCTTAGCCACGTATAAGAGGGGAACAAGCACATAATATACATTGCTTTTTTTAATTTGAAATGCATGTAATTAAGGGGGATGTTAAACCTAACATATATTTCGATCTTTTTGCTATCAGCTTTGCGATCAACCATTACTTATAAGTTATAAAAATTTTTGTTATATATTAGATAGCAGACATTCATGTTATCTTTTGCTTAGCTAACCTCGTGGATCAACATTCAAAACATTTATATATGTTAATGTAAATGTACACACCATGTGTATTCATATATTAGTGCAATAATCTTAGCCTAGTTTCCATCCGTACTGCATCATGTCTAAGGATGCAAAAATTAGGGATGGCAACGGGTCGAGTTTGGGTCGGGTCATCCAAAATCCATACCGTCCCGTCCCAAAAAAATCTACTCCATACCCGTCCCGTACCTGTTTCGGGTCGGGTTAAAAAAATATCGGGTCGGGGTCGGGTATTTCTGTATGGGTTGGACTGGATTGGGTATTTTTATTTGGACCGGGTTGAGTCGGGTATTTATATTTAGATCGGGCCGGGCCAGGTATTATAGTTGCACAATATTTTAATATCACAACTTTGCCTTACAAAGACGAACCAAATTTAATTCCAAGTGATTGCAGAACCAAGTTGCAGGGCGGTCATAACAAGATATCCTTGATGCAAGAAAGGAAAGGCAAGAAATATTACTTTGCTTTGTCATATTGGTATGTGTTTTTCTGTTGATAATTTCAATTCCTATAAATAATTTATATATTCAGATTCAAATTTCAAACAGAGATTTTGGAAAGCAGATCATCGGATTCACCGTTCTTTTCTGAAGATCAGAAAGGCCTATTCTCAGTGATCGAGGATGCACATATGAGCATGCTTTCTTCGGAGGATACATGTTGGCAAAGAGCTGTAAGCTTGCAGGATTAAATGACAATAAATTTGTCTTCGACATCTAAGCAAATTTTGCAAACTTATTGTAACGTGATGTAAACGTTGCCGAGGACAACAAAAGATTATGAAAAAGGAAATAGTCAAGTTATATCACTTAAATGTACATCAGACAAAGAATGATTGGTGTCCTCTGATGTAGCACCGTACACTCCCATTGCAAATCTTTTGGCGTCTGTTGTTTTAATAATTGAAGATTTTTATTAAGATGGACATCAAAGATAATTTAAATTACATATAATATTTATGTATAAATAAGCTAGTAACAATAACACAAAAAACAAATAAAATCGACCTAATTTGAAAACAAAGAATCTTGTTGAAACACTTGGCTAACTCCTGCTATTATTTAATTTCACCTACGCTGAGGAGTATAGCTTACAGGTCAAATCCTCCAGGATTACCGAACCAGGTTTACGAGACACAAGATTCTACCTTTCCTTGCAAATAATGGAGTATCTGGGGAATAGAAATCAATATCCCGTCTTGGTACGCAATTTGCTATAACCGGAAGGCTTTTAAGCTCTTTAGAATCGAACATAGCTCACCTTCCATCGGTCATGGGTTCGAAGCATGATACTCGTGAGTGACTCGATTAAATACAAGAATTTTCTCGGGGCATATGATCGAGATGGCAAGAGAGCGCACTATTCCGGTGTCTTACTGATATCAGGCTGACGTACTCACGGTGGTGGGAGAGGGTATGTGAAAAAATTACGGTCCGAATCCAACATAACCTGACGAGGTTGGGATCCAGCGAGGATAGCTACACCGAAATTTATCCCCACCTCTCCTTTTTTCTTATAAAAAAAAAAAAAAAAAAAAAAAAAAAAAAGCTCTTTGAAATCATGACCGTCTCCAAGATCAGCATCCACCATCTTGTGCATGGAATATGCAAAACCAGATTCTTGGACCCATTGGACTAGTTCATCATCACCACCCAATGATTGACCGGTTATGAGCTCAAGGATCAGCACACCAAACTGAAACAACAAATCTTTGCTTCTTTGATCAATGTGCTCTGCGAGATGGAAGGAAATCAGGAGTCATGAGTTAGTTTGAATGCACAAATATAATTAAGATGTGATGAGTTAGTTTGAATGCACGATATAATTAAGATGTGATGTCAAATGATTAACCTTCTGAAAATGTACAGTTAGGTCCATCAATATGAGTCCAGCCAGAGTCCAGAAATCCCACATCAGATAGCTGTAACATTCCAAAAAAAAAAAAAAAAAAAAAAAAACTTTTTCAGTTCCTATTGCATTGCCTCAGGAAACTGTATTTATATTTTGAAAGGGTACAGCATAGATGATTGCTTTCAAATGCAAACAAAATGCCTTCTCAGGCAAAGAGGCCTTACCTGGCAACAAAGTTCTCATCCAACAATACATTATTTGAGTTGATGAACACATTATAAAAAGGAAAACTTCGAGTTTTGCAATGATCTTATTATCCAAATCCAAATGAACCAGATCTTTCATCGAGAGTCGGAGTCTCGGAGACATGGGGCTATCGAGCTAAGATGGGTGTCGACATCGGGACAGGAGTTGGAGACGTGTTGATGCAGAGCCGAGACAGTCTTCACTAGAGATGGCAACACGGAAGTCGGAGACCGTGAGATGTGAAGCCAAGACGGCCGCCAGGATGGAAATCGGAGACGGGAAGCTAAGACGGCCATCATGCCATCACGAGACACCACTGTCAACCATCAGTATGGGAGTCGGAGTCTCAAAGATGCGATCACGCCACGCAAAGCCGGTGGAGCTTTAGAGGAACTGACTACCGAGGATGGGAAATGGATTAATGGAAGAATGGAGAGCAGGAGAGGACGAGAGGTGAGGGCTCGAAGGAAGAATCATGGATTAGGGATTAGGAAATGGCGGAAGGCCGAAGGACGGAAGAAGGGTTCCAAGCTCTTGAAGGAATAGGGATTTGGGAAAGACTGTAGATCGAAAGATGGAAGGTCCAAAATAATAAAAATATCATTAACCTCGGCCGCACCCGAGTGACCCGACCTGCCGCCTACGACTTATTATATATATAATATATATTAAACAAGTCGGGTTGGGAGTGAGGCATACCATTACCCGCACCTGACCCGAACCCGTTTCGGGGTTTATATAAAAAATCCATATCCGTCCCCATATAAATGGATCAAGTAAAACTTACCCATTCGAGTTGGATCGAGTCGGATATCCATCGGGTCGGTAAAAATTGCCATCCCTAGCAAAAACAGGTGATGTGGGAATTTAACTCGATTTCTTATTTAGGTTGTGATTTTAGACTTGACCCAATCATTACCTGATCAAGTTGGTCATGAAAAGAATTTTAGATCTGATTGGTTAAGTTTATTGTTTGAGTCAAACATCTAGCTATTTTATTATAACTAAAATATAATAATTAATAATTAAATATAAAATTATTAAAAAATCAAATAAAGCTAAAAAGAGCCAACTTAAATTTGAATTTTCATCCAAAAATTTTATTTACTCCATTCAAGTAGTTTATTATTCTAAGTTTACAAATTACAACTTTAAATATAAATTTATGCACACACATGAGAAGACATTACAAATAAGAATATACCAAAATAAAATAATAAATTGAAGAGTTAAAGTAATCAATGGAATAAATGGAGATGTAGTGTTAAGATTCAAAAGAGAAATTGTTTTAAATAAGAATATATTAAAGATATTTAGAGTGAAAGAGAAAGAGGTTTATATGATTCAAATTTTTGGATCAAGTCAATCAGATTTTGATCAAATCAGGCCTATTTTTATGGACCTAAATTAGACCTGAATGATATATGAACCAAATCGGGTTAAAAAGTATAAGATCTCGACTTGACCTAGAATTTATATTAGGTCCAATTTTTGAATGTGTCCCAGTTCATGGATCTTCAATTGTGGATTAGGTTGGGTCTAATTAGGCCAGGACTAGGTTAGGTCAACCCATTATCCAATATGAATTTATAAGGTCCAACCAGGTTGGTGGTGTAGACACCAGGGCCAGAAAATATCGACAGGTTGAACCCACATCTCTGTGGATCACCTGTGAATAAAGTCCTAGACCCAACCCCTTTTACCATATAAATATTTTATTTTAATTTCTGTTATTTTGGATTAGTTAGGGTTAGCCCCTTTTACCGACTGTAATTAGGATTTTGTTATTTAGCCTTTTGGGCTAAACCTTTTTTTATCACATTGATCAAAATCCCATTTATCGCTTGTGTCAAACCCTATTGGGCCAAACCCTGTTTACCAAATCTATTCTTTTTGTTACATGAGATTAAGCCTTTTGATCAATTGATCAATTGGGCTTTAGTTATTTAGTTTTAAGTCTTGTAAAAATTAGTTATTGAGTCCTGTATTACAAGGGAGACCCAATTGAAGACCCATGTGACTTCATGTGCATCAAATTGACGACCCATGTGCTAGCCCAAGACAAGCTATGTGCTAGGCCAAGTCAATTTATTTTTGGCACCATCTTTGCTAGATTTTTGGACATCATTGCCACATCACCAGGGGACATAAGCACATGTCATGTTTGGATATGTCATGCCACTTCATTTTAGGACAACTTCACACTCCATGTCACACTTCATTGGCCGGCCCATATGAGAATAATTAGCGCCTACATGAGAAATATTTGGCGCCCTCCTTTTTAAGATAAGTAAGTGTGAAGGACTCCTCTTAATTGGTGCCCTCAACTCAAGTCATTCCATGACAAAATGAAAGAGTTCGGCCAAGCAATTTTTTCTCTTCCTTACACCATTTGCCAAAGAATTTCAAGCCAAATTAATTCATCTAAAGTGTTGGAGGTCCAAGGATTTCTACTACCAGTATTTTAATCAAACAGGTTGCCAACTGTTTAAATTCTCAGAATTCAAGAGTTTCATCAAAATTCTTGAGTCTTCTTCTATCCAAACTGAAGAGTCCACTTACCACCGAAGCCTACAATATCAAGACTCCAGAGTCCAACAACAATGACCAAGTGATGGAGCATCTTGACCTTACATCAAGCCACCTCACTAATCCTCATAAATGGAGCCCAAGATGGATGATCACTTCATGATTGCCGTCCACTTTGGATAAGAGTCCAGATCAACCCAACAAGCATGAGTCCAGGCCACATTGACCATAATTCCAGGAGTTGTAGTCCAAAAGAGAAGGAGTTTACTGTTTGAATCCCTTACACTACTGATTATAGGTCTATAAATACCCATCAATCTCTTGTAATTTTAATTCATTCATTCATCAATAAAGAAAGTTATTCTACCAAAATTTCTTTCTTTGCTGTGTACATCGTAGGGTATGAGGCCCTTCCTTTGTTCTACGGAACATCGCAGGGTGCGAGGCCCCACCTATCCAGCCAACAAGAAAATCCAACCATCGCTTCTAACCCTTCCCTTTCCTTCTTTTCATTTCTTTGCTGATTCCTAACTTGAATTTTCTTTGTTGAGTATTTGTAGGTGATCATGATCGAAGTCAGGTATTCTTGCCTCGGAACCGGCATTGCACGGAAGATCGAAACCCGGGAACGAGTTCTTAAAACCCTACCGTGATAATCTTGAGAGTCCTGTTAGATCTGAAGAATCGATCTTCGTTGGTAACTTTAAACCTCTTCCTTCCTCTTTAGTTTCTATTAGTTGAAAGTTAATCTTAGTTTCGGTGGTTTCTTAGCCATCAGATCCTGCTTTCCTAGTTATTTTGTTAGGTTTACTTGTGCGGGTAGTTAACTAAACTAGTTTCCTTCACCGTCTCCTTCAAGTCTTCTTTTAAAATCTAAAAAAAATATAAAAATTATTCTTTACTTTTCTCAGATAATTAGATCTTACTCATGATAATTTAGTTTAATTTATTTATCCTGCATCAGTTTTAATATCAGAGCAGGTTAAACTAGGATTTAATCTCTCTTGTGCTAATTTAGTTTCTCTTTAAGTACTCGGATCGGGTGTTTCACCATGGCCATCCGATTACAAAAAAAAGTAGGGCTGCAAGACCCTCACCTTTCATTCAAATGGAAATTTCTATGGCGTGTAGGGGTACCACTGTGAATTGACCCTTGAAGAGGAAAATAAAGAAATAGACATCTTTAGGATTTATTTTTTGCATCACATCTATCACAATACATAGTCTATTGTTTTGATTGTTTCTGCATGTAAGTAACTCATAATTGCCTGATTCTTATTTTGCTGGATCAATCATAATTGATAATATTTTTCAAAATCTTATCATGAATTATTTCAGTCTATAAATTTTCTGCTCGCCGGAATACTACCTGAGAATAGTTCTGTCTTGAATTTCAACAATTCTAGTTTAGGATTCTTTTTGTATAAATTTTACATATTTTAAATTCCTGCATCTTAGGATTTTTTTTACAAAATATATCTCTACTAAAAAACAAAAAAAAAAAAAATTAATTTTATTTTTTTGTTATTTTAATTATTTTAGTTTGATTGTATCTAGGGTTTTATCTCGTGTGTGCATCGTCAAGTAACCTAATCTTAAGGGCACTTGAGCATCTCATATCAGGGTAGGAGCTCATCCCTATCCTGGGCCCACAATAACTTTCTTTGCATCCGAGCCTAACCCTAATTAAAACTTCATTAGACTTAATTGCTCTAGTGAGCTAGGGACACTAACAGGTCGGGTTCCAAGTATTGTGTGTAAGCTAGTGCACCAAATCCTTTGATTATCACTTGAATCTGGTGTCTAAGGCTAGAGATCTAGAGGCAAACGCCCTAAGCAGTTTCATGATTTTTAATTAGGACTCTGCGAGAGCAGGGAAAGCCTCCCATGACCCCACCTCTTACCTGGCCAGTGGATAGGATAATTATTGAATTGGCTATAATTTGAGCTGACCCATTCTACTTGAGTTCTAGGTCTAGAAAATCTTAGTCCGAGTCGGGTTCTGTGTGATTGCATTGCATGGCAACTAGGTCAGGCACACCATATCAGCCTACCCAAAATCAACCTAATCCACCCATGGACCATATGGAAAATTTTATGAGGACTATAACTGACAACTTAGACAGCTCACTACCAGGTTTGATCATGTAGAAGAGAGACTAGGTAACCTTGAAGAATCCCATGCGACTAGATCAGATCTTGAAACACTTGGACCCGCTCCCTAGGTTAAAGTTCTGAGATGCCTAGACCCATTCCCCCAATTCCACGAGCCCAACTCACTCCCCCAGATCTAAGAGGTTAGTATAGAGAACCTGCTAGAGCCCAATATAGGGACATTACTCCTGACCCAGTTCCTAGGCACCACACCCTTGATGTGAATGACCAGGAAGAAAGGATTCTTAGGAGTATTCGATTAGACGCACCCACATTTGAGGGTAGTTTAGATCCTAAGGTCTATACAGATTGGGAAAGTAATATGGACCAGTACTTTGAATGGTACGAAATGTCGGAGGAGAGAAAGTTTAAATTTGCTAAGCTTAGGTTAGTCCGACAAGCTAGGTTGTACTGGAGAAATGTGGAGCGACTGAATCGACAGAGAGGTGACTTACCTATAGACACATGGCGAGCAATGAAGGTGAAGCTTAGGGAGAAATACCTACCATTCTCATATGAACAAAAATTGTTAGATTAATGAAAAAAATTAACTTAAGGAAATAAATCTGTGATCGACTATATTGCCAAATTTGAGGAGTTCGTTATGAGGTGTAGTGTAGTCGAATCAAAAGCTGTCACCTTATCAAGGTTTTGAGCTGGTTTATATGAAAATATTCAGAGAGAGCTATTTTTGAGAGAGGTTAGTGATTTAGATTAGGTTTAATAGATTGCTAGGGATTGTGAACGATTTCAAAGGAGACCTGTTACCAATCGACCTGAGCCGAATAGGTTCAATACCTCTGGGAGTAGACCTAACCCTAGCGGATTTCCACCTAGCCGACCTAATCCTACCTCCCAACCAGCTCGTAGGGATGATAAAGGAAAGGCACTTTTAGTCCAAAGAGATAAGAACCAGAATACAATATGTTTTAGGTATCGTAAAACATGTCATTTTGCTGCTGATTGCCCAATAAGGACTTTACATATAGGTGAATGTGAAGAAGAGAATCTGAAAAATATTGAGAAATTTGAAGAGAAAATTTATGAAATTGAAGAAGAATTAGCAGAAGAGTATGAAGGTGATGAAGAGCCAGAAGGTGATGAAGAGCCAATAGAATTATCTGACCTACTAGGTGTAGTTAGGTGTATTCTAGCTCAAACTAAAAAGAATGAGGACTGGCGCAGGACAAACATTTTACAAACCTTTATTAAGCTAAGAGATAAAGTGTGCAAGATTATTATAGATAGTGGAAGTTGTGTGAACGCCATATCTACCAATGCTGTTAAGAGCTTAGGCTTACCCACCGTGCCACTTCCTAGCCCATATAAGGTATCCTAGATTGACGCGACATCCATTCCTATTAGGTTACAATGCTAGGTCCCAGTCCAAATTCAATCTTACCAGGAGAAAGTATGGTGTGATGTGATTTCAATGGGGGTTAGTAGTATCATACTAGGTAGACCGTGGTTATATGATCATGATGCAACCCTTTTTGGCAGATCTAACTCGTGTGCATTCAAACACCATGAAAAGAGAATTGTGATTAACTCGACCCCACCAAAAGACAATACCAAGCGAGGGTCTAGTCATTTGAAAGAGAAAGAACCCAGATTGAATCTAATTACTGCTAAGGAATTAGAGCATGAAATCACTGAAGGTTCAACAGCCTGGATGCTGACTGCTAAAGAAGTTCATGATGAATCACAAAAAGAACACCCTAAGGAGATCTTAGAGTTTCTTGAGGAATTTAAGGATGTGTTCCCAGAAGGCCTTCCTGATTATTTACCTCTATTAAGGGACATTCAACACGCTATAGACTTAGACCCAGGAGCTACCTTGCTGAATTTATCCCATTATAGGATGAATCCTACTGAACATAAGGAATTACAGAGATAAGTTGAGGATCTTCTTAGGAAGGGGTTCATAAGGAAAAGTTTAAGCCCATGTGCCATTCCAGCTCTCTTGACTCCCAAGAAGGATGGCACCTGGAGAATGCGTGTCGACAGTAGAGCCATCAATAAGATTATAGTGAAGTATAGGTTTCTCATACCCATACTCGATGACATGCTAGACATGATGGCCAGTGCTACCATATTTTCAAAGATAGACCTTAAGAGTGGCTATCATCAAGTTAGAATTAGGCTCGGGGATGAATGGAAGACTGCATTTAAGACCAAGGATGGCTTGTATGAATGGTTGGTGATGCCTTTTGGCTTATCGAACGTGCCAGTACTTTTATGAGGATAATGACTCAAGTGTTAAAATCATTTATTGAAAATTTGTAGTGATATACTTTGATGACATCCTCATATATAGTAAGAATAAGATAGATCACCTAGACCATCTTCATCAAGTTTGTCAGGTTCTTAGAGAAGATAATTTTTATGCACATTTGAAGAAATATAATTTTATGACTTTGAGGATTATTTTCCTAGGTTTTGTAGTAACTGCTGAAGGAGTATCGGCAGATCCTGAGAAAATCAAATCCATAGTTGAGTGGCCTATTCCTAAGAATGTTCATGATGTTCGAAGTTTTCATGGATTAGCTACTTTCTATAGGAGATTTATTCGAGGGTTTAGTATAATTATTGCATCCATTACTGATTGTATAAAGAAAGGAGCTTTTGAATGGTCAAAAGATGCTGATAAAGCCTTTAATGACATTAAGAATAAGATGACTCAAGCCCCGATTCTGAGGCTATCCAATTTTTTGAAAGTCTTTAAGGTTGCTTGTGACGCCTCAGGGGTAGGAATTGGAGGAGTCTTGAGTCAAGAGAATCACCCGGTTACATTCTTTAGCGAGAAATTGAACGATGCTAAATTGAAATATCCTACTTATGATAAGGAATGGTATGTGGTGGTTCAAGCACTTAGGTATTGGCGACACTATTTGCTACCGCAAGAGTTCGTGATATATTCTGATCATGAAGTCTTAGGTTCCTTAACTCGCTAAAGAAGTTGAATGCTAGGCATGAAAAATGGGTTGAATACATTCAGGCCTACACTTTTATTTTAAGACATCAATCGGGTACTAATAATAAAGTTGCTAATGCGTTGAGTAGGAGATTTATGCTCTTGAATTGTGTTAGTACTAGAGTAGTCATATTTGGGAAATTGAAGGATGAGTATGAGAATTGTGATGATTTTGGTGAAATCTATAAGGTAGTTAAGCAAGGACCGACTAGCTTATATAGTGAGTACATAATTCAAGATGGTTACTTATTTAAGGAGAGTAAGCTATGTATTCCAAACACTTCACTTAGAGACTTCTTGATTTGGGAAATACATGCTGGAGGCTTAGCTGGACATTTTGGTAGAAATAAGATAATCTTAGCACTAGAAGACCAATTTTATTGGCCAAATCTTAAGAGGAATGTTGCTCAAATTATAGCTAGATGTCGAACTTGTGCTGTTGCAAAATAGCAAAAGCAAAACACTAGCTTATATACCCCACTTCCTGTACCGGATTGTCCATGGCAAGATCTTAGTATGGACTTTGTTCTTGGATTACCTAAAATCATTAGGAGAAACGATTCAATCTTTGTAATAGTTGATAGGTTTTCGAAAATGGCACATTTCCTACCTTGTTCCCAAACCTATGATGCATCTAAGGTAGCCAAGCTATTTCTGAATGAAGTAGTTAGACTACATGGTTTACCTAGGATAATAGTTTCTGACAGAGATGTCCGATTCACTAGTTAATTTTGAAAAACACTATGGCACTTATTAGGGATGAAACTTAAATTTTCTACAGCTTATCACTCTCAAACTGATGGCCAGACCGAGGTTGTGAATCATAGTCTAGGAAACTTGTTGAGAAGTTTAGTTGGAGAGCATACTGCCAATTGGGACCTATTGCTGTCTAGAGCTAAATTCTATATAATAGTTCAGTGAATAGGTCTACAAGAAAAAGTCATTTTGAAATTGTTCATGGGTACAAACCTAGAAAACCTCTAGATCTCATTCCTTTATCCATGCATTAACGCATTTCAGAGTCTGTTGAGTCATATGCTGAACATGTTAGAGAGTTGAATAAAGAGATAAGTAAAAAAATTAATAAAAGCAACGAATCTTATAAACATATGGCTAATACTAAAAGAAGACTCAAGGAGACTTTGTTATGGTTAAACTGCTACCTGAACGGTTCCCACCTGGAACCATGAAAAAGTTACATGCCCCTAGTAGTGGACCATACAAAATGATTAAGAAAATTGGGTCTAATGCCTATGTTCTCGAGATACCACCTGAATTAGGCCTTAGCTCTACTTTCAACATTTTAGACTTTATTGAGTATAGGGAGCCAAGTTGATTCATAGTAAGCCATTTGGGCCTAATCCAGTCCTTGAGAGTGAACCAACCCAAGTGTGTCCACCTGCCATACCACCAGCCTGGAGAGACAAGATTGAGCAGATCTTGGATGACAAGATCATTGCTACCCGAAGCAAAGTTACCAGCGGTATCTGGTTCGATAGCAAGGATAACATGAAACTAATGATTCTTGGATCACCAGAGAGGACTTGCTGGGAGTTGACCTAGACTTGCTAGAGCGCTATCATAGCAGCATTGACCCATACTCGACAAGGTCGAGTTCCTCCCATCCGGAAAGAATTGGTGTGGACACCAGGACCAGAAAATATTGACAGGTTGAACCCACATCCCTGTGGATCACCTGTGAATAAAGCCCTGGACCCAACCCCTTTTACCATGTAAATATTTTATTTTAATTTCTGTTATTTTGGATTAGTTAGGGTTAGCCCATTTTACCAACTGTATTTAGGGTTTTGTTATTTAGCTTTTTGGGCTAAACTCTTTTTTACCGCATTGATCAAAATCCCATTTATCGGTAGTGTCAAACCCTATTGGGCCAAACCCTGTTTACCAAATCTATTCTTTTTGTTACATGAGGTTAAGCCTTTTGATCAATTGATCAATTGGGCTTTAGTTATTTAGTTTTGAGTCTTGTAAAAATTAGTTATTGAGTCCTGTATCACAAGAGGGACCCAATTGAAGACCCATGTGACTTCATGTGCATCCAATTGAAGACCCATGTGCTAGCCCAAGATAAGCCATGTGCTAGGCCAAGTCAATTTATTTTTGGCACCATCTTTGCTAGATTTTTGGACATCATTGTCACATCACCAGAGGACATCAGCACATGTCATGTTTGGACATATCATGCTACTTTATTTTAGGACAACTTCACACTCCATGTCACACTTCATTGACCGGCCCATGTGAGAATAATTAGTGCCTACATGAGAAATATTTGGCGCCCTCCTTTTTAAGATAAGTGTGAAGGACTCCTCTTAATTGGTGCCCTCCACTCAAGTCATTCCATGCCAAAATGTAAGAGTTCGGCCAAGCAATTCTTCCTCTTCCTTGATGCCATTTGCCAAAGAATTTCAAGCCAAATTAATTCATCTAAAGTGTTGGAGGTCCAAGGGTTTCTCTTACCAGTATTTCAATCAAACAGGTTGCCAACTGCTTAAATTCCCAGAACTCAAGAGTTTTATCAAAACTCTTGAGTCTTTGGTGTGGACACCAGAAGCCGAAAGAAACTTCACTCCAACAAGGTTAGCCTTATCCCAATTTGGATCGAAGATAATTAGGTTACCTTGTATCCTTTAGTTTAAAAATATTTTATTTTGAAGAGTCATTTCCTTTTCAAGAGTCCTGTAATTAATTTTGAGTTTCAAATCAAGAGTGTTTATTGAGTCCTGTAATTACTTTTAAAATTTCATTTCTTATAAGTCCATTTCAAGTTTTAAAGTCTAGGTCAGTCTAGTCAGTTTAGTTGAGTTAAGTCTAATTCAGTTGAGTTAAGTCTAATCAAGTCTTAAAGCCATGAAAGCCAGCAACAAGACTCAAATTCTAGACCCCAGAATTTGACCACATGAAGAAGAGAAGACACATCAACCAAGCAAGAGAAAAGGACCATCAACTAGGACCATTGGGCGCCACATGTCATTCTTATCCAAGTAGAAGACCACCTCACCATGCCACGTCATCAGGTGCAACTTCACCAACCACCTCATCACCCTTTGGGCGCCAACAAGGGAGATTCAAATTCAAGGAGGTTGGCCACATCCCTCCAAGTCCTCCACCAAATCCTCCAACCCCCCCCACATCCCTCCAAACTCTCCACCAAATCCTCCAACCACCCTTGTAATCCTCCTCGATTTGGGGAGTTTTTAAATTTCAAAAGCTAGCTTTGTGAGGCTATTAAAAGCCTTGGACTCCCATTGTAAAAGAGATGGATTTTGGAAAATGAATGAAATACAAGTGAAGTTTTGAAGCAAATTGTCTTGTGTTCTTGTGTGAAAGTTTCTTCCTCCACGCCAAAGCCAATTTTTTTCTCCAAGCAACTCACCATTCCAGTACAAGACGAAGGCATTGGAGTCGGCCAGATCTTCTGCAATTTCTTCTTTGTTCACAAATCTTCCCAACCTTTCTTTACATTTATCTCTTTCTTCCTTAACCTTTGATCTTCAATTGCAGGGTCCTTCGAAGTCTTTGAGTTGAGAACCGGGTTCTCCCTTGACAATGAACTGACAGACTGAAGTCCAAGTCCAGAGTTCTGATCTTTGTTATCCAAGTCCTCCAGTCCAGAGCGTTGGTAGTTTCAAGGTATAAATCAAAAGAAGGTTGGAAAGCTCATCAAGGTAAGTCCATAATCATTAGCCCCTATTATCTAGATCTTCTTCCTTCTTAGTTTAGGATTGTGTCTAATCAAGTAAAAGTTCCATTTCGTGTAATCCTTAAGTCTTATTATGATGAGTACAATGCTAGTGTAATTAGGTTTCATTGCTCTACAAACCATAATCTAAACATTAATCATATGCTTGCCGCATCAAATTGGTATCAGAGCATGGTAGAATAAGTTCCTGATTGCATAGCATTAAGTCCTTGAAGTACTTGGATCGGGGGCGTTACCAGGCCGTCCGATCTTAGGAGAAAGTAGGGTTTAAATACCCTCTCTTCCCATTCCACGGGGATCTCCTAAGGCGTGTTGGGGTGCCATTGTGATTGACCCGTGAAAAAGAAAGCCAAAGGACTTCTTAGATTTCATTTGTGAATTTTGCATTGGGCACGTTCTGTTTTTCTGCTTGCTGTATTTTCTGTAGGCTGACTGTAATCCGCCTGCAACTCCAAAGGCAAGTCACTGATTTTTTATTGAAATATTTTTTTTCTTGTTCCTTTTTAAGTCAGTTATCACCATATTAAATTTCATCATCAGAAAAAAATTATAAAAAAAATAAAAATTTCTGCAGTTCGACACTGTCATTAGGGTTATGTTCTGTCCTTTTTATTTATCTTCATTTGTAGGATCTGCTTAGATTAGTATAGATTTTAGTTTTAAAATTCCTTTCATCTACATTGAAACATATAAGATAGGTGAGAAAGTATGCAAAGTCATTTTAGATAGCGGTAGCTGTGTCAATGCCATATCCACCAACACAGTTAAAAACCTAGGATTGCCCACCGTACCCCATCCTAATCCCTATAAGGTATCCTGGATAGACTCAACCACGATTTCCATTAAGTCTAGGTGCCTAGTAACCATTCAGTTCCAATCTTACCTGGAGAAAGTATGGTGTGATGTACTTCCAATGGGAGTAAGTAGCATAATTTTAGGCCGACCATGGTTGTACGATCTTGACGTAACACTCTATGGTCGTTCTAATTCATGCTCGTTTACTCATAATGGAAAGAAGATTGTAATCCATTCTTCTCCACCTAAGAACCCCATTAAGAGAGGATCAAGCCAATTGAGTGATAAGAAAAAGGGGATAAACGTGATCACTGCTAGAGAAATGGAGAAAGAAATTAGCAATGGGTCACCTGTTTGGATTTTAACCATTAAGGATCATCAAGAACCTCTTTCAAAAGAACAACCTCAAGAAGTCAGTCAAGTGCTAGAGGAGTTCAAAGACGTGTTCCCCGATGACTTGCCCGACCAACTCCCACCTCTTAGGGATATACAACATGCGATAGACTTAGTCCCGGGAGCAACCCTACCGAACCTTCCCCATTATAGAATGAACCATACCGAGCACCAAGAATTACAACGTCAAGTAGGAGAACTCCTAAAGAAAGGATTCATTAGGGAGAGTTTGAGTCCATGCGCAGTCCCAACCTTACTTACCCCTAAGAAAGATGGCACATGGAGAATGTGTGTTGATAGTCATGCCATAAATAAAATCACGGTGAAGTATAGGTTTCCCATCCCTCGCTTGGATGATATGTTAGATATGATGGCCGGTGCAACTATATTTTCTAAGATTGACCTGAAGAGCGGCTATCACCAAGTTAGGATCAGACCAGGGGATGAATGGAAGACTGCCTTTAAAACTAAGGACGGGTTATTTGAATGGGTAGTCATGCCTTTTGGGTTATCAAACGCCCCTAGCACTTTTATGCGAATCATGAACCAAGTCCTACGAGCCTTTATTGGAAAATTTGTTGTCGTTTACTTTGACGACATACTTATCTATAGTAGGACTAGAGAAGATCATCAACAACATCTGAGGCAGGTATGTTTAGCACTTAGGAAAGATAATCTCTATGCCAATCTAAAGAAATGTGCTTTCATGACGACTAGAGTTATCTTCCTAGGATTTGTTGTGACCCCTGAAGGAGTATCCGCTGACCCTGAGAAGGTTAAGGCAATTGTAGAGTGGCCAACACCCAATAATATTCATGAAGTAAGAAGTTTTCATGGCCTCGCTACGTTTTATCGAAGATTTATTAGAGGGTTTAGCACCATAGTTGCTCCTATCACGGATTGTATTAGGAAGGGTCACTTTGAATGGACGAAGTCAGCTGATAAGGCCTTCCTTCACATCAAAGATAAGATGACCCAAGCACCAGTCTTAAGACTACCGGATTTTTCTAAGGTCTTTGAAGTAGCATGCGATGCTTCGGGAGTAGGTATTGGTGGAGTTCTGAGTCAAGAGAACCATCCCGTAGCATTCTTTAGTGAGAAATTGAATGAAGCCAGGAAAAAATACTCCACATATGATCGGGAGCTTTATGCGGTAGTGCAAGCATTAAGGTATTGGAGGCATTATCTCCTACCGCAAGAATTTGTTTTATTTTCAGACCATGAAGCCCTTAGGTTTTTGAGTTCCCAAAAGAAACTAAACCCTAGGCATGCCAAATGGGTAGAGTACATCCAATCCTATACGTTTGTCCTAAAGCATCAATCAGGAACCGATAATAAGGTAGCTGATACTCTAAGTCGTAGAACGTTACTTTTAACTTCAGTCAGTACTGAAGTCATAGGTTTTGAAAGACTTAAGGAGCAGTACGAAACCTGTCCAGATTTTGATAAAATTTATCAGGTTTTGCGTCAAGGACCATCTAGTGATCATAATGACTATACCCTTCTAGATGGTTATCTTTTTAGAGAGAATAGGCTTTGCATCCCAAGAACCTCCTTAAGAGATTTTTTAGTTTGGGAGATACATGCGGGAGGTTTAGCTGGCCACTTCGGACGAAACAAGACTATCTTGGCTGTTGAGGAACAATTTTACTGGCCAGGTCTTAAGAAACAAGTAGCAAACATTGTAGCCCGATGTAGGACATGTGCTATTGCAAAGCAACAAAAGAAGAATACCGGGCTATACACTCCATTACCTGTACCTGAGTGTCCATGGCAGGATCTAAGCATGGACTTTGTTCTAGGATTACCCAAGACCATTCGAAAACATGATTCAATCTTTGTGGTGGTCGACCGGTTTTCAAAATGGCCCATTTCATACCTTGCACCCAAACTTCCGATGCCTCTAGGATAGCCAAACTCTTTCTTGATCAAGTAGTCAGACTCCACGGGTTACCAAAAACCATTGTTTCTGATAGGGATGTCCGCTTCACAAGTTACTTCTGGAAAACCCTTTGGCACCTATTAGGAACCAGACTGAAATTCTCCACTGCCTACCATCCCCAGACTGATGGACAAACCGAGGTTGTAAATAGAAGTCTAGGGAACTTGCTGAGATGCCTAGTGGGAGAAAGTCTAGGAAACTGGGATTTGTTATTGCCACGTGCTGAGTTCGCTTACAACAGTTCGGTCAATCGATCTACGGGCAAAAGTCCCTTTGAGATAGTCCATGGTTGCAAGCCTAGGAAGCCTTTAGATCTAATCCCACTACCTATTCACACACGAGTCTCTGAGTCTGCTGAGTCTTTTGCACAGCATGTCACAAATCTACATAAAGAAATCAGTAATAAGATCAACCTGAGCAATGAAACTTACAAACACTTAGCTGACTCACATAAGAGGGCTAAAGAATTCTGTGAAGGGGATTATGCGATGATTAGGCTCAACCCTGAACAGTTTCCCCCTGGAACCATAAAGAAGCTGCATGCCCGCGGAGCGGGACCTTTTAAGATCTTAAAGAAAATAGGGCCTAATGCATATGTTTTGGAACTTCCACCTGATATGGGTATTAGTACAACCTTCAATGTTTCAGACCTAGTAGAATACAAAGAACCACTACTAATACCTAGTGAGCCTTTTGAGCCAGAAACTTTCATTGAGAGTGAACATATTTCCGAGTGTCCACCACCAACCTTACCTGAGCAGAGAGAGAGGATTGAGAGAATCCTGGATGACAAGATCATTACTACCAGGAATAAGGACTATCAGCGATACCTGGTTCAATGGCAAGGTCGACCTGAGTCCGACAACTCTTGGATTACTCGAGAGGACCTGCAAAGACTTAACCCAGACTTGTTCGAGCATTACCAGGGCAAAACTGAACCATACTCGACTGGGTCGAGTTCTGCCCACCCCAGGAGAATTGGTGTGGACACCAGAAGCCGAAAGAAACTTCACTCCAACAAGGTTAGCCTTATCCCAATTTGGATCGAAGATAATTAGGTTACCTTGTATCCTTTAGTTCAAAAATATTTTATTTTGAAGAGTCATTTCCTTTTCAAGAGTCCTGTAATTAATTTTGAGTTTCATATCAAGAGTGTTTATTGAGTCCTGTAATTACTTTTAAAATTTCATTTCTTGTAAGTCCATTTCAAGTTTTAAAGTCTAGGTCAGTCTAGTCAGTTTAGTTGAGTTAAGTCTAATTCAGTTGAGTTAAGTCTAATCAAGTCTTAAAGCCATGAAAGCCAGCAACAAGACTCAAATTCTAGACCCCAGAATTTGACCACATGAAGAAGAGAAGACACATCAACCAAGCAAGAGAAAAGGACCATCAACTAGGACCATTGGGCGCCACATGTCATTCTTATCCAAGTAGAAGACCACCTCACCATGCCACGTCATCAGGTGCAACTTCACCAGCCACCTCATCACCCTTTGGGCGCCAACAAGGGAGATTCAAATTCAAGGAGGTTGGCCACATCCCTCCAAGTCCTCCACCAAATCCTCCAACCCCCCCCACATCCCTCCAAACTCTCCACCAAATCCTCCAACCACCCTTGTAATCCTCCTCGATTTGGGGAGTTTTTAAATTTCAAAAGCTAGCTTTGTGAGGCTATTAAAAGCCTTGGACTCCCATTGTAAAAGAGATGGATTTTGGAAAATGAATGAAATACAAGTGAAGTTTTGAAGCAAATTGTCTTGTGTTCTTGTGTGAAAGTTTCTTCCTCCACGCCAAAGCCAATTTTTTTCTCCAAGCAACTCACCATTCCAGTACAAGACGAAGGCATTGGAGTCGGCCAGATCTTCTGCAATTTCTTCTTTGTTCACAAATCTTCCCAACCTTTCTTTACATTTATCTCTTTCTTCCTTAACCTTTGATCTTCAATTGCAGGGTCCTTCGAAGTCTTTGAGTTGAGAACCGGGTTCCCCCTTGACAATGAACTGACAGACTGAAGTCCAAGTCCAGAGTTTTGATCTTTGTTATCCAAGTCCTCCAGTCTAGAGCGTTGGTAGTTTCAAGGTATAAATCAAAAGAAGGTTGGAAAGCTCATCAAGGTAAGTCCATAATCATTAGCCCCTATTATCTAGATCTTCTTCCTTCTTAGTTTAGGATTGTGTCTAATCAAGTAAAAGTTCCATTTCGTGTAATCCTTAAGTCTTATTATGATGAGTACAATGCTAGTGTAATTAGGTTTCATTGCTCTACAAACCATAATCTAAACATTAATCATATGCTTTCCGCATCAGTCTTCTTCCATCCAAACTGAAGAGTCCACTTACCACAGGAGCCTACAACATCAAGACTCCAGAATTCAACAACAATGACCAAGTGATGGAGCATCTTGACCTTACATCAAGCCACCTCACTAATCCTCATAAATGGCGCCCAATATGGATGATCACTTCATAATTGCTGCCCACTTTGGATAAGACTCCAGATCAACCCAACAAGCATGAGTCCAGGCCACATTGACCATAATTCCAGGAGTTATAGTCCAAGGGAGAAGGAGTTTACTGTTTGAATCTCTTACACTACTGATTATGGGTCTATAAATATCCATCAATTCCTTGTAGTTTTAATTCATTCATTCATCAATAAAGAAAGTTATTATGCCAAAATTTCTTCCTTTGCTGTGTGCATCGCGGGATGTGAGTCCCTTCCTTTGTTCTACAGAACATCGCGGGATGCGAGGGACCTATCCAGCTGACAAGAAAATCCAACCATCGCTTCTAACCCTTTCCTTTCCTTCTTTTCCTTTCTTTGTTGATTCCTAACTTGAATTTCCTTTGTTGAGTATTTGCAGGCGATCAGGAATCGAAGTCAGGTATTCTTGCCTCAGAATCGGTATCGCACGGAAGATCGGAGCCCAGGATCGAGTTCTTGAAATCCTGCCGCGACAATCTTGAGAGTCCTGTTAGATCTGAAGAATCGATCTTTGTTGGTAACTTTAAACCTCTTCCTTCCTCTTTAGTTTCTGATTAGTTGAAAGTTAATCCTAGTTTCGGTGGTTTCTTAGCCACCAGATCCTGCTTTTCTAGTTATTTTATTAGGTTTACTTGTGCTTGTGCGGGTAGTTAACTAAACTAGTTTCCTTCGCTGTCTCCTTCAAATCTTCTTTTAAAATTAAAAAAAAAAATTTATTCTTTACTTTCCTTAGATAATTAGATCTTACTCATGGTAATTTAGTTTAATTTATTTATCCCGCATCAGTTGGGACTAGGTTGGGCCATGAGTCAACTCACCTATTTGCGATCCTAATCATATTTTTTGTTTTTCCTTCATATATTTTAGAAGATTACAAAATACAACATATATACATTGGCGTTAAACGAGGTTGTCTATTACATGGCCAGTATTAAAGGTGTTGGTGGTGGAAAGTTGAATTGCCCATGCGGTTTTCCACTTAAGGTGGATTTTTTTTTTTTTTGATTATTTTGATATATAAAGACCTGTTTGGATATTTGGATCCAAAACTTCATAGGATTCATGGGTTGGACCAAGGCAACTAATTAAATTAAATGAGATAAAACTATATGCGTAAGGATCCAGAGAAGAACTATCGGATTGGGCCAGTCCGAATCCCATAAAGGGGAAATTTTTTTTTTTAAAAAAAAAAGACTTACCAAGATTTGTTTTTTCTTCCATAGGATTTAGGTAAGGTCACTCTAATTGTTCTTTGAGTATTGATAAAAATAAGCCTAGCCTAGCTTGATTTAGCTTGTTGCCTTAGTTTAACCTATGAATCCCATGGAATTTTGGATCCATCCAAATAGACTCTAAGGAGGATATTATGGTTGTACAGGATTACCTCTATCGTGTGACTACTTTTAATCGGGAAAATATAATGTAGTTTATCATGTCCATCTTATGCTTTAATTTTTTTTTTTAAAAAAAATACTAAATAGCTAGTATGTAGTTAGCCCTCACTTATTTAAACAAAATTATTGGCAAAATATTTATCGAGTGGGTAGAAAATAGAGAGCCAGGAATGACATCAATAATGGAGGGTACCAGAGCCTCGTTTCAGAGGCTTCATTTTGAGAGTGGAGATTGGTTTGTGATAGAGATTTGTATTGTGATGTTTCCCGTTTGACTCAAATTAATGATAGAGATTTGTATTGGACTGAGCTTTGGAATGTAATCAGAGTAGCCAACTTTCTCTTCCCCTGCGTCAGCTTTCCTTGACCCCTTCATGGATCATTTTATTTGCTAGACGAATTGGTGTGACTTTGTCTTCATACTTTTTCCAAAAAAAGGCTCATTATTTAGATTGTTGCAATGATCTAGAATGATTTTTTTACGGTCAAACTAATGCACGTTGTAGACCTAGCTGATATATATGCATTTAACTCGTTAATTTCATATTCAAAGCTAACTAGAGGAGCAAAGAGTTCGAGATAAATCTTGCAGATATGATGTTGATGATATCATCAAATCTAGACAGATTTGAAAGAATCTTAATATCAAGATTAACCAGAGATCTTATGTGATAATGAGAAGACTTTTTCTTACAACCATTTTCAACATTTGTACTCGATCGAATATTAACAAATTATAGGAGAGATTCTTTTTCACGAATCATTTCTACAACCACTTTCAATATTTAGTCAAATATTAACAAATTATAAGAGGGGGGGTCCTTTTCTACAATTTTTTTTCTTATTTCAAAAATCTTCACCTTTTCAGCAAGAAAGAAAGGTGGATACTTTTATGGGTAAGACTTAAACAGGGGTGCCAAATATCATAGTCTTAAATCAATCGATAAAGAAGGATTTTATATAATTAGAAGCCTGAATCGATCCTCCATCTCATAGCTTAAGCTTTTTGGACCACGAGTCCATGACAAGTGGTATTAGAGCTGGTTTATCATGCATCACAGCCTCATTGGTCCTATGGATATTTTGTCAGGAATAACAAGGTTATATAGGACTTTGGCCATGGGTGGGCCCCTCTTTTTAAATAGGAGCTAATATGTGACAAGGGTGGTATATGGTACCCTACATGCATGGTTTATAAGGTTGGGCCAGTCCCCAAGATCAAAACTTAAGCTTGTTGAGTTGTGTGTCCATGATATTAGCTATTATATATATATATATATAAAGGCTATTTTGAATTGCATGAAATATTTAGTTTTCTTCTTTATTATTTTATAATTTTTAGAGTTCTTTATTATTGCTTCTTTCTTCTATATTACTACTACATTATTGGAAAGAGCTTAATCCTTTCTCAAGAAGATAAAGATAAATTATCATGAGCACCACAAACTTATGTAGGTAATAGTCAACTGGTAATTTAATTAGAAAGGTATCATCTATTTTGGAGCTAGATGCATAGGTCGAGACATCAAAATATTCATTTTAAAGTTTATAAGCATTAATTTTCAGTATCTGAATAATGATGAATGGTGTTAATCTCCACTTTGGACAGCCTATATCGATATCTGCATCGAGTACAATTAATCATTGCTCAGGAACGGTAGAGACATTTTGGATTTCACATTAAAGCACCGAAGAATTTGAGAATAAGAAGAATAGGAATATTATTTTATTTCCCTCCATTTAACATACAAATGGACTTGGAGCCAGGTAAACTTAATTTATTCAATAATTTCAACTTAATATTTATTTCCTTCCATTTAACATAGAAATGGACCTGGAGCTAGGTAAACTTAACTTATTCAATAATTATTTCAACTTAATATATTTATTTCCTTCCATGTAAGATTCAGTGGAGTACTTGCAGGAGCTGCAGGCAGGTAAATCATGAAGGCATGTATATATATATCTAGCAAGTAAGGTTATCTCCTGGAGATACACCAAATTGCTTGCAGTAATCCTCGTAGTATCCAACTCGTTTATTGACCGTTTCCGGGTTCTTGCCATCACACTCGAGAGCACCATTGATAGCTCGAATCGTGGCTCCGAATCCTTGGCCAGAAGTAATGATTGAATGCACATTTTTCATCCAATACCACAAAGCTGTCCTGAATGATATAACAACATCATTGGCCACAGTTTCAGGTGAATTCAAGCCATCGAATCCAATACTTTGCCCCGCAGGACCGTAGTTATAGTTCCATGATAGTTGAATTGGGCCACGGCCGTAGTACCCCTTCCCTGGAACGCATGGCCATTCCGTGTTGTTCTCGTCGCAGTAGTCCTTCGATGCACCATCGATCTCTTCTATGTAGCAGAAATCTGCGTCGAAGAATATAAATTAATTACTCTTGTTTTAACTGGATGATTAAGTAGCACTAATTGATGAGATCGATGGAAAGAAACATATATAAAAGGCTACATATATATATATATATATATATATATATATATATATATATATATATATATATATATATATATATATATATATATAGAGAGAGAGAGAGAGAGAGAGAGAGAGAGAGAGAGAGAGAGAGAGAGAGAGAGAGAGAGATTATAAATTATACCAGCCTACGACTATCATAAACTATTTGTGACATAAAACCATCATTTATGCCTCCCATTTTCTTTTTATGAAATATGGATAAGAATATCCTCGGCCAAAAATCGTTCCAAAATTTTAGCCAACCAGAAAAGTAGGGATATATAGGAATAACATGGGCATAACTATTCGAGCAGGCATATAACTTTTCTATTCCAAATTTTCCTATTTCTACATTAAAACGCAGCCTAAAACAAAAACAAAGAGCACCATACTTCCTTCACTGGACATGCCATGCACCAATATCTGGTTGATCATGCTATCCGACTGGTACTCGATCCATTCCACTTTCTCTATCCCATATAAAATCCTACGGCATAAGCCAGGATGAATAAAGTTATGCGTAGGAGAACTTACGTCCAGTCTCATGGGTGACATGAGCGAAGAAAGCTGCAATCTCCCTCTTGGAATCATCCTCGGTACCAACCCGGCCAAAGTCGGGGTAGAAGCCGAGAGCATCGAGGAACGCAGCTCTAGTGTAGAAGCTCTTGCCGACGCACCCGTTATCCGCCTGATTAATAATTCCATCGAAGAATTGCTGCGTGACGATATCCGCCACCGACACATCGTTGGTGGGTGGCGAGGACTCGCATGGGCCCGCTTGGCAGCCCGTGCCGCAGTAGTCGCTGCCGGTGCCGCAGTAGCCCCACCGGCTGCAGCAGAGGTCCGGCGAGCAACCGCAGTTCTGGGCGGTGGCGGAGTAAATTATTCCAGCAAGGAGGAAGGGGAGGAATAAAGTTATACTCGATGCCATTTGCGCAGATGTTTGATTGTAGTGGGGAGAGATGCTGGATGGTTGGAGTTTGAGACTTTTAGAGGGATTTATAGACATGGAGAGATACGTTGGAGGCTTGATCGTGTTGGTTGACTTGGCCTTTTTTTTTTTTTTTGTTGGGTTCCATTTGTACTGGTGGGAATAGTCTTGGTCTTTGGTTGAATAAAGCGGGCGCCGACATGTTGACCGTCGCTGCAAGAAACTTCGATGGATATTTTGTGTCGCACCGTGAAAAATGTTGGGTAAGAAAGATGGGAGGCTATAAAGGTTGTTGGATATTTCAAGTGTCCAATGTCTCACCGGCCACCAACACGTTATCGTGGTCTTTAAATACACTGATAGTTTTTTTTTTTTTATAGCTATCTTGTTTGCATACTTTTAGATGTGACGTGCAGCAAACGTTATATTGGATAATTAAAATGGACAGCTTGTGTGGAAACCGACCTTATGCATGTTGTTATGACAAACCTATCAGATCAATTTACCGTAGATATCCAAAAAAAAAAAAAAAAAAAAAAAAAAAAACCAAAATAAGCTCAAAGGCCGAAAAAGTGGCTAATCTGTTTCCGAAGGCTAACCATCGTATAAAAGCTGCCCAATATAAGAAGGCTGATTAACATATAAGAATCAATCAGTACTCTAAAATCGATTGACATATAAGAATTGATCAGCGTTCTAAGGTTGATTGACATACGGATCGACCATTATCTAAGAGCCGATCAGTAATCCAAGATCGATTGACACGAGAAGGTCGACTGCCACATAAAGATCGATTGCCACATAATTGATGGCCGACACTTAATGGCCGATCAAGCATAAGAAAGATGAAAACAGTAAGAAATAAAGTAGTTATCCTACCAGAATAACTAATTACTGTTATTATAGGCACATGTTAGTTCCTAATAGAACTAACCATCTGAGGCTCGTCGAACTGAATTCAGTTAAGGCCCGAGCCTATAAAACCGGTCAATGGGGACCTCTGGAGGTGAAGTGAAATGAACAAGTGGAAATACTCTCTTATTCTTTAGCCATCTTCTTTGAGATTTCTATATCTATTCACTCGAACTCTTGCTGACTTAAGCATCGGAGTATCATCGTCAGAGAAATTCCGTCAAAGGATTTGTTTTGCAGGTCATCAAGGAGCCCGATTGAGCAAGCCCTGATGGTGTATCAGAGTCACACTGGTTTGGTCACAATAGATTGACGTGCTAGAAAGGGAAAGAAATTAGCTTTTCGAAAGAATCTTAAAAGAAAGATGGTAAAAATGAGAGTACAAAATATCTCAGCTGGAAAGTCTTGTTGTCCAAGAAAATGATCCGCCCTTGGATGCAGAGGACATCGCCCCAGCTACAAGTAGGGATGGCAATGGGCCGGGTTCGGGCCGGATGCATAACTACCCAAACCCAAATCCAAATATTCAATACATTACCTAAACCCGGTCCAAACACTATCGGGACTGGATTTTTTTAATCCAAACCCATCTTAATTGGGTTTCGGGTAATCAGGTTTACCCGGCCCGAACCCAACTGAATCATATTAAATATATATATTTTTTTATCAACTTTAAAATCATTTACAATTTTATAAATTATACATACATTAAATAAATAAAATTTAACTACAATTTTAGTTCAACAGCATTTAATTTCATATTCAATCAAAATTTATATTATGAAGTTGGTAAACTATTAATTATAATCTTATTTTGAATTCACCCTGAATAGAATAGGATGAAAATATTTTTTAATATATATATATATATATATATATATATATATATATATATAATGATTAGGGTATAGGGTTCGAGTATTTTAAAATTTAATAACTAATTGATGTGGCAGGATTGCTGACGTGAAGAAACCTGCAGGCGCCACGTCAAGAGAAGACGCCATGTCGACCCTCCAGCTCGGATCCCACTACCGAGCTGGGCTGAGTTGAGCTCCCCCAGGGCAGCAAGTCGAGTTCAGTCTTCTGCCAGGTCGGGCTTATGAGCTCGACGTCTAGGTCGGAGCCGCTTTCCGCCCTCCAGAGCGAGACCCTTGGAGGCTAGTGCCCTGCGGTCGAGGTCGAGCCAAGAGCTCACCCACCGATGTGGAGCCTCTGCGAGCGCGCGCCCTCTAGATCGGGTCCGCCTTCCGCCCTCCAGAGCGAGACCCTCGGAGGCTGGTGCCCTGCGGTCGAGGTCAAGCCAAGAGCTCACCCATCGATGTGGAGCCTCTCCGAGTGCGCGCCCTCTGGACCGGGTCCGCCTTCCGCCCTCCAAAGCGAGACCCTCGGAGGCTAGTGCCCTGCGGTCGAGGACGAGCCAAGAGCTCACCCGCCGATGTGGAGCCTCTCCGAGCGCGCGCCCACTGGATCGGGTCTGCCTTCCGCCCTCCAGAGCGAGAACCTCGGAGGCTAGTGCCCTGCGGTCAAGGTCGAGCCAAGAGCTCACCCGTCGATGTGGAGCGTCTCTGAGCGCGCGCCCTCTGGACCGGGTCCGCCTTTCGCCTTCCAGAGCGAGACCCTCGGAGGCTAGTGCCCTGCGGTCGAGGTCGAGCCAAGTGGACCGGGTCCGCCTTCCGCCCTCCAGAGCGAGACCCTCGGAGGCTAGTGCCCTACGGTCGAGGTCGAGCCAAGAGCTCACCCGTCGATGTGGAGCCTCTACGAGTGCGCGTCCTCTGGACCGGGTCCACCTTCCGCCCTCCAGAGCGAGACCCTCGAAGGCTAGTGCCCTGCGGTCGAGGTCGAGCCAAGAGCTCACCCGCTGATGTGGAGCCTCTCCGAGCGCGCGCCCTCTGGACCGGGTGCGCCTTCCGCCCTCCAGAGCGAGACCCTCGGAGGCTAGTTCCATGCGGTCGAGGTCGTGCCAAGAGCTCACCCGCCGATGTGGAGCCTCTCCGAGCGTGCGCCCTTTGGACTGGGTCTGCCTTCCGCCCCTCTCTGCCCAGGCATCCCCGCAAGCTCGGAGCGCTTAGGATAGAGCGAACCTTACCATCCCAGCTCGGCCTCAGCCCGGACGAGGTCCTCACCAGTCGAGGAAACCGATGAGCCACCCGAAGACCATACCGGAGCGCCCCCCAGATCGTACTGACCGTCTGAAACCATTAGTTACACTAGAAAGGT
Source organism: Areca catechu (assembly GCA_021397845.1). Classification (NCBI taxonomy): domain Eukaryota; kingdom Viridiplantae; phylum Streptophyta; class Magnoliopsida; order Arecales; family Arecaceae; genus Areca; species Areca catechu. Next base: position 131,358,090 of record CM038044.1, on the reverse strand, counting down.
AGGCAGCGCGTCGATTGAGATGCTACATTCCTCACCAACCACTCAGATTATCCAGAAAAGAAGGCCAACCGGGAGATTCTAATCCTGCGGGCGGTGGCCCGCCATTCGAGGCACCCCCAAATTTTTTGGAACGAGGCAACCAAGAAGAGTGTTGGAGCGCCTGACAACGCACCTTATCATGAATCAAGAAAGGCTCCCTGGGATACCGCAGTGTGCGTCTGATAGCTCGGCAGGAATCCCGAGACAAGCACCAAATGGTAACCAAGTTCGCTATGAACCTGAAGGTAAAACAATAACTCGAACACACAGGCAAAAGAGGAGCCAGAAAAAAAAAGAGAGAGGGGGCATGGCACCACCATGACCGCCATCACCACTACCAATACAAGCGCGAGCCCATCCAAGAGGGCGAAGTGCTGCAACCACCACCAATGGAGGGAATCGAGAGGTACAAGGAGAGGCGGAGGAACAGAGCATCCCTCTATCCTGGCCATCACTCTCCTCCTGCGACGTTCACACCTCCACGCACATCTTTTACTCCTCCTAGTACGGAGTCCATCAAGAGGGGCCCGACCAGGAGGATATGTTCCCCTGGATCGTCACTGACTTGATCGTCGGAGTGCCCCCGCCGGAAACCCCAGCCCGGGTCTCTAACCATTGTCTCGCAGGTCCAGGAGAGGAAGATCGCCGGGCAGCGAGGTGTCCGCACCTAGCGCGGAGATCCGGGAACCGAAGAACGGCGGGCGGTAGGGGGGAGCGCACTCCGGCGCCGGTGGGAGCTACGGGCCACGACGGTCTTGGCAGCAACACTAATAATTATAATTAATAAAATATATATTAATTATATATATATATAAATATTAAAATAATTCAGGCCGAGTTCGGGTCGGGTGTATATCTACCCAGTCCCGGCTCAAATCCAAAGTTAAGCATTAAGGTTTTATCCAAATCCGGTCCAAACCCAGTCAAAGCGTTGACTACCCGGCCCAATCGGGTCGGGTCGGGTATCCATGGGTTTGGATTTTTTTGCCATCCCTAGCTACAAGCTTAGGTCAATAACAACTGGATGTTCTTCTAAACAAGATGGAGGTTCAAAAACCTTCAAGAAGTGGTGGTTAGCGGGTAACAACGCTCCATCGCTTCCAGATACGGTCGACGTTCCCCTATACGAGAACTCCGGTGCCCAGATCCAAGCCACCATTCCCGTCATCATCACTTCTCAAGCTGACGTTCCCTCATGCGATGGGATTCCAGACTTTGCGACCATGAAGAAGGCTAGAGTAGAGGAAAACATCCCAGATCTTATTCTATTTCCTCTAGTGAATCAATCCCAAGAAGCACCCAGCGGAGCCAGAATCGTCGAAGATGGGATTATTTCGAGAAAAAGTTTCGCAAGTTGAAATTACAAGTTGCTGAACTCGATGATCAAAAAAAAAATGAGGACAAGATGACTGCTTATGATGCATGGCCATCCTTTTCCAGGAGAATCATGGAAGAGAAAATCTCGTCCCATTTCAAGATCCCTCAGCTAAAACTTTATGACAGAACGGCCGACCCATTCGATCACTTGGACAATTTCAAGGCCCATATAATGATCCAGGGGGCGATTGATGCCCTCCATTGTCTTGCATTTCTGGCCACACCCAAGAAAGCCACCAGGATGTTGTATTCAAGTCTTTGACCAGGTACCATCCACTCTTTTGAACAGTTAGAAAAATTATTTATTGCTCATTTCAGGACCAGTCGGAAAATGCCCCGTAATTTGGATAGCCTCTTCTTCATCTAGCAGTAGGAGGGCAAAACTCTGAGGAAATACGTGTCACGTTTCAACTCTACCATGCTAGAAATCCCTGACCTCAATGAGCACGTCGCTATCTCAGTGATGAAGAAAGGGCTCCGATCGTCCATATTTACTTTTTTTCTAGACAAGAAGTTTTTCATAAACTATTCTGAGCTATTAGCATGCGCACAGAAGTATACACAAGCTGAAGAACAAGCGACAAGTTGGTGCCAAGCGGAGGGAAAGCCAGCTCTAAAGAAGAAAAATCCAAAAGGCAATGAATCATTGCCTTCCGGTGTCAATGACATGCCAGCCCATCGGCGAAGCCCGAAGCCAAAGAATCTGATCAGCAAGTACGATACTTACACTTCTTTATCTCTCCCAAGGGAGAAGATATTAATGAAGATCGAAATGGTGAGTTTTCTCCAAAGGCCCTGACCGATGCGAGCACCTCCAACCTCGTGCAACAAGGCCAAATACTGTCAGTTTCACAGAGACCATGGGCACACTACTGAAGAATGCATCCAATTGAAGGATGAGATCGAAGGACTGATTAAACGTGGATACTTAGGAATGTACATCTACAATCAAGATCGTCCAGCCGAAGTGACTGCCCTAAGGTAGATTATCGACGGTGTGGAGCTCCCCAATTAGTGACCCACCGATAGCATGGACGGCATGTTACATCACCAACCATACTGCGAAGACGACAATGCTCCAAAGAAACCTCGAACGAGCAACATTATCAGTAATGAAAGCCCAAGTGTTAGCTGACTTCATCGTCGAATGCACCTGGGATGAAAAACTCTCAGGCTGATTCACTATCCCATCTGGCCATGATGGTGCCCGACTCCATAAGTCGGATTTTTGCTGAATACTTGGAAACCCCCAACATCTCTATCGAAGGAGGTGAAAGGACCCCTCAGATCGGACAGAAGCTATTATGATAGAACGATCGAAAGAGTTAATTAGACCCAGCCGGACTAGGCAACTGGACAAGTTGGTGCGGTGCTACTTTCGGAGCCCAATAGGAGAATAGATCGATGCTGCATTTTAGCCAATGGTGACATATGACTTGCAGTCGGCTTTCGGTCTACTCCAAAGAGAATGGCCGATCCGCAAGGAGCCCTCTCCAAAGAGAGTGGCCAATCCACGACACATGGTCTGAAGAGGATAGCTCCGAAGAGAATGGCCAATCCATAATACATAGTCCAAAGAGGATGGCTTCAAAGTGGATGGCTGACCTACAACGTGTGCTCCGAAGCAAAAGGACTTTAAGCCGATGAGCTTAATTCAGTTCTCTGGGCATATCGAATGACTCCCTGATCTACAATAGAAGAGTCATCATTCAACTTAACTTATGGAAGCGAATTTATAATCATCCTCTGATCAAGAGGAACCAACCACTTCAAAGATCCAGATAATTCAAGCCAAAGAAGAGCTGATCTAGATTTACTAGAAGACACAAGACTCCAAGTACAACTAAGAATAGTGGTATGCCGACAAAAAGTCGTCTAATACTACGACTTGTAAGTCAAGGCCAGAACATTTTGACCTGGAGACCCAGTACTGTGAAAGGCAGAAATATCTCAACTTACGGATCAAGGCAAATTTGGCACCCAACGAGAAGGCCCTTATCGGATCATTGAAGTTATATGACCTAGAACTTATTGGATTGAAAACCTGGATGGCAACCAAAAGGCCCAACCTTGGAATGTGGAGAACCTTCGAAAATATTATCAATGAAGCAATTTCTTCTTCCTCCCTACTTTTCCTGTCATGATCCATTCGATAAACAATGAGTAGGCCCGACCAGCCAACTTAGTTGGTGCCTTCGACAAATAACGAGTTGACCTAATTCATCGACTTAATCGGTATATCCGACAGATGAAGAGTTGGCTTAACCTGCCAACTCAATCGGTATACCCGATACCTTAAGGGTTGGCCTAACCCGTTGGCCCATATCTAACAAACAGAGTTGGTCTTGCCCACCATCTCATCGATATATCTAAAGAAAGCTAGTCTGACTAGCTAGGTCACAATGTTCCTCAAAGAAAACATTCATGCCCCTTTTTATAGCCCTTATACAATGGAACCTTCGTTCCGAAGACACCACACTATTGAGAATAAGGAAAAGCCGATAGGCTCAGACTTTGAAAAATCTTCATAAAACATCCTGTGAAAATACAAGTGTTGGAAATCAAAATAAGACCGACCAATCCATACTTGAAAAAACCTCAAAGTACAAAAGTACTCATTGAACAAAAGAAGAGCTTCATTCATCTAGAAAGTCTTTTTTGACATACTTCCAAAAGGAAGTTGATCCACATGAACAGATTAGGAAAAAGAAAGTTGTATCATCAAGATTATTTTTTTTTGGCCGGTTCGGAAGCTGGAGCAGGAGCGAATACCTCCTGGACGGATATCTCTTCAGTTGCAGAAGCAAGCATATCCCTGACTACCTGGACGGATACTTCTTCGATTGAAGGAGCAGGCATATCTTTAGTTGGTTTTTCTGCTCCATCGTCCTCATCCATATCATTGTTGGCAGCAGTAATGGTAGAGATGTCCAAGTCTGGATATATTTTCTTTACTTTTTTCAAGCAGTCCTGAAAGTCAATATTGTAGCTCTCCACCCCGGTTTCGTTCATTTCGTCATCGAAAGATTTAGATTTCTTATATTCTTCGATGGCATGAAGGGCTTTTTGGTTAGCTAGCTCCACCCTTCATTCAGTTCTTCTACCCTTTACGTAAGGGTATTGATCTTCTTCTCTAGCTCGGCCTTCTGGACCATGATCTCTTTGGAGTTCTTAAAATTGTCTTTTATTATTATTTTGATCAAATGCAACTTCTTTTTTTTCTTCTTCAAGGTAGCTGTGAGTTTGGTCATCTTGGCTTGAGCCACTTTCAATTCTTTCTCTAAGGAAAGATTGATAGCAGCGGTGTTGTTCAGCTTCTGTTCCATGGCCATTCTAAGTTCCTCGGCCATCTTCTTCTCAGCTTTAGCCGGCTCCAGTTGGTCCTGAAGACCTTTACTGACGTCGGTGAATCCATAGACGCTCTCCTCTATCAGAGAGATTTCATGGATGAACTGCCAAGAAAAACATGGACAAGGTTAGCAACAATGACAAAGGCTTATGAAAGAAATTCTTGAAGATAGTTTTGACACCCACCTGCAGTGTATTGGGGTAGATGGAGGTAAAGATGTCCTCTAGTCATCGATTTTTTGGTATCTTCCAATCCTTTAGAGGATAGTGGCCTTCAGCATGGTCTTGGCCAATCTTGGATTGTCAAGATAGACATTATCAGCATATACATTGAAACCCATGAAGTCTTTTTCTTCATTGACTCGTGGTTCGGGTCCGACTCGTGGCTCGGATGTTGTCTTAATAATGAGAGCCTTGCCCTTATCCCTCTGACTAGGCTCCACAGATAGTTCAGTGGTGGACGGCATCGTCAACTGCTCAGCAAATATACTTGGCTGCTCTGCTGGGGGATCTACCGATGCTTTCTTCGAGAGACGTTCCACTAAAGGGACGTCATCTTCATCCGAAGTAGATTCCCCGATTATAGGGGTACATTCCCCGATGGGAACCTCTGAAGAAGTGCGAGAAAGAATTATGGATGAACGGATCCTCTTCGTACCCCTTCGTTGTTGTCCTACCGGAGGTTCTACGGTCGCCCTGTTCCTGACGGCTTGTTGGAGCCTTTTAATCATTCAACTTAACTTACAGAAGCAAATTTATAACCATCCTCTGATCCAGAGGAACCAACCACTTCAAAGATCCAGATAATTCAAGCCAAAGAAGAGCCGATCTAGATTTACTAGAAGACACAAGACTCCAAGTACAACTAAGAATAGTGGTATGCCGACAAAGAGTCGTCTAATACTACTTGTAAGTCAAGGCCAGAACATTTTGACCTGGAGACCTAGTACTGTGAAAGGCAGAATATCTTGACTTATGGATCAAGGTAAATTTGGCCCCCAACAAAAAGGCCCTTATCGGATCACCGAAGTGATACGACCTGGGACATACTGGATCGAAAACCTGGATGGCAACCGAAAGGCCCAACCTTGGAATATGGAGAACCTTCGCAAATATTATCTATGAAGCGATCTCTTCTTCCTCCCTACTTTTCCTATCATGATCCATCCGACAAATAATGAGTAGGCCTAACCAGCCGACTTAGTTGGTGCCTCCGACAAATAACGAGTTGACCTAATTCATTGACTTAGTCGGTATATTCGATAGATAAAGAGTTGGCTTAACCTGCCAACTCAATTGGTATACCCAACACCTTAAGGGTTGGCCTAACCTGTTGGCCCATATCCGACAAATAGAGTTAGTCTAGCCCACCATCTCATCGATATATCTAAAGAAAGCTAGTCTGACTAGCTAGGTCACAATGTTCTTCAAAGAGAACATTAATGCCCTTTTTTATAGCCCTTATACCATGGAACCTTCGTTCCGAAGACATCACACTATTGAGAATAAGGAAAAGCCGTCAGGCTCCGACTTTGAAAAATTTTCATAAACATCCTGAGAAAATACAAGTGTTGGAAATCAAAAATAAGACCGACCAATCCATACTTGAAAAAACTTCAAAGTACAAAAGTACTCATTGAACAAAAGAAGAGCTTCATTCATCTAGAAAGTTTTTTTTACATACTTCTGAAAGGAAGTTGATCCACATGAACAGATCAGGAAAAAAAAATTGTATACATCAAGATTATTTTTTTTCGGCCGGTTCGGAAGCTGGAGCAGGAGCGAATACCTCCTGGATGGATATTTCTTCAGTCACAGAAGCAAGCATATCCCTGACTTCCTAGACATATACTTCTTCGATTGAAGGAGCAGGCATATCTTCAGTTGGTTTTTCTGCTCCATCTTCCTTATCCATATCATTGTTGGAAGCAGTAATGGTGGAGACGTCCAAGTCTGGATATATTTCTTGACTTTTTTCAGGTAGTCCTGAAAGTCAATATTATAGCTCTCCACCCCCGCTTCGTTCATTTCATCATCAAAATATTTAGATTTCTTATATTCTTCAATAGCATGAAGGGCTTTTTGGTCAGCTAGCTCCGCCCTTTATTCAGCTTCTTCTATCCTTTACTTAAGGGTATTGATCTTCTTCTCTAGTTCGGCCTTTTGGACCATGATCTCTTCAAAGTTCTTAAGGTTGTCTTTTATTATTATTTCGGTTGAATGCAACTTCTTTTTTTTCTTCTTCAAGGTAGCTGTGAGTTCAGTCATCTTGGCTTGAGCCACTTTCAATTCTTTCTCTAAGGAAAGATTGATAGCAGTGGTATTGTTCAGCTTCTGTTCCATGGCCATTCTAAGTTCCTTGGCCATCTTCTTCTCAGCTTTAGCCAGTTCCAGTTGGTCTTGAAGACCTTTATTGAGGTCAGTGAATCCACGGACGCTCTCCTCTATCAAAGAGTTTTCATGGATGAACTGCCAAGAAAAACATGGACAAGGTTAGCAACAACGACAAAGGCTTACGAAAGAAATTCTTGAAGATAATTTTGACACCCACCTGCAGTGTATTGGGGTAGACGGAGGTAAAGATGTCCTCCAGTCATCGAATTTTTGTTATCTTCCAATCCTTTGGAGGATAGTGGCCTTCAGCATGGTCTTGGCCAATCTTGGATTGTCAAGATCGGTATTATCAGCATATACATTGAAACCCATGAAGTATTTTTCTTCGTCGACTCGTGGTTCGGGTCTGACTCATGGCTCGGACGTTGTCTCAATAATGAGAGCCTTTCCCTTATCCCTCTGACTAGGCTCTATACATAGTTCAGTGGTGGACGGCATCGTCAACTGCTCAGCAGATATACTTGGTTGCTCTGCTGGGGGATCTATTGATGCTTTCTTCGAGAGACGTTCTGCTAAAGGGACGTCATCTTCATCCGAAGTAGATTCCCCAATTATAGGGGTACTTTCCCTGATGGGAACCTTTGAAGAAGCCCAGGAAAGAATTATGGATGAACGGATCCTCTTCGTACCCCTTCATTGTTATCCTACCGGAGATTCTACGGCCGCCCTATTCCTAATGGCTTGTCGGAGCCTTTTAACATTCGGCTTCATATTGACATCTGTGAAGGAAAAGAAATATGAAGATTTGTTAATTGAGAAAAAGGAATAGGAACTTTGACCACTGGAAAGACTATTGCCATCTCCACCAGCAGAAGACCTCACGATGGACAAAACCTTTAAAGACTTAACCATTAAGAAAAGAAGAAAGTCTAACCTGAGAAAAATGGAAGAAGAACTTGCAGAAGGGAAAAGCCGAGATAAAAAGTATCTAGAGAACAACAGTGCTAATGGTAGAAAAGATTTCGTCTTCGGGAACAAAGGCCTCTTATATAGAAAACACCAGTGGTCTGGATTTCTTGTTCAACCCTTCAACTAGGGATGGCAACGGGTCGGTTTGGATCGGGTCACCCAAAACCTATACCCACCCTACTAAAAAATTATCCGCCCCATACCCGTCTCGGGTTGGGTATAAAAAAATCACGTTTGGATCGGGTCGGGTCGGGTATACTCGGTCTCATAAAACCTAGTTTACTTAAAAGCTAAACGGGTCGGGTCGAGTCGAGTCAGGTCGGGTATATCCTCCCATATCCAATTTACTTAAATATTTTATAAACATAGTTTTTTATATATAAACAGGTCGGGCTTGGGTCGGGGCGTACTACTATCCATACCCGACCCGAACTCAAGTCGGATTTTTTTATATAACCCATATCCATTTATAAATTAGGTGGGTCGGGTTTTACTCGCCTTATTAGGATCGGGTCGGGTCGGATATCCATCGGGTCGGTAAAAATTGCCATCCCTACCTTCAACACCCTTCTGATTATGCCACGTGTACATTCCAATCGATGGAAGTTGAGGCGACGACCTCGATCCATAAGAAAGCGGTTGAAAGAAATAAAAGGACGATAATCAATCCTGTTTCGAAGTCACACGGCTTTAATGACTCCGATCGATGCAACTCCATGATAATTTCTCTCCCAATAAAAATATGGCATCTGGTAAGGGCAGTACGCCCCACTAATGGCTAGTCGAAACCACCAACAGAAGCCATATTGTCATTATTGAAAAATACCTCTTTTTCTCTCTTCATTAAAAAAGCCTATCCTTTCCTTTAAAAAAAAGGAAAGGGGGCAATCCCTCACTACCTCTTATTAACTCTCATCATTCAAGATATCGAAGTTTACTTGAACTTGGAAGTTGGGGGGCAAGTGTTATGACAAATCAATCAGATCAATTTATCGAAGGCCGGATCAGGCCCAAGAAAAGGCCATAATAGGCTCAAAGGCTGAAGAGGCAGTATATTGCTAATCTGCTCCCAGAGGCCAACCACTACACAAAGACCGACCAACACAAGAAGGCCGATTGACATATAAGAGCCGATCAACGTTCTAAGACTGATTGACACAAAGGTCGATCGTCACTTAAGAGCGATCAGTGCTCTAAGGTCGATTGACACGAGAAGGCCGACTGCCACATAAATGCTGACCGACACTTAATTGCCGATCAAGCATAAGAAAGATGAAAACAGTAAGAAATGAGATAGTTATCTTATCAGAATAACTAATTACTGTTATTATCAAGCATAAGAAAGATGAAAACAGTAAGAAATGAGGTAGTTATCTTATCAGAATAACTAATTACTGTTATTATCAAGCATAAGAAAGATGAAAACAGTAAAAAATGAGGTAGTTATCTTATCAGAGTAACTAATTACTGTTATTACAAGTATGGGTTAGTTCCTAACAGAACTAATCGTCTGAGGCCCGTTTAACTGAATTCAGTTAAGACCCGAGCCTATAAATACCGATATGGAGGACCTCCAGAGGTGAAGTGAAATGAACCAGTGAAACTACTCTCTTATTCTTTAGCCATCTTTCTTGATATTTCTATATGTGTTGATCCAAACCTTTGCCGACTTAAGCATCGGAGTGTCCCCGTCGGAGAAATTTCAATAAAAATTTGTTTTGCAGGTCATCAAAAAGTCTGATTAAGCAAGTCCTGACGGTGCATCAGAGTCACACTGGTTCGGCCACAACACATGTAGAAGAAAAACCTTCAAGATTTTTCTTTCTTCTCCACGATCTTTTACATTTTTTATTCTTTACCATCTTTTGCAATCGGTCTCGACACCTTTTAAGATGGTCATGATAAGCCTCGCCTTGTGGTTTTATCCGCTTTGAATGAAAGATTTTTAGCATAATTTTTTACATCTTTTCCGTCAAAAGGTCATGGTTGCATATTTATATGTAGGTTTGGAATTTGGATACATTTCTTTTCTCTTTCTCGAAGTTAGTTCAAATGAATGATCATTGGATTGCCACCATACGATCAAAAACCAGGCTCAAACTAAGAAACGCCTCCCATGTGGAGGAGGACTTTTTTCAATTCGTAGAAACTTGGAGAGTTCGAAAAACAATTTTGAAAATTCGAACTCACGTAAAATAGGATTTAAGTATTCAAAAATTATAGATAGAAACATATATAGAGATCTTTGAAAAAAGCCATAAACCTTCATCAGTTCTTTCAAATGGAGATGGTGGGAACGATGTTTCGTGGATGAGAATTGAGAAGTCAATAGATTTGGGCCTTGCAATACCACTTTGCATCACATCGTACGTACACAGAGAAAGGACAGGTAGCATGCTTGCCACGAGGTGCTTGGTTGACTTAGAATCTACTTTCTTTCTAGAACAAACAAGGTGGCGACGAACCTCGTGTAAGCGCTGCCAATCATCTTATCATCAAAAGTTCAAGAGAAATTAGTGCTAGTCTTTTCTAACGAGTAGTTAGAAGAGAAGCACAGTGGAAGATAAGGAGGGATGACATTTGGATTTGACTGCCATCCGGTTGCTGTTTCCAGCCTTGCGCCCTGTTTTTCCCCACTTCCCTCCTTTTTCAACGGAACGCGGTCAATGTATAAGAGATTGTCAAAAGACGATCTTCGGTGATGTTTGACGGTGGCGAGAGGCAGCAGTTTGCGGCACTACGAGTTGAAGAATGGCCGGCGATGAGGAGGATGGTGGGCGACCTGTGGTGGTGACCGGAAAAAGAAGTGGTGGCCAACCGCAAAAAATTGCTTCTCTGGTGGTTTTTCTGGCAAGGGAAGGCTCCCGGCGACGAGGGGGATGGTGAGGGATGTCTCTGGTGGTCGAACGGCGTGAAACGACTATGGTGGTCCATGAGTAGGGTCCGTGGACCGGTAGTAATTAGGACTGGAAGTGGGCTCAAGCTGGCTCGATGGGATTCGAACCGGCCCGATATTGGGCCGAGCTTTGGGCTAGTTCCGAAGCAAATCAAGTCGGGCTTGGGCCTCCAAATAAAATCTATTAAATTTTTGAGTTGGGCTCAAACTTCTCTTTGGCCCGGCCCGGCCCGAACTCGTCCTGAAACTGGCCCAAAAAGACCCGGCTCGAACCAAGCCCAAAAAAAGGCCTGACCTGACCCGACCATCCAGCCCGATACATCTAAACTTATCGCAACTCATCTTCCTTTCTTTGGCCCCGGAATTGTAACATTAAATTAGCTCTTCACTCATTTCTTCATTTTTCATGGTATATAGATCTAGTCATTCCAGCAACAAGATTCATGCATAGGACCTAGCAAAAGCTGAAAATATAGTCATCCAATCGGGCTTTAATTTAGACTGGTCTAAAACAGGCTTTAATTCGAGCTAGCCATCAAAGTTGGATCGGGCAGGCCCAATCGAGCTTGGGCTTCGGCCGGATTTCTCAAAATAAATCAGGCCTAGCTTGGCTCGAAGCCCAAAATTTTTTTTCGATCTGAACTCGGGTAGGGGTATGGCCCAGCCCGGTTTGGACCACTTCCAGCCTTAGCAGCAATGGCTACCTGTGAACCCTCTCGTGACCTGTGAACTAGCCAGCTGGTCCATGTTGATCAGCTACTTCAAAAACTTGCAATTCATTAATAGATTTCAAACTTGAATTTCAAGCTCGTTCGAACTCTGATTTGAGTGCCGTCTATGCCGTTGGACTTCAAAAATTAAACTTTTTTAATTTATGAGCTCTTTTTTACAAATATTATAAAAATATTAATTTTTAATAAATTAAACTAATTATTATTTATTTTAATGATTAAATTGAGATAATTAAAAGATTTATCACACCCCCAAACTTAATCATTGCTAGTCCCTTAGCAATGTATTTAAAATAGAATAATGTATCACTAAGATCCTCCTTGTAAACCCGATTTAGGCTAAAAGTTAAACGAAGTTGTTAATATCACTAAGTATTGAGTTTTCGAAGTAAATTTCGTAGTCAGAACTATTAGATCCTTTCTTAGAGTCTTCTAAAGATTACAGTACTTGTATTTGTGATGGCTAACTTAGTATTTCGGTACTAACTTGTAAAGAACAATGATATCTTTGCTTATCACCTACTTTGGTCAATTTTCTATACACCCGCAAATTAAGCATATGAGTTAAGATAGCTTTCACATCGCCTGATTTTTTTTTCACACTATCCACTTTTTGATACGAACAACAATACTTACTTAGGTGAAAGTACTCGATTACCTGGTGAAAATCAATGTGGTTTAGAACTTATCTTTTTTTTATCAAGCATGTAGCTCTTTTCTCAAATTTAAGTTTCTCTCAATAGGATATATCAATTATCAATTTTCAGTAATAATGAATCTCCAATTGACCTTACACACTACTACCTAGTTTACCTCTTCAATGTGTGTTGCCGCCTAGATCGTCGTGGCCCGTAGCTCCGGTGTGTCGGTCCCTCCCACCATGCGCTCGGCCTCCGGCCTCGTGAATCGGCTCCCTCTGTCCGTGGACCTTTAAAATAGGGGAGACCTGGGCCGGGGATTCCGGCGAAGATGCTCCGATGATCAAGTCAGTGGGACGATCGAGGAAAACATAAGACCTCTGAGGTAGAGAGCATGTGGACACTCTGCTTCCAGAGGGTGATAAAAATGGAAGATAAATGGAAGATAATGTAGGACTCAAGAGGTCTGTCCTCTCTTACCCCCCTTACCTCTTCATGCTGGTCTTATGTAGACGAGCGACTCTTGTTGTTTGGAGAGGCGTGCTTGTCTTGGTATAGACCTGTGAGGCTTCTGTTGGCCTGAGAGGTTTAGATGGATCGGTGAACCTCCTTCTTTGGGTGATTCAGGAAGTTGGTGAAGGAGCACAATGCCTTGGGTGGGGCACTCCTTCTTGATTGGTGTAAATTGTGACCTGAGGGCTTTAATATAGCCCTAATTGTAGGAGACGCGCTACAGGTCTGGCAGGGACGGTGATTTACGTGTCGGGGCTGCCATCCAGGTCTCTTTCATACATGCACTTTGGAAAGCATACCTGAGACGGTGTCAGATGGGTCGTGGCATGCGGATCGAGATGATGCAGGCGAAGGCCCTTCGTGCACATGGTTTGAGGTGCACGGCACGAGGCATGCAAGAGTCCCTGCACATGCATGGATCGAGGGGCAGCATGCAGAGTCTCTCCATGCGAGCGGAACCCCATTGGAGCTGGGGGCATTTGGGGGTGCCGGACTGGACCGACCTTCACGCGGGCAGAGCCAGAGTGGCAGCCGGACTCCACGCGGGTGGAGGGCGCTACGCCGGGAACTGCCGGACTGGGCACGCTGGCACGCCGAACTGGGCATGCGGGGGGTGCCGGACTGGGCGCCACGCGTGCCGGGCATTTGGACTGGGGCGGACTGGTGCTGAACCGTGCCACGCTTCTACGGGCATGGCCGGACTGAACGGAGGCGCACCGAATGGAGCCAGGCATGCTGGATCGGACTGGAGAGCTTCGCTTCGGAGCTGCGAGCGAGACTCCGTGCGGGTAAAGCCAAACTGGCATGGGCATCCTTCCGGGCTGAGCACGTGGGCAGAGGAGTATCGGTGTGCGCGGGCAAGCCGGACTGAGCCGGATTTGAGCTAGGTGCGCCACGGGCGATGGCGGAGCCGGAGTTGACCGGGCGTCTGGACTGGGCGGGAGGTGAGGTGCGGGCAAGGTGCCCTGGCACGGGCAGAGCCAAGGTGCGGACCCCTGCGGAGCCGGGGTGGGCGCGCGTGCCGGACCAGAGCTAGGTGCACCGTGAGCGGAGGCGGAGTCGGAGTCGACCGTGGGTGAGACCCTGGCACGGGCTTGGTGCCCTGGTGCGGGCATTTAGACTGGCGAGAAGGTGGAGGCGGACTGACGCGCGGGCGGAAGGACCCCGGGGGGCGTGCCGAGCTAGAGCTGGGCATGCCGTAGGCAAAAGAGCTGGACCACGGGCATGCCGCGAATGGAAGGACTCCGCAGGCGGAGCAGGGGCAGCCTCGGGCGCGCCGTGGGTGTGCCGTGGGCTTGCCGAGCTGGACTAGAGCCGGAGCCGGGGTTGCCGCGGGCGGAAGGACTCCATGTGGGTGGAAGGACCCCGCGCAGGCTTGCCGAGCTGGACCAACATGGGTTGAGATGCCGAGGTGAATAGGTGAGGTGGGGCCTAGGTACTGAGGTGCTTGGCCGAGGTAGGGCCGAGGTGCCGAGTTGGCCGATCTCCTCATAGAACAAGCGAACCCACCATCTTTTTGGATGGGAGACTTGGGGATAACCGTGAAGCATGTGGCCACGTCAGCCACCAGGAGGATGCTGTGTCAGGGCCGAATGGATTTTTCTACTACTGTAATATATGCCCCCACTCCCTGAGTCCAAACGTCAATGTTTTGGATAAAAGGAGTACCGTTATCCATTCGGTTCTGCACCTCAGCGGGCTCTGTAGTGGCTGCAAGAAGTCAGTCGCTAGGTGGAACTGAACTTACCGGAGGTTAGCCTTCGGTCTTTAAGAAGATGAAGGCATCGAGTCTGGCCATCCTCTTCATGAACGGGGAGTGGCCTGCAAAACAAAGTAGAAGGTGGTGTTTCTGAAACTTACTTGCATGTAGGTGTTTCGACCTTAGGTTAGTTGCACTATGATGGTGCCGGTATTTCAGTCTGACTCCTTGACCAGATAGAAGGTGGTGCCATGGAGGAGAGGTTGGTGAGGTGCACAACTTGGGTGCACACATATATGACCGAGCATGTAGTTAATGTGGCCGAGCTCAAAGCATCCCTTGGAACCTTTGATGAAGGCATAGAAGTCGCTGGAGATGGGAGCCATCCTGGTCGAAGAACTCAAGGAGAAGAGAGATCGACTCCAGCCAGATGCTCGACCTCAGGGGAGCCATCCTGGGGGAGGAACTCAAGGAGAGAGAGATCGACTCTGGCCAGATGCTCGACCTCGGGGGAGCCATCTTGGGGGAGGAACTCAAGGAGCAGGAGTTCGACTCCAGCTAGATGCTCGACCTCGGGGAAGCCATCTGGGGGAGGAACTCAAGGAGTAGGAGAGAGAGAGCCCTCAGGAGGGGAGCAGTACAGTGCATGCACTTGTAAACTTTCTACCTTTCAATGCCTGTGTTGCATGGAGTGACTGGATCATTATTTGCATCAGGCTTGCATGGAGTGGAGGATGAAATCCCACTTTGTCTTTGTATGGTGTGCATGAGGTGACGGGGCCTTCCCTTCTTCCGCCTTTTGGGAACCGCACCTTGTCGCTGCCTTCCTTCAGCTTGGCTTGATGAGGAACTTCGGAAGCTTCCTGGCTTTGGTGCGGGACTTCTGGCATTTCCTGTCTTGAGGTGCCGGGGTTTCCGGTCTTGAGGTGCTGGGATTTTCGGGCTTCCATCCGGACTAAACTTCGGGCTGTTGTGCCAAAATAGATTTTGGGCTTTCATCTAGACTGGACTCTGGGATTTCATGCCGGAACTGGGTTCCATGGCATCTTCCGGACTGGACTCCGGGATTTTGTGCTGGAATTGGGTTTCGGGCTTCCATCCGGACTGAACTCCGGGATGTTGTGCCAGAACGGATTCCGGGCTTTCATCTGAAATAGACTCCAGGATTTTATACCAGAATTGGGTTCAATGGCATCTTCCAGACTGGACTCCAGGATTTTGTACCGGAACTGGGTTCTAGGCTTCCATCCGGACTGAACTTCGGGCTGTTGTGCCGGAATAGATTTCAGGCTTTCATCCGGACTAGACTCCGGGATTTTATGCCAGAACTGGGTTCCGTGGCATCTTCCGGACTTGACTTTAGGATTTCATGCCAGAACTGGGTTCCGTGGCATCTTCCGGACTGAACTCCGGGATTTTGTGCCGGAATTGGATTCCGGGCTTCCATCAGGACTGGACTCTGGGATGTTGTGCCGGAACGGATTCTGGGCTTTCATTCGGACTAGACTCCGAGATTTCATGCTGGAACTGGGTTCCATGGCATCTTCCGGACCGTACTCCGAGATTTTGTCAAGAGTTATTGCGGGCAGTGACAGGCTCTGGTGGACCATAGTGCTTGTCCTTGATGGTAGTACAGGAGCCTTTCCTGTAGAACTAAATACAGTTTTTCATGTTTGTAAATATAGCAGAAAAAAGAGTTACCTGTTGAGCTCCGATCATGAAAAAATATTTTTTCCTTGAGAAGGCTAGAATTAAATTTGCTGTCCACCATTTTAGGAGAGCATGGGACTCCTTTATGTGGCAGAAGATGGGTCTGTTGCTTAGGAGCATGAAGCTCCGTTGCATGGGAGAGAGCTCCATTGCATGGGAGGATTGAGATCCTGTTGCATGTGAGAGAGCTCCGTTGCATGGGAGGAATGAGATTCTGTTGCATAGGAGAGAGCTTCGTTGCGTGGGAGAGTGCTTCGTCGCATGGGAGCATGGAAGGGGCTCCGTTGCATAGAAAAGCAGGGCTCCGTCGATGATGATGTAGGAGCTCTTCCTGCAGGACTGAAACACAGTTTTTTATGTTGCAAAGATGACGAAAAAAGGAGTAACCTTAGAAAAGAATAGGACTCCTCTGCATGGGAGAATTGATCTCGTATAGGGGAAGAGGACTCCGTTGCATGGAAGTAGGGGTTCGTTGCATGGGAGTATGAGACTCTTGTTGCATGAAAAAATGGAACCCCGTTGCCTGGGAGGAGGTGAGACCCCTGTCGCATGAGGGAAATGACTCCGTTGCATGGAAGTAGGGGTCCATTGCATGGGAGTACGAGACTCCTGTTGTATGGGAAGATAGAACCCCATTGCATGGGAGGAGGTGAGACCCCTGTTGCATGAATTTTTGCCCTCTCTACGGTGGTCAGACCCTTCCTTCCTCTCTTCTTTTTCTCTTCTTCTTTCTTTTCTTTCCTTATTTTTTTTGAATGGGGCTCTTGGAAGGTGGCACTACCTGGAGGTGGCTCCATCTTTGGCTTGCTGCCTGCTGCCCTGTCAAGGATGACGATGCACCTTCATGGCACAGGATTTTTTTTGAGGCTGCTCCTTGGAGCCTCGAAAGAGAGGGATAAGCTCTCGTGCCCCCACCCCCGTGCCCCCGGTCTGCCCCCCGGGGCCTAAGGACAAAGGTGGGAACTGCTGTCCCACCCGTTGAGGAGCATTAATATGCCCCCTACCTAGTGTGCCAATCTGTTGCCGCCTGGATCATCGTGGCCGGTAGCTCCGGTGCGTCGGGTCCCGCCTGCCATGCGCTCAGCCTCCGGCCTTGTGAATCGGCTCCCTCCATCGGGCGGACTTGCAAAACAGGAGAGACCTAGTTGGGGATTCTGGCGAAGACACTCCGACGATCAAGTCAGTGGGACGATCGAGGGGAATAGAAGATCTCTGAGGTAGAGAGCTTGGAAAACTCTATACTTTCAGAGGGTGATAAAAATGGAAGATAAATGGAAGATAATGTAGGACTCAAGAGTTTGTCCTCTCTTACCCCCCTTACCTCTTCATGCTGGTCTTATGTAGGCGAGTGACTCTTGTTGTTTGGGGAGGCGTGCTAGTCTTGGTATAGACCTGTGAGGCTTCTGTTGGCCTGAGAGGTTTAGATGGATCGGTGAACCTTATTCTTCTGGGTGGTTCAGGGAGTTGGTGAAGGAGCATAATGCCTTGGGTGGGGCACTCCTTCCTGATTGGTATAAACTGTGACCTGGAGGCTTTAATATAGCCCTCCTTATAGGAGACGCGCTACAGATTTGGCAGGGACGGTGATTTTACGTGTCGGGGCTGCCATCCAGGTCTCTTTCATACTGCACTTTGAAAAGCATACCTGGGATGGTGTCAGATGGGCTGTGGCATGCGGATCGAGATGATGCAGGCGAAGGCCCTCCATGCACATGGTTCAAGGTGCGTGGCATGCAAGAGTCCCAGCACGTGCACGGATTGAGGGGCGGCACGCAGAGTCTCTTGATGCACGCGGAACCCCACTGGAGCTGGGCACGTGGGCATGCCGGACTGGACCGACCTTCACACGGGCTGAGCCGGACTGGGAGTCAGACTCCATGCGGATGGAGGGCGCTGCACGGGCGCTGTCGGACTGGGCGCACGGGTGTGCCGAACTGGGCACGCGGGCCAGTCGAACTGGGCACGCTGGCATGCCGGACTATGCACCACGCATGCTGGGCATCTGGACTGGGCAAACTGGTGTTGAACCGTGCCACACTTCTACAGGCATGGCCGGACCGAACGGAGGTGCACCGGACGGAGCTAGGAGTGCCGGACCGGACTGGAGAGCTCTTCGGAGCTGCAAGCAGGACTCCGTGCGGGCGGAGCCGAACTGGCATGGGCATCCTGTCGGGCTGAGCGGGCGGAGGAGTATCGGTGTGCGCAGGTGAGCCGGACCGGAGTTGGGTGCGCCACGGGCGAAGGCGGAGCCGGAGTCGACCGAGCATCTGGACTGGGCACGAAGGTGAGGTGCGGGCGAGGTGCCCTAGCACGGGCAGAGTCGAGGTGCGGACCCCTGCGGGCGACCGGGCACCGGAGCGAGCGAAACCAAGGTTGTCCCGCATGCCGGACCGGAGCTGGGTGTGCGCGCGGGCGGAGGCGGAGTCAACCGCGGGCTAGACCTTGGCACGGGCTTGGTGCCCTCGGAGGAGCTGAGGTGCGGACCCCTGCGGGCGACCTGGCACCCGGAGCGAGTGAAGCCGGGGTGGTCGCGCGTGCCGGACCGGAGCTGGGTGCACCACGGGCGGAGGTGGAGCCAGAGTCGACTGCGGGTGAGACCCTAACACGGGCTTGGTGCCCTGGCACGGGCGTCTAGACTGTGGTGCGGAGGTGGAGCCGGACTGGCCCGCGGGCATGCCGCAGGCGGAAGAGCTACACGCGGGCATGCCGCGGATGGAAGGACTCCATGCGGTTGAAGCAGGGGTATCCTCGGGCACGCCGTGGGCTTTCCGTGGGCGTGCCGAGCTGGACTAGAGCCGGAGCCGGGGCTGCCGTGGCAGGAATTACTCTGCACGGGTGGAAGGAACCCGCATGGGCTTACCGAGCTGGACCGGCACAGGCTGAGATGCCAAGGTGAATGGCCGAGGTGGGGTCGAGGTACTGAGGTGCATGGCCGAGATGGGGCCGAGGTACTAAGGTGCATGGCCGAGGTCGGGCCCAGGTGCCGAGCTGAGCTGAACTACCACTGGACTTCATGCATAGCCGAAGTGGTGGGGACACCAAGACCACGACCATGCCTCAAGAACCCATCTGGATCACAGAACAAGAAGAATAGGAAGAAAGAAAATTTCGCTCGTCGAGCCGACTCGAGCATAATCCAAATCGACTCGAGTATCCTGCTGAGCAAGAAGGAAGGCTGTTCTTCGAGCCGACTCGGCCTGGGTGCTCTGCATCCAAGTCAACTCGAGTCACGAAAAAACAAAACCCCAAGATCCAGAGATTTCGGAAGCTTCCAGAATTTTCTCTTTTGTTTCAATTTTTTTGGCAATTAAAAAAAGGGTATAGAATCCCGTTGAATCCCGTTGTAACAAACTCCCCGCCATGTTCTTAGGATTAGTTATGTTTTGTAACTAATCCTTGGATTAGTTAGCGGGTAACACGTTTTAGGTTATTCTGGAAACATCTGTCTGAAGCCTTTAAATAAGGCTCGATCTCTATACGAAGGATGATGGATAAAATGGAATGAAAAAAAATCCTATTCTTCTTCTCTGATTGCCTTCGTTATGGTCGTAATGCCGAGGGGTGCGAGGCCTTGATCCAAAGCCTTCGTTGCAACCTTAATGTCGAGGAGCACGAGGCTCCACCATCACCTTCGTTATAGCAGCAACGTTGAGGGGTGCGATGCCCCATCGTCCCACTGTGTCTCCATTCATCCCGTCCTCGCCAACCACTTCATCTTCCCCAAAGCTCCTTTCCAACCTACCGCTCTATCCTCAAAGTAGACAGCCTTTAGGTCTCCGTCTAAAACTCCCAATCTTCGCGAAGCTTCATCAATCTAAGCCCGAAGACCCGAAATCCCTCTGAAGTTCGAATCTCCATCGAAGGATGAAGCTCCATCCTCCCTCGGAGCTCGCCCCGACTCCGGCATCCGCTCCAGATCACCAATTCCATGGAGTTTCTCCTAGATCAGGCTTGCCTCCCCTGTTCCTTGAAGCTCTTAGCCGGACGCCTGTCTGCTGTTCTTCCATCGAAGTCCGACTCCCTAGCTCTTTGAAGGAAAAGAAACCTGGATTATATTTGATTAGTGCCAAAGAGCTTAAGAGAGAAATTGCTGAAGGATCACCTATCTGGATTTTGACCACCAAGGAAATTAGAAAACCAGCCCTAGGAGAACACCCCCATGAAGTTATGGAAGCTTTGGAGGAATTCCAAGATATTGTTCAAGATGATCTGCCTGACCAACTTCCACCACTTAGGGACATCCAGCACGCCATGGACCTTATCCCAGGATCCACCCTGCCTAACTTGCCCCATTACCGGATGAACCTAACTGAGCACCAAGAGTTACAAAAGCAAGTTAGTGAGCTCTTGAGGAAAGGTTTCATTAGGAAAAGATTAAGTCCTTGCACCATCCCAGCCCTTTTGATACTTAAGAAAGATGGCACATGGCAGATGTGTGTGGATAGCCATGCCATAAATAAGATCACCATCAAGTATAGATTCCCATACCCCGTCTAGATGACCTGTTAGATATGATGGCAGGAGCCACCATCTTTTCCAAAATTGACCTTAAGAGTGGCTACCATCAGGTTAGAATCAGATTCGAGGACGAGTGAAAAACAACCTTTAAGACTAAGGATGGTTTGTACGAGTGGGTAGTAATGCCTTTTGGCCTGTCCAATGCATCCAGTACTTTGTTGAGGATTATGATCCAGGTCCTTAGGATTCATAGGTAAGTTTGTGGTAGTCTATTTTGATGACATCCTAATTTACAACAGAACTAAGGAGGATCACTTAGACCACCTTAGATAAGTTTGTATGGCCCTTAGGAAAGATAGTCTCCATGCCAATCTAGGGAAATGTGAGTTCTTGACCTATAGAGTCATCTTCCTAGGATTTGTTGTGACCCCCGAAGGAGTATCAACTGATCCAGAAAAGATTACGTCAATAGTTGAGTGGCCAGCACCCACTACTGTTTCTGATATCCGTAGTTTCCATGGTCTAGCTACTTTCTATAGATGATTTATTCAGGATTTTAGCACCATTGTCTCACCCATCACCGACTGTATTAGGAAGGGATCCTTTGAGTGGACCAAAGCTGCCAACAGAGCCTTCCTAGAGCTTAAGAAAAAGATGACCCAAGCACCCGTTCTGAGATTGCCCGACTTTTCCAAAGTGTTCGAGGTAGCTTGTGATGCCTCAGGTGTAAGAATAGGAGGAGTCCTAAGCCAAAAGAACCACCTGGTAGCCTTTTTCAGTGAAAAATTAAATGAGGTTAAGCTTAGGTATTTGACCTATGATAAGGCGTTCTATGCCTTAGTACAAGCACTAAAGTATTGGAGACAACCTATTGCCACATGAGTTTGTGCTGTACTCTGATCATGAGGCATTGAGATACCTGAATTCCCAGAAAAAGTTAAATCCTAGACATGCTAAGTGGGTAGAGTATATTCAGGCTTATACCTTTGTACTGAAACACCGAGCTAAAATTGAAAACAAGGTAGCCAATGCCCTTAGCAGACGATCCTTGCTTCTGAGTACCGCTAAAACTGAGGTTGTAGGGTTTGATCAAATCAAAGAGCAGTATGATACCTGTCCCGATTTCAAGAAGATTCACCAAGCTTTGAGTATAGGACCATCTAGAGAATACAGCCATTATACCCTGTTAGATGGTTATCTGTTCAAGGAAAGTAAGTTGTGCATCCCAAGAACTTCTTTGAGAGAGTTTTTAGTCTGGGAGACCCATGCGGGAGGATTATCAGGACATTTTGGTAGGAATAAAACCATCTTAGCTGTTGAAGAGCATTTCTTTTGGCTGAGTCTGAAAAGGGATGTAGCCCAGATCGTAGCTAGGTGTAGAACCTGCGCTGTTGCCAAACAGCGAAAATATAACACTGGCTTGTATACCCCTTTGCCCATTCCTGTTTGTCCCTGGCAAGATTTAAGTATGGATTTTGTATTAGGATTGCCTAGAACCCAGAGGAAACATGACTCCATTTTTGTTATGGTTGATAGGTTTTCCAAAATGGCCCATTTCCTACCATGTAGTCAGACTTATGATGCTTTTAAGGTAGCCAAGCTTTTCATGGATGAGATAGTTCGATTACATGGCCTACCTAAAATGATTGTGTCTGATAGAGATATAAGGTTCATCAGTTACTTTTGGACGACCCTCTGGCATATGTTAGGGACTAAGTTAAAATTTTCTACTGCCTATCACCCCTAAACCGATGGCCAGATCTAAGTAGTGAACTGATGCCTTGGAAACCTGCTTAGGTGCCTTGTAAGCGAGAACATTAGAATTGGGATCTGCTGTTACCTAAAGCCGAGTTCGCCAACAACAGTTATGTTAATAGGACCACTGGTAAGAGCCCTTTCGAGATTGTCCATGGGTACCAACCCAATAAACCACTTGATCTGATTCCCCTGCCAATGCATGCTAAAGTGTATGAGTCAGCTGAATCTTTGGCACAGCATGTTAGAAATTTGCATAAGGCAATCACCTAAAAGATCAAAATGAGTAACGATGCTTATAAAAAGACAAGCTGATTCTAGAAAACATTTCAAAGAATTTTTGTAGGGGATTTTGTCATGATAAAACTCAGACATGAACGGTTTTCCCTGGAATCGTCAAGAAACTGCATTCCAAAGTACTGGACCCTATAAAATTATTAAGAAAATTGGATCCAATACCTATGTGCTCGAGTTACCACCTGATTTAGGCATTAGCTCCACTTTCAATGTTTCTGATCTAACTAAGTACAGGTAACCAGCAGTAATTCCTAGTGAGGCATTCGAGCTTGACCCTTTACTTGAGAGAGAACCTATCCTGGAGTGCTCACAAAAATGGCCTGAGTGAAGAGAGAAGATCGAGTGAATCCTGGATGATTAAGTTATCAGTACTTGACAAAACAGCTATCTGCGCTACTTGGTAAGATGGCAAGGTCATTCCGAATCAGAGGACTCGTGGATTACCAGAGAGGACCTGCAATGCATTGATCCGGATCTCTTGGAAGAGTATCAAAGCCGAACAGACCCTTACTCAATGGGGTTGAGTTCTTCCCATCTCAGGAGAAATGGTGGGGACACCAAGACCAAGACCAAGCCTCAAGAACCCATCTAGATCACAGAACAAGAAGAATAGGAAGAAAGAAAATTTTGCCCGTCGAGCCGACTCAAGCACCATCCGAATCGACTCGAGTATCTTGCTGAGCAAGAAGGAAGGCTGTTCTTCGAGCCGACTGGCCTGGGTGCTCTGTATCTGAGACAACTCAAGTCACAGAGAAAAATAGAACCCTAGGTTCCAGAGATTTCTGGAAGCTTCCAGAATTTTTTCTTTTGTTTCAATTTTTTGGCAATTAAAAAAGGGTATAGAATCCCGTTGAATCCCATTGTAACAAACTCCCCGCCACGTTCTTAGGATTAGTTATGTTTTGTAACTAATCCTTGGATTCGTTAGCAGGTAAACTCATTTTAGGTTACTTTGGAAACATCTGTCCGAAGCCTTTAAATAAGGCTCGATCTCTATACGAAGGATGATGGAAAAAATGGAATGAAAAAATAACCCTGTTCTTCTTCTTCGATTGCTTCTCCGATTCCCTTCGTTACGGTCATAACGTCGAGGGGTGTGAGGCCCTGATCTGAAGCCTTCGTTGCAATCGCAATGTCGAGGAGTGCGAGGCTCCACCATCACCTTCGTTGCAGCAGCAACGTTGAGGGGTGCGAGGCCCATCATTTCATTGTGTCTCCATTCATCCCATCCTCCGCCAACCACTCCATCCCCCTCGGTCTTCCCAAAGCTCCTTTCTAACCTACCGCTCTGTCCTCAAAGTAGACAGCCCCCAGGTCTCCATCCAGAACTCCCAATCTCCACGAAGCTTCATTAATCTAAGCCCAAAGACCCGAAATCCCTCTGAAGTTCGATTCTCCATCGAAGGACAAAGCTTCATCCTTCCTCGGAGCTTGCCCCGACACCGGCATCCACTCTAGATCACCGATTCCATGGAGTTTCACCCAGATCAGGCTCAGCTTCCCTGTTCCTTGAAGCTCTCAGTCGGATGCCTGTCTGATATTCTTCCACTGAAGTCCGACTCCCCTATCGAAGATCGAAGCTCCTCTCCCTTTGGAGATCGCCATGACGTCGGCTTCTTCTCCGGACCACCGCCCATGGAGTTTCCACCCGGGCCCTTTCGGTACCGAGCCTTTGAAGGGATCCTAGCCATCAATCAATTCTCCTGATGCCGTTCGTTGGATGGCTGATTGTTGATCACCTAGGCTGCATCTTTCGAGGATAAGCGAACTTATCACATAGGGAGTAGTATTACTGTCGTAGGGTTTTATTTCTCCTTCCTTGCTTTAGATCTGAATCTTTGAAATGCATGCATGTCCTTGATCAGGGATTTCTCAATCTCTGAGTCCTGGTTCTTTCTCATTTTATTGAGCCTAGCATGAGGGAATGCATGACCTAAAATCTACCCTATTTGAATGTTCTTCAGAATCTGTGTTTATTATAAGCATCGGTACTCATATGGGTTTTTAGGGTAATTTTTGTGCATGTCGTCCCCCATCATGAAGTGAGGCCGAGGTGGCGAAGTATGTGGCCGAGGTGCCGACCTGGACGATCTCCTCATAGAACAAGTGGACCCACCGTCTTTTGGATGGGAGACTTGGAGATAACCGTGAAGCATGTGGCCATGTCAGCCACCAAGGAGGATGCCATGTCAGGGCTGAATGAATTTTTTTACTACTGTAACAATGTGCATGTGCTATGGAAGTGCTAATAGCCTTTAGGTGACCTAAGTGGACCACTAAAATTTTGACCAACTAGTCTATTCCTTGGCTCACTATGGTAATTAGCCAATACTTTCTAACCTTTTCATAGTCTATTTTGTTTAATAATTTCTTTCATGGCACATGATTTATAAAAATTTTAAAAATTTTTCAAAGATTGCTAAGGTATTTTAAAATATATTTTTCGAAAAGGTTCCCTTACCCTCAACTTAATTTTTATTGTACTTAATGGAGCAAGGAAGAATAAAATAAGGTGAGATACCACCTGGATGAGATATGCCTTGTGTAATTCCCGGAGTGACCGTGCGGAGTAGTTTCTTATTCCTAGATATATGAATCACTAAAATAAAGATTAGAAAATAAAATTTGGGTTGCCTTCCAAAAAGGACTAAGTTTAACGTCTTTAGCCAAACCTCTAACGATTCTCATCTTATTCCTGCCCAAATCTTGATACAGGTTTGTAATTCTCTACATGATTTGGGTTTAGCTATAGAGTATTTCTTGCATGGAACTATTAGGTAGCTCATTCCCCTGATAGCCAACAATTCTTGCTTTATAATTAGATCCAGGTATAATGTAAATAGCAATTGGGGTTCTAATGGACCTAGATCTATGTACTCAGTGTGCTTGATATATGAAGAAAGTATTCTAGGATCCCCATTGATGCCTCATCGGCAATGGTTCAACTAGAGTCATGAGGGATTCAGCTAATAATTTAGATTTTGGTACAAGCCCTTTCTAATCTATAACTTGACACTTTTTCCAACTCAATATCAATCCTATCTCCATTCATTGTTTCAATATTATAGATAAATTTTGGAGGTAGTTCTTGAAAGTCATGTCAAATACAGAGAAATCAGTTATAAAAATTTTAACTTTGTTATCCCCTATATGCACAATGTCCCATCCAATCGCTTCTTTATATGCTTTTAGAATGCCTACAATTTGGTCTTTCTGATTACATGTTACTAGTAAGGTATCAGTGGATGCGGCAGGCGGTAGTTTCAATTCTGGTTCAGATGGTGATTCTAATAAGGAGGCTATTGAGAGTCTGGGTGATGGCTCATAATTTTTGCTCCAAGATGAGGTGGTGTTGGGATTAGATGTTTCTACTAGGTCACTCATATCTAGGGTACACCCCTCACATCAAGATCATCCACCTCAAAGTAAGCCAAACTAGGAAGAATCATGGGAGAGACTTTCATATATGACTTCCTCTATTACATTATTCATTTGTGATCTTTGGAAAGTTTTAATTGATTCCATCATTGCACCTATTTGTTCTTCCTTTTCATTGAAAGTAATGGATGATTATAGGGTTCTCGGAATTGGGACCATATGTAAGTTGGGTGATGATGGAAGTGATCTGTTCCTCCTTTCTGATCTCTCTTCATAAATTTCTATCTTAGTTAAATTATTTAAGTTGGTCTCTTCAATTGTACAGGATTGCTCTACGACCAATTTATTTCTAAAAGTCATATTCGACTGCTGAGGGGCAGTCACATTGATATCAAAATTTTTAGTTAGGTATTGCCTCTCATGATGACTCTCGAGTTGACTGAGCTACTCTTCTTTACTTATAGCTATGGCTAATTGACTTAATTGCATCTCCATAAGGACAATAACCTAGGTGTTGGAGGTTATTTGTTGGGCTATGGTCTGCATAAAGTTATTCAGGATAGTGTTTGTGTTATTAATTATAGCATAGAGGTCAGCTTGGGTTTTAACCAAAATTTCTACTATTTTCTAATTGTGAGTCCTTCCTCAAGATCTAAACCTGGTTCATGATTAGGTATTTGACTGGGTTTAGGATAGGGTTGATCAAAATTAGGGGCTCCTAGTGTTGCATCTTGTGATCACACAAAATCGGGATGATGATCCCATCTTAGGTTATAGGTTGGGGCATAAGGGTTGGTTAATATCTATTATTGGCTACACTCCCTTATGTAAACTTATTTTTGATTGAGTGCATCAAGTAAGGATATTCCTCTACAACATGGTCTGGTACGTCACATGCCATGCACGTAGGTACTGGCACATGGTGAAATTAGGCATATCCTTTATGTTCCAGGACTTCCTCAATTCTATGGATCAATGATGCCATGTTGGTTCCTATAGGTTTTCTTGTATGATTGTATGCATCTTCGAATCTTATGAAATTAGGATGTGATGTGGCAAGATCGCTGATGTGGAGTCCCTTTCGGATCCAGCTGGATGCCACGGTGGCAGATGCTGCCATGTCAGACCCTCTCTTCGAGCTCCTTCATCGGGCGGCTCCCCCGAGGTTGAGCCTGTCTCGGTCGAAGTTGAGCTCCCGCTCTTTGAGCTCCTTCGCCGAGCGGCTCCCCGAGGTCGAGCCCGCCTCGGTCAAAATCGAGCTCCTTCGCCGGGTGCTCTCTCGAGGTCGAGCCCGTCTCGGTCGAAGTCGAGCTCCCGCTCTTCGAGCTCCTTCACCGGGTGGCTCCCTCGAGGTTGAGCCCGCCTCGATCGAAGTCGAGCTCCCGCTCCTCGAGCTCCTTTGCTGGGCGGCTCTCTTGAGGTCGAGTCCATCCCGGCCGAAGTTGAGCTCCCTCTCTTCAGGCCAAGTGCTCTTCGGTGGAGAGGTCCGATGGCCAGAGGCTGTCCCAAGGCCAAAGTCCACAGCACCTCAAGAGATCCTGAAACAGAGAGAAAGGGACATCACCACCTCCTTGGGCGGCAGCATGACCGCCCAAGGACCATGGAGGGGCACCCCCAGGGTGCCATGATCTCTCCCGCCATTGTTTACACCAGATAGAAAAAGGTGCCCTGATCAATGCACTACACTTTCCAACTGATCGTTTGCACCACCCAGAAGAAGAAATCCATGCCAGGGGATTCAAATCGGGGGGCGGCTGCCCCTAGATCGAGATCCTGCCAAAATTTTCAAAGTGTAGCGACCAACCAGGAAGTCAGAACATGCAATATAACTCCCTATCATGAAGGGAGGAAGGCACTGGGGTGTGCCACATGGCACACTGTTGGTCGTTGATCTTCGAGCACCTGCGGAGAGGGAAGAACCTGAGGTGGGTAGCTGAAGGGATCCATGGCCTAAAAGGAAGTTCCAAGGGCCTTCGAACAAGGTAAACAAGTAAAGGCAAGCGAGGGAAAAGTTAGCAAGGGAGAGCACTTTGAGGCTACCGGAGAACTCATTGAAAGAGTCTCAATGGACACAGCCACCATAGCTCAAGCTCTCCTCCACCACTGTCGTTCTCACTCTACTCTTTCCTTTGAAAGATAAACCTCCTCCTAGCATGGAGTCCAGCCAGGGGCCCATCAGGGAAGATCTATTTTCCTAGATCGTCCACTAACTTGATCATCAGAGTCCCCCACCAGGATCCCCGGCCGGGGTCTCTTATTTTTGCAGGTCCGGCGCGCGCGAGCTGGTTTCGAGTAACGAGGTCAGCGTCCGATGCCTTCCTCGAGCTACAGGCCACGACGGTGTAGTTGGCAACAGATTGACATCTAATTAATTATTTAATTAATTAAATTGACATTTAATTATTAATTAATTAACTAAATAAATAAATATAAATAATTAAATAAATAACTAATTAAAATAATTAAATTAATATCTAATTAAATAAATAAAAATATCTAATCACCATATCGGTGTACTTGTGAATTCCTTTTTTATGCCATCTCATCTGTCTGGCTGTTGACTTCATTTACTATGGAGATTCTAATTTTTTCTTCATCTTTAGTTATATCATTTATATTATGGACTAACTTTACATCACCAAGTGTAATATCTAATCATGGATTAATTTATGTTTTAATTTATATAAACTGTTTTAGTTCATATGTATAAAACATAAATTAATCCATGATTAGATATTGTATATTGTGATATTAGGCCAGTCCATGATCACACAAATGATATAATTAAAGATGAAGCAAGAGTTAAAATATTCTTAATGAATGAAGTTAACATCAAGCTAGTTGCCATTCGACCTTTGCATAAGGGCTAATTGCCCTATGCCAGCTAGGACCTGAGGTCTGAGCACACAGGCAATTTACTTAATTAAATTAACATATAACTAATTAATTAATTAATTAGTTAACTAAATAAATATCTAATTAATTAGACTAATAAATAAATATCTAATTATAAAAAAATAACTAATTAAATTAAATTAAATTAAATCATATAAAAAATAATTTTTAATGATAGTTTTGGCATTGTCATCCCCACCATCACTAATACTTACAATGCAAGGTAGATCCCATGGATCGTAGGCTCTATGAATGGGGATGACAAATTCGACATGCAAGGAGGGACTGGGGCATCGGAATGGTTGGATGGGGGATGGCAAATCTAGCATATAGGAAGGGATTGAGGCACTGGAATGGTTGGATTGGAGATGGTGCCGGAATGCAGGGGGACTAAGGCACCGGAATGGATGGTGGCACGGGAGGGCGAGGATGTGGGTTCTGATGGCCGACGGGGGAAGCATACTGGTGAGAGGAGAAAAGTGGGAAGCAACAGCATAGGGAGGGTGATCCGGCATGACCGAGGGAGGGGGAGCTTGTGGGGGAGGGGGAATTGGTGGGACGGGGGAGTTGGCAAGCGCCACTGGCAGGGAACCGGCAAGGTAGGGGAGGCAGAGGAAGGGTGAATCAAACATTTTTTTTTGTTGGATTAAGGGAGGGGGAGTCAGTGGGGTAGGGGCGGTGCAAGATGCCGACAGGGGAGCCAGGGAATCGAGGAAGGGGAGACCTGGGGGGAGGAAAATTTTTTTGGGATAAAATTTTTCCTAGCTCGAGCTCCTGGGATGGTTAAATGGGATCACTATTAACAACGGCAATGCATATCATCGCTAATAGTGGTCACTAAATTATTTTTAAGTACCACTATTAGTGAATGCCGTCACTAATTCCATCTAAAATATATGAATTTTTTTAGCGATGGACTTTGCCATTGCTAATAAATAAATTCCATCACTAATAAAATATTTAAGAATTTGTTAAAAAAAATTATAATTTAAATTTTTAGCAGTGACGTTTGTCATTGCTGAAAATCTTTAGATCAATTTTGTGATCGTTAAAAATGGGTATTAGCGATAGCTAATTAGCCATCGTTAATACTTAAATTTTTTGTAGTGTGGCTAGACATCTTAAACTCATGTTGTATTTCTTGTCATATTGGATATCATATATATTTGGATTTAATTTTTTGGCAGCTTGATGATGTATTTGGATTTAACTTGTTGGCAGCCCATTCTGTGCTATTTTTAACTTATTGGCAATTTCTTTTGTGCAATGTTTAGATTGCTTTATGTTGTATTTGAATTGCTTTCATCCTTAATATTTTAATGTTACCTCATCCTGTGGTTGCTGCTTTCGATTATGGGGCTTTTCTAAAGTACCAGTTGCCTTATACTAATGTTGCCTTATGTAAACATGCCAAGGTCGATATTGCATAACATTGATACTTTCTATTATAGAGGTGTTTGCAATGATAAAGTGGCAACATATAGCCTGCTAGATGCATTACTTGAAGGCATGCCCATTGTGTGTTTTCATATAACCTGACGTGATGCTATAAAATACTTTCTTACAACTTTTTGGAAGTTCATATTATATTTATTTGGATTTTTATTTTTTACTCTTAATTTACGTACATACTCTTATTTTCTGCAAGTTATCTTACCTATTTTACATGTTTAATTTTGTTGAGCAAATGTCAGGAGATAAACATGCCTTTATATCTTTTTTTCTTCCGGACTTGATGCATAAAAAATTGATAATAAAGATAATTCAACAACTATATGGTTTTCACAATACATAGCCAAATTACCAGCTCTATGTATGCTAAACTCGGTCCGAGACATTTTTTGATTTTTTGAAAAATTCATTCTTTATTTTACATGAAATAGAGATTATTTCATGTTGACCAAATCCAGTTAAAATAATATTATATTAATTATACTAGAATAAAGATAAAATATCATATTTTTAACTAAATAAAAATCTAAAATAATAACGATGAATAGTTATTTTTAAAAATTTATATTTTTATTTCTAAAATAAAATTTAGGTATCCAAATGATGGAATAAAGAGGGTGCCGACATCGCTAAGACGGTAGCCCGGTTGGTAGAGATCTTGCCTCACTACCAACCGATCGCTGGTTCGAAGATCGATCGATTAAGAATCTTTACGGTGACTCGATTAAATGCCTCATTACCAACCGATCGCTGGTTCGAGAAAGGATCCTTACGGTGACTCGATTAAATCTAGGATTTATTCTGGAGTCCGCGATCGTTGGTGTGAATGAGAGGACGATTTTCTCTTTATTTCCTTTCTACCGTCGGCGTCTCAGGATGTCAGGTTGACATATTCAGATGTCAGGTTGACATATTCATCTTTAGATGAAAAAAATTTGTACAAATCTGAATAGCTTGTATCAAATATTATCGAAAACCTGCGAGAATAACTATATCAGAGTTTATTTCCATATATATATATATATATATATAAGCGCCGAAAAATGTTGGATGCGGAAAATGGTAGGCTTAAAGGATGTTGGATATTTTGACGGTCCGTTGCATCACTAGCCACACGTTACCGTGTTCTTTAAATACTCTCGTGTTGATAGTTTTTTTTTTTTTTTTGGAGCCACCGGTTTCCGTAATTTAGATGTGACGTGCAACAAACATTACATCGGGTAATTAAATGGACAGGTCATGTGGAAACCGACCCATATGCACGTGGAAGAGAACCTTCAAAATTTTTCTTCTTCTCCACTATCTTTTTATAATTTTTTATTCTCCACTATCTTTTGCAATTGGGCTCAATACCTTTTTAAGATGGCCATGATAAGCTTCACTTGTGGTTTTGTCAACTTTGAACGAAAAAATTTTAGCATAATTTTTAACATCTTGTCCGTCAAAAGGACATGTTGCATGTTTATGATGTATGTTTGGAATTCGGGTACATTTCTTTTCTTTTTTTTTTTCTTTTTCTTTTTCGCAAAGTTAGCTTAAATGAATGATTATTGGATTGCCACCACACGGGTTGCTTGGATCAAAACTCGGAAGCACATCCAAGGCTCAACCAAGCAAACTCCTCCCACGTGGAAGAGGACTTTTTTTCAATTCGTAGAAACTTGGAGAGTTCTTAAAACAATTATGAAAATTCAAACTCACGTAAAATAGGATTTTAAGTATTGAAATTTATAGGTAGTGTTAGCGTAGAACCTTCGTTGGACGGTCTGAGTCACTGAACCGCTGGTCTACTTCTCTTGGCACATGCAAAATAGGTTCCTTGACCGGATTTTTTCCGGTGGAGATACTCTGATGCCTAAATCAGGGAGATGTTTCAGCAACAGAATGAAAAGTTCTCTGAGAAGGCAGGAAGATAGCGAGAGTATCGTCGTGTCCAACTCACCTTGAGTGTCCCCTCTTACCAGTATTATAATAGTGGGCACTGGCCTGGATTGGGCTTAACTTGTCCCTGGTTAGCATGCGGTCGGTTAACTTCGCCCCACGTATAATGGGGGATGGTTGCTGTTTATCTAAGGACGGCTGTCGCTCTATTACGGCCAGTCCAGAATTATCGGAGAGTGGGGTTGCCGAACGTGTGGCCAGCCCGAAACGGCTGAAGTTGGGATGGCAGTTGCGCTTCAGGTCGCAATAGCATCCCTCCATTCGGGGGTTTGTGGCAGATTGGAAATTTGTGTCGGGCCTTCTTCTTCAAACTTCTTCGGGCCAGTCATCTTCGGACTTCATCGGTGGGGTTAACTTCGGACTTCTTCGGTGGAGGCAATCGGTCGGATGGTGGACTTCGAAGATTCGGAGGGGTAGTCTTCGGACCCCTAGTCTTCGGCTTATCCGAAGACTGGTTCGAAGGGGGCATTACGGCACTCCCGGGACGTTGTTGGTTCTTTCGGTATGGGCGGCCGGCTCAGGGGGAACCCGACCGGTCCCTGAGCCGGAAATAGCTTCAATTGAACCAGCGTCCCCCACAGTTGCTCCCCACTCTTATTTTTCAAAGCGTTGATTTGCATTGAAAAGTAAGAGTATAATGAGTTTGTCATTTTTTGTTCAGAAAAGGTGCCATTAATGATGCCAAATCTTTGATCCGGTTGTTCGCCGCAACCAACTTCTAATTCGGGGATCAAACCGGAGACAGGTGTCGCTTGTTGATTGGGGCGTGAAAAAGAGGGGAGATCAATCGATGGGCAGTGGCCTTTCTTCCCGTTGATCTTTTGACAGGGACATGGGTGGAGGACGTGGCCTGATCTTATCTTTGGGAGGAAGGGTGCCAATCTCATCCCAGTCGTCAAATGGGATCGTGCGGATTAGGCCCCTCGGTTCGTCGAGTTAAATCGGCGCCTTCTGGGGCTTCGTACTGGCATTCGGCGCCCGTACGCATGACATGACTGAGAGGTGTCCTGTTCTTCGAGGCAGTGCATGGAGCCGCCTCCTGCCCCTTCCCAATAGGAAAGGAGGAGACTGATCAAAGAAGCTTCTTTATTTTTGTTTGCCATTACTTTAGCCCGATCTTTCCTACTTCTATCTCCTTGTTTCTTCCACAGGTAGAGTTTCTTCGATTCTTCTATATTCTTCCTTATCACCATGGTTAGGTCTCTAAGGGCTCGTGCTGCTGGCCAAGCTTCTTTCGTTGCCATAGTTAGACCGAGGTTGGTTCCCAGTTCTATCTCTTTTAGAAAAATAGCCCATCTCCGGGAGCGCTACCATGTTTCCAGTGATTTCCTTCTAGTGCTTCCAAGGTCCAAAGAGCGGGTGGACAGACCTCCGGTCAGATGCATTGCTGTTACGAGGACCATCTGAAGGCTGGTCTTCATTTTTCATTGCATCCATTCTTCCTTAGGGTTTTAACTTGTCTCATATCGTCCCTGCGTAGTTGACTCCGAACAGTATTCGGAATATCTGCGGGTTTTTGGTTCGGTGCCAAATAGCCAACGTGAGACCCCGAACCAGTTTATTCACCTCCCTCTTCGTTTTGAAGAGAGACTTTTACGGCCATGGATGGTGGGTCATCGGCCCTCGCCCTGGTCGTAAGATGATGAAGGGCAGGCTCAGCGCAATCCACAGGTGGAAACCCAATTTCATTTTGTTACCTCTACCGAGCCGTGGGGTTTTGACTGCGAGTGGAGGGAGCCTCGTTTGGATGCTAACCTCGGTAAGGAGGTCATGATGGCCGACGAACCCGACTACGCCTTGTTGTCTGGTTTGGAGGTCGTTTCCATTCGAGAACTTTTGGAGGAGAGGAAACTTCATCTTGCTGGGATCAGCGGGTCCTCCATGTTAAGTAGAAGACTTTGACCTCTTCCTACTCTTTGGCTTTCATGTTTTGTCATTTTTGATGTCTGCTCTTGTCTGTAGGTGGTGGGATGAGGCCTGACTTGAGCCAGCTCCACGAATCCGCCAAGAGACCAGCGGCCCTCCCCCCTTCTTCGGGATCGGAGGCCCGGAAGAGAGCTCGAGGGGAGGGTACCAGTAGGAGCACTACATCTTCAAGGGGGACCTCCAGAGGGGAAGAACTGTCGAGGGAGCTTCCAACGGTGCCCCCGCCGAGGGTCGATTCTCGGCCTAGATGGTGAGGGGCTCGAGTCCGGCCTTGGCGATCAATGTACTGTCACCTTGCTCCCTTATGATGGATAGGAGCGAAGCGCCAAGAGTTTAAGGGGGGTCAATCGGGGGCCTCTCCTTGGATAGGGACTGTGGGATAGACCTCTCGAGGTTCTCTGGTGCAAGAGGCTTATCTTCCCTAATGTGGCTAGGCAGATGTTGAAAGGTATCCTACTATCTCATGACTGGGCAGTCACCCGAATTGGCGTCTCGCCGAAGTGTTGGATTCAGCATTTTCCTCCGTGCTGAAGGTAAGACCACCATTACCTTTTTAGTTTCCTTTTAGTTGTTCCTTTCGTGATAGGTCTCTTGCTTCGTCGGCGCAGTTGGTTCATGACATAACCTTTTTGGAGGAGGGCATGGAGAATATCGACAACTTTCTCCGCAGCATGAAGGAGGAGCTCTAGATGGCCAAGGCCGAAAAGGAGGTAGCCGAGGAGCTGCGATTGTCCATCAAGGAGAAGCTCGCCCATAAAGATGCCGAGGTTCAGGATTTGAGGGGTGAACTGAAGAAGGCTCAGCTAAAAAATCTTCGAACAAGAGGCAAAGCTGAGGAGGAAGAGGAAACAGAAGCACTCCTTGGAACAATTTGCCAGGGAGAATGAGGAGAAGGCCGAGAACCTGGCTAAGATGACTGACGAGACGGTCAGAAGGGTGGAAGAGTCTTCTTCAAGGGTGAAGCTGCTGCGAGGGAGTTCGAGGTCCTTAGGGAGCAGGCGGTCAAGGCAGTTGAGGACTTTAAGAAGTCTCCACAATTTAGAAAGACGTAACTGAAGCCAGCTTATCCAGCTATAAATAAGGCATCAACGACGGGCTTGATGGGGTCCGCAAAGCTTTCTCGATCATGACCTTTCCAGCGTCCTGGCGTTCGAGATCGAGGAGGAACGAGAGGGAGGAAGCATGCCCCCCGCTGAGTCTGGAGGGGCTCTGATCATGGTGGAAGGATCGGCCATGGCAGGTCCGATAGCCTTGACTCAAGATGAGGCGGCCCAAGCAGAAGAAGCCCAGGCCGAAGAGGATGGGTTCCAATTCAGACTGAAAAATCCTCCTTCCTATCAGTCCCGAAGTCCCCGCCCTTGAGTAAAGCTTGACGGGCCTTGGACTTGTATCTTTTACTCTTTCTTTTGCCAAAGGAATGATGTGTAATCACAATCTTATCTAAATGAAATTGAAACTTCCTTCTAGTCAAACAGGCATTTGAGTTGATACGTCCGTGGGGGATTTGTATGTTCCATGGGGGACTTCCTCAGAAAACTTGGGAGAATAGGGTGTTGCTTTCTTGGGACTAGCATTCCCTGAACTGGTCCTCTTCGTGTCGGCGCTCACTGAATTGGCGCTTCAGTGGTAGTTGATCACTCAGTGGTAGTTGGCCGAAGTCGAGTCTTTGGGGTCGATGCTTTCGGTATGGTCGAGGATCGATCCAACAGAAGCGTCGCGGCACCGTTGGATTGTCTTCGTTTTTTTTTGATATGAGTGGTCAACTCGAGGGGGGTTCAACTGGGCCTTCAAACTGGAACTCCCCAGCGGTCAGCCACTCATCCTGATGACTTCTAGGACCTAGTAGCTGCGCAGGTGACAAGCGTCGCCCTGCTATTGGTACCGAGAGGGAGTGGAGTGTCGAGTCGACACGTGCACTGTATTAATGTCGAGTGCACTGGTGTTCGAGGGGTCGTGCCTCTATGCCACCTGGGTGCCGTTGAACGCGCTCTTCTTGGAGTCGGCCGTCAAGGCTGCAGGAATGCTGCACTAGTTTCAGAGCACCGTCTTGGTACATGGCTTTGTCTGATTGTCTGGTTGAGATGTGGTCCACATCCCCTGTGAGTGCACGCCATTTATGAGTGCACGTTCTTCAGAGGAGCACTTGAAACATCGAGGTTGTGGGCCATTAAATAGGACTCCTCCTCGCAGTCCCTAGGGGATTCTGAAGCCGTGGAGGAGTGGACGTCTTGCTCTAGTATCATTCTTGTTCTTCTTGAATGTCTTCCTCCATTATGAAGTTCTCCTTTCAGGATCTGTGTGAGATGTCCGTAAGAGGGGAGTCACTATGAAACAGGGAGAGGGACCTAGCATTAAGGTCCCCAAGGGAGACGACGACTCCTCTAGGCCCAGGAGGTGGCCCGTTTGGAGGAGGAAGTCCAGACCCTCCATTATCAATTGGAGGAGGCGAAGGCGAGGGCAATCTCAGTGGCTACGATGACGGAGGAGGCGAAGAAGGAAGCTACGAAGGCCGTGACCAGGTTTCTGGGGTCGCAAGCCTTCCATGATGAGGTCACCGAAGCCATCCTAGATTCCTACAATCGGGGGTTTTGAGAACACAAAGACAAGGCCTTCCGCTATTATAATTTGAAAGGGTTGGAGAACATCCGGTCCTCGATCCCATATCCCAGGCACGAGGATGATTATGACTTCGAAGGAGAATCGGAGTCTGAGGAGGAGGAGGCCGGAGGCAACACCTCTCCGGATGTCCGGCCCGGGTCTACCTCCACCCATCCATAGGGGAAGGGGCTTGCGACTGCCCTTTAAATTTCTCTTCTTCTTCCCCCCCCCCCCCATTTTTTTACCATATGATGTAATCTCCTTTTCTTTTGAATGAAATGCTTTTGAATGAAGGGACTTGTCTTTGAAATGATATCGGGCACGGGTTCTCGGGCGTAGCCATGGCAGAAGAGTTTGCCCATTTAGTTTACTTGGGTCCCCCCCCCCCCCCCCCCCCCGGAGAGGGCTGATAGAGCCATCTTAGGGGTACCCTGCTGATGGTTAAGCGGGCTTCTAAGCTTGTTTTGATATATCTTCGGGTCTTCGATAAGATAGATCGTGTGGATAATTCCTTCATCTTTAGTCGATCGTAAGGGATCTTCTTGGATCTCTCTTTCATGCTCGTCGATCATGTCGGTGGGGCGGCTGGATCAGACGTACCCCAATATTTTTTGATATTAAGGCAGGTTGGTTAGGCTCACCTCGGCATATCTTCAGATTTTCCGTAGGGTAGGTTACGTAAATCATTCCCTACGCCTTTGGATGATCATAAGATGGCCTGGTTAGGCCTTCTTTTGTGCTCATCGGACATACCGATAAGGTAAGTGGATCGGACCCACCTTTGCGCTCAATATCAAGGGGGCTGCTTAGGTCTACCTCGGCACGTCTTCGGATTTTCTGTAGGGTAGGTTACGCGAACCATTTCCTATGCCTTTGGATGATCGTAAGATGGCATGCTTGGGCCTTCTTTTCACGCTCGTCAGACATATCGATGAGGTGGGTGGATCAGACCCACCTTTGCGCTCCCCTCTCCTTCTTGTTCAGGTTACCGAGGCCATCTTGTATCGTAGATCGGCGATGAGGCAGGTTAACCTGAGCCATTGTTTGGTGGGATTTTGGTGAAGCATCCCTTGGGGGGGGCTTTTATTGATAATACTTGTAAAAATTCTTTATATTCCAAGGCCGCGGCAGCACGACACCCTCTAAAGTTTCCAGTTGATACACCCCCAAGCGTATGGCTTCTTTGACCCGATAGGGGCCTTCCCAATTAGGAGAGAGTTTGCCTTGGTCTGTCAGCCTGGATACTTCAGCTCTCCGTAATACCAAATCTTCGAGGTGGAAGGTCCGTTCCTTTACCCTGGAATTGTAATACTTGGCGGCCCTCTGTTGGTATGCCACTATCCTTATTTGAGCCTGGAGCCTGGTGCCTAGTGCTTGGTGCCTTGTAGTAGATCCAAGTCTATTCTTCGATGCTCCGAGTTTTCAAGTTCTTGGTATCTGTCGGTCCTCAGAGATTGCAATGTGACTTCTATTGAAAGGACCACCTCGGTGCCGTACGCCAGGTTAAATAAAGATCACCACAGTAGCCATTCTGGGGGTCATCCGATATCCCTAAAGGATGGAATTCAGCTCCTCGACTCAGAGTCCCTTGGCATCGTTCAGTCGAGTCTTCAGACCATGAAGGATAGTCCGGTTCGTCACTTCGGCTTCCCCGTTGGACTGTGGATGACTGACAGAGGTCAACTTGGGAGTATGTGATATTGGGCACAGAAGTCCCTGAACCTTGGATTATCAAACTGCCTCCTATGTCGGTGACTATGGCATGCGGGATCCTGAAGCAGAATATGATAGAATTCCTTACAAACCCTTCGACCTTTGCTTCGATGATGTGTGCCAGGGGTTCAGCCTCGACCCACTTGGTGAAGTAGTCGATGGCAACGAGGAGGAATTTTCATTGGCTGGATGCTAGTGGGAATGGCCAAGGATGTCCATGCCCCATTGAGCAAAGGGCCAGGGTGCAACTAGGTGGGTCAGTCGACTTGCGGGGCACCTCTAGATATTGGCATATCTTGGCACTGTTCACACATTTGGACGAAGTCCGCGGAGTCCTTTTAGATGGTTGGCCAGTAGTATCCTTGATGTATCATTTATATGCCAGGGATCTGTCCCCTAATTGGTCTCCGCAGATGCCTTCATGTACTTCTCTCAAGGCATAGTCGACATCCGATGGTCCGAGGCATTTTAACAGGGGTGGGTGAAGGACCTTTTGTATAGGGTTCCGTCCAGGATAACGTACTGGGGATGCCATCCATCGGACTTTCTTGGCCTCCCCTTTGTCTTCCGGCAGCGTGCCTTATCTAGGAATCGGAGGATGGGGTCCATCCAACTAGGCTCATTTTCAATCGGGTAAATTCTTGATGTTCCTTCGGCTATGCTTGGGACTTCGAGATATTCTATGAAGGTATGGCCGAGGGAGTCTGGATTGGTAGTACGAAGCCTGGAGAGGGCATCGGCCCGGGAGTTTTCGGGACCTTGGCACATGGGTAATGTTGAAAGATTCCAATTGGAAGGATAGGGCCCGCACGTTTTTCAAGTATTGGATCATTGTTGGATCTCGGGCCTCGAACTCACCTTAACTTAGTTCACCACCAACTCAGAGTCCGAGAAGACCTGGACCTTTCGAATCCCCAGGCTTTTGGTGATTTGGAGCCTGCAAGGAGGGCCTCGTATTTGGCTTGGTTGTTCGAAGCGTGGAAGGAGAAGCGGAGTGCGTACTCCACTGTATGGCCATCTGGCTCAGCTAATATGAGGCCCGCACCATATCCGGCAGAGTTAGAGGCTCCATCCACGTGGAGTAGCCAGACTGACTTTGTGTCTTTCGAGGTAGCTCCTTCCTCTTCGACGGATTGCAGACCGCCTTCGGGATTCCAGGTGCATTCGGCTATAAAGTCGATAGTACTTGTGCCTTCATCGCCGGTCTAGGTCAGAAGTCGATGTTGAATTCGCTCAACTTTATGGCCCACTTGGCTATCCTTCCGGAGGTATCAGGATAGCGGAGGATGGCCTTGAGGGGTTGGTCTGTCAGAATTGCGATGGTGTGGGGCTGGAAATAAGGCCATAGTCACTTTGCCGCAATCACTAGTGAGTAGACAAGCTTTTGTATCTTCGGGTATCTCGTCTCAGCATCGTGCAAGACTTTGCTGATATAGTAGACGGCTTTTAGAGATTGTCTTTCTCATTTCGGACGAGAACTGAGCTGACGACCTCATCCGAAGCAGAGAGGTATAGACAGAGAGTCTCGCCTTCTCGAGGTTTAGAAAGTAGTGGTGGGGGTCTCCAAGTACCTCTTCAACTCTTCAAGAGCGAGACGACAGTCTTTGGTCCATTCGAAGTCCCAGATTGTCGAAGCACTTTGAAGAAGAAAGGGAGGCATTTCTCGGTCGACCGGGAAATGCATCGGCTTAGAGAGGCGACCTTCCCTGTTAGCTGTTGTACCTCCTTCTTGCAAAAAGGATGCCTTATGTTCTGGATGGCTTCAATTTCTCAGGGTTGGTTTAATTCCTCGTTGGTAACAAGGTACCCTAAGAGATTTGTCCGATGTCACTCCGAAAGCACACTTCGTCGGATTCAGCTTCATTCGATGATGTCGTAAGGCATCAAATGCCTCTTGCAGCTCCCGATATGGTTCGCCTTAGGGAGGCTCTTCACAATCATGTTGTCGACATATGTCTCCATGTTCCTTCCTAGCTGTTCTCTGAAACCTTGCAGATCAACCTTTGAAATGTTGCCCCGGCATCTTTAGCCCGAATGGCATCATTCTTAGCAGTAGAGGCCCTTCTCAGTGATGAAGGCCATCTTCTCCTCATCTTGAGGATCCATTCTTATCTGGTTGTATCCGGAGAAGGGGCCATAAAACTTAACAGTTGATGGCCTGCGGTGGCATCGACCAATTAGTCGATCTTCGGTAAAGGAAAGCTATCTTTTGGGCACGCTTGTTGAGGTCTGTGTAATCAATACAGATCATCTATTTTTCACTAGCTTTCGTACCATCACCACATTTGCCAGCCATCGGGGTAATGTGTCTCTTGGATAAACCCAGCTTTAAGGAGTTTGTTCACCTCTTTGTCTATCGCCTTCTGCCTCTCAGGGGCAAAGCTCTCTTCTTCTATCGAATGGGCCTGTAACCGGGGATGACCTCCAGCCGATGGGTGATTACTTGGGCCGGAATCCGGGCATGTCTTAGGCTGACCAAGCAAAGACATCAGCATATTTTTGAGGAAGCGGATAAGCTCCACCCTTGTCACCCAATTAAGTAGACTCCTAATCTGCACAACTTTGGTGGGGTCTTCCTTGGTTAGCTGTACCGACATGATTCTTTCCATCGGCTCCCCACAGTCTTTGGATGGCTCCCTCGGGTCGAGTTGATCGGGGAGTAGGGAGTCGACCGATTGTCTGTCCTGGATCACCAGGCACTGCCGTGCGGCCCTTTGGTCGCCTTTCACTTCCCCTACTCTTCCCTGGTGGGAAAAATGGACTAGGAGATGGTAGGTCGACACTATGGTCTGAAATTTGTTAAGGCGGGCCTTCTCAAAATCACATTATACGCTGAAGGAGTTCAGACCACCGCAAAAATTAACGGGGAGCATTTTTTGCCGGGGTTGGTGCCAAGGGTTACGGGCAACATTATTTCACCCTCAACCTCAACCTGGTTCCCCCGAAACCCGTCAGTGGTAGAGGAGACCTCTGTAATTTATCTTTAGATAAGCACATCAGGGAGAACACATCATAGAGCAAGATGTCTGTGGAGCTTCCATTATCGATCAGGATACGCCTTCATCATAGTTGGCCACAATG
The DNA here is from genome assembly GCA_021397845.1 of Areca catechu. NCBI lineage: Eukaryota > Viridiplantae > Streptophyta > Magnoliopsida > Arecales > Arecaceae > Areca > Areca catechu. The sequence goes on along the minus strand of CM038044.1, from coordinate 131,316,342 downwards.
GCCGATATTACAATTGGGTCATCATGTGGGTGCTGAACTCTCACAAGGTCATCATCGGAGAAGAATATAGAGTTGTTATCCTTGAGCCGCTTTGGGGCATCGTCTTCGGCTCTTCTCAGTTGGTCGGTCGATGTAGCATTCCCACCACTTCATCGATGGGTCTTTGGTTGGGTAGTTCGACTTCTTCGGGGGCCCTCTAGAGGGTCGTGGCCTCAGGCCTAGGTTCTGGGTGACCGACGTACCGCCCTAAGTAACCTCTTTTGATCATATCTTCAAAAGCATCCTTGAGTTGGATGCTGTCCTCAGTGTTGTGGCCGTGGTCTCGGTGGAATCTGCAGTATTTGTTCATGTTCCTTGCGAAAGAGGATGCCTCCATGGGATGCGATCATTGGAGATAGCTTTCTTTTTCTATCTCCATAAGGATCCTCTCTCTAGGAAGATTGAGGGGGGGTGTAAGAGCGAATTCGTGCTCGGTGCTCTGGGCTTGGGACTTCGCCTCCGTGCGGAGTTGTTGTTGTTATTGAAGATCGGGGGGTCCTGCCCCCTATTGCTTTTCTTCTTCGGGATGGGTTTCCCTTCGCCTGCCTCTGATTCATCGCTGTTCCTTAGCGTCGGATATTTTTGAGCCCTCGATAAAAGCTCAGAATAGCTACGAAGAATATCTTATCTAGGGAGAAAGTGAGCCTGGACAATCGAAGCCCCTTTCTCGGAGCGGACATGGCTACATGTTCGTTGAGATCTGAGATCTCGAGGATAGCCGAGTTGAACCTAGAGATGTAGTCTCGGAGGCTCTCTCCTCCTTCTGATGAAGGAGATAAGGTATCCTATTCCAGGGGGTCTTCCGACAGGTCCTGAAATGTGAGATGAATGTTTTCCAATTCAGGAAAGGAGTCGATGGTATCTGGGCATATGCTCGAATACCACATTCGAGCCGCCTTCTTTAGCATGGCAGGGAAGGTGAGGTAGTGCAACGCGTCGGAGACCCCTTAATCATCATATGGGCCTTGAAGCTGCCCAGGTGGTCAAGGGATCGGTGGTGTATCATAGGGTTCCATTGGGGGACCCTAAAGTGTCGAGAGATGGCTTCGGCCTTGATGCGAGGAGTGAACGGGGGACGGGGATCGTACGCGGCGATCTCGTCATCCTTCCTCTGGTCATGAAGCTTCGCAACCTGCGACTCGCTAGCCTTGAACTTTTCGTCGTAGTCGGGGTGGAGCTTCTTCGGCGCCTCCCCTGGGGAGTGGAATCCTCGGAGGAGATGGAGGGGGATCGTCTAGATCTTTTCCCCTCTGTGGTACGTCGGCGGCGGCTCGGGTGTCGAGAGCTTCGGCCTTCTGGGGAAAGCCGCTCTTCGGGGGAAGGTAGGACAGACCGATGACGCTGGTCTCCGCTCCCCCGGAATCGATGACTACATCTAGAAGTGGCTGGTAGATGCCCCATCTGAAGGGCTGCATCTTGGAAATTCTTAACCATAGTCATCAAGTATCAACTCGGTTTAGAAGGGCTTCGAGTTGTTACTGTCCGACCCATGTGGGGTCGGGACGTTATATTCCATCGAGGGGTCATCCCTCTGAGAGGGAGGACGACTCCTACTTGCTAAGATATTCTACGTTCTTCCTTTCGCCATTGTGGGCTCTCCTCACTTTCCTTTCTCGAAGAGGGGGCTTCTAGCGAGTAGTCGGCTTGGGTCAGCGCAGACTGCTAAGTTCAACCTTTATCTTTATCGAACCCCCTTCCTGGCACACTAATCTATTGGCGTAGAACCTCCGCTGGATGGGCTGAGTCGCTAAACCGATGGTCTGCTCCTCTTGGCACCTGCAAAACAGGTCCCTTGACCGAATTTTCTTTGATGGGGGACACTCCGATGCTTAAGTCAGGGAGAGGTTCAGCAATAGAATAGAAAGTTCTCTAAGAAGGCAGGGAAGATAGCAAGAGTGTCGTCGTGTCAACTCACCTTGAGTGTCACCTCTTACCAATATTATAATAGTTGGGCATTGGCCTGGGTTGGGCTTAACTTGACCCTGGTTAGCATCGCGGTCGGTTAACTTCGTCCCACGTACAATGGAGGACGGTTGCATTTTTCCAGGGGCAGTTGTCGCTCTATTACGGCCAGTCCAGAATTATCGGAGAGTGGGGTTGCCGAACGTATGGCCAGCCCGAAACGGCTGAAGTTGGGGATGGCGGTTGCATTTAGGTCGCAATAGCATCCCTCCATTCAGGGTTTTTGGCAGATTGGAGATTTGTCTCGGGCCTCTTCTTCTTCGGACTTCTTCGGGTCAGTCGTCTTCGGACTTCGTCGATGGAGTTTACTTCGGACTTCTCGACGGAGGCGATCGGTCGGATGGTGGACTTCGAAGTTTCGAAGGGGTAGTCTTCGGCCTATCCGAAGAACTGGTTCGAGGGGACGTTACGGTACTCCGGGTCATCGTTGGTTCTTTCAGCACGGGCGGCCAGTCGGGGAAGAACCCGACTGGTCTTTTGAACGGGAAATAGCTTCATTCGAGTCGATGCCCCCCAACAGATAGAAACATATACAGAAGATCTTTGAAAAAGGCCATAAACTTTCATCAGTTCTTTCAAATGGAGATGGTGGGAACGATGTTTCGTGAATGAGATTGAGGAGTCAATAGATTGGGCCTTGCAATATCACTTTGCATCACATCGTCCACGGAGAAAGGACAGTAGCATGGCTTGCCACGAGGTGCTCGGTTGACTTAGAATCTTGTTTCTTTCTAGAACAAACATCTTATCATCAAAATTTCCAGAGAAATTAGAGCTAGTCTTTCTAATGAGTAGTTAGAAGAGAAGTATAGTGGAAGATAAGAAGGGTTGACATTGGATTTGACTGCCATCCGGATGCTCTTTCCAGCCTGAAGTCCTCTCTTTCCCCACTAACCCACTTTTCAACGAAACGCAGTCAATATATAAGAGATTGTCAAAAGATTAGAAAAGTCTTCCCTGGCTATCTCTTGAATAGTTCAAGGGAAGACATCGAGAATCCGAATGCCTTGGATTTCCACATCTTTGTTTACCGACATGTTATGTTTTATCTCTGTTTATCTTTGAGCAAAGTAAATATGTAGCATCTTTGAAAGTTTACTTCATATGGTTACACTGAACCTTATAGGGCCTTTTTTTTTTTTTTTTGAAGCACTTGGAGTAACCACAAATTTGGGATTGCACAATATGTGTGTTGTTAACAGAAAGTAGCTCATGAAATTCAGTCACCGAGGAGGATTGCTACATTAAATAACCAAGAACTGTTGATAAGTTTGCAACCAAGGATAAGTGAAACTGTTGCAATTACTCTGCCAATTGTTAACAAACATGAGCTTATTGGTAATGTTGATTGATCTCTCTAGCAAATCATTTGATGCGATTGCCCTTGTCATCAACCAACTAGGGATGCAGCTCGGATACGGAGGATAGGTACCCACTTGAAAATGGTCCTTTTTTTTTTTTTTTTTTTTAAATACAGGAAAGTGATAGAGAGGATAAATCGGTATAGCTATTCTCGTAGGGCTCCCATCTTATTGAAAAATGTTTGATTCAAATACTGAATTTTTAATCTTTTTTCATCCATGAAAGAGTTGTCAACCCATCACCAAGATGCCAAACTAATTGGAAGGGAAAATAGGAAGTTATATATATATATATTATATATGATGCGGAACCGCTATATTTCCAACTCGGATAGTTACCTACCCCGAAGTGCTGCCTTCCTTTCAAAAGTGCGTGTGGAACCGCTACATCACCAAAGGGTTGCCATTCTCTCCTTCCATGAGCAGTGCATGGATGTCGAGGAATTTATGAACCATGTGGTATTTGAGCGCCATGGAGCATCGCAAACTATGAGCGAGCATTCAGCAACTTGCCCCTCACCATCCACCTTCCAGAATTTGGAGGCTTTCCCCTTCAGCACATGAAGGGGAGGAGTCACCTTGGAATTGGGTTCTTAGAGTGCTTGCATTAAGATATGTGCCCGGGAACAAGAGACTGTTTGGCTAGGAACTTGGAGGGGTCTCTAAGAGCCATGGAAATCTGAATACCATACTTGTAGGTTTTGGATCTCGTGCAAATTATTCTCATGGAAACTTCCATTGGACATAATATTTTTATTATATATTTAAACAATGTTATCTTTTAAATATCGATGGCCATTCAACCAGACCGCGCAGTATAACCGGTACGATAGTACGTGATTCCATGACATGCAACAACATCCGTTGATGTAACAAAACTTATGGTGATATCTAAGAAGACAGTCGAACGTATCAAAATTATTTTATCATTATTATTTTTTAATTAAATATTTATTTATTTAATATTTAAAATTTAAAAATATATTTAAAAATTAAAAATAATATAAATTAAATAAACTAAATATTAAAAATTTATTTTATTTATTTTATTGGTGGGTGAAAGAATGACATCCATGCGAGTATCCTGGATACCGATAACTATATGCACACGATATCAAATATGACCAACATCGTGCATGAGGACAATACATCGTGGGCACTTGAACAGATAATGCAATCTCTGAATAATGCCTCAATCACCATGCAGCGAAGATCATCCTATACATTTTTCATTGCCTTCACACTCTGCAATCTCCATGATCACTGCCAACAACCAACTTCAACGAAGATGACACTATCCGTTCTAATGCTCGCAATGCACCCTCTCTCATGCATGAGAGAGGGAGAGGAAGCGATGGAAAAGAAGAAACAATAGAAAAAATGAGAAGGGAAAATGGTGGAACTGCATGTGACATGCGATTTAATTAAAAATAATATTTTTAAAAATATTTATGATTTGGTATCCTACTTATTCCAACAACAATAAATCCATAATAAATTTGAGCTAGACCGTACATTCAAAATTAAATAATAAAAAATATTTAAAAAAAACTCATACATGAAAAAGGATTAAAACAGAAGTCAACTCAGGTGATATCAAAAGCGAAGTGTACCAGTAGATATGATTGATTAATTCGGACGCCATCTCATTAGAGTAGAACATCTGGATACCACCTATTCCACAAAATATTTAAATAATGCTCTTTTCTCCAAAACTGCAACAAGTGGCGACCTTACTCTTTACAGAAACAACCTCCATTGGAACACACAGCTCATTTGTGATCTTCCACTCCTACCACTCTGGATTTTTCCTCATTTGATCATTAAAGTGGCATGTCGTACAGTAATCTTTCTAGAATCTTGATAATTTATCCTTCAGTGATCATATAGACACCGAAAAAGGGTGACAATTGTATGCATCCAGAGCAATGGCATGAAATCCAAGCAATCCGGTCAAGTTTCCCCCCTTCTCGTCCTCGTAACCGGATGCCCTGCCGGTCCTACCAATTGCATAAGACTGAGGAAGAGGATTTTCATATTGCAATGTTCAGACCTTGGAATGATCGAGAGCTGCAAAGAACTGTGCCCCGGATCTAGCTTTTCTTTAAATAACACAGAATCGGTACATGGTTTTTCAGATTCAGAGCCTTCTCTGTAGCCTCTGCCAAGTCAAGAGACGTCTCCTTGTGTTCTCCTCCATTTTCTGTCAAACAAATGAGAGCTCTGATATAGACTTGCAAATAGTAGGAGAAACTGCCACAAAGAGCAACTGTGGTAGCCTATGTTTTAAAGAAAATGGAAAGGGGTTTTATAATCTCCACCCAGGTGCAGGCAGGATTCCCAGGTCACTGGTACCGCCCCTGGTGACTTTGCCAACCAAGCCAAGTAGGTACCCACAGCATATGATTAGGATATATGAAGAAAAGCAATGAAGTCAGGAAATGTGCAGCAAAGAAGTTGACGTTTAAAAAGGTCAGCTAAAACAGAGGTTATATTTTAAAGCACGTAATAAAATCTATTCATGAAAGCACTTAATTATTATGAAATTAGAACAGCAAGGGGAAAATATATCTGCATCCATCTTTTGCGTATGGGATAAATAATGACCAAGCTCATAGTTAATCATGTCTAAGCAAAGTTTCATTGGCTAGATCAATTTTTCAGTTGGTATACATAGGATGGATCAGTGCAAGAATACAGTAATCACTTCCAATCTTCCATTAGAATAATGGAAATATTCAAGAATTATGTTCAAGATTGCTCAGGTCACTGTTGTGTGGCCTTCTTCTAAAAATAGCAAAAAGTGATCAGTTCCAATAGTTCAAAGATGTGTGAATCCTTCATTCTTGATCAAGAAGTGCAACAACATCTTTAATTATTTTTATGCTACAGCTATATTTGTTCAAGAAAAGTTAATATTATAAAATAAACAGATTCTTGTTTAATTATCATCCATTACATGCAAAGCCCTCTTTTAATGCATCACGCAAAAAAAGCATAGCACAGTAATGATCCAATTCCAGGATCACTAAATGGAAATCACTGATTACCGGTTGGATATCTGAATAAAATAATTCTTTTAGCATAACTAATGAGTGAACTTTCATGCAAATCCAATTTTTAGCTATAAAAATCCATTGACTGTGCAAATGAAATTTCGTAATTCAACAAGCACATAACCATGGATCATATAACAAGAATAATATCTAGAGGCCGAATATCTTCGGCATAACCAAGGATCATATAACAAGCACAAAACCAAAGATCATATAACAAGAATAATACCTAGAGGTCGAATATCTTCGACATAACCTCCTTGAATAAAAGAAAAACTAGCTTCTTCTGTGTCGTTAACAACTTCAGATGCAGTAGAAGCTGTCAAATCCTGAAAATTATATCACATATTCCCCTGTCCATTTGCTTCCCCTAAAAAGATCAGGACTACAATTAGATTAAAAATAAAGATGACAAATTGTTTTACACAGAAAACAAGTTCATTAATGAATGATGATGAATTGTTTTACGCAGAGAAAACAAGTTCATCAATGTATCTGGTAAAGAAAAGGACTGCATCACTAGACTAGCAAAGTGATCCAGGGTCACAAATTCACATAACCCGAATAATTATGCATTAATGCATGGATAGGCCATGGCCAACTACAGGAATTTCGCCTGCCTATATGCGATTATGCAATTCATTACTTCAAGTGAGGAAAACAGTAAAACATGTTCAAAAAAGTGTGTGGACTTCCTTTAGGAGGAAAAACAACTGAAGTGTCCTTTTAGTCAGAATGGACAAAATAAACCAGTTGTTATTTATGGTGTTTGAAATAACAAGATGGTCAAAGTAGAACTGGCATGAATCAGTCATTAGCCATGTTTGATCTTCCTACAGTTTTCAAAGAAAATTAAATACACAGTAATAAATTAAAGAAAGGTGATTTAAAATTGAACTGCCAGAGCAATTAAGAAACTTTTGCACTTCCGCATGAAATATGCAACTGGCTGTAATACTTATGAAGGTTAGCTTTCCTCTAACTGCTGGTATATAATTAACCACCACCTTAGGTGAATTGACTCTCTTACTGTATGTAAAACATCAAGTGCATAAGTGCAAGGATTCAGGTCCTGATGGGACATTGCAAGATGGTGTATGCCATTCCACAGAAAAATCAAGGACAGCCCTGTCCCACAGGACTTGAATAATTGCGTAATGACGTTTACAAGAACCCACTGCAATCTGCAGAGAAACAGGAAAGCAAATTTAAGAGACAAAAATAAATATCAAAGAAAGAGTATAATAACCATATGGAGTGTGATCATAGTGGTCAGCGCCCTCCTACTTTGGAGAAAAACAATCAAAGTATTCTCCCGAGTTATTGAATTATTGCCGGAGTTGTGAAGTTGAAGCACAAGTAATGCAAGATGCATGGCATGGATGCTCAATAGCTAGCTTGGGCTGGGTCTAGTGCTTGGTGATTTTAAGGTTCAGCCGTGTGCCTGTGCATGTGTATGTGCATGTGTGCCTGTGAAGGTGAATGTATGTGCATCTGTGTGTGAGCACCCAACTGCAGTCACTGCTGATAAAATGAATAAAATCAAAAAGCCAGTTGCAAGTGGCTGCTGAAAGTTAGCATAGCTGCAAAGATGTGATGGGCAAAAACAAAAAAACTGGTTGCAATACTGAGAATCGGATGTATTAAGCAAATCATCATGGCACAGATTGGATATTCAAATAAAATTGCACCTGCTGAAAGCTAATATGGCTTCAAAAGGGGTGATGACTGGAGCCAAGAATTCTTTGCTATCCAAAAGTGCAGTTTGGGCACAAGAGACATAAACAAAAACATCACACTGCAAAACAAGAATTTTGATTGAGATAATTCAACCACAACCAAATCAAGAAGAGTAAATCTGTTCTGAGCTTGTAAACAGTAATTACCTCAGGAAGTTGGCAAGTTTGGCAGAGTTTGGTCTTCCCATAACAAGCGTGTAAGACTTCTTCCCAGCTCCCTCAATCAGTTCTTTCATCTGTTGAATTATATGAAGAACCAGCTGGAAAAGGTAAAACCAATTTTTAAAAAATGCCTGAAAATAGAAACATGTTTGGCATGAATTTTAAAGAGTAATTTTGTATTTTTGTTCTTATCTTGGTCTTTAACAACATAAAATATTCCATTTGTTCAACATCGCGGCAATATAATAAAGGCAGAAGAAACGTTGCACGAAGAGAACACTCTTTAAGAAGTACTCTTAGCTAGACAAGAACTTTTAGTTCATATATTGCAGAATGAGGAAATATCTTTGAGTCACAATAAAAGGATATCAATTGTTTTCAAAACATTGGATAGACATTTCAAAAATCATGACAAGATGTCAATTCAAAACTCAATTCCCAAAAAATGTAAGACTCTTAGGGTGAGGAACAATTATTTAGGTCACAACTTGAAAACTTCCAAATGTCCGGGAAGTTGCTCATGAAGTTAAACCCTATACTAACTTATAGCATGGGTAATTGACTTTAAATTCATGATCACTAAGAATGACAGATATCATGTATTAGTCATTTTGGTCCAAAAACAAAAACTCCAAATCTTTGGGAACAGGTTGATAAATATTCACTCAAAATCAAATAAAAGGTTAAACCATAAAAGTGCAATACTACAAAATGCAGATATGAAAAAAATTACAGGTTGACTAGTTATCATGCTATAGATCTTTCAGCATGTCATGGCTATAACAAGAAAAGTTGCAAAGTAGAAATTTCTTTGGGTTTAAAAATTGGAGGTGAGTGTGTTGCATTTGTGCTGACAAGTAATGACTGATCCACGTTATGCAAGATTAAAAGTTAGAACTAAGGTTCCTCAGAAACTTCACAAAAAAAAAAAAAAAAAATACAGGATCACCTATGATTGAATAAGCAATGACAATAGCATATAGTCTCAAAAACATAGCCTTTTCATTGATCCTGCAAGAAAGTTTACTCAGAGAAAACCCTTGCATACAAAATTAACCAAGTAAGCCTTTATTCCAATCACATCTTGTAAGATAATTTAGGATCAACATTAATTGGATCTGCAACTTATGGTTATGTCCATATCATCTGTGAAAAGATGTGTGGCCCAACTTCAAATATGGCACAAATATGTCTAACATAATATACGAATGAATCTCTAAATTGAACATACCAACACCTAGAGTGCCCACCAAAATTCCAACGATGTTTGCATCCTTTGCTTTCTCCACAAGGTAATATCTACATAAGTGATATATATATCAGAGTACACTGTCAGTGAGCATAGCACAGTTCTCCCATGTCCACAAGTTGACTGGCATATTACATGCTTAAAGAAAGGCACACAAGAAAATATTACAACAAATACCTGCGCTTAAGAATCCTCCTCTGATGAGCAAAGTCCTTCAGCAAGTTGCTTTCCTCCGCATCATACCTGACTGAACACAACCAAACCTTAGAACACAAAAGCAGTTCTCAAATTTTGATTATTCATGTGCAGCATCTAAAACTGTCACGATTAAATCATATCATCAATGAGTTTCAGCATCCACCATTTAAAAGAAAAATAAAAAATCAGTAGAAATTACAGAACTCCCTGGATACAAGTGTCAGCTACTCTTCTACATAATATTTAGATAAAATAGAAGAAGGCATAAACATGTGCAACAGGGTTCCAGAAATGGCCCGCTAGAAGTCAAGACAAGATACCTAGACAGCATGCCTAAAGGCCACCTGAAGGCTCAAGGCTCACTAACTAGGCCCTGGTTTAGAGTTTCAGGAGCCTATGGATTGCAAACAGTTAATCATGCATCCATCTTCTACAAAAGCTGACAGAAACATGACTCATCAGTCTAGTTCACCTTGGGTATCAGTCTTGATTTGACCTATACATGAAATATATAATAGGTCCAATTCGATTGTTCTGTGCCTAAATTTAATCCAAATTATTGAGCCTGATTACTGAGTCAATGGAGTTAAAAGTCTGGCACTTAAGTCATTATGCATCAGAGTGGATCTGAAACAATCAGAACAAGTGAGACTGGCATCTCAGACCAGCATTGCCGAGCCATCATTATTTTGGATTTTCCTTCTTTTCTATAATAGTTTGAGACTTTTGAGTTTAACAAGGAGTTTGGAGACATCCCACAAGTCTCCCTGCCCTCATCATAAATAGGTCACGTATTACACTTGTTTCATAGTATTAAATTACATTGAAATCTGAGGTGCTGTCTTTCTCAGTTGCTCTCTAATTCATTCTTCTTCCAGCTGGTATGCTCTCCTCACCATGGAACAACTTCCTCCTTATAGCTTCTTAAGCTATCCTTAGATGGTAATTCACAGAACAACACATGCTAGTCTTGTGGGTGTCATACACAAAAATATGGCCACAACTAAGATTTTTTAAAATAATCTAATAAGCTTTTCACACTAATGTTGCAAGAATACATTTTTTACTCTAAAGTTCAGCAAAGTATGTTAACTAAGAGAGTTTAAAACATACCACAAATTACCAAGTCAAATTGGTACATAAAGGGAGTTAAACACTAAAAAGCTAATGTGCCTGCTAGAGTAGAGTTAATATAATTAACTCAATAGTTCCCAAAGATACCTCAGATGCTTGGTCTCATTTTATGGGATGACATGTTATTTACATATTGGCTTTTTATATATATTTTCTTCTTTGGCTGTTAATTTTGAATTTCTTGACAATATTATATTAAGGGTTATAGGTTTGCATACCAAGATCCGCTCATATATGCAAAAATGGATACATAAGATCAATGTTTTAAAATGAGATGCAAGCTGTCTTAAATGCATCCACATATGTGTATGCAGTCCCTTGACCACACTGCATCGCCTATATGCAGTACTGTATGCAGCCATACAATATTATTTAGGGGTTTATTTATTGGTCATACTGCGAATAGACCAAAAATAGGTGTCAACTTAGCATTGCACGGTTGCATATCTGGCCTGCTTAGTATTCTACGAGTACACATATGAGCCTAATTAGCATCTTGGAGCCAAATACAGCCCATTCTTACAAGGGTCCATGTAAATGAAGTAGGTTCAAGCAGATGATTTAGTTTGAAATGGGTTTTAGGTGGGACAGATTTGGGCATTAGTAGTGCTAAAATGTTGATTATGTTACAATTATTGCTAATAGGTGTTACATACTAAGAAACAAGCACTAGTTGTTATTATTATAAATATTGCTATTATCCATCCATAAAAATTACTAGCATTATTGTTTTTTTTTGTAGTTATTCCAGTGATTCTAGTATCTTGAGGATTGTGGCATTGGTAACTTCTCTGATTTCCCCCTTCCTCTTATTTTCTTCTCTGCCACAACACCCACCCAGATGACTAAATAGTAGGAAAATTTGATGTTCAATGACATGCTGTCCATGTATACCATGTCAAGGCACCTAAAACAACCCTAAAAAATTATAAGCAGCAATTCAAAGGCATTTTTTATATGGAAAGAAGGAAAACTTATTCAAATTGAATGATTAATTGAAAGATCAAAATAATTTGTCAAAGATTAGGTCATATAATTATCTGCAAAAAATAATTTTACACATATGGAATGTCAATTACAAAAACATTCAAATCTAGGGTATGGTTCTATGATACAAAGAATTATTAAAAAAATGTTGTACCAATAATAAAGCTAGCTTATAGAAAAGGTATGTCCTTGGAATTGTTAATTCAAGAAAGTTAGCTGAGTCAAGCGCTTGCAACATGATCATAGTTGACTTTTCAATTAAACAAGAATCCTTTTTCAAGACTCGATGGTTATTGGAAGATTCAACTACTTGTTAGCTGGAAAGCAGAAATGCAGAAAAATCAAGGATACAAGTGACATAGATGGTTCAGCTAAAAGCTGGCTCAACTTTTGTGCATCAGTTGAAGTGATCAATAACTTAGCACAAGAACAAGAAACAAAAGTGCTAAGCAAAGATGGCCCACACGTTAGACCTCTAGTTGCTTGACAGGCTTGTCAATTGCATATTACACGTTAGACCTCTAGTTGCTTGACAGGCTTGTCAATTGCATATTGATAACGTATAATCCAAAAGTAAACTTAATTAAATCGATGTCCTATACAAGCAACTTCTGAGAAATAGAAAATGGCTGGCTTCTAACAGAAACATCTAGATACATGGCTTAGGTAACAATGTGTCATAGTGTAAACAGCTAACTAATAGGAAATTGAGAAACCACTATACAAAATAATGTTATTTACTTAAATATGTATCGAATCTAAAGCTCCAAAACATCAATGTAACTATGGATGGAGAGAGAAGAATCATTTTCTTATGAATCCATATTTTATGTATGTATTTTTGCATTTAAAAGAATAAAAATATCATTGTGACTTGTAATCTTCAAATAAAGGATACATATTTAATTGATTTGCAGCATACATTAAAATTTAAGCATCCTAAAGTCTTTCCAGATACAGGATCAATTGAATATAATAAAGTGATAGTAGTATTAAAGATGAGAAGAAGATGATTCAATGAACAAATAACAAAACCACGAGCTATCTCACCTATTTGACAATTGTTGAATGTAAGCACAACATTGGTAAAAGCAGAGTTCTCAGAACCAATCCATAACAACAAATAGTCCTCCATCTTGTGGCCTATCGGCATAGTCCATATCAGTCCACCAAGACTGTATTTGGTACAAGGCTTCAATATATTGCAGTTAACAGAAATAGACTAGTATTTCCATCTTCATCCTTATGACCTTCCTCATTATCAGAAACACCATTATGAGAATATAATTGCTTCTGATCTGTCCATTTTATCCCTGATGGATTTATACTTGAACAAGCAACCTCTGCAAAGTGGACACTAGAGTTGGACACACTTAACTGCAACAATTCAGCCACTACTGTTTAAGATTCTCCAGAGCATGTGCATATTCCAATCCATAAAGGACCTGTGCTTTCCACACAATTACAAAACACACACAAAAAAAAATATAAATAAAAATAATTATGTAAAATCAAGTCTGATGCCCTACATTACACTTTGTATGTTCTGCCAGATCCTTTTGGACAAAGTGAGAAAAAACAATCATAAAGCAATAAACTACACTGCTTATGGACTAAACAATAACATGATTGGTATCAATCATTCTATATAATGAGAAAAATTAATTATGGAAAATAAAATATACGGGCAATGAAGAGAATGTAAACATGAAACAAAAGCAGATACAGGAATGGCATGCTCAATGTGCTGCATAATAGTAATGACAGTGAAAAATAATGATGTTAATAGCAAAGGCATTCCTTTTCTTCCTTTTTTTTTTGAAACATTGGGGGGGGTGGGCAGTTGCCGTGGGACGGAATAGCAAAGACATTCAACATGAGGACAGTAAAGAAAAAAGTGGCAAACTATGTAAAGAGATAGAAAACAAAAAGGAACATAGTGTCTACAATGAAGATCAGAGGAGGTTCCCACACAGAGAAATACTTAACCTGCAGGCAAGGAAGTAGGGAACTTGTATAAAGGTTAAAAGAATTCCAAAAAGGAAGTTCATTTATAAAAATAATATCAAAAACAACATGGAATACATAAATCCAGCAACAAGTAGATTCCAATGGGTCTAGTACTTCTCATCAATCAATTGTACAAATTGATGTATATATCATGTTAATTCTGTCATAAATGTATACTAAGTGCAGGAATGCATGTTGAAGAGTAATGAAAACAAGTGCCAAAATCTGACCAAAAGTAGATAATTCAGTTCAGACGAACCTTAGAAATAGGATTTGAGAACCAGAGATACAAGCACAACAATCTAAAGGCATCACTTTTGATTACAAAATAAAAATAGATTGCAAAAAGCAAGATCGGAAGTAAATTGCATGAGAATCGAAAGGATGTGGCAACATCCACTGCATACATCTTTTAGTTTTCAATTAAGCACAAAAATGTCCGCAGACAATGTGTTTGGGATCTACATTACAGGAAAATTTTTCATATCAAATATCTCACCTAGTCATTGAAAGACAAATATCTTGGTTACATAAAAATACAAGTGACATTTACCAGCTGTTAGAAGTTGGGTCCCCAGCATCAATATAACTCTCTTAAGGAGAAGTATGTGCAAGTTCATATTTAAAGAGAACTTACACAAATAATTTTCTTATTGAGAATACATATTTTTGCAGGCTTTAAGATGTTCAGATGTTGGATTCTCTGACATTACACATAAACAAAAGGATCTTTAAGGACAAGCAAATCCTTGTGTTGCTTGTGCCCAAACCAGGATCCAATTAACCTTGACATAGGATTCCAAAGGTATCTTGAAGAACAACACATACTTGGCGGCATCAAGCAGGAAGACATGTTCCTATAACAACCTGATTAACTATGAGAGTTTGGCTTTGACAATTAAAACCTAGAGATACGTAAAGTAAAGTGTTCATGATAATTTTTTTTTTCTTTTTTTTTTCTTGAGAAAGATGCGTGCTGAACTTATGAAATTCATAACAGAAAATAGGCAAATACATATTAGGGTTTTACTCTAAAAGAACATGTTAGGGTATTTGTTACCAATCATATGTCAGTCTTGCTTTATCACGTTCAAAAAATATTCTATAGCATGTGACTATCTTTTCTAGATTTTTGCATAGGGCCTAAGATCTGCCATCATCAAGGTTTGGCATGCTGGTCCATACCACCTAGTGAGGGTGTATACCATTCTGTACAAGGCTTGACACAGTAATGCACCAACATGTGGTACAGTTGCTGTCTCACCTCCAATGGTGTACCGTGTGTTGGTATGGGAGGTGCACCATACCAACCCATACCATGCAGGGCTAGCAGAATGGTGCCTAGTACCGGTTGCAGCAAAACTGGTCATTATATGGCTTGCATGAAATATGCGCTACACAAAAAATGATAGTGCTGATTGACTTTCATTTAAATATAACCATCATTAAGGTAAGAGTGATAAATTATTCAATCCATACCAGTATAGGCTTGTTGGCAGTGGATAAGCAATGATGCACAGACTCTGCACAAGCATTTACATCAATAGAGGCTTTCCAAAAACGAAAAAAAAAGCCGGCAGAGTTGATGTTCTGCAAGTAGTAGATAAGAGAATCTGAATTTGCTGACGAAGAAAGCAATATGCATCAATTCAATGCATCAAAGGAAAAGCTGAACAAAACTCCTAAAACCCGATATTAATGGTAAATTAAACATAATCCATGGCACTTAAGTTGAAGAAGATAATTTTTGAATAAACCACCACTTAAAGGGGAAAAAAAGGAAACTATGAAAGTTGATTCTTTGAAATACCGTGACTGATATAACGTGACAAGCTATAGGTTTGCAAAATGGAATGTCAAGCCAAAGCCATACAGTATGACAAGTTTACCTAGCTGAGTTGTTTCAAACACAATAATTCACAAAGCCATGTCCTTTACACCCAAAATTACAGTCTCAATTATCTATGCTGTTTATCATCAAATCCAAAGATGTGACTGCAAACAAATAGTTTCATCCAGAAAACTGTAAACGCAATTAATACAACCACGAGCCAAAATCTCATTCAAACCCTCCCCAAACCCAAAACTTTACCACCAATACTCTTCAGAGAATTAAACTTCCCTCTTGAGACACATAACCCCTGAATTCCCCGTCTCAACACCATCTCTTAAAACTCAAATCTCCAAAACCTAAAAGATTATAACTTCTGAAAACTAATCAACCCACACAACAACATGCCACTCAAAGGTCCACTCTTTCTCCACCACTAAGGCAATCACTTCACCAATTACCCTAAAGACACAACCTTCTCTAACCTTAAAACTTTTAACACATCAAACGACCACAAAAAACTAATGTCTCCACTCAAACCATCAAAGTTTAATTCATCAAACTATCAGCAGGATCCAAACCCCAATACCCACAACCCATTACACTAAATCTTTTGAGCAAGAAGCCTCTCACAGGTCCCATCTTTATTAACTACCAAGCTAAAATCAACAAAGAGAGCCCTAAATAAAAGACACGATCTTTTACAATCAAAAGCCAATAAAATCTAAAACACCAACCACCCAGAATCGCGGAACTCGATGAGAACTCACGGGCTCATGCATGCGTGGCCATAATGCACCACACAATCGGCGTCCACATGGGAAGCCCCAATCTCGTCAACACAACAGCTACCGTACGCCGTGTCCGCCATGACGTACAAGCGCACGCCCTTCCCGAGCTCGCTCCTCAGGGCTTTCGCCACCCTCGTCGAGTCCTTCACAGCTCGTCGGGAAACTAGAATCAGAGACCAATTTTGAGAACTTTGGGTAGTAAGATTGAGAGAGAAAACAAGAAGGGAAAAGGAGGCTAAAACCCTACGATTTAGGGTTTTCTCATTCGCAAAGCGATTGTTGATTGAGAGGAGGGGAGAGAGAGCACCTGCAACGCGACTTTGGTGAAGTTTCTGGTACGAATAAAATCAACCGTGCGGGAGATCTCGTAGTTCGATTCGAAGTCCATGGCGAAGAATCGGCGGCGAAGGCCGGGAGGAAGGGGAGAAGGTGAGAGACGAAGGAGAGGGGAAGAGCAAAGGGGGAGGCGGATAGGGTGACACGGGGTTGGGTTGAGATTGGATCCGCGAATATTTCGCCCAAACCGATAAGTTTGGTTTCGGATTTTAATTAATTATCTGATTATCTTAGTAAAATTGCTATTCGCGATAGGTTTGGGATTTAATTGGTTAAATCACTTGGTAGGGTGATATGGTCCAATAAGATGATGTGTATACTAAATACTAAGATGATATGTGAATACTATGTTTGGTATATCATTTAGAATAAAACTTCGTATATTTCAAATATCACAAAATAGTAATTATAATAATATATAAATTTTATAAATATTCTTATATATTAATACATAATAATTATTTTATAATTTTATTAAATATTTTTCATTCATACTTTTTGAAACAAATATATTATAATAATAGCAGTAGCAATAATAATAATAATAATTTTATTAATAATATTATTATTGTAATAAGGATATTATCTAAAATTATTTGAAACTATCAAGGGTGAATTTATTTGATTTTATTGATTAGGATTATTTTTGTTCCAAAATAAATTTAACACATCACCAATATCTAATAATATACTATCACTTGGAATATCTAATAACACATCACCAATATATATATATATAGATATATATATAAATAATTTAATAATTAAAATAAAATATTATACAAGAAATTATATGGAGTAAATCACCAATCAACTAATATTATTTTGGATCGACATAATCATGAATGAAAAACACTTTTTTACCTATCACCCAAATCCATTTGCTATGTGATATGTTATAGCGATAATTTTTGAAAGCAAAAAACAAACTTCTTATCTTTTGTTCACATACACTTTTGTGTCCTATATCTCTGAGAGATAAACATCTTTTGTAGTTTTGATCGGTTGAGAACAACTTCTCATGCATATTCAAATACTGGAAACCGAAAAAGTTATCTAAAAAGTGGGGAGTCATTCATGAGCCTATCATGAGTGGTATATAAAAATCCATGCCCATCATGGGTGGTTATAGGATACTGTTACGACCGTAATGATGACGTGGCCGATCTCAGATTCCGTCAGGTATGATCGAGCCACGTGGAGGGTTTTTCGGTCGAGTCAGCCTCGGCTTCCGCGCTACCGAGGTCGAGCTCGGCCCTTGCCCCCGGGCTACCTCGCCAGGTGATATCCGAGACGTTACCGCCCTCGCCGAAGTCGAGTTCGGTACAGGGCTCCTCCCGCCACCTCGCCAAGTGTCCACCCAGGAAGGGTCCACCTCGGCCGAGGTCGGCTGCTCCTTCGCCAGGTGGCCCCCGGAGATGGGTCACCTCGGCGAAGCAGCGAGAGCCCTCCGCCACCTCGCCAGGTGTCCACCCAGGAGGGGTCCACCTCGGTCGAGGTCGGCTGCTCCTTCGCTCCTTCGCCAGGTGGCCCTCGGAGACGGGTCCCCCCGGTCGAAGCCGAGCGCCCTCCTGCCACCTCGCCGGTGTCCACCAGGAGGGGTCCACCCTCGGCGAGGTCGGCTGCTCTTCGCTCCTTCGCCAGGTGGCCTCGGAGACGGGTCCACATCGGCCAAAGCCGAGCGCCCTCCTGCCACCTCGCCAGGTGTCCACCCAGGAGGGGTCCCTCGGCCGAGGTCAGCTGCTCCTTCGCTCCTTCGCCAGGTGGCCCCGGAGACGGGTCCACCTCGGTCGAAGCCGAGCGCCCTCCTGCCACCTCGCCAGGTGTCCACCCAGGAGGGGTCCACCTCGGCCGAGGTCAGGCGCGGTACAGAGAAGGTCCCAAGAAAGAAGGCGCAGGTTCCGAGGTTGCCCTCGAGCCGTGCGCATCACAGGCGGTGCCCCGTACAGAGGGCGGCGGCGGCACTCGAAACATCACTTACGTCGGCCGACAAGTCCTGCAGTCGAGAGACGCGGTTTGACAAAACAGGGCCCGTAAACGGAGCGCAGCGCCGGCACTTAGAAAGGAGAGCGCCCTCACTGGCCCGAGGTCTGACGGCCGCCTTGTCGGCGCCACCCCCCCCTTTTATCTTTTACCCTTTCCCCGCTGGGCTCGGCGAACGAGGTCGGAAAGCCGCTGGCCCTCGAAACCAAAGGGAAAGAGAAAAGGATGGAAAGGGGAGCCTCCCACGAGCAGAAGACAGGCGGACAGCGGGAGGAGATAAAAGGAAGGAAGCTGGAGGCGACCAGGTAAGCTGGGGGCAAGTAAGAAACAGTGGCCAAAAGCCCCACTCCGAGAATAAGATTCAGGGTCCCGAGAGGGATCGCTTGGCGTGAGCTCGGCAAGGAGGCCAAGGCCGGGTTTCTGGTCCCTACAGCACCTTTCTTGCTAGTAAATTCTCTGAGTCTGGGACTCCTTCGGCGGCCCGTCTTGGAGAATCTGTTCCTTCTCGCCGTCTACTAACTTGACCGTCGGAGCTCCCTCGCCGGGATCCCCGGCCAGGGTCTTCTGACCCTCTCTTGCAGGTTGCTCTCAGCTAGGAGGCTCCGGGAGCTAGGCGGTCTGGTAGGATCGGCGGATCCGTGGCCGGGCGCGGTGGCGAGATCGGCAATAGATTGGCGCGCCAGGAAGGGGGGCAGGACAACACCCCCTAGCGGGAGCCAGCTTTTTGCAGGTACCGCGCTCTCCGACAATGGTGGTCACTCGTGGGCGCGAGGCGTCCACCAGCCGTGTGGGGGAGGTCCCCTCCCCTCAAGGGGCCCACAGCCCGGAGAGGGAGCTTCCAGCTCCCCCTCCTCTTCCACTACGCCGACTTCGGCAGACGGCCCCTCGCGGCCGTCATCCAACAGCTGCAGACCTTGACCTCGGCGGTCCGGCAGCTTCAACATCAGCAGCGGTCCCTGGCCACGCAGCCGCAGCCGGGGACCCCCGCGGCCCGAGCCGCGGGACAGCGTGGGAGCCTGTGCTCCATTCAGGGCAGGCCATCCCACCCGAGGGCAGTCTCCAACCCCCGCGGGAGCCACCAAGCTCCCGTAAAAGAAACTACTCCGGTTCGGCGGATCACGAGAGTCGATCCCCGGCCGATGAAGCCGAGACGGCGCATCGCAGCAAGCGGCGCCGAGGCGTGACCTCGCGTCGAGACCGATCGGCGCCCCCTTCACCAGCGGCCTCGATGGAAGACTCCACCGACGAGGCCATCAGGCGTCAGGCCGAGAGGCGCCTGGAGGAGTATGAGCGCAAGTTAGCGGAGTTCGCCCGCCGATTTGCCGACCTGCAGAACTCATCGGCAGACCCGGCGGGCTACGACTCCCGTCCCCCTTCTCTGAAGAAATCCAGGCGGAGCCGATCCCGAGGCGGTTCCACATGCCGCAAGTGGATCCCTACGATGGGACCACCGACCCTCTGGACCATCTGGAGAGCTACAAGGCTCTCATGAGGGTCCAGGGGCCACCGACGCTCTTTTGTGCATCGCCTTCTCCGCTACCCTCCGGAAGGCCGCTCGAGTCTGGTTCACCCGCCTCGAGCCCGGATCTATTTGATCCTTCCACCAGCTGGAAGGGAAGTTTGTGGCGCATTTCGACGCTTGTCGAAAGGTGCCGAGAGAGGTGGATAGCCTCTTCTCCATCCGCCAGCAGGATCAGGAGCTGCTACGGGACTACATAACCCGGTTCAAGACCGCAGCCCTGGAAATCTACAGCCTGGATGAGCCCGTAGCCATGCTGGCTTTGAAGCGCGGGCTCAAGACGTCCCGCCTGACCTACTCCCTGGACAAAAAGCCGCCCAGGACGTACTCCGAGCTCGTCCTCCGCGCCCACAAGTACATCCGAGCGGAGGAGAGCCGACACCGCACCGCCGAGAGCTGGACGGGAGGACTCCGAAGAGGCCGTCCCCGAGGAATCTTTCAGGAGCTCGGAAGCCCGGAACACCTGCCGACCCTCGCCCGAATCCAAGGCCGAAGGGCGAGGCCATTCCGGAGCGAAGGTTCACCCCTCTCATCGCACCTCGGACGAAGATCCTCATGGAAATTGAGGGCGAGCATTACCTCCGCCGACCTCCTCCTCAGAACCCGAGGGCTATCCGGGACAAATCGAAGTACTGCCAGTTCCACGCGAGCACGGTCACGACATGGAGGAGTGTCGCAACCTGAAGCGGGAGATCGAGGAGCTGATCAAGAGGGGCTACCTCAGGAAGTTCGTCAGGAACGAGGTCCCCCGGAGGGGCGGCCGCTCGCGGCCTTACCACGGTCCCTGCAATCGATAACCGCCCCGACGGAGAAGCCCGTGGGCATGATCTCACGTGGGGTCGGCGAGCGGCGAAGAGAGCCCGGAAGTCGGGAACCCGGAGAATGTAATCCCTCCGAGGAGGGGAAGGATAATGAGAATGTAAACAACGATGCCGTGGTGGTCGAGATAACCATCGCGAAGCATCCTGTACATCGAATTATGATGGATAGTGGAAGCTCGGCTGACGTGCTTTTTTACGATGCTTTCTCTCGGATGAATTTGTCCCATGATCAGCTAAGACCGGTGCATACCCCCCTGGTAGGTTTTACCGGGGACTCCGTGGGGGTCGAAGGGAGATCACTCTCCCAGTCACCGCCGGATCCCCACCTCGGCAGACGACCGTCCTGATGACGTTCACCATCGTCAGGCTCCCTTCGCCTTACAACGCCATTCTCGGGCGTCCCGGGCTCAACCAACTGGACGCCACGATTTTCATGAAGAGGTTGTTGGTGCAGTTCCCCACGCCTTCCGGGCTCGGGGTGATGAAGGGGACGACCCAGCCGGTCCCGTATTGCCTCCAAACGGCCCCGGGTGCCCGGGGCGCGAGCTCGGCCCTGATATTGACGACCTCGACCTGAGGGAGAAGGAACCCAAGGGGGGCCCGTAGAACGCATGTTGACTTATCCCCTTGCTTCGGACCCGCTGAAGATGGTGCAGGTCGGGGCGCAACTCTCCTAAAGAAGGACGGACCCGCCTGCTGGAGTTCCTCCGCGCGAACGCAGACGTGTTCGCCTGGTCGGCGGCCGACATGCCGGGCATTCCGCCCGAGGTCATCATGCATAGGCTAAACGTGGATCCGAGCTGCCGCCCGTCCCGCCAGAAGAAGAGGAGCTTCGCCATGGAGAGACAGAAGGCCATCAACGAGGAGGTGGAGAAACTCCTCATTGCCGGCTTTGTGCGGGAAGTCCAGCATCCCAGTTGCTAGCGAACGTGGTCATGGTAAGAAAGAGCAGTGGTAAGTGGAGGATCTGTGTGGACTACACCGACCTCAACCGAGTTTGCCCAAAGGACAGCTTCCCTCTTCCAAAGATCGACCAGCTAGTCGATATACCACCTCGGGACATCGCCTCCTGTCATTCATGGACACCTTCTCTTGATACAACCAGATCCGAATGAGCCCGGAGGATGAAGAACATACCACCTTCATCACCGACCGCGGAACTTTTTGCTACAGGATGATGCCATTTGGCCTCAAGAACACTGGGGCCACTACCAGCGTCTGGTCAACAGGATATTCAAGGACCAGATCGGCCGCAACATGCAGGTGTACGTGGATGACATGCTGGTAATGAGCAACCCAATTCGGACCACGTAGCTGACTTGGCGGAGACGTTCGGCAAACCTCCGACGTCATCAGATGAAGCTGAACCCTGCGAAGTGCGCCTTCGGCGTCTCCGCCGGGAAGTTCCTAGGATTCATGGTGACCCAAAGAGGAATTGAAGCCAACCCGGAGAAGGTCCAGGCCATCCTGGACATGGAGCAGCCCGCCTCTAAGAAGCAAGTGTAGCAACTCACCGGCCGGATTGCGGCCCTCAGCCACTTCATCTCCAGGTCGGCAGATCGCTGCCATCCCTTTTTCAAGGTGCTGAGAAAGATGACGACTTCGCCTGGACCGAGAATGCCAGGAGGCCTTTGAGGAGCTGAAGAAGACGCTCGCATCGCCACCGCTGTTGTCCCGGCCCGAGGAGGGGAGGAACTCATCCTCTACCTGGCGGTCACTCCGGAAGCCGTCAGTTCGGTCCTGGTCCGGACCGATGACCAAGAGTCCAGCGGCCGGTGTACTATACCAGCAAACTTCTCCGCGACGCGGAGCTCAGGTATTCTCGGCCCGAGAATACCGTTTTTACGCTAATAGTGTATGCTCAGCGTCTCAGGCCCTATTTCCAAGCGCATCCCATCGCCGTCCTGACGGATCAACCGTTGAAAGCGGTGCTCAGCTGACCCGACACTTCGGGGCGATTGGCGAAGTGGGCACTGAAGCTCAGCGAGTTTGACATCGTGTACAGGCCAAGGTCGGCCATGAAAGCGCAGGTGCTGGCCGACTTCCTGGTCGAATGTGCAAGCTTAGGCAAGGAGCCCGAGAAGGCCCCTTAGGCCAGCCACTGAAGACGGGCCCCGACGAGCCCGGAGAGGACGCCTGGATCCTCCATGTAGATGGAGCCTCAAACTTCGGTGGGAGCTGAGCCGGACTCATCCTTGCCAACAGCAACGGAGTCGTCGCCGAATGCACGCTCCGTTTTCAATTTGTCGCGACCAATAATCAGGCGGAGTACGAGGCACTTCTTGCGGGCTGAGGGTCTCCCACGAGCTGGGTGTGACCACCTCAAAGCTTTCACTGACTCCCAGCTCGTGGCGGGACAGGTCTCCGGGGAGTATGCCGCGCACGACCCCCAAATGGTGAAATACTTGGAGCTCGTCAAGGCGGGCACAGCCAGATTCCGGTGCTTCAACATCTTCCATGTCCCCCGCAGGGAGAACGCCCGTGCGGACACTCTCTCCCCGCTGGCGACCCTACCGGACTCGATGTTGGGCTGCGCTCATGTGGAGCGCCTTGAGACCCCAAGTCACGAGACCCCGGTGGAGGTCCATCAGGTCAGCCGTGAGCCCAGCTGGATGGACAAGTACACCGAATACATAACCAGCGGCACCCTGCCAGAGGACCGCGAGGCGGCCCGCCTCATCAGAAAGAAAGCCGTGCGGTTCGTCTTGATGGATGGGCAATTGTATCGAAGATCCTACTCCTACCCCCTCCTCAAGTGTGTAGGACCCGCAGAAGCCAGACTTGTGCTCCAGGAGATTCACGAGGGCGTCTGTGGGAACCACGTGGGGGGCAGAGCATTGGCCTACAAAGCCCTTCGTCAGGGCTACTTTTGGGAGACGATGAAGGAAGACACCGCTGACTTCGTGAAGAGGTGCGATCGGTGCCAGCGTCACGCCACGGTGCAACGGCAGCCCTCCAACCCAATCTCCCAGCTTTCAGCTCCGTGGCCATTCGCCCAGTGGGGGATGGACCTTCTGGGCCCATTCCCGCCGGCGTCTGGGCAGCGGAAGTTCTTGATCGTGGCCATCGACTACTTCACGAAGTGGGTCGAGGCCGAACCCTTGGCACAGATCACCGAGGCAAACGTCGCCAAGTTCTTTTGGAAGTCGATCATTTGCCGTTTCGGCCTCCCCCATACCGTGGTTATTGATAACGGGCGCCAGTTCGACTGCCGGGAGTTTGAAGAGTTCTGCGGTGACCTCGGCATCAGGCATCGCTTCACCTCGGTGGCGCATCCTCAGACCAACGGAGAGGCCGAAGTCACGAACAGGACCATTTTGTAGGGCCTCCGCACACGGCTGGACCAGGCCAAAGGCAGGTGGGCCGAGGAGCTCTCCAGCTTCCTTTGGGCATACCATACCACCCCGAGGACGGCAACCGACGAGACCCCGTTCAACCTCGTCTTCGGAGCCGAGCGGTCATCCCGATCAAACTCAGCCTACCCACGCTGCGTGTGGAGCAATATGACGAGACAGAGAACCCCGCTAGAATGATGCTCAACCTTGACCTTTTTGAGGAGATGAGGGACAAGGCCGAGTTTGGATGGCGGCGTATAGGCAGCGTGTGGCCAGGTATTACAACTCCCGAGTGCGGTCGAAGTTTTTCTGTCCGGAGATCTGGTCCTCCGGCGCGCTGAAGCTTCTCAGCCACGGGAATGCGGCAAGCTCTCACCAAACTGGGAAGGCCCGTACCGGGTGGCAGAAGCCCTCCCTCACGGCACCTACTACCTGGAGGAATTGGGAGGGACCAGGTTCTCCCGAACGTGGAACGCCTCGAACCTGAGAGTGTATTATCAGTAATGTAAGGTTCCCCACTCCTGCAATAAAGTTTATTTGCTTCAAACGCTCTTTCTCACCTCGTAGGGAAACCGGCGCATGGCCCTGGCCTCGGCACGCCCGATCGTGGCCGACGGTCGAAGGAAGCGAGAAGTCCCGGGCTTCGGCCTGGAAGGCGGGGCAGAACCCAGTTCGCCCATGCGAGCATGGAGAACAGCCCGGCAAGCGCGCAAGGCTTGAGAAAGCCTGCGGCCCCGGGGTTCAGTCCGGAAGTCCCGGGCTTCGGCCTGGAAGGCGGGCAGAACCCAGTTCACCCACGCGAGCACGGAGAACAGCCCGCAAGCCGCGCAAGGCTTGAGAAAGCTTGCGGCCCCGGGGTTCAGTCCGGAAGTCCCGGGCTTCGGCCTGGAAGGCGGGGCAGAACCCAGTTCGCCCACGCGAGCACGGAGAACAGCCCGGCAAGCCGCACAAGGCTTGAGAAAGCCTGCGGCCCCGGGGTTCAGTCCGGAAGTCCCGGGCTTCGACTTGGAAGGCAGGGTAGAACCCACTTCGCCCACGCGAGCATGAAGGCAATCCCAAAGATGGACCCGCTCAAGGCCTACTCTGATGCCACGCGGTCCGGAATGTCCCAACCTTCGATCTGAGCGACGGACGGGACCAGGTCCACACTCGTTCCGGCACTCCACCTCAACATCTCAGGAAGGAAAAAGAGGAGATGGGAGAGTGAGAAAGAAAGTGAATTCGAGACTTAGACAAATGGTGTTTTCATTATCAAGAAGAAGTACAATCTGGGAATCCCGACAGGCCGGGAGTCCCAATAAAAGAGAAGAGAAGTACAACAATGACAACAAAGAAAAATGAGAAGATAGTGGCTCAGTTCGGCGCAGGGTCGGAGCCCTCAGCCTGGGTCGCGCGCTCCGCATCCTCGCTTTCGGCGGCTGCCGGCTCAGGTGGCTGCTCCGGAGCCACGGCCTCGTCGCTAGCTGGGCCGCAGGCGTGGCGTCGGCCGCACCCGGAGGTCCTGCTCTCGGGTCCTGCCTCCTACCTCCGAGCACTACCCCACTGAGGTCGAGCTCGGGGTAGAAGGCCCCTACCTTCCTCTCCCGGCACATCCGGAACCCCTTCAGGAAGGAGTCCATGGCGGCCTCCCGGACCTCCGAGGTGTACTCGTCGGAGGCCCGGAACTTCGGGATGGCTTCCTGTGCCTCCCGCTTCGCGGCTTCCAGGAGCCCGTTGACGTACGCGCTCCGCTCCTTCGCCGCGTTCGCATCCCGCCTGGCCTCCTCCAGCTGGCGCTCCAGCCACTGAGAATGGGCCTGAAGGCGAGCCCTCTCAGTCGCATCCTCCTCCGCGCGACGCTGATGGGAGATCCTCTCCTCCGACAGAGAAGACTCCAGGTCCTTGTTCGCCCCTCCGCGCGCGCCAGGTCCGCCTGGAGGGTCTGGTTATTTGCTCGCAGCTCGACCCCCTTCTCCATGAGGTCCTTGACGTCGGCCGCGAGCTTGCCGAGTTTCTTTCCTTCTCGACTCCCTCTTCGCACTCCCTACGAGGAAGTTCCTCAGTAGGAGCACGTCGTTCCCAATCTGCACAGTGAAGCAACCGGGTTAGAAGAAGGACCACCCGAGGTCACGGAGGACAGAGAATACGAGTAGTTCGAGCTTACCGTGAAGAGCTGCGGGAGGATCCCGAGCAGAGCATCAGCGTAGTCCCGGCCGCCTCGAGATCGGCGGTCCCGGGCTGTGGAGGCATACTCCATCACTTTCTTCACGAGCCCTTTATCGCGGATTACTGAACACCGGTGGGTGATCACCGGTGGCGGCGCCGTCAGGTCAGCTCCGGTGGCGACCGTCCCTCCGACAGGAATCACGGTCGACGGGGCGGCAGAGGTCGCGGGCTGCACCGTCGGGGCCGCGGCGATGACGGGACCGGCGCTGGGCGAGCTGCTAGTGGTGGAGCCCCCTCGCTGGCAGCACCGTTGAGTCTGGCGGCAGGCGCATCAATGGCCCCCGCCTCGAGGCAGTCTGGGCGGGGAACGGCGGCCACCGGGCTGGGTACGGTCACCGTCACGATCTCCTGGCTCGCTCCGTGCGAGCCCTCTTCGCCGCGGGTTCATCCACCTTGGTGACGTCCCTCTGGGCCGCGCCCTCCAGGAGGCTCTCCAACGAAAACTTCATGCCTGCAACACAAAGAATAAAAGGTCAGCCAGCTCGGCTAAAAAGGAAAAGAACACAGGAGTCAAGGGAGGACCGAATCTCACCCGGTCACGGATGGAACTGATCCCGGCCTCAAAAGATTCTGCTCCGAGAGCAGAACCTCGACGCCGGGGACCACGTCGCTCAGGAGCAGGAGTAGGCCTCCTGGTCCGCCGACTCGACCTGGGAGTTCTGGTTGGAGACCGGTCCAGTTCACTCCAGGCCCAGTCGATATCTTCGACCGAGGCAAAGAAGAACCGGTTCTTCCAGCCCTTGATAGAAGAAGGAAGGTCGAACCGGAGGCACCTGGGCCGGGGCGAGATGTACCACCAGCCGTCGTCAGTGGAGTACCTCTTCAGGGTAAACAGGGCCCTGAAGAGGGAGAAACGGGCAATAAACCCATGGAATGGCAAAAACTATGAAAGAAAAGATGACCCGGATGGCGTTGGGAGCCAACTGGGCCGGAACAAGACGGAAATGGCTAAGGAAAGAAAGGAAGAAGGGGTGCAGAGGGAATCGAAGACCCCCAAGGAGGAAGTCTTCATAGAAGGCTATGCGGTCGGGGCCACTCATGGTGACGCGATCCCCGGGCCGCAGAACAAACAGACGGATTGATCCCGGGATGCCGTAGGCCTCCCGGAGCAAAGAAAGGTCGCCTTCGGTCATGGTGGAAGCATGATCGGAGGGACCGCGGGAAGAAGAGGCGGAGTAGGAAGAGAGAGAAGCGGAAGAGCGGAAGCAATCGGAGGAGACCGGACCCCTCTGGGGATGCCGATGGTGACATCCCCAGGTTGCAGTGCTTGCGGATCTCCTTCGGATCGTTTCTCCTTTGAGGAGGAAGAAGACGGAGTCCTCGGCTGGGACGGACCGGTCTCGTCCGGATTAGAGGAAACATAGCGACGACGCACCATGACAAAGAAGAAAGAAACGAAGATTCAGAAAAGGAGAGGGGACCTAAGGAGAAAATGGAGGCACTCACCGAAATACACCGAGCGGATGCGGGGCAGTGGAAATTGGCCTGCAGCAAACCGCCCATGAAGCAAGGGAAAAGGCCTCATTCCGGAAAGCCCCCATCTTTTCAAATTCAGTCGACAGCAGCCGTACCCGTCATTCCGCCCCGAGCCACTGGATGATCGCCGCGTGGACGCACGCCCGACACCGACGCCTCGTTAGCAGGGTAACAGCCTCTACTTCGAAGCGACGCATTTATTATGGGCAAGTGGGCGACGCGTGGCGGCTTCCTATAGGACTTCGGGCGCACCGAGAAGCGGCGACGAGGATCGCGGTAATTATGATGCAAGATCTTCGCCTCCCCACGTCATATCCGCATTTAATCCGACGTTCCGTTCTACGATGTCCCAACGGAATGGCGGGCTGGGGGGCACTGTTACGGCCGTAATGATGACGTGGCCGGTCTCAGATTCCGTCAGGTATGATCGAGCCACATGGAGGTTTCTTCGGTCGAGTCAGCCTCGGCTTTCGCGCTACCGAGGTCGAGCTCGGCCCTTGCCCCCCCGGGCTACCTACCTCGCCAGGTGATATCCCGAGACGTTACCACCCTCGCCGAAGTCGAGTTCGGTATAGGGCTCCTCCCGCCACCTCGCCAGGTGTCCACCCAGGAGGGGTCCACCTCGGCCGAGGTCGGCTGCTCCTTCGCTCCTTCGCCAGGTGGCCCCCGGAGACGGGTCCACCTCGGCCGAAGCCGAGCGCCCTCCTGCCACCTCGCCACCGGCCACCAGGGTGTCCACCCAGGAGGGGTCCACCTCAGCCGAGGCGGCTGCTCCTTCGCCCTCCTTCTCGCCAGGTGGCCCCCGGGCGGGTCCCACCTCGGCCGAAAGTCCGAGCGCCCCCTGCCACCTCGCCAGGTTTCCCACCCAGAGGGGTCCACCTAGGATGTCCACCCAGGAGGGGTCCACCTCGGCCGAGGTTGGCTGCTCCTTCGCTCCTTCGCCAGGTGGCCCCCGAGACGGGTCCACCTCGGCCAAAGCCGAGCGCCCTCCTGCCACCTCGCCAGGTGTCCACCCAGGAGGGGTCCACCTCGGCCGAGGTCAGCTGCTCCTTCGCCAGGTGCCCCTGAAGACGGGTCCACCTCGGCCGTAGCCGAGCGCCCTCCTGCCACCTCGCCAGGTGTCCACCCAGGAGGGGCCACCTCGGCCGAGGTCAGGCCGCCCGTACAGAGAAGGTTCCAAAGAAAGAAGGTGCAGGTTCCGAGGTTGGCCCTCGAGCCGTGCGCATCACAGGTGGTGCCCCTTACAGAGGGCGGCGGCACTCGAAACACCACTTACGTCGGCCCGACAAGTCCTGTAGTCGAGAGGCGCGGTTCTGACAAAACAGGGCCCATAAACGGACAGCACCGGCACTTAGAAAGGAGAGCGCCCCTCACTGGGCCCGAGGTCTGACCGGCCGCCCTGTCGGCGCCCCCTTCTTTTGTCTTTACCCTTTCCCCGCTGGGCTCAACGAACAAGGTCGGAAAGCCGCCTGGCCCTCGAAACCAAAAGGGGAAAGAGAAAAGGATGGAAAGGGGAGCCTCCCACGAGCAGAAGACAGTGGACAGCGGGAGGAGATAAAAGGAAGGAAGCTGGAGGCGACCAGGTAAGCTGGGGGCAAGTAAGAAACAGTGGCCAAAAGCCCCACTCCGAGAGTAAGATCCAGGGTCCCGAGAGGGGATCGCTTGGCGTGAGCTCGGCAAGGAGGCCAAGGCCGGGTTTCTGGTCCCTACAGCACCTTTCTTGCTAGTAAATTCTCTGAGTCTGGGACTCCTTCGGGGGCCCGTCTTGGAGAATCTGTTCCTTCTCGCCGTCTACTAACTTAACCGTCGGAGCTCCCTCGCCGGGATCCCCGGCCAGGGTCTTCTGACCCTCTCTTGCAGGTTCGCTCCAGCTAGGAGGCTCCGGGAGCTAGGCGGTCTGGTAGGATCGGCGGATCCGTGGCACGGGCGCGGCGGTGAGATCGGCAACAGATATGCACATTTCTAACATCTATCACTTGTACGTGATGGGTTTCTTGTTATTTATTTATATCTCAAAGTACAATTCTCTATATCATCACCGAAAATAATTCATATAGAAAAATGGGTCATGCGACTAGTAAGCACACTTATATTAAGAAGCTCAAACCATGCACATGTTAAGGATAACATGATCGCTTTAAATCCTAAAAGGTAAATACTTTTGTGAAACAAATATATATCTCAAGGTGTTAGTGACTTATTTTGTTACATCAAACTAAGTATACTTAATCCTTCAAAAACTATACTTGACTTTTCATTCCCACCATGTATCCATAATTATGTTCAAACTTTCCAAAAATAATTATACTTAGCTAACCAGTGAATACAGATAAAGATGCAATGAAAAATAGCCTTTCAACCGCACTTATACTGCTCGATTTCATATGAATTACTTTTCTAGATATGCCCCATAGAGTCAAATCATACATGACCTTAGGTAGCGCGTTAAAGTAGCAAACATTTACATGTAATTTACAATATAGTCAAAAAGCTTATAGGCACAATGTAAGGCCAGTATATATATACAAAGCCTCAAGGAACTCATACAGTAAGTAGGCAGGGATTCAATATATATCAATATACTTATTCACCTTTCTCAATAGTCGTCTCAAACACACGTGGTATAAACATATGTGATATGGCGACATCTGCTGACGTGGATCGGTGTAGCGACATTCGCTGACGTGGAGCCTGCAGACGGCCACGGCGATGAGGAGCCCACCACCTGGAAGGCTGCATGACGAAGAACCAAAGCGGACCACCCTGCTGAGGTAAGCACCCAATCGAGGCAGGGCTTATTGGGCGAGCCCCCCATCTGAGGACAGCTCCCGATCGAGGTCGAGTCCACCTTTCTAGAAGGGACCGCCCTTCCGAGGTCAGCTCCTAGTCGAGGCAGGGCTCATTGGGCGAGCTCCCCCTCTGAGGACAGCTCCCTCGAGGTCGAGTCTGCCTCTCCAGAAGGGACCGCCATTTCGAGGTCAACTCTCGGTCGAGGCAGAGCTCATTGGGTGAGCCTCCCGTTTGAGGACAGCTCCCGATCGAGGTCGAGTTCGCCTCTCCGAAGCAGACCCTCCTACCAGGAGCATGGTTTCCCGTCAAAGTCACAAAGGGGGGAAGTCAGAATTCGAAACAAAGGCAGTAGAGTACCTGGCTACCCTGAGCCTCTGAGAGGTGGCGCATACCCTGCCATCGGCGTAGGCCCCCTACGGCGTGTTGTGTGCACGATCTACATGATTCGGACAATGCCAGGCTCCAGCCTTGTGGTATGTCGACATGTCAACGATTGCATGACTGAAAGACTGCAGCTCCCATGACATGATGCCTGGACCTCCCAGAGAAGGGCATCGCCCTACGGCCCTACACCCTGTAGCACTCGGATGGCCTCCTCCAAAGTGGCAACATCCATTATGGCTGTAAGCCCAGGCACAGAACCAGCCCGATAGAGAGGCAACAGCGGGCAACGGAAAGCCTCCTTCAAAGGAGAGAACCTGGAATTCCCTGAAAAGCCTTCTGTCTATATAAGACCCACAGAAAAAATAAGAAAAGGTAAGCGAAGGAGTGTAACGAGGACTCTTTCATTCTCGTATATTATCTTCTCTTTTATCACCCTCTCAACATGGAGAGTCCCCAAGCTCTCTGCCATGGAGGTATATGTTCTCCTCGATCGTCCCACAGACTTGATCATCGGATTGCCTTCGCCAAAATCCCCGATCCAAGATTTTTCTCAATCTTGCAGGACCCCCAAGCTAGCTAGCAAGCCGATTGCGAGATGAGAACCAGGGATCCGACAGGAACCGATATGTCAAAGCTATAGGCCACGGTGATCCGAGTGGCAACAATATGTTATAGTGGTTTTCTCTATCTAAAGAAGAGTGTATGCCTATAAATATAAATATCGCCATATGGATCTTAGTTCAGTCAAAAAGTCATACTATTTGTAACTAGCTCGTGATTTTATTAGCTCGCTTCACCTACGAGTAATCAAGTTCTCGTATCCGATTTCTTCTTAGGCATACATTGATGCGGGACAATAATTAAATTTAAATTACTAATATTAATAACTAATTAGCAGAGAAAAATAGGAACTAATTTTTTTGTTATATTTTTCAGATTTTTAAAAAAAGACTTGAAGGAGATAGTGAAGGAAACTACTTATAATTATTTACCCGCAAGTAAACCTACAAATTAACTAGGAAAACAGGTCTTGGCCACCGTAAACTAGGATTTATCTTATCAACAAATCAGAGAATAATGAGGAAGGAAAAGTTTCGATTTACTAATGAAGAATTGTTTCTCTGAATCGGATCTGACAGAACTCTCAAGATCTTCACGGCAGGTTACAAGAACTCAATCCCGGGTTCTGATCTTCCACGCGAAGCTGGTTTTGAGGCAAGAATACCTGATCTTGATTCCTGTTCACTTGTAACACTCAACAATGAAAATCATGAATTAAAAATGCAGCAAAGAAAAAGAAATAATGAAAAGAAAGGAAGGTTTAGAAATAGTGGGTTTTAGATTTTCTGGTCGGCTTGATAGGTAGGGCCTCACACCCCGCGATGTTCCATAGAACAAAGGAAGGGCCTCATACCCCGCGATGTACACAGCAAAGGAAGAAGATTTTTTGACATAATAACATTCTTTATTGAATAATAATTGATTGATTACAAGGAGGTTGGAGGGGTATTTATAGACCTCCAACCAGTGGTGTAAGGGACACTACTAGTGTTTTTCTTCCTTGGACTACAACTCCTAGAATCCTGCTTTAGGTAGCCTGGACTCTTGTTTGCTGAGAAGATCTGGACTCCTTTCAAAGTGGGCGAAATTTTGAGGCTTCTCATCCAAAGTGGGCGTCCAAGTGAGATGGCTTGATGTAGGGTCAAGATGCTCCATTACTTGGCCTTGCTTGTTGGACTCTAGAGTATGGATGATGTGGTCTTCTGTAGGTGAGTGGACTCTTCAGTCTGGATAGGAGAGGACTCAAGAGTTTTGGTGAGACTATTGAATTCTGGATAGGAGAGGACTAAGAGTTTTGGTGAGACTCTTGAGTTCTGGAGATTTAAGCAGCTGGCAACCTGTTTGATTGACACTCTTGGTAGAGAACCTTTAAACTTCTTCATCTGGTAAGCAAATAGTTTGGAACTCTCTTTGAAGTTGGCGACAAGAATGCTTGGCCGACTCCCTTGTATTTGGCATGGAATATTTTGAGTGGGGGCGCCAATGTAGAGAACTCCTTCTGCTTTACACCTCTTAAAAAGAAAGGGCACCAATTTGGAATTCATTTAAGACATGGCATGTGGGATGTCCAAACATAAGTGACATGGCAAGTGTGTTATCCCAATGGCAAGTAATTTTCTGACATGTCATGTATTTTTATCTTGGTTGAAGTTCCAATGGTATTGTTTTAATGACATGTCCAAACATGACATGTGTTGATGTCCAAATCTTTGAAAAGGTGGCGCCAAGAAGAGGTTACACATGTCAAGTGACTTGGGCTAGCACATGGAATCACATGGCTTATCTTGAGCTAGCACATAGGATCAAATGGATCTTCAATTGGGTACACATGGGATATTGTCTTGGGTCCCCTCTTGTAATACAGGACTCAATGACTCAACTAGTTACATGGACTCAATAAATAACAAATAACATGACTCAACTAAATAACCAACCATACTTAATTAGGCTTGCGAATAAAAATCCAATTAAAGTTGGTAAAAAGGGCTAATTCAAACCGTATCATTTAAATCCCAGTTGGATAAATAGGATTTGACTCAATTGGGATTTTGACTCAACTTGGTAAAAAGGGTTTTATCCCAAAATAAACAAAACCCTAATTACAGTTGGTAAAAAGGGTATACCCTAACTAAACCAAAATAACAGAATTTAAAATAAATATTATATGGTAAAAAGGGTTTGGGTTTAGGGTTTTACTCACAAGTGATCTATAAGGATATGGGTTCAACCTGTTGATTTCTTTTAGCCCTGGTGCCGCACAAATTCTCTCCGGGTGGGAGGAACTCGACCTGTCGAGAATGGGTTAACTCCACTGTTATAATACTTTAGTAAGTCAGGGACAACTCTTTACAAGTCCTCTCTGGTGATCCAAGAATCATCAGACTCAGGTCGTTCGTGCCAATGAACCAGATATCGCTAGTAATCTTTGCTCCGGGTGGCGATGATCTTGTCATCCAAGATCCTTCGATCTTGTCTCTCCAGACTGGTGGTATGGCAGGTGGACACACTTAGGTTGGTTCACTCTCAAGGACTGGATTAGGTCCAAATGGCTTACTAGGAATCAATGTTGGCTCACTATACTCGATAAGGTCTAAAACGTTGAAAGTAGAGCTAATGCCTAGTTCAGGTGGCAATTCAAGCATGTAGGCATTAGGTCCAATTTTTTATTACTTTGTACGGTCCACTACTATGGGCATGCAATTTTTTCATGGTTCCAGGTAGGAACGTTCAGGTCGTAATCGAACCATAACAAAGTCTCCTTTGTACTCCTTGAGTCTTCTTTTAGAATTAGCCATATGATTCTTATACAATTCTTTAATGTATTATGCATATAACTCTGTAAATATCTAATAGACTCACTATGCATTACTAGTGAAGAAATTTATTTATTTGTTT
This sequence comes from Areca catechu, assembly GCA_021397845.1. Taxonomy (NCBI): domain Eukaryota; kingdom Viridiplantae; phylum Streptophyta; class Magnoliopsida; order Arecales; family Arecaceae; genus Areca; species Areca catechu. The sequence continues at coordinate 131,281,518 of CM038044.1, read as the reverse complement.
ATTATTATTATTATTATTTTATCTTTTTAAGTCCTTAATTTCATTATATGCTTGACCCTTGGGTAATGTATGACATGTTGATGAAAATTTGGCATGAATTCCTAATAAATGCCATAAGGTTCTCCAAAATAAGTGGCAAATCTAACAGGATCTAAGGATTGATGAAACATACTAATTTCAACAAAATGTAAACAATGATTCTAAAAACATTGGAAACATTAGGAAAGGGTAGAAAATAAGAAGTGGATTTGGGGATGACTTGGTAGGATAGGAAATAAGAAAAGGGTTCAAGGATTTGTCCTAGACTAACAGGGTTAACCTTAAGGTTGGACATAGATTCACACCTACAGGAAATAAAGGGTCAGCCTGAAGAAAGGACGAGTCATGATTTTAGGAAAAAGGTCTTTAATGGGGACTGATGGAGTAAATTCTTCTTGAGATTGCTGGTTTGGAAAAATCAAGTCCTCACTGATTACTTTAGGAATAAGATCTATAGCTTGACTCTTTTATAGGGTTTTCCCAGGCAAGGTCTCGGTAGTAGGGTTAGGTTCCTCATGGATTTCTTTTTCTAAGGATCCTACCAGTACAGTTTCAGTCAGAGTACAATCATGGTCAACTAACTCTAGGCTGGCTTCAGTCTGGGTACCTATCGGGTCAGCTAATTCTAGGTTGCCTTAGTTTGGGTATGGTCAGGATTATCTAACTCTGGGTCTACCTCCTGTATCTCTTCATCTACATACTCATCTACTAAGCTCACATCAGCTTCATAAACTTCTTCTTCAATAGCATCTTGGTGAACCAACAGGATAGTAGGAGTAGGTTGGTTAAGGAAAATTTGATGAGTGTCTGGGATAACAGGGGTGGATTGACTAAGGAACAATGACTAGGATCCAGGGTAGTGGAGAAGGGTTGGCTAAGGGAAACCTGAATAGTACCTGGGTTTTGACTATAGCCACTGATCCTAGTGGGTTCTAGTTGACTAAGGGTAGTTTTTGGGTAAACCAGGGTTAGTACGAGTCCTACAGATTCTCTCTAGGTTTCCTAATCGTTGCTCCAGTCGATCAAACTTATGGTTCATTTGGGTACATTGTTAAGTGAAGGTCCTCAGCAAAGTTTCCATAGTGGACTCCATGGTCAAAGACTGGGTTGGGTTAGACTCCTAATCTAATGGTTATGCAATGCAATCACACAGAACTCAACTCGGACTAGGATTTCCTAGACCTAGAGCTCAAGTAGAATGGGTCAGCTCAAATTACAGCCAATTCAATAATTACCCTGTCCATTGGCCAAGTAAGAGGTGGGGTCATGGAAGGCTCCCCCTGCTTTCGCAGGGTCCTAATTAAAAACCACGAAACTGTTTAGGGCATTTGCCTCTAGACCTCTAGCCTTAGACACCAGATTCAAGTGATAATCATAGAATTGGGTGCACTAGCTTACACACAATACTTGGAAGCCGACCTGTTGGTATCCCTAGCTCACTAGAGCAATTAAGTCTAATTGAGTTTTAATTAGGGTTAGACTCGGATGCAAAGAAGGTTGTTTGTGGGCCCAGGACAGGTGATAAGCTCCTGCCCTGATCTAAGTGCTCAAGTGCCCTTAAGATTAGGTTACTTGATGATGCACACACAAGATGAAACCCTATATGCAATCAAACTAACATAATTAAAATATCAGAAAAATAAAATTATTATATTTTTTTTATTTTGTTCTTTTATTTTTTAGTAGAGATATATTTTGCAGAAAAAACCCTAAGATGCAAAAATTAAAATATGTAAAATTTATGCAAAAAGAATCCTAAACTATAATTACTGAAATTCAGGGCAAACCTGTTCTCAGGCAGTATTCCAGCAAGCAGAAATCTATAGATCAAAATAATTCATGAAAAATTTTGAAAAATACTATCAATTATGATTGATCCAGAAAAAGAATCAGATGATTCTGAGTTACCTACATGCAAAAACAATCAAGACAACAACCATGTAATGTAATGGACGTGATGCAGAAAATAAACCCTAAAGATGCCTATCTCTTTATTTTCTTCTTCAAGTGTCAATTCACAGTGGCACCCCTACATGCCATAGAAAATCATGTTTGAATGGGAGGTGAAGGTCTTGCAGCCCTACTTTTTCCTATGACCGGACGGCCATGGTGAAGCACCCGATCCGAGTACTTAAAGAGAAACTAAGTCAGCACAAGAGAGATTAAACCATAGTTTAACTTGCTCTGATACCAAAACTAATACGAGACAATAATTAAATTTAAATTACTGATATTAATAACTAATTAGCAGAGAAAAACAGAAACTAATTTTTTTGTTATATTTTTCAGATTTTTAAAAGAAGACTTGAATGAGACAGCAAAGGAAACTAGTTATAATTATCTACCCGCAAGTAAACCTAAAAATTAATTAGGAAAATAGGACTTGGTGATTGAAAAACCACCATAAACTAGGGTTTATCTTATCAACGAATCAGAGAATAATGAGGAAGGAAAGTTTTGATTTTACCAATGAAGAATTGTTCCTCTGAATCGAATCTGATAGAACTCTCAAGATCTTTACGGCAGGGTTTCAAGAACTCGATCCCGGTTTCGATCTTTCGCACGAAGCTAGTTTCGAGGCAAGACTACCTGATCTTGATTCCTGTTCACCTGTAACACTCAATAATGAAAATCATGAATTAAAAATGCAGCAAAGAAAAAGAAAGAATGAAAGAAATGAAGGTTTAGAAATGGTGAATTTTGGATTTTCTGGTCGACTAGATAGGTAGGGCCTCATACCCTGTGATGTTCCGTAGAACAAAGGAAGGGCCTCACACCCCGCGATGCACACAGCAAAGGAAGAAGATTTTTCGGCAGAATAACACTCATTATTGAATAATAATTGGTTGATTACAAGAGGGTTGAGGGTGTTTATAGACCTCCAACCAGTGGTGTAAGGGATACAACTACTGTCTTTTCTTCCTTGGACTACAATTCCTAGAATCCTGCTTTAGATGGCCTGGACTCTTGTTTGTTGAGAAGATCTGGACTCTTTTCAAAGTGGGCAAAATTTTGAGGCTTCTCATCCAAAGTGGGCACCCAGTGAGATGGTTTGATGTAGGGTTAAGATACTCCATCACTTGGCCTTACTTGTTGGACTCTAGAATCTGGATGATGTGATCTTCTGTAGGTAAGTGGACTCTTTAGTCTGGATAGGAGTGGACTCAAGAGTTTCGGTGAGACTCTTGAGTTATGGAGATTTAAGCAGCTGGCAACCTGTTTGATTGAAACTTCTTTGTAGAGAACCTTTAAACTTCTTCATTTGGTAAATGGATACCTTGGCATAGTGGGCTAATTCTAATTTCTAGCCTATTTGCCAAGGATGGATCTAAAAATATGGGTATTTGGTTTTGTTATAATTGTTAGAAGAGATATAAAAGAAGAGAATTATCTATCAATCTATTAATTTATATCTATAACCATATCTATATATATGTGTACATATTTATGTTTATGTGTGTGTGTGTGAAGGTGGTCATGCATTTTACAAAAGAATGATATAAGTAATGACGGTAGAGTGATGATGTAACTTAGCAAAAAGAAAAATAATTTTAAATGATGAGCCACATTATCTATCAATCTATTAATTTATATCTATAACCATATCTATATATACGTGTACATATGTATGTTTATGTGTGCGTGTGTGAAGGTGGTCATGCATTTAACAAAAGAATGATATAGGTAACGATGGTAGAGTGATGATGTAACTTAGCAAAAAGAAAAATAATTTTTAATGATGAGCCACATGGCAAAACATATAGTCATGTAATGATAACTTAAAAAAAAAAGTCAGCATCGAGACAAATGAAGAATGCCATGGAAAAAAGAAGATTGAAGGTAGAGTTAAGCATACAGAAAAAATGATTTCTATTGGTGAGCAAAAATGACCTAATTATGATTTTAACATGCTAATCATGTCCTTGATTCATAACACATATATTAATTGGATTCTAAATTGCATCACTTTTTAATCCCAATATTTTGGCTATCGATTACTGGTATCATAATCAACCAAAATTTTGGTTCATCTTGGTCAAGATATAAGTTCTAAAGACTTAGAAAATAACCAGGGTTTTCTAAATATCAACCAACATATAGAAATGAAATAATAATATTTAACTCAATATATACAAAGCATAGAGATGAACTACTATTCTAATGCAATACCTTAGGAAAAATTAAAAAAAAATATCTTTATATTTATATTTAATATATTGACTTCGAATTATTAAATACATTTAGTTATACAATACTTAAGACAATGAGTGTTAAATAATTATATGCATCGTATCGGTGAGTGTATTTTATCTTTACAAGTTGACACTTCAAGTGAGATGAAAAGATATTTAGCTGAATTAAAAGTGTAACTGAAAAGGGATAAGATGAGTATAATAGTGGAGCACTTAATGTAAAAGCGGTGAGCATAGAGACAAGAGGAATTGGAGTTGAACGAAAAAGCTATAGAGTTGAACAAAAAAGTATAGATTTGATGGAAGAAAGTCTAAAGCTATGTAACGTTGAGAGGATAAGTTCATAACATGGAGATAGCTTTTTGATGCTGGTTGCTTTTTTGACACCTAATGCTTATCGTCGGAATAAAGTAGCTTTTCCCCGGCTCTGACAACAATAGCTTGCTCGTTCCCATTTGCCCCTCTACTTTTCCAAGTTGCCAAACTACCCACTACTTAAGTCTAAAAATTGTGGTAAAGTTCGGGTAGCTGCTCAACTGTTAAGACTCCCCTACACTGGCCATACTCTTTTTATTTTGTTTGTTTTCTTCCTGCAAAGTAATCATGCTAATTTTTATAAAAAAACACCACCATGCTATTATAATGATATTTTTATGACTCTATAATATTGCTGTTATTTACGTACATCGTAAGAAGACTTTATTGTACATAGATGATGGATATTTAAACAAATCATTTGCAAGATTATACTGCATTGAGATTCTCACTTTTTCTAATTCATGGATAAGGATTGGATTGTTGTAGTATTTTTATTTATTGATATCAGGTATGGTTTCTTAAGGATTATTTTTTTTTGATATTTTTTGATTTTTATTACTCCTTGTATTGATTTAATTAAGTTCTCATTATTGCACAATGCTTGACTATTATTTTTTCATGATTGTCACTAATTATATAATAATAAAATATAATACTAATATAATAATATATATATATATTATAAATATTTATAAAAGGTTCAACTAAATTTTACCAATAAAGATGATGTTATTAAAAAATTATTAATCATAATCATAGAACATTCATCATGATCACGATAGTATGCTCTATAAATTTATTAAATAACTAAAAAAAGTTAATAATGATAATTTCTTAACTTGCCAGAATTAATCTAAATTAAATAAAAAAATTAATATGGACTGAACCCTAATTTTTGAGAATGTTGAAACATCGGTACGTATTTAATGCAAAATAGTAGCCATTACGAATTTTGGAAAAAAAAAGTCAGGAAAATTTATTTCCATCTTCACAAACAAATGTGAGTTTTTTTACCTGCATCAAGGCAAAATCCAAAAAATGGTTCGCCATGGCTGACACATGTCCTTTTTGTTCGTCTGTAAAAGGGGTAACTTTGTCGCACAAAGTTCACCAACTCAGGGCACTTTGGTAGTCTCTCCCTCTCGCAATCCAGTATTTATACCACCCCAGCCACCGCCACCTCTCCACTACACCATTGCCTTCAAGCAGAAGGAGGGAGAGAGATGTCGGAGGTGACCGTGAACGTCGACAACATGGTGGCCGCAGCCATGGAGACCCTTGAGGCCGGGAATGGGGCCGGCGGCGATGGCGGAGTGGCCAGCGGGGCCCCTGCTCTGCCGATGCCGGTGCCAGAAGGTGCAGTGCCAGAGATAAAGATCTTGATCGAGAGCCCAGGGCCAGCTCTAGTGGCACCAAGAATGACAGCATGGTGCTATGCAAAATCTGCCATGACGAAGGGCCAGAAGGCAAAATAGAAATGCCCTGCGCCTGTGATGGTAGCATAAAGGTATCGTTTTTATATCCCTTTCTCTGTGCTTTTGTCTCTAGATCTCGTAATAGTTGGTGCTTCGAGTCTTTTTTGGAGACTGATTTCTTTTCTAGTTGTTGGCATTTTGAATTTATTACTTTTTCCAGGATTCCTGATTGTTGCGTTCGTATTGTTTCTCTTCTTTGTTCATAAAAGTACATAGGTGCAAGCAAAAGGTGTTTTTTTTTTTTTTTTTTTAATTTCTTTCATGAAGATTACATCTTTTTTTTTTTTTTTTTGATGAAAAGACTGCATCTTTTTAGATATTTTTATATATGGATCCATTACTCTCTTGTGTCGATCACGAGAAGTTTTCTCCTCTCTACTTATAGTCAAGCAGTGGTTTGCTTTGTTTAGTCCTCTCTCTCTAGCTTGCCCTCTCGCTCGCTCTCACTCTCTCTTCCCTTCCTCCCTCTCTCTCTTACCATATGTTTATACTGCTTTTTTTCGGGTTAATTTGTATCAATATTCATTTTGTTTAATTTTGTGTATGGGTATTACATCAGAGCTGCATTTGTTTGTTTATTTCATTTTTTTTAAGTTTTGGTTCTCTTGAATGCCAGAATGCATGTTTGCAATTAAACGATCTCGATCTATTGCTCGTTTTATGTAGTCGGAGATGTTATATTCGAGATTTTATCTCCCTAGTTGATACATACATTGAAATTAAAGTTACTCATTTGATTTTCATTTGAATGCAGACAACCTTAAATGTATTCCAGATTTCACATTTCTCCCTCCATATTATGGAATGCATGCCCGTGGTTTGTATTCTTCAATTATTCCTTCTTCATCATTTGTTTTCATTAAAGTTATATCGGAGATTTTGATTTTCCTCGTTTGTATATCATCGAAAGAATTCCAGTCATTGTGGTTCACTTGATTTGATAGTCTTAAAAATATACTTAGTTTAACACTAAATCCCCAATGTTGGAATGCATGTCAGTAGTTTAGTGTTTTTATTTGTCATTTGTTGTCAGATGATTTATTTTGGGATCCCAATTTTTTCTAAGTGATCCTTTAAAGTTATTCTTTGATTGTGATTCATTTGATTGTATAGATCTTGGATATATGCTAGTTTCATGTTAGTTTGCTCCAAACTTTAAATGCATGCATGTTAATGGTTCAGTACTGTTCCTAATTCTTTGTTCAAGTAATGTTTATGAACAGAAATTTTGTATTTAATGATTGATATTTCAGAAATAATTCTTTTGATTGAGGTTTATTTGGTATGATAGATCCTTAAAGACATTGGTTGATTTTAGTATTTCAAAGTAGTTCCTTTGGTATTCTAGAAATTCATGTCCACCATATATCATTCCCAAATTCTATTTTTCTCAATTATTTTTGGAAATGTTGCATCTGGGATACTACAATTGATTTTATTCCTCTACTTTATCCTTCTTAGGTGAAACTTAATTTGGTCCATGGAGTTGATCAAAGCTCATTTCCTTCTACAACATTCCATTACACCTATCCATCATCTTCATTTAGTCCCTTCAATTATTTTTATTTGAATCCTTCTTTGAAAATCACATTTCTACTTTTCAACTTTAGCTAGTTTGCATCCTTCTTTGATCTTAGCTTTCTCGATAATGCATGCAGTACCTTCCACACCAATTTTCATTGCATTCCTCACTAGATTTTGCACTATCCTTCTCACAAGCAATTCTTAGATCAGAGAAGTCATTTGTCATGATGGTCGTGGTAGCAAACCACAACCACCTCATGCCATTAACTTGCTCATAGGATTTAGAGCATATGTATGTTTAAGGTTTTTTTTTTTTTTTTTTTTTTTTTTTTTGCTTGCTTTTAAAGATGAAAACCTATTGGTTTGATAATTAAATCCCTTTTGCTCCTGCAGTTTGCACATAGGAACTATGTGCAGAAATGGATTGATCAAAAGGAAGACATCATTTGTAAAATTTGCCACAAGTTTTTTTTTAATGATATTACTCTCTCTCTCTCTCTGTGTGTGTGTGTGTCAATATACTCTCTCTTTCTCTTTGTCTAACTCTCTTTTTGAGTGGGGTGGAGTGAGGGGCTATGTTAGCTATAGTTCGTTCCTTACTGACTATCTTAAAATCCAAAATGTTGTCAGTATGCATAATTGTATTCTTATTAAAAAGCCCTTTCGAGTTCTTGCTATTTAGGCATTTTAATGACTTAAGTAAAAAGAGTTTTGTTAGCATGGCTAATGCTTACTTTTCCTTTTTTGGAGAAAAATTAATAAGGTTGGTGTTAATTGACAATCATGTTATGTTTTGTTAAATTTGGCTACTGTGCCACATATTCTAAATTTAAAAAAGACATATAGAAAAAGAAGCTGCAATATCACTCATGCTTCTTGAACTTTGTACATATACAAATTGCAATTTTAATATTCATAAAATTTTTTCTAAAATGCATGTTTAGTGATGGCAATTGTTTTTCTACTAATTTATGTTGAAATTTAGATTTTTTTTTTGTAAATTTGTGACCTGGCTTTCCGAATTAGCTCAAGAAAGTTAATACATGATAACATAAAAAACTCAAGTTCTTAAAGTTTTACCATCAATTTATGTATTCCGAAGAATAATATAAAGAAGAGAATGTAGAATTGTCATATAAGTGTCATTGCTTGATGTGGGTTCTATCAATAATGCACTCATCGAATATAAATCCTAATTTCTTTTATTTAATAGGAATATCGCCCAGAATATTCTGTTCATCCAAAAAGTGGGCTTAATGACTGGTATGTTTTGTTATGGCTTTATCCTTTTCTCTTTTCCTTTAAACTCCATCCAAAATGCCTTTTGGTCTTATAGTGCATCAGAGTTAGTACTGAATTCTCCTTTTCTATAATATGTATGAGTACTGGTTCTCTTTGTTTTTAGACCAGAAGATTTATGAGTTACGTATGTGATGTCAAGCATTTCTTATATAGTTAATTGAGTTCAAAAGTTACTCATTTCTGGTAACATTATTCTTTTAGAGGTAGCAGTCTCGGTATGAGCTTTTTTTATTAGTTGTCAGAACATTTTCTTGTTTGTAACCACCAGTAGAGGGTGAATAAACCTTATTTATGTCTAATGACTTAAATTTTAGTTAAGTCATCAATTTAAAGACTAATATAGAAATTTAAGGGAATTTATCAAGCTTAAAGAACTCTCTCCGTCTCTCTATTATTATCTCACTAGACACACATGTTGAGGGAAATTTACCGGATTATTCATAAATCATCAGATGTAGCCAAATTTAGCATTGAATTTTGAACATGTAAGTCATTTGTATTTTTATATATGCTTTTTTACACAAGTTATAGAAACTTGCAATTTTTGTGTAATATAGTATTCCAATGCTTTTCCTTCCATTTTTGGGTGATTAGCACTTCCCCATGCATTAATCCACTTTTACATGTCATCTCTCTTTGGGCTACCAATGCTTGAATATCTAATTCAAAGTAACAGAAGAAGCATGGTGGAGAAAAATGATGCAGAATATTCCATAGAAATATATTGACAAAGCAAAGATTTAAATGTGTTTCCACTCCACTAATTTTGTGCTTTTCATAAATAAAAGTTTGCAAAAGATAATGTTAAATCTCAACGAAAATAGTAATAAACTAATTAAATTAATTTTTGATAATATGATAAGTAACTTGAGAATACCATAAATGTTTCACATTATAAGATGCCTTCTCGAGGTAGTAATGTAGACAAAAAAGTTAATTTAGTCTATTGAAAACCAAAGAAGAGACTAAATTACTTTGGCATTTAATCAGCCTAGCATTTAGGTCTACATAATCTAGATAACAAGTGAGTTGTATGATACTATTATTTGGCATGTGTAATATATGCAGAAATCAAGATATTTGGCAAACATCCCTGAATAAATTATACTCTTCCATATTTGGTGTAAACCCCATTGGAATACCGGTTAGATGGATAAGAGTGACCATAAAATGTACCTTTTACTGTCTTGAAAGGCCTGAAAAGTACTAAATAAATGTCAAAAAAAAAATCTAGGTGCTCTCTATTAGTTTTGTCACACACACACACACCATATATATATATAAAGCTCTTCAGCCATTAACCAGTAATCTGTCAAGTTACATTGTTTTTATTCTCCATTAACACCAATGGTATAATTTTTATTTTAAAGCTATCATGTTTCCATGATTAGTTTTGAAGCAGCTTTGACACTTTCTGATTTACCATTTGATTTTCTGATCAAATTTGAGTCCAGGTTTGGTAATGCTACCCCCGAGAATTATGGCGAAATAATTAACCGTGGTGTCAGGTTCCTGAATACCATTGGCATCATTGTAAGAAAAATTTTCTTTACCAACACTTCATTTTCCTTAGAATTGTTTGAGGCTTGAAACATATCAATGATTTTGGGCAGATGATGGTGCTTTTTATTCTTCGCTGCATCATAATGCTTGCTGTTGATGCTGGAGGTATATCGGACTCATCTTGGTACATTAATGTAAGCGAGGAAAAAATGCCTGATGTTTATGATGGTGGGTGTTTGCTATCTTCATGATATTTAAGTGGGATTTAAACTTGGACTTACCTAAAATAAACATTTAATTTACCAGATGAAGGTTTATCACATAGTTTTGAATAGTTAAAAAAATTTATCTGTATTCAAAAAAAAAAAAAAAAAAAAATCTCTTATTAGATAGGTTTAACTTCAATTCTTCTGTAATCTTACATCCCTTCCAACTTAGATGGAAATCCATTTTTTCTCTAACAGAGTCCTTGTCTGAATTGTAAAGATTGTTTTGCCCAAAAAAAAATAAAAAAGGAAAAAATGATTCTTAAAGTTTTCTTCTAAGACAAAAATAAAACAACCATCTCTTCATGTCATCATACCGTTTCCCAACTCAATTTTCTGAAAACCATATGTTAAATTTCATGTGATACATGTGTTAAGTCTGTCATTTAAAATTGTAGTACTATAAGAATACAGAGTAATTAAATATTCATTACAATAATCATTGGCTTACATTCCTACAACTGGTTGGTACCTGATACTTAACTTTTTTTTCAAATATCTTCTTCTTCTTTTTAAAGCTATGTACATGTTCTTGCAAGTATCTGTATGTTGTGCAGAAACTCAAATAATGTCTGTGAATTTAAAAAAAAAAAAATAGTAACAATAGCTCTTTTAAACTTGCAGAAGTATATTGAGTTCGCTGAAACTCTTTTGCCGGGCTTTGCGTTCACGAGGGCACTTCAGGTGGCGGGATTGGTTTTGGGTAAGGTTTAGATGCAATTGGTGGAATTGGGTTTTTTTTTCTTCTTTATTTTATCTTTACAAATAAAAATTTATCGATTGCAGCATTACTAGGTGCTCTTGATGAACCTTGCCTATTTCAAACATTGGGAATATAGAGGCATGCACCTTAATCAAAAAACCTTTTGCTTTAACACAAGCACAAAAACACTTGCAGATGCACACATAGGAGGAAAAACTAGAAAAAGAATAAGAAAAGAGAATGATGATGCTTGGGTGTTGTAAGAGCAAAACTATGGAATTCAAACACTAAAACACTGCATTCGAATTCATATTTCGTATTAAAGTAGTAACTCATTGTTTGAAAACAGTGAGCTAAGAATTCTAATGCATGCATGAAAGATGGAATTCAGTATGAGTAGGTCTCTGTCTATATGTTACCATTATAACATTTTTGAAACTTGAAGTAATTGGTTAACACACTCTCATTTGGTGCTTCTCATGCAGTGCCTGGGGTGAAGCAGGGGAGATGGAAATTTTCTGTGCCTATGTACTTCGATGCTTTTGCTAGATGCTGGTCTATCTGCTGTCCTTTGGTTCGTTGGTTTTGTGGTTGGTTGTCATGTTATTGGTTTGTTTTTGTCATCCACGAATGTAATCGGTGCTCTCTGATTAAAAGAAGATGATGTAGTTTGGAGATTTACATCTGACGTGGTATAATTATCACTTAGTCGGATTTAATTTCTTGGATCAACTGTATGTACCGAATCAATTACAAAAAAGTATAATTGATTAAAGAAATCTATTCTTAATGGAACCGATCTTCTTGATCAAACAAACTGGAATCAAACTTTAATTATGATTTCAGTCTTGTGATGGAAAGACATGCAGGTATATGGATAATCTGGTTTTATTTTTAACTTTTATAATAATGATGAACGGTTTCTATTGATTGTCCACATAAAAAAAAAAAAAAAAGATGAGAAAAGAAAAGATCGAAACATCTCGAGATAAAAAATGGATATCAAGAGGATTACATGATTTATATGTTTGGGACAATGGTGTCATGTATGCCTCCCATAATTTATGATTTTATATCGATATAAAAGTACTATGAAAGCATAATACCATTAGAATCTCGATTTCATGCTTTTGCATCGGTACAAAAATTTAAGATAAATTTTGGTTTAAATTTGAAATGTTTAAAACCCATCCTATTTTAATATTTTATTTATTTATTTATTTATATTATATTAAAATTTAAATAAATAAATAAAATATAATAGGATGAAACCGGTGCTCTCTCTCTTTTTCGATCAAGAAATCTCTGGTCGGAGAGCCCGATAAACCACCGCAAAGCATCCCTTCGAACCTTTTTCCGATTATGGCCAAACCGAGTTCAACCAATTCGGTTGTTCCCGGTGAACTCCTCTTCATGATCAACCGGTGATCGCCCGCAATCAAATGTTTTGGGACAATCGGTGACTCGTCGGAGGATGGTTTGATCAATTTCGGCAGTGGCGGTCAGGACAAGCCACCGACAGTCGGGAATGGGCTGGCCATGGGATTGGAAGAAACGGGGGCATCGGAGCTGTAGTTTTGGCTTTCTACCACCCAAAAGGAAGAAAAGGGGTCTTGGTGCAACAACAATGACAAGTGGCGGTGCCCGTCGCATCTTCATGCCACCGTGAGAATCGCGGTGTTAGCCGCTATGGTGTGAGGCGGTGGAGCTTCTGTTGCCGCTTTGACGATGGCGGTAGTCCGTCGCCCTCCCTATCCTTCTCTCCGGTGGTCCGGGAGGGGAGAGGCAGATGTCCAGTGGGTTGCACAGATCGAAAGAAGGCTTGCAGTCGATTGGGGTTGCCCGGTGACTCATTGATGGAGTCTTGTTGAGGGAGAAGGATCGCCGGCTATGGATTTCGATCTTGACTGGGAAGAGAAATAGTGGTTTTGGTTCCTCTTCTCTGATGGTTCCTAGCCATCATGTGGCTAGCTAGAAGGTCGTCGGTGGCTGGGAGATGGCCGTCGGAGTTCCGGGTTGGTTAGTGACCTACCGGTGGGAGAAATCCTGAGGTTAGAGATTCCATCAATGGAGGTTTTTGGTTGGTGATTGGTGGAAGACGAAAAGGAGGAAGAAGTTGAGGTTTTAGTGGGTTTTGGAGTTTGGGTTTTGGGATCACCCGTTAAGGACTGAGTCCAATTCACTGATTAAGTGAGACCAAATTAATAAGTTCATCGAACCCAATCGCTTTGTGTTAGTTTAAATTAGATTAAGAAGATTTTTTTTATTTTAGCGCCTATAAATTTTAAATTAAATTTACATCGCTACTATTTTAATAGATTGTATTTTTAAAGCTATTATTTATAGAAAAGCTCATATATTATCTATTATTTATGGTTCAATTCTTTATTATTGAATTTTTGATAAAATTGTTATAACTTGTTTTTTTTTTTTTTTTTCATCCGATTTAAGTATTTTTTGAGCTGTCGGTGTGATGATTGAAGAATATTTTTAATGAAATTTTCATATATAGTAAAATATTTAAATAATTTATAAATTATTAATATTTAATTTTTCTTATTATGATATTGTCCACCAAGTATCTTTTTTTGCATAGCACCAAAAGGTCTAGGTCATTGAGGCTAATTTTTTTTTTTTTTATATACTTTGAAATTGCATAAAGGTGTGCCTATTATAGTTGATCCAAAGGTGACTATAGTTAGATATTGTTGCCGCCAGGATTGCCATGGCCCGTAGCTGCGGTCGGTGTCGGAGTGCGCTCCCTTGGAAGTCTGGTCGTCGGTGGTCCTGTACCTGCCAAACAAAGGTTAATGACCTGGGCCGGGATTTCCGGCGAGGGCACTCCGATGGTCAAGTCAGTGACGATCCAGGGGAACAGATCCTCCTGGTTGAGTCCCTCTTGATGGACTCCATTCTAGAAGGAGTGAGTAATGTGAGAGTGGGATGCAAGGGTGTCGGGAGAAGAACGGCCTTGTCTAGAGGGATTCTCTGTATGACCTATCCGCCCGACCTTGCCTGAGTTTGCTGGTGGTCCGTGCTCCTTTTTGGTTGAGCTTGCACTTATTTTGGTGTGTTCTAGCTTAAGTCTCTCTCCCCCTCATTTTTTTCTTATAGTTGTTACCTCTGAGTTTTGTAGACTAGGTTACCATTGGGCATTCATCTTGGGATCTCCGCCGAGCTGTCCGGCACGTGCGGCGGTGTCCCGAGGAGCCTTTCCCGATCCGTGATAAGGGAAGCTATCATGTGCTCCGACATTTCCCTTGGTCGTCCCATTCCGGAAAACCTGGCGGTACCTCGATGTGGGTGGGCCGCTGCCCCTGGGATCGAATCTCCTGGTTGACTTCTTCTTTCGGGTGGTTCAGGCAGTTGGTGAGGAGCGTGGCGCCTCGATCAGTGGGCCTCTCCCCTTTCTAGTGTAACCGACAGCTGCAGGCGGTCAGTGTGGTCTGGCAGGTGTCTCGGCGCAGTCCCCGGGCGGCTCGCCGGTGTCCTGGGATGGCGATGCATACGTCTGAGCTGGGGCCGAGCTGGAATGGTAGGGCTCGCTCCGACCTAGACGCCCCGAGCTCGCGGGTCGCCTCGCTCTGGAAGGCAAAGTGCAGGCCCGGTCCAGAGGGCTCGGCCTCGAAGAGGCTCCACATGGTGGAGAGGGCTGAGCTCGAAACCGACAACGGGGCACGATCTCCGAGGGTCTCGCTCTGGAGGGCAGAGTACGGGCCCGGTCTAGAGGGCTCGACCTCGAAGGGGCTCCACGTGGCGGAGGAGGGTTGAGCTTGACTCTGACCACAGGGCACGACCTCCGAGGGTCTCGCTCTGGAGGGCAGAGTGCGGGCCCGGTCCAAAGGGCTCGGCCTCGAAGGGGCTCTACGTGGCGGAGGAGGGCTGAGCTCGACTCCGACCACGGGGCACGACCTTCGAGGGTCTTGCTCTGGAGGGCAGAGTGCGGGCCTGGTCCAGAGGGCTCGGCCTCGAAGAGGCTCCACGTGGCGGAGGAGAGCTGAGCTCGACTTCGATCACGGGGCACGATCTCCGAGGGTCTCGCTCTGGAGGGCAAAATGCGGGCCCGGTCCAGAGGGCTCGGCCTCGAAGAGGCTCCACGTGGCGGAGGAGGGCTGAGCTCAACTCCGACCACGGGGCACGATCTCCGAGGGTCTCGCTCTGGAGGGCAGAATGCGGTTTCGGCCTAGGCATCCTGAGCTCGCGGGGCCGACCTGGTGAAGGACGGAGCTCGGTTCGCTATCCTGAAGGCTCTCGGAGCGAGTAGGAGCTCGAGGAGTCGACGAGTCCGAGAATAGCACTTCCTTGTACGCACTTCAGCCAGCTCCTCCGCCTACAGCCCCATCAGCGATCTCGCTGAAAGTAAACTAGTAGTAGCAGCATGCTTTCTATTTTAAAACTTTTTCAAAATAACATGCAGCGGAAGCATGATAAAATGATTAACATTTAATCTAAGCATACTTTTAGAAATATTCTATGCTACTTAGCTCAAGATCTTGCATGAATGATTACTATAAACTATGAAATCATGAACTCATGCTATGAACATTTCAAAGCAACATATCTATATATGTAAACCATACCTCGTATGAAGTGGAGACGCTCTCCGCTGCGAAAGATCTAGGAGAAGGAAGAAGAACTCTGCTTAGCCACACACGTGTCCGCCTCTACAGGTGGTTCACACCAGGGCTCTTTCAAAATCTGCTTCCACTCCAAGTGCTAGCTTGTTGTGGAACGATTTGATCGGAACTCCTTTTCTTCTTTCGATGCCGGACTCTCCGAATGAATGAAGAAACTCAAGAGGTGGAGAATGAGTGGTTGAAACCCTTCCCAAACACTCAATCCTAAGACCTAGATCAATAGGTACAAATATGCATACTCTTCTCCAAAAATCTCACACTCATAAACTAGAACCTTTCATAGTTTCTTCCCTTTCATCCCTTTGATTTTTCCAGCATTTCTTTGCTTAATTTTTTTCTTATTTTCGTTCTCCCATTTCAGCCCATTAAGTAGATGTGAGGGAGAGGGAAAGTGGGAGTTATGGGTGATAATGGAGTGGTAATGGGTAGTTATGGGGAGTTATGGTCATGGGAAGTTACATAACTCTCCAAAACTGAATTTAAACTTATTTAAATTCAGATTAGTGTTAATTGATTTCAGTTCATAACTGAAATTAATTGAGTCAAGTGTGCATACATTGGGTTCACCCAATTGGACCCAAACCTATTTTGAACCAAATCCTATTTGATTCGTTCCAGATTTTTATAGCTCAATCAAATTGGGCTATCAAGTAATCACATTACTTAATTCACCTCTATGCATCACTAACTTTAGTAAAAATTTTATGTCACAACCTTTTTGTGACATCAAGTGTCTACACTTGCAAAATCAACAAGTGTCGACACTTTCAAGAATATCAAGTGTCGACACTTGGGTAAAGAAAAATACTTTTCCTTTGTGAGTCCACGAACGATTCCCAATCGTTCTCCGATCGCTAGATCAAGTAGAAACCCTTATGGTGTGTGACCCCATAGGTTCGAACACTAAGCCGGTAGCATTGGAACATTTCCAATACCAGTCAAAGTCGCCATCTAGCAATGACACCCGACATCCGGATAGGTCGAAGTTGCAGAGCAACAATCAAGAACCAGGAGATATGGAAATCTAGTAATTAATCCCTTTGACCTCAATGCTCAGGAAGACTTAGGGTTAAACTGCCCAACCCATAAAGTCTATCAACAATGCGTCTCAATCTCACAAGTCCTGTAATGCATTACAGAGACTATCCTGGCCAAGATTTTGCTAAATTGAAACACAGTAAGATATCTGCTCCAAACACTTTGGAGGGGTCAATCCCATCTTGATCTGATCATTGCTACACGAGTACTCAACTATACCCAGAAACCTTCCGTCCCTGTATTAGAAATCCAGATAGTCCAGTACCAAAGTATAGTGAGTTGCTCGCAAGCTACCATGATGATCTCATGTCTGAGGGATAACTACGTCCATATCAAAACTCTAGGCAGAAAAAAGTACAGACGGGTCACGTTTGATGAAATATCAAACACAACATCTGCATGCCATACCAGTGTCTCCACACTCCTTGGTTAAGAGGACAACCAACGACTATGGCACACAACGACCTATACTTGATATACTATCATCCTGAAATAAGTGTCATTTAGTCGCGAACAATTTTAGGATTATATGATATATCCTCTCTATATCACATACAAATAGTCCTAAGGACTTCATCACTCAAGAACTCATTACAGAAAGATGAAATAGTGATAACTGCCAGAATAAATATTTTATTCAATAATATAATTCATATACAATTACATCAATATATAACTATCTACAGTAGAAATTGGCTTTGGGACACATTTCCCAACACTCCCACTTGGACTAAAGCCAATCAGAACAGTATCGTATACCCATCTTCCATTTACAATCATTGAGTTCTTGAATTCCAACGGCTTTAGTGAAGGGGTCAGCTAGGTTTTCCTTTCCGTCGATCTTCAGAAGGTCGATATCACCTCGTTCCACGATTTCTCGTACAAGATGAAACCGGCGCAGAATATGCTTGGTACGCTGATGGGACTTTGACTCTTTGGCTTAAGCAATGGCTCCAGTGCTGTCACAGTACACTGGAACAGGACCGTCCAGGAAGGTGCTACTCCCAGCTCGCCACGAAATTTTCGCAACCAAACAGCTTTTTTTGCTGCATCAGATGCTGCAATGTATTCCGCTTCGCATATAGAGTCTGCTACATTGTGCTGCTTGGAACTCTTCCAGCAGATAGCTCCACCATTCAGGGTAAAAACAAAGCCAGATACACTCTTGCTATCATCCCTATCTGACTAGAAACTGGAGTCAGTATACCCACAAGTTTCAAGTCAGGTCCTCCAAAAAGAAGCCACTGGTCCTTGGTATTTCGCAAATACTTCAGGATGGTCTTTGCAACCTTCAGTGTGCTTCACCTGGGTCAGACTGGTATCGACTCACTATTCCTAATGAGTATGCCACGTCTGGTCTAGTACATGTCATGGCGTACATGATGGACCCTACTACCGAAGCATAAGGAATCCTGCTCATACGCTCTCTTTCCTCAGGAGATGTCGGACAATCCTTCTTGGAAAGAGAAATTCCATGGCCAATCGGAAGATAGCCTTTCTTGGAATTCTCTATGCTGAACCTTTTCAGCACGGTATCAATGTATGTAGACTAGGACAAACCCAGAAGCTTCCTTGATCTATCCCTATAGATCTTCATACCTAGTATGAAAGAAGCTTCACCTAAGTTTTTCATAGAAAACTGGGATGACAACCAGACCTTTATTCCCTGTAATGCAGGGATGCCATTCCCAATTAAGAGAATGTCATCCACATACAGTACAAGAAACACAACTACAGAACCATTTGCCCACTTATATATGCAGGGTTCTTCTTTGTTCCTAACAAAACCATACGTCTTGATACACTTATCAAAACACATGTTCCAACTCCGAGACGCCTGCTTTAGTTCATAGATGGACCTACTAAGCTTACATACCTTAGATTCATCTGTGGATGTGAACCCTTCAGGTTGCATCATATACACATCCTCATCTAGCTCACCATTTAGGAAAGCTGTTCGGACATCCATTTGCCAGATTTCATAGTCCAGATATGCAGCTAAGGCAAGCATAATCCGAATAGACTTGAGATTGCCACAGGGAAAACGTCTCATCATAGTCAATACCATAATGTTGACGATAACCCTTGGCAACCAGAAGGCTTTATAGGTCTCTACCTGCCCATCTGTGCCCCATTTTCTTTTGAAGACCCATTTGCACCCAATAGGTTTTACCCCTTCAGGTGGATCAACCAAAGTCCATACTTTGTTGATTTCCATGGACTCCATTTCAGATTTCATGGCTCCCAGCCACAACTCAGAATCAGACCTCTGCATCGCGTCCATATAGGTGATTGGATCCTCGTTGTTCTCATCGAGCTCAACGGGATCACCGTCTCGGACCAGAAACATAGTATCTGTCCGTTGACGTGGTACTATACCGGATCTCCTTGACTGGTCAATAGGCTCAAGGTTTGATCTTATCATAACGGGTTCTGTAGCAGTCCTTGAATGATTTGGTTCTTCTATCTGTTGAACTTCAGTAAGCTCAACATTGGCAGCTTGAGCACCTTCAGTAAGGTACTCCCTTTCCAAAAAGGTAGCTCTAAGACTGACGAACAATTTTTGTTCCCCAGGCATATAGAAGAAATAACCCTTAGACTCTTTAGGATACCCAACAAAGAGGCACCTGTCAAACCTAGGTCCAAGTTTATCTGTCTCCAAATGCTTGACATAAGCAGAACATCCCCAAACCTGAAGGTGTGAAAGACTCGGCTTACGCCCATTCCATATCTCATATGGAGTTTTGTTAACAGACTTACTCGGAATCTATTTAGAAGATAGCACGCTAACTCCAAAGCATACCTCCAAAAAAGTTGACAGAGTTGCAAATCCCATCATGGATCTAACCATGTCCAACAGAGTCTGATTCCTCCTTTCAGACACACCATTTAACTGGGACGTCCCAGGAGGTGTCCATTGAGAGAGAATCCCATTCTCTTCAAGATAAGTCAGAAACCCCCAGAAATATTCTCCACCTCGATCTGATCGAAGGATTTTAATAAGCTTCTCAGTTTGTTTTTCAACTTCATTACGATACCGTTTGAACATTTCAAACGATTAAAATTATGTCTCATCAAAAAGACATAACCGTACCTTGAGAGGTCGTCCGTAAATGTAATGAAATATTTATACCCACCCTTAGCATCGACATTCATTGGTCCACATACATTAGTATGTACTAGACACAAAATGTCATCGACTCGTACACCTTTTCCAGTAAAAGGTGACTTGGTCATCTTACCAAGTAAACAAGATTCACAGGTTGACAGTGATTCACAATCACTAACATTTATGAGACCTTCTCCCACTAACCTGTTGATTCTATTCTTGTTTATATGACCTAGCCTACAGTGCCAGAGATAAGCATCATTGACATTATCCAATCTATGGCGTTTGTATGAGATGTACATTACACCAACAGGCTGTGATAAAACATAAATGCCATTCTTAATATTCCAGTCATAACCACAATATCATTCATAATGACTTTGCAAAAATCACTCTTGATTAATAGTTCATAACCATTACTAGCCAACTGGCCTACAGAGATAATATTTACAAGGAATGATGGACATAGTGACAATCACTAAGAACAACTTTTAAGACTTGAAAAACAGATTGACAATTCCACAACGCCAGGACTGGAGCTTGACTTCCATTCCCCACATTCAGAAATCTCTCGCCATTCTCGAATCTTCTACTAACTTGTAGTCCCTACAACGTGTTGCAAATGTGATAAGGACTACCAGTATCCAATATCCAGTTAGTAGTATCACAAATAGAAAAACAACAAGGATTTATCATATAAATACCTTGTCCAGCAACCTTTTGCTGCTTCTTCTTCTTCGCGCCTGTTCGGGTCAAGTGTAGCTAGGTAAGCAGAACAATTCCTCTTCCAATGACCCGGCTTCTTGCAGTAGAAGTATTCTGCTTGACTCTGGTCAGCCTTCTTCTTAGTCTACTGGGCCCAGCACTTTGCACCATTTTACTTTTATTCTTTTTCTTTTTCCCTTTCTAAAGACGACGCCTTGCCGCACTGCCTCCCACTAAATTCACCAAACTCTTTTGGAGCTGGTGATCCTTTTCATAAGTCTGTAGTAACCCCATCAACCATGGTAGTTGACTACAGGCCTTGTTAATCTATAGTGATCTATAAAAGGTTAGTAGGAGAGAGGCAAAGAATTCAAAATCGCATCCTTCCCAAGCTGCTCATGGAAAGGATATCCAAGTTTGGCCAGCGCTCGATTATCTCGATCATGTATAATACATGATCAGTGACCGAGGATCCTTCAGTCATTCGAGCGTTGAAGATGGTAGAGGAAACCCTATACCTTTCAACGTCGTCTGGGGCACCAAAAGATTCCTTCAACTTTTGAAGGATTTCCTCCGGTTGGGCCTCCTCGAATCTGCGATGAACTCATCGTTCATAGCCGCCAACATAATGCACTACACCGTAGTACGGTCAGAGACCCTTTTTGATAAGCATCTCTGACTGCAGTATGTGCGGTGGGGGCTGGCCCCTCAGGTGTCGGGTCCGTTAATACATAAAGGATCCGTTTGTGCTCGAGAACGATTCTCAGTCTTCGATACCAGCTATCGAAGTTGGGTCCCATGAGCTTGTCATTATCTAATAATGACCGGAGTGACAGATTAGTAGACATTATCTGAAAAAAAAAAAAAAGACTATTTAGTATATGAATTATTTAAAACTTAAAGACATGGACTTTTGTCTAAAAGCTCCTCCCACTATTTTATTCAGACTGGTAGCCTCTACCTCCAATCCGAAGAATAACACTTATCCCTTAGTAGGTACCAGAATCCAATAAACAATGCATGAGCCCGACTATGGTCGGCCAACCCATGCTCATCTAAAGGTAGGTTCATAACCAGTTGTTCTCCAAACAACTCCTAGTAATTTATTTTGCCCTAGGAACACTTCAATCGGCCTTTGGGCTTCCTGCTAAAGAAGGTTCCAGTTAGGTCCAACCATTAATATGACTGATCTTAATGCTTCTAGCTAACAAATGATCAAGCCCGACTTTGGCCGGCTAACTGACCACCTGTTTAAGAAAGTTGCATTGTCATCATATAATGAATGGCAATTCCAATAGTATGATGACCACCCGATCTATGGATCTACCAATAATCATCCCACTACTGGACTTATTACCAAACACCTTAATGGGAGGCTAAGACAAAAAATTATCATATAATTTTCATCTTTTTAAGGACATAATAATTTAGAAGTTTTATACATGTTGTGACAGAAGAGAAAGGATAAGTCATGGATTATCTTTCACTAACTTCATATGTTAATGAAAGGGTTACATGAACCACAAAATCCATGGGCACCTAAATCAGTTAAGCTGATTAACCTTATTAGCATGGGCTAACTCGAATCAATGAGCTAACTAATCAAATCTGGTTGACCATATTGGCCAGGTAAGTGAGATCAAGGTCATGGGTTAAGCCATTAACCATCTTTCCTTAGACACCAATATCATTGGCCAGGAAAGAGGTAGCCCCAAAAACCATAAATCAAAAGCCATACTTACCTTAGACACCAATTGGTTCACCAATTTCGATTAGGCTAGCCTAAGGAATCGGGTTCTACCACGAAGCCAAGATTAAGTCCATTTAGATGTATGGACCAATCAATCTAACTATTAGATAGATACTAGAGAAGAACCTTAACTCAACATTTGATTAAGTTAATTCTCTATTAAGTCCAATTCATCTAAACTTAGATCTAATCCAATTATGACCTAATTCAAGCTAACCCATTTAATCCAAAGTTATGAATATGACTTAGATCTTAAAATCATATCCTTAGATCATTTAGTCACTTAGATTTACTTAATTCATAATTAAGTTAATCATACAACAGATTGAAACATTTTCAATAAACTTTATAAAATATTTTTACAAGAAAATCCAACTTTTAAATTTCTGTTCACTGTGAAGTGTCGACACTTCAGTAGCAAGTGTCGACACCAGGTGTCGACACTACTCTGAGATAGGTCGATACACAGTGAACCAATTTCTGTGTTTTGTTCATGAGTCGACACCTAGAGCCCAAGTGTCACACATAGACACCCAAGTGTCGACACTTGATAAGCTAAGTGTCGACACTTGATCCAACCGAGTACAGAAATGCAGAAATCCAATTTTGTCTTTTTTAAACTTGAATTTTATGTTAAACTATTTAACATAACAATCATAAACTAACTTTAGAACATTTCTAAAACATTTTATGACTTCAAATTTAGAACATAATAAAGATCAAAACATTTTAATCTTTACTTTTCTTTTTTTTTTCTTCTTCATGAGTCCTTCACAATGGCACCCCTACATGCCATAGGAGATCCCTTTGAATGGGAAGTGAGGGTCTTGTAGCCCTACTTCTCTCCAATGACCAGACGGCCTGGTGAGGCACTCAATCAGAGTACTTGCAAGATATTAAACTGATTTGATAATGTTTATACTAAACATTCATGCTAGAGCAACCTTGTTGCTCTGATACCAATTGAAAATAAAACTAGTAGCGAGCATGCTTTCTATTTTAAAACTTTTTCAAAATAACATGCAGCGGAAGCATGATAAAAGATTAACATTTAATATAAGCATGCTTTTAGAATTATTCTATGCTACTTAGCCCAAGATCTTGCATGAATGATTACTATAAACTATGAAATCATGAACTCTTGCTATGAACATTTCAAAGCAACATATCTATATATGTAAAACCATACCTCGTATAAAGTGGAGACGCTCTCCGCTGCGAAAGATCCAGGAGAAGGAAGAAGAACTCTGCTTAGCCGCACACGTGTCCGGCCTCTACAGGTGGTTTACACCATGGCTCTTTCAAAATCTACTTCCACTCCAAGTGCTAGCTTATTGTGGAACGATTT
The DNA here is from genome assembly GCA_021397845.1 of Areca catechu. Taxonomy (NCBI): domain Eukaryota; kingdom Viridiplantae; phylum Streptophyta; class Magnoliopsida; order Arecales; family Arecaceae; genus Areca; species Areca catechu. The sequence continues at coordinate 131,257,608 of CM038044.1, read as the reverse complement.
GATCGGAACTCCTTTTCTTCTTTCGATGCCGGACTCTCCGAATGAATGAAGAAACTCAAGAGATAGAGAATGAGTGGTTGAAACCCTTCCCAAACACTCAATCCTAAGACCTAGATCACTAGGTACAAATATGCATACTCTTCTCCAAAAATCTCACACCCATAAAACTAGAACCTTTCCTAGTTTATTCCCTTTCTTCCCTTTGATTTTTCCAGCATTTCTTTGCTGAATTTTTTTCTTATTTTCATCCTCCCATTTCAGTCCATTAAGTTGATGGTGAGGGAGAGGGAAAGTGGGGAGTTATGGATGATAATGGAGTGGTAATGGATAGTTATGGGGAGTTATGGTCATGGAAAGTTACATAACTCCCCAAAACTGAATTTAAACTTATTAAATTCAGATTAATGTGTTATTGATTTCAGTTCATAACTAAAATCAATTGGGTCAAGTGTACATACATTGGGTTCAACCCAATTGGACCCAAACCTATTTTGAACCAAATCCTATTTGATTCGTTCCAGATTTTTAGTAGCTCAATCAAATTGGGCTATCAAGTAATCACATTACTTAATTCACCTCCATGCATCTCCAACTTTTAGTAAAAATTTTATGTCACAACCTTTTTGTGACATCAAGTGTCTACACTTGCAAAATCAACAAATGTCGATACTTACACAAGTGTCGACACTTTCAAGAATATCAAGTGTCGACACTTGGATAAAAAAAAATACTTTTCCTTTGTGAGTCCACGAACGATTCCCAATCGTTCTCCGATCACTAGATCAAGTAGAAACCCTATGGTGTGTGACCCCATAGATTCGAACACTAAGCGGTAGCACTGGAACATTTCCAATACCAGTCAAAGTCGCCATCTAGCAATGACACCCGACGTCCGGATAGGTCGAAGTTGCAGAGAAATAATCAAGAACCATGAGATATGGAAACCTAGTAATTAATCCCTTTGACCTCAATGCTCAGGAAGACTTAGGGTTAAACTGCCCAACCCATAAAGTCCATCAACAATGTGTCTCAATCTCACAAGTCCTGTAATGCATTACAGAGACTACCCATCAACAATGGGTCATAGGTTGGTATACAAGGTTTAGTTATATATCTATCATTGATTACACTCTCATGTGTAAACCCTTTTGGATTGGGTACATCAAGCAAGGATATTCCTTTATAATATGATCTGGTGCATCACATGCCATTCACATAGGTACTGGCACATGGTGTAATTTGATATATCCTTTATGTTCTAGAACTTCCTTAATCCTATGGATCAAAGATGCCAGTTTAGTTTCTTTAGATTTTTTTGTATGATTGTATTCATTTTTAAATCTCATGAATTTAGGATGCATATCAATTAGTTGTTGCAGTTGATTTATAAGATCTTAGCTTGGGATTTAATTCTAGATGGTTAGATAGAATCAATCATGCACCAATAATCCTGTAGGATTTGGGGTCGTTTAATAGATCTGGGTAACAATAATCCATTAAGCTTTTTGGTCATTCAATGAAATCCATGACCTTTAATCTTGTATGGCTTAGATGTATCTGATCAATCATTATTTTGTTTAAGCAATTTTTTTTGATTTTTTAATTTACTATAAACGAAAAAGAAAGAAACAAAAGGAGAGAGATAGAAGGAGAGTTCTAAAGATGAGAAATCTAGAGGATCCTAATCTATAAATGATAGAGAAGAGTATTTTAATTATGTTAAAGTTTTGTTAGCAAACTAGTTGTCAAATAATGGACTCTCTATTCTAAGGTTAACCTATGTCTGTTAGCTCATAACTGCCAAAACTGCCTTAGAGCCTTCCAAGTCAAAGACTAACTAAGACTAGCTAGGTAAGGGTAAGGTCAGTGAGGGTACCGTTACTTTTTAGACACCAAATAAATTGTCTAGAAGTCAATGAAAACCAATTAAAAACTACCTTCCTTCAGGGCTACATCATCCTCGAACTCTTTCCTAGATGCTATTTGACCAGCTTATCTTGACTTGGTCCACTTTTTTAGAAGCCTTGTCCTAGTGAGCTCAAATATTTTAGGATCAATGCCTAAATGATTTAAATTAAAGGCTTATGTTATGCAGTATGAAGGGTAATAGTTTGTGGGCCAATGAAGAGTGATGAAATTCTTACCTTATGTTATTTAGGAGTTATGCCCTTAACGTGTTTTATGAGAATATAATATAAATCAAATAAGGTATCCAATTTTTTTTAAAGATTTATTATTTATTTCTTTAAATTAATTATATTTTATGAAAAGAAGTTTTTATTTTCTTTTAGGTTATTTAGGGTAGTTTCACTAAAAAAGAAGGTTAATTAGATTAGGAGTTAATTTGTGAAAAGCGAGTTTTTTTTATATGTTAAAAAAAATAGAAGGAAATCAAAAAAATAAGGCAACTAAAAAAAATAATAAAACTAAAGAGAGCTATAACTTTTTTTTACAAAATAATCATGCCTAGATCCCGATAACAGTGCCAAAATTTGATCGCTATTGTGGATGGTCAAAAATAAAAACTACTCATTATTATGCTAAGATGAGTATGGATCATATCCTCGGGGATCAAGGGCAACTATTTCAAGAAGAAAGTAAAAAGATAAATAATTAGATTTTGAGGGTAGATAATGGTTTAATTAAAACTAATTAATTTAATTAAATAAGAGAATGAGAGATTATATGATAAAAAGATGTCTTCAAGTTTACAGGTAATCACAAATATAAATTATATATTTGTTCTAATATGAATAATCGAAATCCATATTTATTTCGGAATCTTTCAAACTAATCCTTAAATAGGACTATCCTACCGACTACGAAGCATATCCATTAAGATCATGATCCATCATAAGTATAGACTATCCAATGCTTAATTAAAAAGATCCTAATAAGATATATAAATAAAAATCCTAGAATTAATTATCCATGTTGAGCATGGACCATGTCGTGTCAGGATTATGATTCACCTATCTATAGATAATTAACTTAAAAAATCAAATAAAAAAGAAAAAAAAAAATAAGTTATTATTTAATTATATAAAAAAAGGAAATAATTATACAAATTAATGAAATGATACTTATACTTCCTTACAAATTGTGCCTCAGTCAAGCATGGTTCTAGATACATCTTTTGAAGATGGGGGTTCCGTCACTATATCTCCTATTCTAAAAATTCTTGTTTATTATTCCTCTTCCTCCTTTTTTTAGCCTAGACTAATTATAAAAAAAAAAAAAAAAAAAAGATATGGTTTCTAGCCCTGGCTTTCTGCCTGGTTCCTCCTTAAATAGATCTTCAACCTGACTCAATCCATATTGAATTTGGGCTTCAACTACTCCAAATAACTTTCTAACTCCTTGAAACTGTGGCCATCGGAGTCTGATCAGGCACCTAAAATTTGGCTCATCAGCATTCCAAATCCACTGCATCACGGCCAAAGTCTCTTAGATTGCATACAAGCCCTCGATCTTCATTGGTAGGTGGTTTCGCCCGTCAGATATTGCATACAACGCGGTAGTTTAAATCCTTTACAGCTCGAAAACTGTACCCAGCCATCGGACCATCCCATAGCTTCGATCCCAGCCAACGCACTCGAGGGCATTAATTGCATGTTGAAAGTCTTCTCCTGGTCTGAACTTCGCCTAGCCTTGGATTTTCCTCCAGGGCCATTTGAACCGCTTGCCAACTCAACAAGGAAACAAGACCCCGCTCCCTCTTCGTGTGTCCACCGAGAAGCTTTCTTCGGCATCACACCCTACGTTTGTTTGTTATTTTTTTTTAAAATTATTTTTAAGGGATAGGAGGAAATCACGATGTAGCTATTTTGTAGATCTCCAACCGTCAGGTAATATTTGATGTAAGCTATCGAATTTGCAGACGTCAACCTAACACCACTAAGATGCCGAGGACAAAGAGAGAACCTGATATTTCATCATATCAACGATAGTGGACTTCAGGATAAATCCTGATTTAATCAAATCATCGTAAAGATTATTTCTCCAACCAGCGACACGAGGCCTTGCGGTCACTCCACCACCTTTTAAGGGAAAGCCTTCCTCTTTTTTAATGCGCTCTCAGGCTCGTTGCCGAGATGTCTTTCTTCTCCACTTCCCAGCTAGTGGCTCATCTCTACTGGTAAATTAACCGCGAATCCAGACTGTTGCAGCTATCCAAAATCTATGCTTTTAGAGGCTTGATCAAACATCTTTTATTGTGGGGGATGAGTTAAAAAGCATCGAGTCTGCATTCACTTTGCACTTGGATGGCATTGACATTTCATCCGGTGAGAATATGAATCTTGTGGGTATCTCAGCACCTTGAAACAGAAGGAGATTTGAAGGTTTGCAGCTGATCAGGTCTATTATGGGCTTATGGGAGGTAATGTCCAAAGTAGAGTAACTCTTAGGACGGGTTATTGCTGAATGCTTTTGTTACTGCCAAACTTGACGGTAGACCAAAATTCAGTTGTGCATGAAATGCTCTTTGAACCAAACAGAGTTCCATGTGCACCCCAGAAAACAGAGAACATGTCTCGTTCATTGATCTCAGGTTACAGAGATACCCAAGAATGAGGCAGTGCTCTTGTGCCAAGGAATTTGTCTTTAGTTGGCAGCTTCTCCATCACTGGACTGTGCCAAGAAGTCCTTGCCAGAGCTATCATGCTAGCTGCTATCAAACTCTCATGTGCCACTGCCCATCTCTGCTCATCAATCTCCCTGGACATGCTTGTTGTTTAATGGGATGGTTGGATTGATCAGCAAAAAGCTAAAAGCCCAAAAGTTGACGAGCCTCGATACAAAATCTATGTTGGACCGGCGACGCCTCAATACCCGTCGACCCATGAAGGCAAAAAAATATGTGGGGCCTAGCAGAAGGAACCAAAAAAGAGACGCAATCTGTGCGTATCTCAATACGATCGATGAGTAGCATTATAATTAAATTGCGATTGGGAGAGTTACAGGATTCCGATTGGATTCTGTTTGGACCGTTGGACTCCTAATGAGATACTCTACGCAGTGAAGGCTATAAATTCATGGACAGAGATACAAACAGAGAGAGGAGGATTAAAATGTGGTGAGAGGTCTCTTGTAGAGGGTTGATTGAGAGCTTGAGAGAAGGATTCGGGGTTTATTGTTGAGAGATACTTGTACGGGGTTGAAAGAGAGTTAATCTGTAAGTTTATTTCATAGTGAAATCTTTGCATGTCCGAAAAAATTGTATTTGTATCTTTTCTTCTTTCTCTGTGGTATCGACATCGACAATCAACGATCTGTTCGCTTCCACAATAACTGGTATCAGAGTGAGTTGATTCCGATTCCAACATCTAGTATCAGAGTCCAGGTTGTCCATGGTTGATCAAGATCGAAGAAGATGGAGAAGACAAGTGCAATAAAGTGAAGATCAACAGGTTCGATGGGAAGAGCAACTTCTCCCTCTGGCAAGCAAGGGTGAAAGACGTGCTTATCCAGCAAGGGCTAATGATGCTCTCATATGCGAGAAGAGACTAGAACCATAGAGCAGAATACCTGGAAACGATTTTAGATGTAGGCGGTAAGCACAATCCGCTTATACCTGGCAGATGATGTGGTGATCCATGTACTGAACGAGTCTTCCCCGACGGTGTTATGGAAGAAGCTGGAGGAGCTGTACATGATAAAGTCCCTCACAAACACCTTGTTTCTTTGGAAGCGTTCTATCAATTGTGGATGGCGAGGAAAAAAGTGTGCATGAGTACTGAGCAATTTCTAGAGGATCCTCGTTGATCTCCTCAGTGTCGGTGAAAAAGTTGAGGAGAAAACCCGGGCACTTGTATTGATGTCATCCCTACCGCAGTTCTTCGAGTCCTTGGTGATTGCTCTTCTAGTAGGAAAGAGCACCATCAAGATAGAGGAGGTGACATCGGTGCTACTTCAGAACGAGGTTCTCAAGAGGGAGAACTAGGCTTCGAGTTCAGGTGGGAACTCAGCGTTGATAGTTTCTGGAGGTGCAGGTGATCGAAGGTAGAGTGACAAAGGATCGCGAGAAGGATGGTCCAAGTCAAAGGATGCCAGCAAGATCAGGTGTTTCCGATGCGATGAGTTGGGGCATCGTATCAGATATGCCCGCAGCTTAGGGATCGGACGAGGGCTGCTACGGTGGTGGTCGATAGGGCGATGATGGATACATCACTGATGTACTCTTGGTATTCGACGAGGTATCCCCTTCTTCCCAGTGGATTTTGGATTCTGCCTGTCTATACCATGTTATTGCAGGGAGGAGCTGTTTGACTCTTAGAACAGTAGAGAGGGTTCTGTCCACATAGTAGATGGATCGAGCTGTGCGATCGTAGGTGTCAGGCAGTCAGCTTGAAGACACAGATGGGACAGTAAAGAAATTGGGGGAGGTCTGATGCGTATCCAGTTTAGCATGAATCTTATTTTACTTAGCAAATGGACTCAAGCGGCTACAGGTAGAGAGCTGGTGATGGAGTCCTAAAGGTCTTGCATGGCAATAGGATTGTTCTGCAAGGGAAGAAGCGTGGGGGTCACTACCTCTGACAAGGAGTCCAGTGTGAGGTGAAGTCCCTGGTGCAGACAGGAGTCCAGTGCGAGGTGGAGCTCTGATAGCAGGTGGATCGGCATGAGACGTGAGACGAGAGGACGACAGGCGACGTTGCAAAGTGAAGTTCCTATTGTACCAAGAGACTTTCCCGAGCAGGTCTCAGGTCGAGGTGGGCACAACACATGACGGAGATGGGATCAAGCAGCCTGGCTCGACTCCCATGTTTGCCCATCCATGATCAGGCGATTGTCCCAGGGCATAAGAGCATTGAATCCTTAGAAGCTCTCAAGTTAGGTGAAGGTGGTGCGTTGAGTCGAGGTAGAGGGTTGGACCAGTAGCGCCTCAATGCCCCGCACAACCATGAAGGCAAAAAACCAGTGGGGCCCAGCAGAAGGAACCCCAGAAGGAGACAAAATCTGCACGGATCTCAATATAGTGACAAGCAGCATTGCAATCAAACTATGATGGGAGAGATACAGGACTCTGATTTGGATTATGTTTGGACCGTTAGACTTTAGTGAGATACTCTACGTAGTGGAGGCTACAAATCATGGATAGAGACACAAATAGAGAGAGGAGAATAAAAAGTGATGAGAGGTCTCTTGTAGAGGGTGATAAGAGCTTGAGAGAAGGATTCGGGATTTCTTGTGAGAGATACTTGTACGGGATGAGAGAGAGTTCAATCTTTATTTTTTCATAGTGAAATCTTTTGCATGCCCGAAAAAATTATATTTGTTATCTTTCTTCGTTCTATTGTGGCATCGACATCAACAATCAACAATTCCCGTTTCGCTTCTGCAACAATCGGTATCAGAGTGAGTTGATTCCGATCCCACAATCTGACCAACTCATTTTTCAAGTATAACTATCCGACCGGCTTATAAAGTATGACCAACAACAAAGTTAAAGAACTATCAGGTGAACAACCTCTAAATGGGTCACTGATCAGATTTCATGACCAATTCAAGAAGAGGTGGGGATAGCAAGAAAAGAGATAGTGTCATAATAGAATTCGTATAATCGGTTCAAGGTAGTTCAACAAAATGACATTGAGATTAACTATAAAAAAACTCTCCTAATTAACTTGGTTAAGGTGAACGCCTATAAATGCAGGTAAGAGGGAACCTCCGCTGATAAGCTGGGGGAGAAAGTAAGTATCCCTGACTTTGCTTCTCTTAAAATTCTCTATCTATTGCTTGAATTCTATTGACTTAAGCATCGGAGTGTACCATGCCAGAAAACTTCGATCAGGGACTGTTTTACAGGTACTCAAGGTGACCAGCTGGTGGCTCCCGATGGTACAAATTGGCTCGTGGAGTTTTGTGTCAATAGATTGGTGTGTCAGGAAGGAGTCACGGGTAAGAAAAACAAGACACCTCTTCTAGAAAAGAAAATCTTGAAAGAAAAAGATGGTGAAGGAAAAAAGTGCAGAATGCTTCGATCAGTAAGGGTCGTCAGCATCCAAGAAGAACGAGCCACTGAATCTTCCACCGGAGAACAATACTCACCTCCCACAATGAGTGTGGTGCAACATCAAATTGATATCCTGCCTGAATAAAATGGAAGCTCTAATTGTCACTGTTCAGAATCTTCAAAAAGTAGCAATCAATGGACAGCATCAACCAATTGCCTCCAGACTCGGTCAATGATCTCCTTTAAAAGATATTCGGTGTCAAGAACCAAGTTGACATTCCCGCTATTGGCATTCCTTGGATCGATGATCCCCATATAGCAAAGTTCTTAACACCATGAATATGGAGAACGTCGATTCAAAGGAGTGTCTGAGGTCTCTTTTTGAATCTTTAAGGGACTTTACTCTAGGAAGTACCTGATAGAGTAGGGGAATTTGACGACATGATGATTATGAGAGAAAGTTCTAAAAGTTAGAGCCATAAATTGCAAAGCTCGATGATCAACGAAGAAGCGATGGATGACTCGTGGCTTATGATTCACAACCTTTATTTTTTCAATGAATTATGGAAGAAGTAATCCCATCTCATTTCAAGATCCCATAATTGAAGCCCTATGATGGAACTACTGATCCTCTGACCATTTGGATAATTTTAAAGCCCATATGATGATTCAAGGTATAAATGATGCACGCCATTATTTTGCTTTTCCGGCAACCTTGAAGAAGGCCTCGCAGATGTGGTACTCGAGCCTCCGACCAAGTACTATTCATTTCTTTAGTCAATTGAAAGATTATTCATGGTTCATTTCAAGACATGTAGAAAGATGCCACAGAATTTGGACAGCCTCTTCTTCGTTCAACAAAATGAGGTGAAACCTTGAGGGAGTATGTGGCTCATTTCAACTCTGCCATATTTGAGATCCCAGATCTCAACAAGCACGTAGCCATGTTTGCGATGAAAAAGGAGCTCCGGTCATCTGTGTTTAGTTTTTTCTCTGGACAAGAAATTCTCGCTAGCTACTTAGAATTATTGGCATGTGTACAAAAGTACGCGTTAGCCAAAAAGCAAGTTGTAAGTCGATGCCAAACTAAGGAAAGATCAATCTCCAAAAAGAGGAATAAGAAAAATGATGATTTGCGACCCTCCAATAATGATAATGCTCCAGCTCGACGATGAAGTCCGAAGCCAAAGAACTTAACCAGTAAGTTTGATGCTTACACTCCTCTATCCCTTCTAAGAGAGAAGATATTGATGAAAATAGAGAAAGAGAATTTCTTTCAACGACCTCGGCAATGCGAGTGCCTCCAGCATCGCAAAATAAAAACAAATACTACCGATTCCATCACGATCACGGACACACCACTGAAAAATGTATCCAGTTAAAAGATGAAATAGAAGATCTCATCAAGCATTGATATTTAGAAAAATAATCTGTAGACAAGAGCATTGGGCCAAGGTTGCTACTCAAAATAAAATTGTGGACAGAACGGAACTTCCTAATCAACACCCACATATGGAATGGTCGTCATGATACATCATCAATCAATTTGAGAGAGAAAGGGACTGAAGAAGATGCTCCAAAAAGGTATCGGAGCAACAATGTTATTAGCTTCTTTGATGATAATTTGTAGGGTATTCGAATATCCCATGATGACCCTATGGTTGTTTTTGCCATTATAGCAAACTATGATGTAAGAAAAATTTTGGTAGATGATGAAAGTTTAGCTAAGGTATTACCCTATGATGCTTTTATCAAAATGAACATATCCAGAGATAATTTACAAAAGATATCAATACCATTAACGAGATTTTGTAGAAACTCGATCAGGATAGAGGGAGAAATAACACTTCTGGTAACCATCAGGATAGAACCTCGACAGAAAATGCTCCCTATCAATTTAAGATCATTCGAACATTTTTAGCATACAACACAATATTGGGGCAGCCGGCTTTGAATAAATTCTAAGCGATCATATCCACCTATCATCTTCTAGTATAGTTTCTAACTAAACATGAATTGGAGAAATAAGAAGGGATCAAAGAGTAGCTTGGCAATGCTTAATAATTCAAGATAAGTAATCAATCAGTGGAATATCCTTGGAATAACTAGATCAAAGGGAAGCAGAAAGATGTGGTGAACTAGCTGAAAAAATTGTTTCTGTGCTATTAGAAAAGGATGACCCGACAAAGGTCGTGCAAGTTGGAAGTCTATTAGATGATGAAATGAGAAAAAAGCTGATCGACTTCTTGAGATGCTATGTAGACATCTTTACTTTGTCAACTACTGATATGCCTAGAATTTCTCTGGAAGTTATTACTCACAAGTTAAAAGTCAACTTAGGATATAAACCCATCCGGTAGAAAAGAAGAAATTTTGCCCATGAGCGATAGAAGCTTATTAATGAAGAAGTAAACAAGCTAATCGATGCTGGGCTTGTTAGAGAAGTTCATTACCCAGACTGGCTTGCCAATGTGGTAATAGTTAAAAAGGTAAATAGAAAGTGAAGAATTTGTATTGACTATACTAATCTCAACAAAATCTATCCAAAAAGTAGCTTTTTCCTATCAAGAATTTATTAACTAATCGATGCAACTACTAGGCATAAGCTCGAGTTTCATGGATGCTTTCTTAGGTTACAATCAAATCCGTATGAACCTTGAAGATGAAGAGAAGACGGTCTTCATAATGGAGAAGGGGATATATTGCTATCAAGTAATGTTGTTTGGCCTGAAAAATACTGTAGCAACATACTAATGGCTAATCAACAAAATTTTAAAAGACAACTTGAAAGAAATATAGAAGCCTGTGTTGATGACATGCTAGTGAAAAGCATCCAAATATTTGATCATATCAAGGATTTGGAAGAAGCTTTCAGTATATTACGAAGCCATCGAATGAACTTAAATCCGACCAAGTGCATCTTCGAAGTAACTTCAGAAAATTTTTTTGGCATCCTTGTTACTAATCGGGGAATAGAAACCAACCTTGAGAAAATTCGAGCAATCCTTGACATAAGGCATCCTTCAAATAAGAAAGATGTGCAACAACTAACTGGGCGCATCGCTTTATTAAGCCAATTTATCTCTCGATCGGTTGAAAGGTGCCTACCTTTTTTTAAAGCTTTATGGCAAGCAAGAAATTTTGAATGGTCAGAAAGTTGCCAACAGGCATTTGAGGAATTAAAGAATATCTGATCAATCCATCTTTCTTCTCAAAGCGTCAAGAAGGAGAAACCTATATTTATATTTCTTTGCTTCGCATGAAGCAGTTAGTTCAATACTTGCCAGAAAAGAATCCAACAATATTCAAAAGCCGATCTACTATTCTAGCAAAGTGCTACATGATGCTCACTCAGTGGTAGTGCTAATAAATCAACCATTAAAGGCCATCTTGCGATGTCCTAACACATTGGGAAGAATAGCCAAATGGGCTGTTAAGTTGGATAAGTTTGATATAATATATCAACCATGACTGGCAATGAAGGCGTAGGTGCTAGCAGATTTTATCACTGAATGCACTTGGGATACCGAAGAAGATAGTTTGAGAATAACTAATGAAGAAGAAGTGGCCAAAAACTTTGATTTAACATGGACACTCCATGTGGATGGGGCATCCAATTCTCTTGGCTATGGAGTAGGATTGATTTTGGCTAGCCTTGAAAGAGATATTTTAAAATATGCTCTTCATTTCTTTTTTCGTGCATCAAATAATCAAGCAGAGTATGAAGTACTCCTAGCTGGGTTAAAAATCACCAAGGAACTCAAGGTCCAGAAGATTAAAGTCTTCACAGACTCCCAATTGATCGTAAAGCAAGTAAAAGGAGAATTTGAAGTCCGAGATGCCATCATGATGAAATATCAGAGAAGGTACACTCTTGTGATTGAGTTTGATTTCTTTGAAATATCTCATATTCCTCGGTCTGAAAATTTTCAAGCTAATATACTTTCTCGATTGGCTACCATAGCCCTTGATTCCCTCAGTCGCACATATATTGAATATCTTGAAACCCTCAGTATTGAAGAAGGCATGGTGGTACAGTAAGTAGAAGAAGAGCCCAACTGGATGGATCCCATCATCAAGTATTTGAATGAAGGAGTATTGCATGAAGACACCATGGAAGCCAGACAAATATGGTGGATGGCTTCACAGTATGTAATATAGAAGGTTTCTCTACAAAAAGTCTTTTACATAACCTTTGTTGAAATGCCTAAGGCCTTCGGATGTTGATTATGCTCTCAGAGAAGTGCATGAGGGCAATTGTGGCGATCACCTAAAGGACAGATCCTTGGCTTACAAAATAATATGCCAAGAATATTATTGGCCGACCATCTAAAAGGATATAGTTGACTTTGTCAAAAGGTGTGATCCATGCCAAAGATATTCTAATATCCAAAGGCATCCTGCAAGCTAGTTGACTCAATTAATTACCGCTTGAAATCATTTCAGTCATTTGCTCGGTGGGAATGGATATTCTCGGCCCATTTCTTCCAGCTTCTGATAAGAGAAAATTCATTATTGTAGCCAGCGACTACTTTACCAAATAGGTCGAAGCTGAACCCTTAGCTCATATAACCGAGAAAAAAGTCAAGAACTTCATTAGAAATTATATAATTTATTAGTTCAGAATCCCGTATGCAATCATCCTGATAATGGGAGGTAATTTGATAATCAGAGGTAGTCTGATATATTACTTTGTAAAGTTCAATGTAGATGTATATCGCTTTGATATATTTTTTTTATATTATAAAGCTTTTAATCTCCATATCTAATATTTTGCCATCATAAAAAAGGAAGAGATTGTTGATCTAAAAATGATTTTGATGATTACAAAATATTGAAGCATGAATTAGTAATGCTTTTCAAATATTTAAGAACATTTTTGTAGAAAGCTTTATAATGGATAATCATCAATTAAAATGATTATAGATCATTAGAATGGTTGTGAGCCATTAGGTTCTTACGTCAACTTTTAAGAATCATTATAAGCAGTATGTATCATGGTAAAACCCTTATAAAAGTTTTGTATCATGGAAAGAGAAGAGAGCTGTTCATTATAATTAAAAGTATTTAAGTTTGTGAGAGAGCTCATTTAAACTGTGTTTGGAGGCCTCTTATATTTAGTTGAAAGGAAACTTTAGAGTTTTTGTAAAATCTATAAGAGATGACTCCTTTGAGAAGAGCTAACTCTGTAGAATGTCATGGCATGCTAACTAGCACAATTCAAAAGCCGACTCCTTCACATGAGCCTTCTCTTACAACTTAAATAGAAAAGTGAGTTTTCAGATGAGCCTTCTCTCTTAATAAGCATTCTCTCTTAGAAATAATAGAAAGTATTTTTTTAGAGATAATTTAGAAGAGTTGACTTTGTCCAAAGAGCATTCTGTCTTAAAATAATAGAAAGTATATTTTTAGAGATAATTTAGAAGAGCTGACTCTTGTTCAATGAGCCTTTTCTCTCAGAAATAATAAAAGTATGATTTTGGAGACAACTCAAAAGAACTGACTCCTATCTAACGAGCTTTCTCTCTCAAAAATAATAGAGAAGTAGATTTTTGGACACAGTTCAGAAGAGTTGACTCCCCTCAAGGGAGCCGACTCTTATCTCATGGATTTTTGCTATAATGACTAGTTTTAGAACTTGCAGATCTCGACTTCTAAGATTTTTAATGGTCATATTATACTTTCAATATCTCTAAATGGCTAGAAATGATTAAGAACCAATTAAAAACTCTTGAAAAGTATAGATTCTTGGATTAAAGAAAGAAAAAATACTTAAGAGTATATTCTTCCAATCATTGCAAGTAAGAGAACTCAAGAGCTATCACCTGAAAGTTCAAGAGAAGTTTTACTCCTTCTACCTATTTTCTTAAAGCATTAAGTGAAGATATTAGAGAGCATTGAAGTAATCCGTGAAGACTTAAAGAGTCTATAAGAGAAGCTTTATCGGTAACCATCCACTTTTTTGAGAGTTTATATAGTTACTCTATTTTTGTTATTTTGAGTTGTTTGTTTCAGCAAGGAGTTGAACTAAGAATTGGATTTGGATTTTGATTGGTTGACCTTGGAAAACTAATCGGATTATTGTGAGCCTATAAAATAAACATTGTACTTAGATTTTAGTTTGTGAACCCGGTGTAAAACAAACCAGCTATATTCTTAAAAAAAATAATGAAAATTTCAAGAGATCCTTGGAAAGTGGATGTAAAAGCTGGGATGCTCTGAGCTATTATAAAGTTATTGTATCTGTGTGTTTGCTTGTCTCTCTATCTCACTTTCTTATATTTTAGTACTTGCATACTTTCTTTAATGCAACTCTTGAGTCATACATCAATTGAGTTTTGAATGGCATATACTTGCTTTAATTTTCAAAAATACAATTCATCCCTCTCTTGGATTGTCAGTTTGGGCACATAGACGTTTAAATTTGATACCAAAATATTTGTCTTAATTCTAGATAGGAAGGGATTCCAGGAGATAAGAGTTGTTTTGTAGCATGAAAAAGTAGAAAAATGAAAAATGGGGCACAATTGCATGTGATTTTTCCTGGGTTCACATGAGATGTACTCTAATAAGGTTCGCCCCATCCTTTTTTGGTTTTTCTCCTCCACCGAACAGAATAATATATGAGAAAAATGTTCCATCACCCTCCTTCCTCTTCTTCTCAATCTTGAATGAAAGGTTCATGTTAGAAAGAAAAAATATTCTCCCTTGATCTCTTGAATACTGCTAGATTGCAAGTCTTTGATTTGTAGAGTGAGGAACCTATATGATGTGGAAATGGAAAAGCCAGTGTTACATGAAGTAAAACTTGCAATACCTGCTTGTTTGATGAAACTTTTACATATATTAGTAGGTGAACGGAGACAGAATTTTTGCAGCATCGTCAAACAATTGTCATCATTTCTTGAGCAGAAATGTATGACAGGCAAGATAACTTTGACCATATTTTTTTAATCAAGCAGAATGCTAAGGATTCCTCTCTTCAAGAAGATGGAATTCTTCATTTGTGTAGCCTTATTAATGTGTCTCGTCTCGCAGATGTTTATTTGATTGCTCGATCATCAGTAAGCTATAATATAATACTTCAGGTTTATTATTATCATTATTTTTTTTTGTGTGCGTAGAAGTACACCTTTTGTCAACATTTGCACCCGTTCTGCTTTGAATTCAAACTTCAAAAGAGCTCAGCAGTGTCTACGTTCATGTTGCAGTATATCCGATCCTGCTACTCACCACATCAAATATCTTTTTGGGTTAAAATGTGCCATGTATAAATGACAGAAGTTTTATGAGAGTATACCAGAGAGGAGGTGGATACAAACGATATATATAGCTTGAATTAGGAAAGAGTTATGCATTAGCAATTCAATTTTTCTTTTATTTTCTTTTCTTTTCTTTATAAATCATATTATCATGTTACGTATCTGCTCTTCTGGCTTTCAACGATTGCAAAGTATTGGTCAAGCCATTTCATTAAAAAAAAAAAAAAAAAAAAAAAAATCCTTGGTCAAGAATATCATGCAAGTCACCAGGCCGGCCAGATGGATGCTTCCAGATGCCAACAAACGTCATTCAAAATTAATCCCCATCTCCAAGCATCGTATTGTGAACACCACGGACCAATTTTTCCCCAATCTTTGCGTCCCTCTGCTCACTAATATTTGACATGATGAACTCATAAATACTAAAATATAAATTCCCATTTTTTTTTAAAAAAGTGTACGTAGTTAATCCCACGAGCCATAGAATTTTGTCTCTGAGGTTGGATTTTCGTGTACTACTACTTGCAACGACAGTCAAATTGCAGCCGCGGCACCGAGTCATCGTTGAAGCCACCGCAGAAGTCGCAAAGATGCTTCCCAATTCACTTTTTATTTATTTATTTATTTATTTGCTGTCTATAAATTCTTCTCGGCCACGACTCCATCACTCCATCCACATCTTTCAGGAGAACGGAAATCAAAATGGCACGCAGTGTAATCTTATTCCATCTGAGCCTCCTGCTCGCCGGCGTAATCTCCATCACCGCCCAGAATTGCGGGGCTCGTCGGGCCTCTGCTGCAGCAAGTACGGCTACTGCGGCACCGGCGACCCGTACTGTGGTGAGGGCTGCCGAGAGGGGCCATGCTACGGTTCGTCATCCGGCGGCGGCGTCTCGGTCGGCGATCTTGTCACCCAGGATTTCTTCAACAGCATCATGAATCAGGCCTCCGGTTCATGCCCCGGCAAGGGCTTCTATACGAGGCAGGCGTTCCTGGATGCCCTGAGCTCCTATTCTGGGTTTGCCCAGGACGGATCCACCGTCACTTCCAAGCAGGAGGTTGCTGCCTTCTTTGCCCATGTCACCCATGAGACTGGATGTAAGCAAGCTCTCCACCGCCCTTGGTTTTTAATTAAACTATTTAATTACCATATATTTTGTAATCTTGGTTTTTTTTAAAAATTTTTTTTTTTTCATGCAAAAGATATAATCGATAGTGGAATTACGATCGTTTTTGATAAGGATTTTTGCTGTAGCCAAAATACAAAAAAGATCATATCAAGCAGGACCTAAATTTCTTTCGTTTTTTTTTTTTTTTTCTCCGAGCAGATCTGTGCTACATAGACGAGACGGACCAATCCGATGCGTATTGCGATACAGGATACACTCAGTACCCATGCGCCCAGGGGCAGAAGTACTTCGGCCGTGGACCGCTTCAACTGACGTGGAATTATAACTACGGTGCTGCTGGACAAAGCATTGGATTTGATGGCTTGAACTCGCCCGATACCGTGGCTACCAACGTTCTTATATCATTCAACAGCCTTGTGGTTTTGGATGGAAAACGTGCACTCGGTCATAACCTCTGGCCAAGGGTTTGGAGCCACCATCGAGAAGATTAATAGCGGAGAGTGTGACGGAGGGCAACCGGCCGAGATGAATGCTCGGGTTCAACTTTACAAGCAGTATTGCAGCGACTTTGGTGTGGCACCGGGAGATAACCTCACTTGCTAGAGGAAGATTCATGCAAGATCCAAATCCATTGCACCTAACTTGGAGGGTAATAAATTTTAAGACAACCTATCCTAATATTGAATTATTGAAATAAGCTCTAGTGCATGGGGTGGGAGACTCCAGTCTTTTGTCTCTAGCTAGATCCCCTCTACCTCCGATCTCTACTGTAGCAACTTATATGAAATAAATATAAAGTGGACTTAAGCTCTAGGTCCTCTCTTCTACTACTATTTTGTATCCAGGTCTTGCATGCTTAGCACTTTGTTATTAGTCTACTAATGTTTTCTTTATTTTGATTGAGGCAAGACCCCAACAAGCTGGGTTACCACCTTAGCGGTGCCATTTCTTCTCTTTGCCAAAGCTTGTGAATGGCATGAATTGGTGAATCCTTTTTCTGCCCCAATACAATGCCAGGTTGCAAGTCTTGGATTTGTAATGGCGAGGAATCTGTGTCATGGGGGAAATGTTAAAGGCAGGCTAGTGTTGCGTGCAGCAGAACTTGCAGTCATTTCTTTTCTCTTTTGCAAAAGATTGAAACTGGCATGAACTGGTGACTCCTTTTTCTAGATTGAGCCTTGTTCTGCTCCAAATATTATTACTAGATGGAAAGCACTCTTTGATTTGTTATAGTGAGGAGGAATCTATATGATGTGGAAATGGAAAGGCTAGTGTTACATGCAGCAAAACTTGCAATACCTGCTTGTTTGATGTAACTTTTATATATATTAGCAGGCGGATAGAAATAGAATTTTGCAGCATTGTAAAATAATTATCATTATTTCTTGACCAGAAATGCATAACAGGAAAAGAACTTTGACCATTTTTTTTTTTTTTTAATCAGGTAGAAATATCATCATGCTAAGGATTCTTCTCTTCTAGAAGATGGAATTCTTCAATTGTGTAGTCTTATTCATGTGCCTTGCAGATATCCATTTTGTTGGGATATCCTGGTGCAGCTATGAACTAGATTTCGGTTCGGCTTATCGAAGTCCCGATTTTTGGATTACGGATTTCGGATCAAGCAAGGCCAACTACAAGCAACTCAAGGCTTCATACCGAACTATAATATCCGAATGCCAGTCCTTCGGATAGCATCTTCGATCCCGACTGAAGTCTGAACTACTCATCGACTTCCGAAAACACGAACTTCGGTCCCCGCCGTAGACATGATCTCCGGTCTTGAAAAAATATCAAGCCTTCGGCCCACGCAAGGGGAAACCCGAAGCTTGAACCACAATCTGTTCCAAAAGAAAACTGTAACCAACGGTTACAATCGACACTCATCACGCCATGATCATGGCGCGCAATTCCTGCAGCCACGCCTCCAATCTGGCCGAACCGCTCATTGATAACCCATGATCGCCAATCATGGGAGTGAATGGCTCCCCATGATCTCCGGGAAAAGAGCGGGCCACAGACCGGAGGCCATCTTTTAAATATGGATAAGGAAGATGGCTCGAGAGGTACGCGTGAATAATCTCGCACATACACATTTTCATCTCCAAAAGCTCTTTTTCTCTTCCACTCTCGACATCTTCTCTTTCTATGGCTGGAATCCGTCACTGACTTAAACATCGAAGTGTCCTTCACCGGAACACTTTGGCAAGGAACCTGTTTTGCAGGTGAACCGGGAAGCGATCATAGAGTATCCTTCACTGGAACAACTCTGACAAGGAACTGTTTTACAGGTGAACCAGGAAGCGATCCTATGATGCAGCGGTTTTGATCGGCCGATCCAGAAACTCTATGCCAACATATTTGACTGCCGGATCATCAGTAAAAGTATAATATAATACTTCAAGTTTACCACCAGGGGCTTCATTCCCTTAGCAGAAACCGACACCGTATAATCTGTTTTCTCATGGAACTCTTTGTAAGCGCCCATCTAATCTCATTATATATATATACAAACAATGATCGTCTCAATTTTATATATTTTTAAAAATTCTTGCACTCTCTATAAATTAAAGCGGGTCCGGTTGGTAGAGTCCTTGTCTCATATCTAACCGTCGCGATCACGAGTTCGAGACATGATCCATGTACAATGACTTGATTAAATTCAGGACTATTTTCTGGAACTCATGATAGATGGTTTAACCTCCTATTCCTTTTCTTACCAAAATAAAAAAAAATACGCCATCGATATGAATATGCCATTATATTTTTAAAAAAGTAGGGAAATCCCCTGCTCCCATTCATCTCAAAAAAATATAATGATTACCTTGTCTTATAATTAATAGGTCATGGATTCGAGTTGGCATATTTCTTTGGATGAAAAAAATTGAAAAAATCTAGTTTTTTAAATCAAACATTTTCTGGTAAGATGGAAACCGTGGGATAGCAAATTTATTCCCGTATCTTTTTTATATATATATAATATATATATATGCTTTGTCATCATTTGGACATGGAACGCGGATTCTCTGCAATGCAGTGTAGCAGAGTGTAATGCACCGTACTGAAATATCTGACTTTTATCATCATTTGCGCATGAAGTGCAGATTCTTTGCACCACAATGCATCGTGCTGATATTCATCACTTGATGAACGGCCAGCAAACAACATCAGCATATGTATACAATATATGTTATTTACCGGTCATCCATCATGAGATGGATGGCCAGTATGATGCATTGCACATAGATCCACTGCACGGGTGCCGCGCTACATACGTCGTCCAAAATTAATTCCCTTTCCCAACATCGTTTTATGAACGGCGTGGACCAATCATGCGTCCCTAATAATATGACGTGATGGACTCATAAATATTAAAATAATATCCCCGGTCATGCGTCCCTCATCACATATGACATGATGGACTTATAAAATACTGATCCAGGTCAATTCTTGGGATCTAGACTTTGGACATGTGAGATTAGCTAGGAAATTTTTGGATCCAATTTTTTTTTTTTTGGTCCTTGATTAGGACTGGATGACAAATTCATTGATTGATGGAGAAGGGCTGAGCCGTCTCTGTTATTGTTTTGTATTAAACATTTTCTAACTGAATGAAATCTTATAATCTTATACAAAAGGGATAACTATACGGTCTCTCTCTCTCTCTCATTTACTTATCAAAAAAACTCATGAAATACTAAAATAATGCAATCCAAAAAAAAAAAAAAAGAAGTAGTAATAGCCTGTTATTTTTTTGGATAAATAGATATTATATTAAACTAATATAAATAAATAAAATTTAAAATTAGAAAAAAATATCTAAAAATTAAATAGGAAGATCCATCGTAGATTTTAGAAAAAATTGATCTTGGATGCTTTATCGTAAAAAATCCATCTAGTCAGTAGCATTACTGGCCTCACAAAAAATAAAACAAAATATTAAAAATAATCAAGGATCTCATGCATCAGCAATCTTATAATAATGAATACTATTTATTATCATCAAATGATGGATCAGAAGTCATCGGACAATTATCCTCGATCCAAATTTGCGAAGCCCATAGTTTGTAGATATCATATATCAAACTTTCTTATACAGCACGTAGTTCTGCCATGGAGACTGTAGTATCAAAATTTGAATACCTCGTATAGCAGTAAATATGCCAATTGCACTATGAATAATGAAACTTGATCTACCAATATTATCTTGATTACGTACCTTGCCATCAAAATAATCTTAATAAAACAAGGAGGTGGTGGCCCCAAGAAATATATTAATTTAAAACATACATAAATATTGTAAAAAAAGAGCCATATATTTTCCTGTGTGTCAAAGATTCTGGAGTGATAGCGAGCTAATGAAACTTTTAAGCTTAAGCTGCAGCTTTTAAAAATACAGGACTTAGTCTTAAATCCTAGAATATGCAGGCATTTCTTTTTAACTAAATATTATAAGCAATATAACAACACCAAATAATTTCAGTTTTTTTAATATGAGATGAAAAATTTTCTTTAACAGCTTGCAGAAACTCCATGACATGAATGAACTAATAGATAGATGCTGTAATAAAGCTTTCCACCATATTTGAGAAGGAATGCGACAATGAAGTATAGTATGAGGTATAGATTCCTTCTCTTCTTGACAAACAACACACAACCAGTAACGTGAAAGCAATGCTAAAAGCTAAGCCACTTTGGGGATGAACTTCTAATCTTCGAATCTAAGCAAAATCAGTAGTTTGTTGGGTAGTATATCTAAAAAAATATGCGAAGATTAGAAACTTTCACTATTAATTTAAAAAGATACACTCCAACACAATCTATCTCCAAGCTCACCCTCGGGAATAGGGACAAATAAAATTATATCAACCAAATCATTATAAAAGCTTGTGTCAATGCATATTAATTCTATACATGGTTACCAACTGCAATAAAATCTTTAACCATATAGCACCTTTAATTACTGAAATATTTTATCAGTGCCCATCTTTCCAAAAAAAAGAGTTCAACCAAGAATGCTGAATCACGTTTATAGAAGCACGATTCCCTACGCACCATTTAATACTAAAAAATAGTAGAAGTATAAGAACAAATTTTAGAATAGTCGTGATTGGCCACTCTCCATGCTTAGCATGTATAAATGAGCACCAAAAACCATCTTGCCTTGAAAGATAGTGCATAGTATGCTTTGCCATAGAGCATCATTTTTAGTAATCAAAGAGAGAATACACAGATCACTATCTCAAGTTGATCGACAAATATGATCTAAAAGATAAGATGCACCTTTCTAGAAGTATCTCAAGTTGATTGACAAATATGATCTAAAAAAGATGCACCTTTCTAGAAGTATCATTTGAGCCCTAAAAAAAATTTTGAATAAAAGTTTTTATCTTCAACAGAACTCCCTTTTTGGAACAATGGTACGAGAGAATACATAGGGAGTGCATAAAGAATTCATTTAATAAGGTCACTCTACCCATCATAGATAAAGCTCTCCACAATTCCAACCATCCAAACAATTCAAGAACTTTTATATAATATCATTACAATCGAAGAAAATAATATCTAGCCCGAAATAAGAACACCTAGATATTGCCAGGCATTATCACATTCTTTAATATAAAAATAATTTTTAATATATTATCGGATAAAAGTGTTAGCCTTAAGACTAGACTAAATAATAATTTTCAAAATTAATCCACCGATATGGGATGATATGTTAGGGCTTGGTTGTTCAGCATGGCATTCAAAGATCCAGTCAATGCTAGACACACTTCAGCCAACTCAGACATCCGGCTACCACTCCATGCCTCTCCACCTGGATGTCAAATTGCATGCTTACTTCCCCTGCGGGATGTTAGCTATTGCCAAATCCATCCCCACTTGCTCCAGTCATGCGTGCTCTAGGTGCAGCCGTCATAAATGCCCGTCGCTTGAGGAATGCCCGGTCATAGGGACATGTAATTCCGATCACCACTTCCTGTATACCAACTACGGTATGGTCCTTGTCACGGGCATGCCTACAGTAGCAGGACGTGCTTGACGCACTTTCCTGCAATGCACTCCATACCTTTTTCTTGCCTTTAGATGTTAGGTGCATGCCTATAACTTATTCCCGGGGACCCTCCAAGTAAGAAGAAAAAAAGACCTGAGGCCATGGTAAGCAAGCCAATGAAGAAGAACAGGGAGGCGAGGCAAAGCGAAATCGAGAACCCCATCTATTGAGAGGCAATCATTTTGAAAGCATACCTTAAGCTCCGTAACTCTGCAAGCATCCACCTGAGTGTCCATTTAAACATTTGCAAGCCTACTTAAAACACTTTCCATCATCCACGAGGTGTCCAGGCCTCCATAACTCCACTCATCGTGTGCCCTATTCTAGGAAGCGGACCTCATATGCACTGAGCATCCCTTCTCCTATAGATCTCGTTCTGTCTCTGTCCTTTGTTCTTTCTCTAGCTCCTCTCTCTATTTTTACTTTAAATTCCAGAGAGAACTCCAAGCCTCCTTTGTTTGCCTGTGTTGCCGATCTCACCGCGGTGGCCTGTAGCTCTTGAGCTGGCACCGGTCTCGGACCGTCTCATCTCGAGATCTCCAAGCTTCCGGACCTGCAAAATAGAGTCAGAGACCATGGCCGGGGGTTCTGGCAGGGGCGCTCCGACGATCAAGTTAGAGAGCAGCAAGATGGAATAGATCCCCTAAGATGAGTTCCTGAAGGACTCCCGTGCTTAGAGGAGATGTTAATGAAAGAAGTGTGGGGAAGAGTGGAGTTGATGCCCAGCTCCCTGTGCTGAGTTCACCGAGCTCACGCCTCAGGATTTCTTGAGGACTCCCAGGATCGTTCTCTTGGTGTGTTTCTCCTCTTTTTCACCTACCTCCCTACCCATTTTTACCATCCTTTTTATATCATCACATTGCCTCCTGCCCCCCTCCTCTCAGGGAGCTCCCTCCCACTTCTCATCTTTCTCTCCCCCTTCCTTTCCTCTTCGGGCCTGGGAACTCAGTGGCCGAACCGCCTCGCCCCCGTGTGTCACGAGGAAGGGGGGAGGATACTGGCGAGGCCTTGGGCCGAGTGCGGTACCTCTCCTTCGAGGCATTGACGATGAGAGCCCAGCCATTTTGGGCTCCTGCCTGCAGGGATTCTGCTTCTCGGTTGCGGGGCCTATCCAACTGGTGTAAATGAGATTTCGCGTGTCACTGCAGACCGTACTGGCACCCCCCACGGGGCACGGCGCGCGCAGTCCAAGTGGCGATCTTGAAACCCGTGCCCCTACTTCCCCAAGGCTTCACTGAGTAGGGCTGACCTCGGCCAAGGTGGACCCACCAGGGGGCGCCATCTGGTGGAGGAGCGGAGAAAGGCTCGACTTCGACCGAGGTGGACCCGTCTTCGAGTGCCACCTGGCGAAGAACAGGAGGGCCCGGCTCGACCTCGGTAGAGGTGGACCCGTCTCCAGGTGCCAACTGGCGAGGGAGCGAGGGGCCACCAGCTTCGGTCGAGGTGGATCCCTTCTGGTGGACACCTGGCGGAGCAGCAAAGAGATGCTCGACTTCGGTCGAGGTGGATCCGTCTCCGGATGCCACCTAGCGAAGGAGCAGGAGGGCCCGGCTCGACCTCGACAGAGGCGGACCCATTTCCGGGCGCCACCTGGAGAAGCGAGGGACCGCCAGCTTCGGCCAAGGTGGACCCCTCCTGGATGGACACCTGGCGGAGTGGCAGAGAGGTGCTCGACTTCGACCGAGGTGGATCCATATCCGGATGCCGCCTGCGAAGGAGCAGGAGGCCCGGCTCGACCTCGGCAGAAGTGGACCCATCTCCGGGTGCCACTTGGTGAGGGAGCGAGGGGTTGCCAGCTTCGGCCGAGGTGGACCCATCATGGGTGGACACCTGGCAGGGCGGCAGAGAGGTACTCTCGACTTCGACTGAGGTGGATCCGTCTCCGGATGTCACTTGGCGAAGGAGCAGGAGGGCCCGGCTCGACCTCGACAGAGGTGGACCCGTCTCCGGGTGCCACCTGGCGAGGGAGCGAGGGGCCGCCAGCTTCGACCGAGGTGGACCCCTCCTGGGTGGACACCTGGCAGGACGGCAGAGAGGTGCTCGACATCGGCCGAGGTGGATCCGTCTCCGGATGCCACTGGCGAAGGAGCAGGAGGGCCCGGCTCGACCTCGGTAGAGGTGGACCCTTCTCCGGGTGCCACCTGGCGAGGGATTGAGGGGCCACCAGCTTCGATCGAGGTAGACCCTTCCTAGGTGGACACCTGGCGGAGCGGCAGAGAGGTGCTCGACATCGGTCGAGGTGGACTCGTCTCGGGTGCCACCTGGCGAAGGAGCAAGGAAGGCCCGCTCGACCTCGGCAGAGGGGACCCGTCTCCGGGCGCCACTTGGCGAGGGAGCGAGGGGCCGCCGGCTTCGGCCATGGTGGACCCCTCCTGGGTGGACACCTAGAAGGATGGCAAAGAGGTGCTCGACATCGACCGAGGTGGACCCGTCTCCGGGTGCCACCTGGCGAAGGAGCAACAGGGCCCGGCTCGACCTCGGCAGAGATGGACCCATCTCCGGTGCCACTTGGCAAGGGAGCGAGGGGCCGCCAGCTTCGGCCGAGATGGACCCCTCTTGGGTGGATACCTGGCGAAGTGGCGGAGAGGTGCTCGACATCGGTCGAGGTGGACCCGTCTTCGGGTGCCACCTGGCGAAGGAGTAGGAATACTTCTTCCCGAACGGGGGACCTTTTGAAAAAAAATCATGTGGTACTGACCGTGTCCGACTGGATCTGACACGTGCCCCACGTCAGCGTAGTAGCCATATCAGTTGTCCCCCATCCCCACGTTCCGTCGAGGCGTCGTGGCTCGGGACGTGGGGATTTAATGCGGAGATGATGTGGGGAAGGCAAAAATCTCGTGCCATAATTGCCACTATCCCTGTCGCCGCTTCTGTTACGCCCAAGGTCCTATGAGAGGCTGCCACATGCCGCGCTTCCGACGGTCATTAATGTGCCGTTTCGAAAAGGAGGCAGTTTCCATCGAACCGAAGCGTCGATGTCGGGCGTGCATCCACGCGGCGGCCATCTGGTGGCCCGGAACCGAAAGAGGGGTACGGTCGCTTTGATTTAGTTTGAAAAGGAGGGGGACTTTCCAGAAATGAAGTCCCTCCACTTTCTCGCACTCCGCCGGCGGTTGCAGTGGATTTTCCTTCACCTTCTGGGATTGCCATCTCTTTTACACAGAGTATCTCGGTGCGTATCCGTATCTTCCTCCCTCTCTCCATCTTTAGCCCTAGTGTCCCTTCTGCACTTCCTCTTCTTCCATGGCGCGTCGCCGTCACGTCTCTTCTAACCCGACGAGGCCGGTCCTTCCCAGTCGAGGACTCCATCGCCTTCTTCCTCGGAGGGGAAGTGATCCCGGACGAGATCCGTAGGTAGCTCCAGCACGGGGCCGTGACCATAGGCATCCCTAGGGTCCTAGGTCTTCTCCCATAGTCTCTGCCCATCCGATTTCTTCCCTTCCCCCTCCGGTCACTTCTCCCACTGGCCCCTCCGGTCACGTCTCAACAATGACCGAGGACGACCTTTCTCTGCTCCGGGATGTCTATGAAATCCCGGGTTTGACTCGTCTTTCCCACCCGCGGCCTGGAGATCGAGTGACCTCGAGCGGCCCTGGGCTAGTGGCCTTTTACGATGACTTCCTCCTCGGGGGTCTTCGGTTTTCCCTTCATCCCTTTTTCCTTTCTTTTGTTAGTCACTACCGTCTGGTCTCGGCCCAGTTGGCTCCTAACGCCATCCGGGTCATCTTTGCCTTCATTGTTTTCTATCACTTCCACTGGTTCGTTGTCCATTTCTCCCCTCTTCAAGGCTCTCTTCACCAAGAAGCATTTTTCCACCGATGATGGCTGGTGGTACATTTCACCTCGACCTAGGTGCCTTAGGTTCGACCTCCTTTCGTTCATTAAGGGATGGAAGAACCGGTTCTTTTTTTCCTCGGTCGACGACGTTGACTGGGCCTGGAGCGAGCTGGACCTATCTCCAAACCGGAATTCTCAGGTCGAGCCAGCGGACCAAGAGGTCTTTACACAGCTGCTGAGTGACGCGATCCCGACCCTCAATGTTCTGCTCTCGGAGCAGAACTTATTCGAGGTAGGGATCAGTCCCATCCGGGAGCTGGGTGAGGCTTGGATCTCTTTTCTGCTTCGCATCTCCCTCTCCCTCTTTTTCTTATTTTTTCTTTCTTCATTTTTTTTTAACTGGCTCTTCTGACCTCTTCTTCCTTTCAGGTATGAAGTGCTCCCTGGAGAACTTGATGGAGGGCGCCGTGCAGAGGGATGCTGCCGAGGGGACTGAACCCCCGGCAAAGAGAGCTCATACTGAGGTGAGCCGGGCGCCCGCGCCGACCTCCATCACCGGACCTGTGGCGGTGGCTCCCGTCTCCAGGCCATCTCGAGCCCGGGAGCTCGATGTCCCTGTCGTCAACCTCGACAGGGTCGGGGAGAGAGGGGGCCGGAACCTTCTCGGGCAGCACCGGCTTCAGCCGCCGCACCGTCGTATCCACGGTGATCACCAGGACAGCGACGGCTCCACCGACGACCACACCACTTGGCGAGGGGACGGCCGTCTCTTCTGCCGCTGACACGTCCGCTCCGCCGCCGAGCCTCACCAGCCGATGCTCCGTGATCCGCTACTAGGCCTCGCAGAGAAAGTCATGGAGTTCGCCAGCACCTCCCGGGACCGCCGTCTAAGGGGTGGCCGGGACTACAATGAGGCGCTGCTCGGGATCCTCCCGCAGCTCTTCACGGTAAGTCCCGAGCTCCGAATCTTCTTCTCTCTCTTTTTTTTTTTAAAGTTCCAGTTGGATTGTGCTGACCCCTTCTTCTTTTGATGCAGATCGGGATGGACGTGCTGCTGCTGAGGAACTTCCTCGCCGGCTATGCCAAGAAGGACACCGAGAAGGAGGAGAAGCTCGGTAAACTCATGGCCGACGTTAAAGACCTTATGGAGAAAGGAGTCGAGCTGCGAGGAACAACCAAGTCCTCCGAGGTGACCTGGCCCGCGCCGAGGGGTGCATCAAGGAGCTTAACCTCTCTATCAGAGAAGAGGATCTCGAACTAGCGCCGCAACGAGGAGGACGCGGTAGAGAAGACCCGTCTCAGGGCTCAGTCCTGGTCGCTGGAACGCCGGGTGGAGGAAGTCCTGAAGGAGCTGAATGCAGCCAATGAGAAGAGCTCCTACGTCAACAGGCTGCTAGAGGCGTCCAAGCGGGAGGCGCAAGAGGCCGTCCTGAGGTTCTGGGCCTCCAAGGAGTACATTGCTGAGGTGCGGGAGGCTGCCGTGGACTCCTTCTTGAAGGAATTCCAGGTATGCCGGGAGAAGGTTGGCTCCTTATCCCGAGCTCGATCTCAGTGGGTAGTCCTCGGTGGCAGGAGGCAAGAGCCCAGAGGAGGAGCTTCGGCAGTGGCTGGTGACGAGGCGGCGACTCCCGAGCAGCTTCCCGAGCAGCCTCCCGTCGACGGCGTTGGTGGAGAGAGTGCGCCTCAACCTGAGGAGGATGCTGCTACACCGAAGTAGTTCTCCGGCACCTTTATCTTCTTTCTTTTCTGTATTTTCTTTCTTTGAGGTCTCCTGGCATGTCGGGACTCCTCCTATGTACCGACGTTTTAGATGCAATGAAGCTTTCTTTTTACTAAGCTGTTGCTTCACTCTCTCTTCTCTCTTTCCTTTCCTTTTTTTTTGTGTATCTTCCGGACTGAACTCTGGTGCTAGCCACTGGACTAAGTCCTGTAGTGCATTTCGAGCCGAGCTCGTGGGCGAACTTAGTTCTGCCCCACCTTCCAGATCGAAGTCCAGGATTTCCAGACTGAACCCCGAGACCACAGGTTGTATCTGATCCTTGCGCGGCTTGCCAAGCTATTCTCCGAGATTGCATGGGCGAATTTGATTCTGCCCTTCCTTCCAGACCGAAGTTCGGGATCTCCGGACTGAACCCCGGGGATGCAGGCTATATATGAGCCTTGCGTGGCTTGCCAAACTGTTCTCCGGGATTGCGTGGGCGAATTTGATTCTGCTCCGCCTTCCAGACTGAAGTCCGGGATCTAGCGCCTTCATGGGTCTCCGCCACATCCGTGTTCGTTGATCTCAAAGCTGGGTGGCTCTCACCCTACGAGATGAGAAGAAGCATTTGATGAAAAAAAAAGGATTTCATTGCTAAAGTTCAAGGAGTCTTACACTATTGGTAATACATCCTCAAGTTTGAGACGTTCCAGGTCCGAGGGAACTGGGATCCTCCTAGCTCCTTCAGGTAGTACGCCCCATGAGGAAGTACCTCCGCCACCCTATAAGGGACTTCCCAGTTTGGGGAGAGTTTCCCGCACTCCCGTGGCTGGGAAGCTTCAGCGCTGCGGAGCACCAGATCTCCAGGGCGGATAGACTTCGTTCGCACTCTAGAGTTGTAGTATCTGGCCACTCGCTGCCCGTAGGCTGCCATTCGGACTCGAGCCTTGTTCCTTGTTTCTTCAAGGAGGTCCAGGTTTAGCAGCATCCTGGCGGGGTTCTCCACCTTTGTACTGTTCCACGTGCAGGGTCGATAGGCTGAGCTCAATCGAAATAACCGCTTCGGCCCCGAAGACAAGGTTGAACGGGGTCTCATCGTGGCCATCCTCGAGGTGGTGTGGTATGCCCAAAGGATGCTCGGGAGCTCTTCCGCCCACCTGCCCTTGGCTTGGTCCAGTCTTGTCCGGAGGCCCTGCAAGATGGTCCTATTCGTTACCTCGGCTTCTCCATTTGTCTGTGGATGCGCCATCGAAGTGAAGCGATGGTGGATGCCGAGGTCGCTGCAGAACTCCTCGAACTCCCGCCAATCGAATTGATGTCCGTTGTCGGAGATAATGGTGTGCGGTAGGCCAAAGCGGCAAATAATTGACTTCCAAAGGAACTTGGCGATGTTTGCCTCCGTGATCCGGGCTAAGGGTTCGGCATCGACCCACTTTATGAAGTAGTCGATGGCCACGATCAAAAATTTCCGTTGCCCGGACGCCGGGAGAAAAGATCCTAGAAAGATCCATGCCCCATTGAACGAACGGCCATGGGGCAGAGAGCTGGGAGAGCGGAGCGGCGGGCTGACATTGCACCATGGCATGCCGCTGACATCGTCACACACACCTCTTCACGAAGTCAGTTGCGTCTTCTTTCATCGTCTCCTAGAAGTAACCTTGACGGAGGGCCTTATACGCCAGTGTTCTGCCCCCACGTGATTCCCACAGACACCCTCGTGGATCTCTTGGAGCACGAGTGTGGCATCTGCAGGTCTCAGACACTTGAGGAGGGGGTAGGAGTAGGACCTCCGATACAGTAATCCATCCATTAAGACGAACCGCGCGGCCTTCCCCTTGATGAGGCCAGCTGCTACGCGGTCCTCCGACAAGGTGCCGTTGGTAATGTACTCGACGTACTTGTCCATCCAGCTGGGCTCTTGGTTGACCTGCTGGACTTCTACGGGCGTCTCGTAGCTCGGGGCCTTGAGGTGCTCGACGTAGGTGCGGCCTAACAACGAGTTCGGCAGGGTTGCCAGGCGGGAGAGCGCGTCCGCACGAGCATTTTCCCTGCGAGGTATATGGGAGACGCTGAAATGCTGAAATCCTGCCGCGCTCGTTCTCATGAGCTCCAGGTATTTCGCCATTTGGGGGTCCCGCGCGCCGTACTCCCCCAAGATCTGCCCGGCCACCAGCTGTGAGTCAGTGAAGGCCTTGAGGTTGGCCACGCCCAACTCGCAGGACACTCTCCCCCGCGAGGAGTGCTTCATACTCCGCTTGATTATTAGTTGCGGTGAACTGGAAATGGAGTGCACATTTGGTGATGACCCTTTTGCCATTGGCGAGGATGAGACCAGCTCTGCTCCCACTGGAGTTCGAGGCCCCGTCTACATGAAGGATCCAAACGTCTTCCTCGGTCCTGGCTTCGGCTGCCGGTCTTGAGGGCTCTCCTCCGCCCCCCTGCCTAGGCCTGCACACTCGACCAAGAAGTCAGCGAGTACCTATGCCTTCATGGCCGACCTTGGCCTATAAGTGATGTCAAACTCACTCAGCTTGAGTGTCCACTTCGCTAGGAATCCAGATGTGTTAGGTCGGCTGAGTATCGCTTTCAGCGGCTGATCCGTCAGGACAGCAATGGGGTGCGCTTGGAAATAAGGTTTGAGACGTTGAGCGAACATGATTAGCACAAAAATAAGTTTCTCAGACCGGGAATACCTGAGCTCCGCATCGCGGAGGAGTTTGCTTGTGTAATACACCGACCTTTGCATTCCTTGGTCATCAGTCCGAACCAGGACCGAACTGATGGCCTCCGGGGTGACCGCCAGGTACAGGAGGAGCTCCTCTCCTCCTTCGGGCCTGGAGAGCAGCGGTGGGGATGCCAGTGTCCTCTTCAGCTTGTCAAACACCTCCTGGCACTCCTCCGTCCAGGTAAAGTCATTCATCTTTTTCAGCACTTTAAAAAATGGACGGCAGCGGTCAGCAGACCTCGAGATAAATCGACTTAGTGCGGCTATCTGGCCGGTGAGTCGTTGCACTTGCTTCTTGGAGGTGTGTTGCTCCATGTCCAAGATAGCTTGGACCTTCTCCGGGTTGGCTTCTATCCCTCTTTGGGTTACCATGAACCCCAAGAACTTCCCAGCGGACACGTCGAAGGCGTACTTCATCGGGTTCAACTTCATCTGGTTAAGCCGGAGGTTGCCGAAGGTCTCCGCCAAGTCACCGACGTGGTCTGAAAGGGTCTTGCTCATTACCAGCATATCGTCCACGTACACCTGCATGTTGCGGCCGATCTGGTCTTTGAAGACTTTGTTGACCAGCCGATGGTACATGGCCCCGATGTTCTTGAGGCCGAATGGCATCATCTTGTAACAGTAAGTTTCGCGGTCGGTGACAAAAGCTATATACTTCTCATCCTTCGGGTGCATTCGAATCTGGTTGTACCCGGAGAAGGCATCCATGAAAGAGAGGAGGCGATATCCCGAAGTGGTGTCCACTAACTGGTCAATCTTTGGAAAAAGAAAATTGTCCTTCGGACAAGCTCGGTTGAGGTCGGTGTAGTCCACGCAGATCCTCCACTTGCCACTGCTCTTCTTCACCATAACCACGTTCGCTAGCCAACTGGGATACTGTACTTCCCGCACAAAGCCAGCGGCGAGGAGCTTCTCCACTTCTTCATTGATGGCCTTCTGCCTTTCTGCAGCAAAATTCCTCTTTTTCTGGTGGACAGGGCGACACCTTGGATCAACATTCAACCTATGAGTGATGACTTCCGAGGGGATACCTGGCATGTCAGCGGCGGACCAGGCGAACACATTAGCGTTCGCCCATAGGAAGTCTAGCAAACGGACCGCTCTTCTTCCGGGAGATGGGCTCCTATATGCACAGTATTCTGAGGGTCCAAACTGAGAGGATACGTCAACAGGTATTCCACGGGCCTCCCCCTGGGATCCTTCTCCCTTAGGTCGAGGTCGTTGACGTCGGGGCCGAGCTCAGCACCCCGGGCACCCAGGACCGTCTGCAGGCAATACTGGACGGGCTGGGCCGTCTCCCTCATCACCCTCGTCCCAGAGGCGGTAGGGAACTACACCAGCAACCTCTTGGTGGAAATAACAGCGTCCAGCTGGTTGAGCCCCGGACGGCCGAGGATGGCATTCTAGGGTGATGGAAGCTTGACAACATTAAATGTCATCAAATCCGTAGTCTGCTGAGGTGGGGATCCGGCAGTGACAGGGAGAGTGATCTTCCCTTCGACCCCCACCGAGTCTCCGGTGAAGCCCACGAGAGGGGTGTGCACCGGCTTTAATTGATCATGAGACAGGTTCATTCGAGAGAAGCATCATAAAAAAGCACGTCAGTAGAGCTCCCACTATCCACCATAATGCGATGTACAGGATGCTTTGCGATGGTTATCTCGACCATCACTGCATCATTATCTATATTTTTATTTTCATTCCCCTTTTCAAAGGGGAGTACATTCTCCGGGTCTCTCGCCTCCTGGGTTCTTTTCATCACATGCCCGATCCCCCAGGAGATCATGCCCACCGCTTCTCCGTTGGGCGGTTATCAATGGCGAGGACCGGGGGAAGGGCTGCGAGCGGCTATCCCTCTACTGAGCTTCGTTCCTCACAAACTTCCTGAGTATCCCCTCTTGATCAGCTCCTCAATCTCCAGCTTCAGATTGCGGCACTCCTCCATGTCGTGGCCATGTTCACGGTGAAATTGACAATATTTTATCTTGTCACAGATGCTCCTTGGGTTCTGAGGTGGAGGTCGGCGGAGGTAGTGCTCACCCTCAATCTCCATGAGGATCTTCATCCTGGGAGCGAGGAGAGGGGTGAACGCTCTTTTCCGGGGTAGCACCGTTCTTTGGCTTCGGGCCTGGATGAAGATTTGCAGGTGGTCCAGGCCTCCGGGTCCTGGAGGCATCCCTCGGGGCAGGCTTCTTTGAGGGCCTCCCGTCCAGCTCTCGCCTGGTGCGATCGGCCTCCTCCGCTCGGATGTACTTATGGACACGGAGGAGGAGTTCGGAGTACGTCCTAGGGGGCTTCTTATCTAGGGAATAGGTCAGGCGGGAGGTCTTGAGCCCGCGCTTCAACACCAGCATGGCGACAGGCTCGTCCAGGCTATAGATTTCCAAGGCAGCGATCTTGAAGCGAGTAATGTAATCTCGCAGCAGCTCCTGGTCCTGCTGGCGGATAGAGAAGAGGCTATCCACCTCTCTCGGCACCTTCCGGCAAGCATTGAAGTGTGCCACAAACTTTCCTTCTAGTTGATGGAAGGAGCTGATAGATTCTGGCTCGAGGTGGGTGAACCAAACTCGAGCGGCCTTCCGGAGGGAGGCTGGG
The DNA here is from genome assembly GCA_021397845.1 of Areca catechu. Lineage (NCBI taxonomy): Eukaryota > Viridiplantae > Streptophyta > Magnoliopsida > Arecales > Arecaceae > Areca > Areca catechu. The sequence goes on along the minus strand of CM038044.1, from coordinate 131,224,402 downwards.
AAGGCAATGTATAAGAGAGCGTCCGTGGCTCCCTGGACCCTCATGAGAGCCTTGTAGCTCTCTAAATGGTCCAATGGTCGGTGGTCCCATCGTAGGGATCCACCTGAGGCATACGGAACCGACCCGGGATAGGTTCCTCTTGGATTTCTCGGGAGAAGGGTGGTAGAGCATCGTAGCCCGCTGGATCTGTTGGAGAGCTCTTCATGTCAGCAAAGCGACAGGCGAATCCTCCACCGAGGCCGCTAGAGAAGGGGGTGCCGATCGGTCTCGACGGGGGGCCTTGCCCCGATGTCGCCTGCTGCGCTGCGCCGTCTCGGCGTCGTTGGCTGGGGATTGACTCTCGTGATCCGCCGAACCAGAGCAGTTTCTCTTCACGGGAGTCTGGTGGCTCCCACAGGGGTTGGAGACTATCCGTGGATGAGAGGGCCTACTTTGGATGGAGCGCAGGCTTCCACGGGCCCCGTGGCCCAAGCCGCGGGGTCCCTGGCTAGGGCTGAGTAGCCAGGGAGCGCTGCTGGTGCTGCAGTTGACGCACAGCTGTGGTCAGGGTTTGTAGCTGCTGGATGACAGCCATGAAAGGTCCGTCCATCGAGGATGGTTGAGGAGGAGGAGGAGGACCAGGAAGTTCCCTCTCCGTCTGCGCGGCCCTTCGGGGGAGGGAACTTCCCCCACTCGGCTTGCGGATGCTTCGCGTCCACGCGTCATCACCATGGTCGGAGCGTGCTTTCGCCCGTGGAGAGCTTGCTCGCACTGGGGTTACTGTCCTGCCCCTCTACCTGGCGCGCCAATCTTGCCGATCTCACCGCGATGGCCTGTAGCTCTTGAGCTGGCACCAGTCTCGGACTGTCTCACCTCAAGATCTCCAAGCCTCCAGACCTGTAAAACAGAGTCAGAGACCCTGGCCGGGGTTCCGGTGGGGCGCTCCGATGGTCAAGTTAGAGACCGGCGAGATGGAACAGATCCTCTAAGGCGGGTTCCCGAAGGACTCCCGTGCTTAGAGGAGATGTTAATGAAAGAAGTGTGGGGAAGAGTGGAGTTGATGCCCAGCTCCCTACGCTGAGTTCACCGAGCTCACGCCTCAGGATTCCTTGAGGACTCTTAAGATCGTTCTCTTGGTGTGTTTTCTCCTCTTTCTCACCTATCTCCCTGCCCACTTTTACCATCCTTTTTATATCATCACATTGCCTCCAGCCCCCCTCCTCTCACAGGGCTCCCTCCCACTTCTCGTCTTTCTCCCCCCTCCTTTCCTCTTCGGGCCTGGGAACTCAGTGGCCGAACCGCCTCACCCCTGTGTGTCACGAGGAAGGGGGAGGATACTGGCGAGGCCTTGGACCGAGTGCGGGAGCTTTCCTTTCGAGGCGTTAACGATGAGCGCCCAGCCATTTTGGCTCCTGCCTGCAAGGATTCTGCTTTTCGATTGCGGGGCCTATCCGACTGGTGTAAACGAGGTTTCGCGTGTCACTGCAGATCGTACTGGCTCCCCCCACGGGGCACGGCGCGCGCAGCCCGAGTGGCGATCTTGAAACCCGCATCCCTACTTCCCCAAGGCTTCGTTGAGTAGGGCTGACCTCGGCCAAGGTGGACCCGTCAGGGGGCGCCACCTGGTAGAGGAGCGGAGAAAGGCTCGACTTCGGTCGAGGTGGACCCATCTCCCGGTGCCACTTGGCGAAGGAGCAGGAGGGCCCGGCTCGATCTCGGCAGAGGTGGACCCATTTTCGGGTGCCACCTGGCGAGGGAGCGAGGGGCCGCTAGCTTCGACCGAGGTGGATCCCTTCTGGGTGGACACCTGGCGGAGCAGCAAAGAGGTGCATGACTTCGGCCAAGGTGGAGCCGTCTCCGGATGCCACCTGGCGAAGGAGGAGGAGGGCCCGGCTCGACCTCGACAGAGGCGGACCCGTCTCCGGGCGCCACCTTGCGAGGGAGCGAGGGGCTGCTAGCTTTGGCCAAGGTGGACCCCTCCTGGATGGACACCTGGAGGAGCGACAGAGTGGTGCTCGACTTCGGCTCAGGTGGATCTGTCTCCGGATGTCGCCTGGCGAAGGAGCAGGAGGGCCCGGCTTGACCTCGGTAGAGGTGGACCTGTCTCCGGTGCCACCTGGCGAGGGAGCGAGGGCCGCCAGCTTCGATCGAGGTGGACCCCTCCTGGGTAGATACCTGGCAGGGCGGCAGAGAGGTGCTTGACTTCGACCGAGGTGGATCCGTCTCCGGACGCCACCTGGCGAAGGAGCAGGAGGGCCCGGCTCGACCTCGGCAGAAGTGGACTCGTCTCCGGTTGCCACCTGCGAGGGGCGGGGCTGCCAGCTTTGGCCGAGGTGGACCCCTCCTGGGTGGACACCTGGCAGGACGGCAGAGAGGTGCTCGACATCGGCCGAGGTGGATCCGTCTCCGGATACCACCTGGCAAAGGAGCAGGAGGGCCCGGCTTGACCTCGGTTGAGGTGGACCCGTCTCCGGGTGCCACCTGGCGGGGTGAGGGGCTGCCAGCTTTCGGCCGAGGTGGACCCCTCCTGGGTGGACACCTAGTGGAGCGGCAGAGAGGTGCTCGACATCGACCGAGGTGGACCCGTCTCCGGTGCCACCTAGCGAAGGAACAGGAAGGCCCGGCTTGACCTCGGCAGAGGTGGACCCATCTCCGGGCACCACTTGGCGAGGGAGCGAGGGGCCACCGGCTTCGGCCGAGGTGGACCCCTCTTGGGTGGACACCTGGCAGGACGGCAGAGAGGTGCTCGACATCGACCGAGGGGGCCTGTCTCCGGGTGCCACCTGGCGAAGGAGCAAAAGGGCCCGGCTCGACCTCGGCAGAGGTGGACCCATCTCCGGGCGCCACTTGGTGAGGGAGCGAGGGCCCGCCAGCTTCGACCGGGTGGACCCCTCCTGGGTGGACACCTGGCTGAGCGGCAGAGAGGTGCTCGACATCGGTCGAGGTGGACCCGTCTCCGGGCCACTTGTTGAAGGAGCAGGAATACTTCTTCCCGAATATGGGACCTTTTTAAAAATACGTGTACTGACCGTGTCCGGCTGGATCTGACACTGCCCCACGTCAGCGTAGTAGCCATATCAGCCCGTCTGAGAGATTGATTTAGGCATTGGAAGGTCCACCACCGGGAGCTCCCTGGATGTAGACTTTATGTTCCTTTTTTATCGTACAAGATCGACTCCAAGTGATAGGCCACTACAAGACCTGGCATCCCGTCAGTAGCTTCCTCAACTTCAGCCATCCTCAAGTCAGTCTAAGTCAACACCACCTCCCAGTATGGTAATAGATTGGCACTAGAGGAAGGGCTAAGGTGCCCATAAACTTCATTAAGGTTTGGAATTTACCTCTGGATGTCTTTTGTCCACAACCTATGCCATGGTCAAAGACAAGAGGATGATCATGCAAGCTCTCATCGAGGCATCTGTAACCTTGGCCCCCTTGCCTTTGATTCTCCTAGTAGGGGAGAGGCGAGACCATCCACTACTCCGGCCATCACCATCGAGCAGTTCCAATGCCTCTTTCACAAGTTGAAGCACTGATGACCTTGGTGTAGGGCTTACAGTAAGTCCCATCAAGGTTAAAGGCGGAGCAAGCTCGTCAACCATCTCTAGCACATCTACCTTCTCCCAGGCGAGGTGAGTAGCCTGGTGTGCAAGGCAACTAGCCTGAGGTGCAACGGGAGCAAGGGGCCATTCTTGTCAAGCCAGAGGCCCCCCAAGCATGGAGATCAGCCTAGAGCACAAAGCAAGCCTCCCATCGAGCTTCGCCCTAGCCCACCGTGTCTCGTAGTCACCACTCTCGTCAGGAGCTGGATAAGGTGCATCAATCTAGCTCTCTTTTCTGTGTCATCCTCCTCCATATAGGACACTTCGCTGGGGGAATTTTCGAGCCATCACCTCGCTTGACGATCTAGGTGACAAGGCAAGTTGGCCCATAAGCTCTAGGAGGTGGGCGGCTACCTGAAGGAGCTTTACCTGTAGAACTTGCCTCCAGGTCATGAGCCTTGATTTATGGTTCACCCCCCGTTCTCTTATATGATTATGGAGGAACCGGTAGCTTGCAATTTCAAGGTGCCTACTATAAAGGCCTATGAAGGTAATTGGTTCCTAAAAGCTATCAACATGTACTTGCCAACTACTCATCGATTCGATCCCTAGTCGTCTGGCAATTTAGCTTCAATATACCTGGACATGGCTTGAACCATAAACAAAGCATAACATGCTTGGCCATTTATTCAAATAAGTACAAAAATTATTAAATTATTTTAAAAATGCATTGAAAAGCATCATGCCACTTACCTTGAAGATACCAAAAAATGCAGATAATTATCTAGTGTTGACGCTGAATCTCCGTCGACAGGATGGAGTGGTTCTTTCACTGGACCGTCGCCGACCGAACCTATAAATAGATTCCTGACCGGAGATTTTCGGCGGGGACACTTTGACGCTAAAGTCAGAAGAAACTCAGGCAGTAGCAAAACGAAGAGTTTTTGGGAGCAGAGAGGGAAAGGAGAAATTTAAATTTCTCGGAAGAACTCAGCTTATCTCGAGTGTCCCCTCTTACCAGTATTTATAGGTTCCAATGTAACTACTTACGGTTATGGGAGTTAGTCCTCATAACTGTAAGTAGTTGCGGCCGAAAATTAGTTATTTCGGAGTTTATCCAATCTGAGGATTTCGACCATGTGGGTAGTTGCAACAACCAAACAGACTTTAACTGTTTCGAAGTTGGAAAAGCCCATATGTTTATATATCTCTTTTTCCTAGAATAGATCCGAAGTGAGCTTCAACATTCTTTTTAGTAGCGCTCCTAAAGTGAATGTTAGCTATACATTTCAGAAAATTTCTTTGAAAATAACGAAGAAAGATAAATACTTACAGTCCTGAATACAAGATAACATGCTATTCGGATTATGTTGAAGGAATAAAGCCGAGGATATTCAATTGAGAGGCTTGGTCTTCGGACCAAGACGAATGCGCGAAGTCGAAGACATAGAACTAATAAATTTGGGTAAAGATACGAAGCCGTAAATATCAGGCTTGGTCTTCAGACAAAGATAAATATACGAAGCCGAAGACATAGATTAATAAACTTATCTCCTGGGCCAAAATAAAGATACGAAGCTGTAAATATCAAGCTTGGTCTTCGGATCAAGATAAATATACGAAGCGGAAGACATAGAATTAAATTTATTTTTCTAGGCCAAAATAAAGATACGAAGCCATAAATATCAGCTTGGTCTTTGGACCAGATAAATATACGAAGCCGAAGACAGTATTCTTTTATAAATAGAACCTTCATAAAATTCAGTAGACATTTTTCTTTGTATGTTGATTTGACCAATAAATCAAAAATTGAAATTGGTTCAAAGAATGATCCAATAATTAATTAAAATAAAACCGGAATATCATAACATCTAGTTATTCGGATACTTCAAAACCTAATAATATAGATTATATGCACGAATTTAATCAATAGCACATTAAAATATTAAATAATATCTAAAATTTTATAATACATAGATATCTGATCAATCTCAAATTTGCTATAGGAAACATGGATTGCTAACCTTATCCTATTTCTTGCCAAAGGATAGGAATGGGATGGCACAACAAAGTCCTTCGGGCACAAACTTAGGAAGAGACAGGGAAGAGAAAGAACCACGAAATGAGAGGAATTTGGGAGAGAGACCGGGAGGAAAGAGAGAGTGCAGGAGAGTGGAGACTAGGAGAGAGAGGGAGTGCATAAGAGGTCGAGAGAGGGAAAGAGGGAGCGTGCGAGACGAGAGAGGGAGACGGGAGAAAAGGGGGCAAGAGACTGAGAGACAGAAAGAGAGTGCACTAGATCGAGAGAGAAGGAAAACACTTTTTTTTTTTTTGATAAAAAAAAAAAAAATGCATCCCCCTCTCCTCTCCTCTATGCAAGTGGATAGTCGATATAGGATGAAGTGCTTCGAGATTTATGAGCGTAGATGATGGAATGTTTTATGACTTGTATAGATGGATGAATGATAGAAGATGGTGCATGCATTCTGAGATGGCGTGAAAGTTAAATCCAATGCCTCTGAATCAAGGATATTTTGATCTTTTTTTTCTCGCTTGTTAACAATGTCAAGATTCAGATAGATAGCCCGGCTACGATACAATGAATTTAAAATTTAGATGGCTAATTGATTTTTATTTTTTTTTTGAATTTTTAAAATCTAAATATAAATAACTCGAATTCAAAGAAGTGTTTCAATAATTTTTTTTTTTTAAAGACCTGAATTGCGTTTCTTCTGCATCATAATTTGCATTGCTCTTCATTGGTATTATAGTTTGGAGTTGATTCGGAAGAGTTATGAGCAATTGTCGGGGAAGTTGCTGGTCCAAATTTGTTTTTTAATTGCTGCATCATGGTTCTCCAACCATATCCCAGTAGCTATTAATATCCTTAATTTCGATTGTTCAACTGGAGTGCATGGGGAGCAATTTTAACCAAGACTGGGGCGGCTGAAGGAGACCTGGAAACCAATGATCCCAAGAAGTCGGTCTTTGTGTCCTGGCTCCAGGGAAGAATGGAAGCCACTGGTTCTGCACCAGAGGCGAAGTCATGCATCACTCTTTGTGAGAACGCTGGAAACGCTTCGATCGGTACCCCGCTTGGAGAGTGAGATCATGGGTGGACCAATAATTACGCTTCAGGTCAACATCGTATGTGGTACGCATTAATTTTAATTTGCACCCAATACAATGCTTGATGACTGCCATTTTTCTGATCAAGAACGTGATAGCTATCAGAAATAACCTACCATGTATCGATCACAACGTTATCGTGTATGACAGGCAAAGTTGTGCCTTGTCTAGTAGCCATCCATCTGCAAGATATAATTATCATCGTGAGCTGTACAGCACTCTATATATATACCGCGACATGTGCAGTGCAAAGGGTCTTAGCTTTTTTTTTACTTTACTTGGAGTGTACAACATTGGAATGTGGCATGTTACTTTGATATAGTGAGGAAGGCAGCTGGTGATTCCCAAAATGATCCTATTTTAAAGTTTTGGATTGCAGATCAAATGGGTTTTATACCTTCCAAATTTATATATCCCCCACTGGTAATTACACCTCGCATGGTAAGGGAAAAATGCTGAAGTGACGTGAACATTTGCATGCAAAATAAGTTACCTAGCTAACTGTCGTATCCCTTCTTCATGCATGTCCTCGCTACAGGCTTCGCGTGTTCGTTATTAGAAACAAATAATAGTTTGAATGAAGAGTTGCACGTTAGCCATGCAAAATTTTTTCTATCATATTGCTGTGTTCCACTATTGCTTTTTCTAGCTCGCAACGGCTGCCAAAGTCTCTCTCCCCAAGTCGTTCCACGCGTCACAAAGATGCGTCCAAAACTCCCAACAAACGTTTATTTTTATTTTTATTTTATTTTTGATAAAGCGATGCATTCATTCAAGACAAAATTTGGCATGAATATATTCAAAAAATCGAAAAGAACTTGTTGGGGTATCCCGGTCCAGTACGAACCGAATACCAGTTCGGCTGGCCGAAGACCTTTTCTCCGGACCACTGACTTCGGACCAGGAGAGGTCGGGCCAACTACAAGCAACCCAAGGCTTCTTACCGTCTACGACATCCGAAGGCCAGATCTTCAGATGATGTCTTCGGCCCTAACCGAAGACCAAGCTTCTCGACGACTCCGAAGATATGCTCTTCGTCCCTGCCGAAGACACAATCTCCGACTCTGGGTAGATACCAAGTCTTCGGCCCATGCAGAGGACAAAATCTCCGACCGAGAATCTCCCTAAACAGGAAAAATCTAACATGGAACCACAATCTGGCCCAGATAGGTAACAGTAACCAACGTTACTATCGACAATCTCCATGCCACGATCATGGCACGCAACTCCAGCTGCCACGTCGCCGGTCTGGCCGGAACCACTCAATGACAACCCCGATCGCCATCGGGGAAATTAACTCCCCACAATCGCCAGAAAAAGAGCGGGGCCGCAGGCCGGACATCTCCTTTTAAATAGCGGTAAGAGGAATTGCTCGAGAGGTATACACAGACACACATACTCATACACTCACGCATTCTCTAAGAGCCTTTCCCTCTCGTTCCCACTATTCTTCCCCATTCTGTAGCTGGGATCCGCCTCTGACTTAGCATCGGAGTGTCCCCCGCCGGAACGACTCCGGCAAGGGACCTGTTTTATAGGTGAACCAGGGAGCGGTCCTGTGATGCAGCAGCTCCGACCGGCCGATACAGGGACTCCACGCCAATAGAACTATATCATGAAAAGATCGTGGGGCATCTCCAGGTCAATCTACAATACAGATCCAGAGTGATCGGCAACATAGAAAGCTATCCAGTCCGCTGTGAAATTCGCCTTCCTATAAACATGCCTGATAATACCAATAAAGCAGCCATGAGAGGAGAGTAATGTCATGAAGGAGTGGATGTAGTACCGTAGATCTCCAAACCTCCTAAATCCATGCTATGGTAGTAGCAGAATCACTCTCAATAATGAGATGCTCAATCCGTAGGATCCTCCGGGTATAAACAATGCTGGCCCAGGCACCCCAACTCAGCTGTCAGGATTGTCGGTTGAATAAGATAGTGACCTCCAGCCACGCGAATCACAAGGCCTGGCCTCGAATGATAAAACTAGCACCACCATGAATACCCAATACACTCCCGTCGAAATTGATGGTGAAGAATGTCGGAGGAGTGGGCTCCCAAGCAATAAAAACTTGGCAGGGCGCTAGAGTATTGGTAGTGAAACCAGTTCTCCGACATCAATAGAGATATCCTCAGGTACTTCTCAGCATTGGTCCGAGCTCTTTCCACAACCAATTTGGGAGAATAGTCAAGGCTTGAAGACATGATAATTCCTGGATAATCGGGTGTGGTATGCAATATAGGCAATAAGAGTGCGAGAAAGCATCCAGTTGCTGGATGGAGCAAATCCAGCAAGGTACACATATAATCATTAACATATATAAAGAGAGCTTCCATGCCAGCAAGCCTCCAAATCCAAGCAGCCCGTAGGCAAAGAAATAGAACATGGACCATGGTTTCCTCCTGTTTTCCACACACAGGGCAAGATGAAGGGACATTCACTCCCTCGAAATAAGGAGAGCTCTAGTAGGAAGCCCCCCATGCAGCTTTTCACAAAAATAACTGATCATGGGATGAACCCGAATCTTCTAGATCCAGCCAATATGAATAGTACGCCAGGACTTTTGTACATACAAGTGGTACAAATTAGACATCACCACCCTGGGATAGAAGTGGGCCTCCACACACTAGTATCAGAGCAATGATAACAGGTAGAGGGATATATAAGACTCTGGCCCTTAGGATATCATCGAAGACCCGATGAACATGCAATGGATCCCAGCGAGTTCCATCCATAAAGAATAAGTCCGAAAAGGAGAGAGCATCACTAGTATCCATGGCAACCAAAAGTCGGCCACTGGGACGAAGACAGGTCTCCAATCCAAGGATCAGACATAAAATTGATAGATGTGCCATTACCTAGTAGCCATCTAGTATGGGGATAACTAGATGAGCTATAGCAGCATAGCCCTCCAAATAGCGGAACTATTCTGGTCATAGCACAAAATTTTCTCCTAGCCTAAAGTACCATACTTGGCCTTCATCATCAAGGTCCAAAGGCTATTAGGGCATAATAAAAATCTAGCCCATGTCTAGCACGAAGGGCCAAGCCTAGTCACCAGGGAAAGAATGCCAAGACCCCCTGTTGGAATGTGTCCCAAAGCCAATTTCTACTGTAGATAGTTGTACATTTGATGTAATGTGATATGCATTATAATTGAATAAAATGTTTTTCTGGCAGTTCATCACTATTTCATCTTTCTGAAATGAGTTCTTGAGTGATGAAGTCCTTAGGACTATTTGTATGTGATATAGAGAGGATATATCATATAGTCCTAAATTGTTCGCGACCAAATGATACACTTACTTCAGGATGATAGTATATCAAGTATAGGTCGTTGTGTGCCATAGTCGTTGGTTGTCCTCTTAACCAAGGAGTGTGGAGATACTATTATGGCATGCAGATGTTGTGTTTGACATTTCATCGAACGTAACCCTCTATATTTTTTCTGCTAGAGTTTTTGATATGGACATAGTTATCTCCCTCAGACATGAGATCATCATGGTAGTTTGCGAGCAACTCACTGTACTTTGGTACTGGACTATCTGGATTTTTAATCCAGGGATGGAAGGTTTCTGGGTACAGTTAAGTACTCGTGTAGTAGTGATCGGATCAAGATGGGATTGACCCCTCCAAAGTGTTTGGAGCAGATATCTTACTGTGTTTCAATTTAGCAAACCTTGGCTAGGATAGTCTCTGTAATGTGTTACAGGACTTGTGAGATTGAGACACATTGTTGATGGACTTATGGTTGGGCAGTTTAACCCTAAGTCTTCCTGAGCATTGAGGTCAAAGGGTAATTACTAGGTTTCCATATCTCCTGGTTCTTGATTGTTGCTCTGCAACTTCGACCTATCCGGACGTCGGGTGTCATTGCTAGATGGCGATTTTGACTGGTATTGGAAATGTTCCAGTGCTACCGGCTTAGTGTTCGAACATATGGGATCACACACTATAGAGGTTTCTACTTGATTTAGTGATCGGAGAACGATTGGGAATCATTCGTGGACTCACAAAGAAAAAGCGTTTTTCTTTATCCAAGTGTCGATACTTGATATTCTTGAAAGTGTCGACACTTGTGTAAGTGTCGACACTTGTGTAAGTTCGCAAGTGTAGACACTTGTTATTTCGCAAGTGTAGACACTTGATGCCACAAAGGTTTTGACATAAAATTTTCACTAATATTGGTGATGCATGGAGGTGAATTAAGTAATGTGATTACTTGATAGCCCAATTTGATTGAGCTATAAAAATCTGGAACGAATCAAATAGGATTTGGTTCAAAATAGGTTTGGGTCCAATGGTTGAACCCAATGTATGCACACTTGACCCAATTGATTTCAGTTATGAACTAAAATCAATTAACACATTAATCTGAATTTAATAAGTTTAAATTCATTTTTGGGGAGTTATGTAACTTCCCATGACCATAACTCCCCATAACTATCCATTACCACTCCATTATCACCCATAACTCTCCACTTTCCCTCTCCCTCACCATCTACTTAATGGGCTAAAATGGGAGGACAAAAATAAGAGAAAATTCAGCAAAGAATGCTGGAAAATAAAAGGGAAGAAAGGGAAGAAGCTAGGAAAGGTTCTAGTTTTATGGGTATGAGATTTTTGGAAAGAAGTGTGCATATTTGTACCTAGTGGTCTAGGTCTTAGGATTTGTGTTTGGGAAGGGTTTCCAATGACTCATCTCCACATCTTGAGTTTCTTCATTCATTCGGAGAGTCCGGCATCGAAAGAAGAAAAGGAGTTCTGATCAAATTGTTCCACAACAGCTAGCACTTGGAGTGGAAGTAGATTTTGAAAGAGCCCTGATGTGAACCACCTGTAGAGGCGGACACGTGTGCGGCTAAGCAGAATTCTTCTTCCTCCTCCTGGATCTTTTGCAGCGGAGAGCGTCTCCACTTCATACGCGAGGTAGGTTTTACATATATAGATATGTTGCTTTGAAATTTCATTGCATAAGTTCATGATTCATGGTTTATATTATCATTCATGTAAGATCTTGGGCTAAGTAGCATAAATAATTCTAAAAGCATGCTTAGATTAAATGTTAATCCATTTATCATGCTTCCGCTGCATGTTATTTTAAAATGGAAAGCATGCTCGCTACTATTTTTTTCCTTTCACCCCCCTCCTGTACCGGCTAGCAACCATGTGCCAGCTAAGAAGATGAACACCCCTACCACTAGATGGCGAATCCTAAAGGAGGCTCGAATGAATTGTTCCAGCTTATGAATCACTGACTTAGGAAGAATAGCATTAAAGCATATAAATTGGCAAGGATGTAAGAACGGACTTGATCAGAGTGATCCACCCCATTAATGAGAGGGTTCGCCCCTGCCATCCCTCCACCTATCTCAAACTACCAGGATCATCTGGGGTACTCAACCTTTAACAGTCTGCCTCCCATGATAAAACTCCAAGGTAATAAAGTGGCCCTCCATGCTCAGAAATCCAAAGAATATCACAAATCACCCGTCGAAGCTGGACCAAGTTTTGGGGCTAAAGTGAACCGCAGACTAAGAGTATTAACTCTCTGTCTAAACATAAGCAATAACCTCCATAATCCTCCTGAAGCCTATGCACAAAGGGAGTAGCTCGGCCCAAAAGCAAACAATCATCTGTGAACAAAAGATGTGAGATCGGTTGGGCACCAGGGGCCAGAACATAGGGATGAAGAGCTGGACCCACCTCATCCGCAAAGCTCGTGAAAGAGCATCAGCCACAATAATGAACATGTATAGAGAGAGAGAGGACAACCTTACCGTAGGCCAACATAGAAAAGAGAAGTCCGGTGGAGTTTCATTAATAAGAATATTAAAGGAGGGTCTGATAATACAAGCTAGGATCTAGAAAATCTAGATAGAGAAAACCAAAATTGAATATGCCTTCCGGATAAATCTCCACTGCATGCAATCATATGTCCACTCCATATCAATTTAATTGCATAGGTTGTGACGGGATGCGGCCTCCAGTGATCATGCATAGATCATTCTTCTATAAAGGCCCTCTATTCAGAACAACTCAGACCAGAAGGATGGCTTCATTCTGATAACAATGATTTTGGCACAAATTTTATAAAAGGTATTATACATACTAATAGGCCTAAAGTGAGCAGGCTCAAAGCATCCTGGGTTTGGGATCAGAGTAACAAAAATTTGCTTCTAGGATTAAGGCATTGTACCAATCAAAAAGAACTCCTGAATGGCCTGAACCACCTCGACATGGATAATGCCCAAAACTATTTGAAGAACATAGGAGAGAACCTGTCCGGACTCGAGGCTTTATCTTCAGCCATGGACCACAAGCTATTCCTGATCTCATCCTCAGAAACACTCAAGTGATAAGACCAAGGTTCTCCTCATCCAAAACCCTAATCACTGAATGGGGGATCAAAGTGAGAGGATGCCACTGATGAATTCATCACTTGGACCTGAAGTACTATAAGATTTCCTGTCTGATGTCATTATCATCCTCCAACCAATGGTTGTCACCGATCCGAATTGTTTTGATACGGTTGAAATGCTGCTGTACCACTGTGGCCTGGTGCAAGAACTTAGTATTCCTGTCTCTTCCTTAACTTACTATACCCAGGATTTCTGTCTCCAAAAAGTCTCTGTTGAAGGAGAGAATGATGAATAGATAACATAGTCCTCAAGGAAACCAAATCCATCTTCGAAAGACACCCTTCCGTCGCCTCCCGCTCCTGGAAATCAAGGATAGCCTTTTCACCTACTGGATGTAGGAGAAGATATTACCGACCTCCTCCCTATTCCACAGCCTAAGCCTCCTTTCGACAAGCTTCAATCTCCTAGAAATTCGATATCCGGCATTTTACCGAACGGGCATCCTTCACACCTCCCTCATAATATCCAGGCACGGGGGTAGGCAAACCAGATCTTCTCGAATCTGAAGGGGAGATGGCAGGAAGGGGGTGCATCCGTAGAGAGCAACATCGGGCAGTGATCCAACCCAATTATTGGCAAATGCCTTACCATGTGCTCGAGGTGCCTTTGAATCTAGCTGGGCATCGCTAAAATTTTGTTAATCCACTCCAGAACTCTTGCCCTGTCTGAGGATCATTGCACCAGGTAAAACACAGACCAACAAACCAAGATCTACCAGGCCATTATCCTACATGAACTGCACAAATTCCCAGGATCCAATATCCTCAGCATAAGGTCTCCCCCCTCTCTTATCTTCAGGCCAATGGATACATTTGAAATCCCTAGCCACAATAGAAGGAAACTGCTGATCCACCAATACAGTGATCTCCTTCCAAAGTTTCTCTCCTATAATCAATGCTAGCATAGACCCTTGACAAAAGTCAAGTCTACCCACTGGTCTTAGTAACCAATATGGATACATGTTGGGAGGAACGATGAAAGACAACAACTCTAGCTGCCTGAGGATCCCACATAACAATGATTCCACAGATAAGCCCAAGGAATCAATGGCATATAAATCCCAATTTGCCGAAATCGGCGGAACCCTTTCCAAACTAGCACCAACAAGTCTTGTTTCAAGCAAAATGCACAGACTAGGGTTATACAATTGACCGATTCTTTGAAAATTAGAAAAAAAGGGTTTTCCCGCCTCCTAACATTCTAAATTAAGACTTTCATGACCACAAACTACATTAATTTTGATTTATCTTAGTGCTCAGTGGCCCTGCGGGACCTTCCACCTCTGAGGATTTTGACCTTCATGAAGCCCAAGCAAATAGGGCACTCTTCAGTTGGTTAGTAACCACCTTATGCCCTTGGTTAGGATCTGACTAGTAGATAACTTGGAAGTTGGAGGGAGGACAAGATCTTTTCCAAAATGTCCAACAAACGTTCTTCAAAAGTCAACAATTAATCCCCTTTCCAAACTTTTCCCCCCTAACGTCAATGTGTCCACCTCATGTTCACTAAAATGTGACATCATGATCTTGTAAAACACTAAAATAATACAAAAATCTCATCTAAAAAAAATTACATGCACCACTGATGTATGATTCACTACAGTGAAACAGGTTTATCGACACTTTTTTTGATCTTTACCGACGCTTTTAAGCGTCGCTAAGTAATCTCCCGATGTTTTGTAAAGCGTCGCCTATGTAAGCGTTGGGACGCAACCTGCCGACGCTTCTAAAAAGCGTCGGCATTTGCCGACGCTTTAAAGCATCGCTACATTTTTATTTATCGATGCTTTAAAGCGTCACTAGTTTTAAGTTTAGCGACGCTTTAAAGCATTGCCAGTTCTAATTATAGCGACGCTTTAAAGCGTCGCCAGGTCAAACCTAGCGACGCTTTAAAGCATCGCTAGATTTTTTTAAAAAAAAAAATTAAATAGCTATATATACCATACATGAATATATACAACACAACCTGTATACATAATGAAAATGAAAACATTCAAACCTATACACATCCAACATACACAAACAAATGAAAACATTCAAACCTGTATCACATATCACATCCAACATACACAAACACAAATACAAACCAAATATAAAAGGTTTTTATATATATATAAACGTATCAATCCAAGTTCAAATAAACAAAAAAATATACATAAATATTAAAAAAAATTCTAGCATCACTGATCCGTGGGAGGCTGGTCGTTGTCAGGTTTGCGACTCGCAGATGCACCAGGGACCTACAAGATATACATCAGGAATATGATACATACATTATATATATTCTAAATTATTAGATACATATAAAATTAATAAATAATTATTACCTAAGATAACATGAACATATGGCACAGATGTAACATGCTATAGCTGAGACCTAATGGTTGCATCTCTGCTCTGTCTGCATCACGTGTCTATCGGAGCTCTGTCTCCTCCTGGAGCTGGAGATGACGAACATGTAACTGATCGTGACTCTCTCTAGTATCCCGAGTATATCTATGCATCTCAGATAACTGAGTAGGGGAAACTCCAATCCATAGCCCTCACTCGTCCAGGATGCTATGGTCCCATCAACTCCGAGAATACCTCGGCCTCGATGCGACTGCTCTGAGTAGATGGTGAACCCTCGCCAGCACGCTCGGAGATCAAAGAGGTAGCCATATTCTATATTTTATAAAAAATATATATATCAATATATAAAAATAAAAATAAATCATAATATAATATAAATAAAAAATAACATATATCTCTGGACTCGTTCCGAACAAAACTGCCATCCTGGTGAACGTGAGTCATCCGATAGAACTCCACCTCACCAGGCTCCCTCCTTGCTGATCAACCTATATAAAGAATAAATATTACAAATAAATCCAAAATAATACATCTTATATCCACGTACCATGATACATGGCACATGCATGATACATGATAATACATGATGTTAAAACTAAAAATGTACTAAAAGTATTATAGGATGAAACATACAAACTCATGCCTGAGCCGTGCACTTTTGGACCCGCTATGTAAGAAACAGACTGAGCTGCTCGTGCAGCTCTACCAATATCAGAATACGTATGCAAAATAGAATTAAAATAATGTTATATAATATAAATATAATTATGATGAGTGAAAATTAAAAATTTCGAAGTGTTTGATGATGCTACACAACCTGTGCCATCTCAGAGAACCAATAGTGCACCAGCTCCATCCACTAATGAGGGTGAACATCAGGAGGACAGGTAGCTACAACCTGCTCCTCTGTCCTACCCTCTCGCTTGTAGTCTTTCTTCAACTTCGCCCTATATTCTTTTCACTTGTGATTGAGAGACTTAAGCACAAAATCAGATGAATCTGAAGGAAGAACGAACTTGCTCTACAATTTAAATAAACAATAAATATAATATTAAATGAAATAAGCATTCAATTATTAAAAACCTAAGATATAAAATAATATATTAATTTTTTACCTGCACAACTGTAGCATCTCTATTTTATATGCAGGAAGCATGTCGTTCCACTTCGAATAATTCAGGAGACATAGCTGACCACGGCGTGCTACTGTCCCCAGAAAGCTAGTCAACAAGCTAGCAGCTTTCTAAATAGGCTACACTAGCTTGTTGTACTCTATCACTATCCTGTCACCTTCAGGTAACTGTCCACATCACGGACTAGTGTGGGTCCTCGCCTCCGCCTAAGTCTCCCGGATCCATCCAAAAAAAAATACAGAAAGTTATATATCAAAACTATTGCATATGTATAATTAAAATATGATGAAATTATAAAATTACCTGTGTCTGTGTATGTCATCGACGATAGGGCTATCATCATCCAGAGGATCGTCATGTGCGGACTCAGAGAGAATGGCGTCTGAGCATCGTAGAGAGTACTAGCTAGCATCGGCCGGATGTGAGGCAAAATGAGGGACTGGCATCTGACGATGTGAAGATGATCGACTGCCCAGGGCTGCTGTGCTGAAGAACTACCAGTCTCGATCTGGGAAAAACTGAACATCTGAGCTTCCTTCGAGGCAATGTGTACCTAACATGCATTATTTTAAAACAAGTAAGTAAACATATTTCAACCAAATTATTATACATGTAAATTGTTTAAAAGATAATAATCATTCATGCAAATGTAAACTATCTTATAAATACTTCTTCTAATCAACCAGTTATACGTTCTTCGGAATCAAACTCAAACCAAAATGGTTATTTAATGTATATGGTCATTAGGGCATATTATGAGGCATCTTGGTGTATCCATCCATCTTTTTTCCATGTCATACAAGTCTGGATTTTGTCTTAATAATAGTAGCCATTCTTATCTTTCGAGTCTTGTACATAAAAAACTTGTCGAGCTTGAGATGAAAAAATAAATAGATCATCCTTCAATAACACACCCGTATATATCAATCTTAAAAAATTGACAAGTATGAACCGTTGAGTCCTTTTTCAAATCTCTCGGGTATTTATATCCACCCAATCGAAATAATCAACTTTAAACTTTAATATAATAATCCAACTCCAAAATATTTTTAAGTATATCATAATAAGATTTTCATCTGCTTCAACCATAACACCACTGTTCTAAGTTTTCCTAAGTTTTTCGCGCTCCTTGGTAAGAAACTTAAAGCCATTTATAATAAAAAAATTATATTTGTTCACAATATAATTTGGACATCTGGTAAGTGCTATTAGTTCTGCTGAACTATTTTTTCCATCAGTACCGATACCTAAAAAATATAATATCAATTATCGATCACTTATTCGATGTTAAATATATATAAAATTATTATACGACTTATATATACTAACCTGATTGGCAAGCCAATTAGGGAATATAACCAACCAACTATCTTTGTTCAATCTTGGATTATGACGAGTGGAATGATTGGCTTGTCATTGTACAGATAAAAATTCACTGCATGACAATCAAATATAAGTTTGACAACATGTCTAATATTTAGTATATCCATGTGTAGATAGACTAACCTGCGATAGTCAGATATTATGTCACTATGTAGCAATACATAATGGTGTGCTTGTGACATGGATTTATGGTTAAGAATAATACTTTCAGCTTTTCTATAAATCTTCCGGATGATGCAAATTTGTATAGATCTGTATTCTCCATAGTATCACCATGACGTTGAGGTCGATTGATACCAGTCTCTACACCTTTGAGATATTTTGAACAAAATGTAAAAACTCTTCATCAATATATCCCTCTTCAATTGAGCCCTCGGGATGGGCTTTATTCGTATATAATCCTTCAAACGTACAGGATACCTTCAAAAAGTATGATATTATTATCATATTAAATAATGAAAAAGATATATAAATTATGAATTTAAGTTTTACAGCTTTACCTCTAGATAGGGTACATCCATCTGTACTGTACCAGTCCACCAAGTTTAGCTTCCGAAGCAAGGTGAATGAGTAGATAAACCATAATCATAAAAAATCCAGAAGGAAAAAATCTTTTCCATCTGACATAACATAAGTATAACTGAGACTGCAACTGATCAAGCTCCTGAAGATCAAGAACCTTAGAACATAATGCCTTGAAGAATGATGATAACTAAAAAACAACCGTAATAACTTGTTCTGCATTGATGACCTTAAAGCCAATGGAAAAATATCTTGCATTAGTATATGTCCATCATGATTTTTAAGATTTGAATTTTTCACTCTTTCAGATTCACACATCATGAAATATTTGATGCATATCCATCAGGAACCTTGATATCTTTAAAACTATCAGGAAGAGATTTTTCTCGACTAGACATTGTGTAACATGCATGAGGGATATAAGTTCTATCATTTGCAAGCACTTGTGGATGAAGTTCATGTCGGATGCCCATTTCTTTTAAATCAAGACGCGCCTCATGTATTAGTCTTTCCATCAAGATTTAATATTGTTTCAATCAAATTATCACAAACATTCTTTTCTATATGCATAACATCAAGATTATGCCGGAGTATATTATGCTCCCAATAAGGTCAGTCAAAGAATATGCTTCTTTCTTTCATAATTGTTTAGTATGCTGATGGGTAGATGCTGTGATTATATCATCATCATTTCAACTTCAAATAATTATCCGGATCCTCGAACACTACCGTATCTAAGGTGCAAGTATTGACTTCCTTCGATACTTCTCTGTACCGAAGTCTCAACCATCTCTTCCTCGCTTTTTAGAGGACTTTGTCATCTTGCCGTAATGTGTCTGATACCAAGCATTTATCTACGAATATTATAACCAGAGGTAGAAGTTGGAATGTGCAGATCCCAGCTCTATAGTACCATCAAATAAATCCTTCCAAAATCGAAATGGATGATTTGCCTCCAACTATCGATGATGTCCCATAACAGAACTTTCCTCCATGGTTTTACCAAATGAATGGGTTGATTCATCACAAGAAGGACATGCAACTCGTCCCTTAATGCTCCAGCCAGATAAATTAGCATATGCAGGAAAATCGTTAATAGTCCATAATAAAGCTGCCCGTAGATGAATGTTTGGCATTCGAAGCATCAATTGCACTGATACCCTCCCACAGTTGTTTCAATTTATCTATTAAAGGTTGTAAGAAAATATCAATATCATTGCCTGGACCTATCACCTGGAATGACCATTGATAAAATAAGTGAAGACTGTTTCATGCATATCCATGTGGCAAATTATAAGAAATCAGAACAACTGGATAGGTGCTATAAACAGAACTTAAGGTTCGAAATGGATTGAACCATCACTGGTTAAACCCAGCCTGATATTACGAGCATCAGATGCAAAAATCAGGATGTCTGTCATCAAATGCTTTTCATGCTAAACTATCCGCTGGGTGTCTCAGCATTCCATCTTTTGTACGGCTTTCATCATGCCATCTCATTGATGAAGCTATCTTTGATAATGCATAAATCCTTTTTAATCTAGGTACAAGAGAAAAATAGCGTAATACCTTCATCGACTTTGTTTAATTTATGTTGCATCCATTCATCTAACCCTCACTTCATTTTCTTTTTGCTTCGTCCATCGTGAACATCCACACACATGGCATGACTCTTGATCGGCATGTTCTCCCCGATATAATATACAATCATTTGGACAACTATAAATCTTTAGCATCCAAAATCCAATTCCTTTACTAGTTTTTGGCTTCATAACAAGATGTGGTAAACTAGTACCTTAAAAAAATGCATCCTTTAACAACTTGAGCAGCATAGTAAAACTCTTGCCAGACCATCCATTCAAGTATTTATATAAAATAAATGCACAGAAAAGAAATTTTGAAAAGTTCTTGTAACGGATATAATTCTTGATCTGCATCTCTTATCAGCTTCTGATAATGATCTGTTCTACATTAGTTAGGGGTATTGGCTCTCCATCATGTACGGCTTTAGTAAATATAGGATCCTCAGGTAACCAGTTACTACTTGTCCTCCACTGCAATCTCCAGGTTGTTGAGTACCATATTCAAAAGCATCTCTGAGCAAACCCCTGATATCATCATCTCTTGCAAGATTTTTCTATTGATTACTGGATCCAAAATCAGGTATATGTTCTATGTTAGAGGTTTGGTTACATATAAATTGCAACCTTGACTCTCCATGAAAATACCACTCAGTATAACCTCTTAAAAAATCATCCATACCAAATGTTCTTCAACAATATTCGGATATAGAGAACTGGAATTTACACATTTCGGCATGGACATAAAATCTTCCCACTGATACTACTTCCTCCATACCAAATTTAATGAAATTCTGTACTCCATCCAGATATTCTTGCTATTTTTCGATTTAGTTATCCAACTCTTATCCATTGTAAGATTAAACTAAATGAAATAAATAAATATTTATAAGAACAGAATAGATTAAAATAAGTTTATTCAATAGATCAATTACAGTATTATTAAATGTACCTATGACCAACTAATAGGTAAAGAGGTCCTATTCCATTCAAGAATTGTATTATTATATAGATCATTTACAGTAACCAAAGGATACGCAATAGAAGTTCCAGAAAAATTTTTGCAGCATTTTTTCTTAGTTCTCCCCATACAAATAAATATGTATAGGAGAACTAAAAGAAAATGCTATCCGAAATATATCTGGAACTCTATCCATACCGTTTGATTACTGTAAGTACTATAAAATTATTTGCAATTCTCAAACTGTCCAAACTGGGTATTCAATTGACTACTGTACATATTTCTCCATCCGTACAAAAATAAAATAATTATACTGATGCTGTAGAATATGTACTTTAATCAATTGACGGGTCTATGTTTCAATGCAATGCAAGTTTTTAAGAAATATCTAAAAAATCATAATTGATCGTAACAAAGCTACAGATGGTATTGAAATAAAAGATGCAGGTATATACTAAGAAATTTATAAAGAAACATAAATCATCTACTAAGAAAAAGAATAATAAATAATAAAAAATGATTAGAAAACTCAGTTATATACTATTTAATCTGCAACTAAATCAAAACGACTACAATCGGTTGCCTACAAAAGAAGGCCATCCAAGATTGTTGCCATTAGAAACAGTTGAATCAACCAAACAATTCATCACATAATCATCATAATTTCTATATACAAACCTTAAACCAATTTCAAAATAGGTTAGAAAGCTTCTTTACCCTCGAAGCAATCAAGCACCTGATAACAAAAAGATAATAAAACAGGTAGAGCATATTTTTCTTAGTGGTGTGCAATTACCAATACATGAAGCATGTACTATTTTCATGCATGTACATACAGTTTCAGTTTAACAAATATATGGCCAGGTTAAACTTCTTTGTTGAATTATTCTATTTCAAATATATGCATTTGATGCAAATGCAGATGGGATAAACGTGTTTACTTGCATTATTGGTTGAAAACACTATTCCAATGAAGAAATGCAGGTTTTCTTAATCCTGTCAAAGACCATCAAGTTAGATATTGATTCATATCTGTCATGTCAAGTAAATCGAAGACACACCTTGCATGGTATCTATATAAAGATAATACTATTGATTATAGCTTAAGTCGACCCTTGATTACT
Source organism: Areca catechu (assembly GCA_021397845.1). Taxonomy (NCBI): domain Eukaryota; kingdom Viridiplantae; phylum Streptophyta; class Magnoliopsida; order Arecales; family Arecaceae; genus Areca; species Areca catechu. The sequence continues at coordinate 131,202,273 of CM038044.1, read as the reverse complement.
AAGCTTATGGCTTGATTCTATCCTTGATTTCTAGAGCTTTCATTGACAGAAAATTAAGGAAGAATACTTAAAAATAGCAATGCTGATTATGACGGATATGGCTTAAGTTTATCATTGATTGCTGACTTTGTGGTTGACCCTTGATTACCGAGATCATGGCTTAATTCTATCATTGATTCTAATTCTTTGATATAACCTGTTGTAGATCAGTTTGGATTTTTTGTTTAATAAAATAGCTAGATTTAAGTTCAGAATTTTATTTGTTTAATAATATATCAAATTCGGGTTGATAGATTTGTTTACCCATTATGTACCTAATCTAATTTATATTGGTCCAACACGATCTGATTACCATCTTCAGATTAGGGAATATATCAGGTAAAATGTTGTATGACACCAATGCCCAAATTCATTCATCAGTAAAGTCACATCAGCATTGGCAAAGGATAAGCAAATTCATCTTCTCACCTGATGGTTTAAGCTCTTTGCATTGTGCAAACACCAAACTTGGACCTTGCCATAATTTTACCTAATTGACCAATATTATACAGGTAGGACTCCACAATCCTAAGGTTACAACACTTCCGTGCATAGGTTATCCACATGTAACAAGCTTCTAAACACAAACAAGTGAATAAACAAAACAAAATCATAATAAGGACAGGATTTCTCCTATGCAAAAGAAAATCATAATGGCCTTGCATACAAAGGACAAATAGGCGATTACCACACAGTAATTATTTCTAGCAACATATCTCAGATATATTTCAGATATAAATCCAACATTGAACCTACTACTCAAAGATTGAAATGGCATGGGATTATCCTCTCGGTGAACTTTAAGTCAATCCCGAGGTAGGAAGAGGATGGAGACCCGAGAACCAACACAAGGAAGGGGGCGACCTCGTGAGAGATCTAGGGCTCGGGCGGGGTGGGGGGGGGGTTTTGGGGGTGGATCGAGTGGAGGAGGAGGAGGAGGAGGAGGGGGGGGGGGGCGGGTTCGGCGGCGCGGAGGAGGAGGAGGAGGAGGGGGGGTTTGCGGCGCGGAGGAGGAGGAGGAGGAGGAGGAGGAGGGGGAGGGGTTCGGCGGCGCGGAGGAGGAGGAGGGGGGGTCGGCGGCGCGGAGGAGGAGGAGGAGGGGGGGGTTCGGCGGTGCGGAGGAGGAGGAGGAGGGGGGGGGTTCGGCGGCGCGGAGGAGGAGGAGGAGGGGGGGTTCGGCGGCGCGGAGGAGGAGGGTTGGGGGGGAGTGGTTCGGGCGAGATCTAGGGCTCGGGCGGGGGGGGGGGGGGGGGGTGGGGTTAGGGGGGGAGGGGAAGTCCGCCGACGCTTATAAGCGTTGGTAAAGGTCCGGTCGGCGGTAATTGCCGACGCTTAAAGCGTCGGCGCGTTTGCATGATGCCGACGCTTTTCAAAAGCGTCGACGGATTTTGGTCGGTCAATTGCCGATGCTAAAAGCGTCGGTGGATTCAGGTGTACATCGCCGATGCTTTAAGCGTCGGCGGATTCAGCACTTCCCGACGCTTACAGAAACCGTCGACGGGTTCCTGGTCTTCCGACGCTTTTGTGAAGTGTCGGCAGATAATGGTCGGCAAAACTCTATTTATGTAGTGATTTCTTCTCTTTAAGAGTAGATTTCTGTGATCGTATTAAAAAAATAATTAAAAAAAAGATTTCTAGTGTAGTGTACTTCTGCAACGACTGCACTTGGTCAAGTCATCCGAAAAGCTAAAAAATCTCAGCTAAAAAAAATTACACGCGCTCTTCCCCTCGATGTGATGCACTCATGTGAATAAGGTCATTCTTGTCATTCGGGCTTTGGATCGGGATTCTCTCAGATCCTCTGGAAGGATTCTCATCATCTAGGATCCCACCATCTCAATGATGAAGTTTCAGGATATCCGGTCTAGGATCCGACATGCTAGAAAGATCCTTCATCTGGACCGTCTTATTATTCAGGATGACTCTCTCATGATCATCTCTTAGATCCGGTAGGGCCTTCGGTCTACTCCCGCCCATCCTCCCATCAGAAATATTGTTAGGATGCTCGGGACTTCTTATCAGTCATGTTTATTGGGAAGCCAACTCGATGATGGACTGAATGATCTCCTTTGTCGCCAATCCCTCTGATAAAGTATCCTGATCTTATCTCGGAGATACATCTAAATTTTTTAAAAATATTTTATTTTTGAATTTCCTTGGCTGTACTTATTTCAGCATGGTTTCTTAATTGATTCGTTCAATTAAAAAAAAGAAAATTACATGCACAGCTGATGCATGACTTCTTCCTCTTCAAGAGTAGATTTCCGTGATTGTATTTTTTTAAAAAAATTCCATCCGTACTTTTGCAACGATTGCACTTGGTCAAGTCATCCCAAAATTTAGAAATCTCATCTAAAAAAAGTTAAGATGCGCATGATTTTTTCCTCTTTAAGAGTAAATTTCCGTGATCGTATGAAAAAAAAAAAAGAAGAAAATCCCGTATGTACTTTTGCAACGACTGCACTTGGTCAAGTTATCCCAGAAGTTAGAAAATCTCGGCTACAAAAAATTACGTACACCGCTGATGTATGATTTCTTCGTCTTCAAGATTAGATTTCCGTATGTACTTTTGCAACGACTACACCCTGTCAAGTCATCCCAGAAGTTAGCAAGATGCTTCCGACTCCGTACCCTTCTTTTCTTTTTTTTTTTTATGCCTATAAATACTTCTCATCTTCAATTCCATCACTCCATCCACATCTTTCAGGAGAACGGAAATCAAAATGGCACGCAGTGTAATCTTATTCCATCTGAGCCTCCTGCTCGCCGGCGTAATCTCCACCACCGCCCAGAATTGCGGGTGCTCGTCGGGCCTCTGCTGCAGCAAGTACGGCTACTGCGGCACCGGCGACCCGTACTGTGGCGAGGGCTGCCGACAGGGGCCATGCTACGGTTCGTCATCCGGCGGCGGCGTCTCGGTCGGCGATCTTGTCACCCAGGATTTCTTCAACAGCATCATGAATCAGGCCACCGGTTCATGCCCCGGCAAGGGCTTCTATACGAGGCAGGCGTTCCTGGATGCCCTGAGCTCCTATTCTGGGTTTGCCCAGGACGGATCCACCGTCACTTCCAAGCAGGAGGTTGCTGCCTTCTTTGCCCATGTCACCCATGAGACTGGATGTAAGTAAGCTCTCCACCGCCCTTGGTTTTTAATTAAACTATTTAATTACCATATATTTTTGTAATCTTGGTTTTTTTTTTTTTTTTTTTTAAATTTTTTTTTTTCATGCAAAAGATATAATCGATAGTGGAATTACGATCGTTTTTGATAAGGATTTTTGCTGTAGCCAAAATACAAAAAAGATCATATCAAGCAGGACCTAAATTTTCTTTCGTTTTTTTTTTTTTTTTTTTCTCCGAGCAGATCTGTGCTACATAGACGAGACGGACCAATCCGATGCGTATTGCGATACAGGATACGCTCAGTACCCATGCGCCCAGGGGCAGAAGTACTTCGGCCGTGGCCCGCTTCAACTGACGTGGAATTATAACTACGGTGCTGCTGGACAAAGCATTGGATTTGATGGCTTGAACTCGCCCGATACCGTGGCTACCAACGTTCTTATATCATTCAAGACAGCCTTGTGGTTTTGGATGGAAAACGTGCACTCGGTCATAACCTCTGGCCAAGGGTTTGGAGCCACCATCGAGAAGATTAATAGCGGAGAGTGTGACGGAGGGCAACCGGCCGAGATGAATGCTCGGGTTCAACTTTACAAGCAGTATTGCAGCGACTTTGGTGTGGCACCGGGAGATAACCTCACTTGCTAGAGGAAGATTCATGCAAGATCCAAATCCATTGCACCTAACTTGGAGGGTAATAAAAATTTAAGACAACCTATCCTAATATTGAATTATTGAAATAAGCTCTAGTGCATGGGATGGGAGACTCCAGTCTTTTGTCTCTAGCTAGATCCACCTCTACCTCCTATCTCTACTGTAGCAACTTATATGAAATAAATATAAAAATAGTAGCTCAAGGTTCTTTCTTCTGCTGCTATTTTGTATCCAGGTCTTGCATGCTTAAGATTTTATTGTTATTAGTCTACTAAATCTATATGCTTCTACTTGCGTCTGAAAATAGCTATATCTATTTTTGCGGTTGAATTTAATTTTACACCTGTTGTCGCGGAAACATGCCATTTTTTAAAAGCTTAGAAAGGTTTTACCAAAAAAAAAAAAAAAAAAAAGGATAGAGCTTAGAAAGGTGATCCTGTTTGAAGTACTTCGATAGGATGAAGTGCAAATGCCTCATAAGTAGGGCATTGGGCATGCTTGCTTACTGCTAGCTCCTGGCACTAATTTTAGCCAAATCACTTCAACATGAATCATGATGGAATGTATTGAACGTGTCCTACTTGAAGAGATCATTTGTGCTAGTTTTTATTGGCACTTCAGCTTTGTTGAGATCGATTGGTGGAGATCCTTTATGTTTAATATATATGGATGACCTTCCAGGCATTGCCTCTACATCGAACAGCATGTATTACACTTTATTCCTTGATGGAAGTTTCTGTCATCTGTTTAGAATTTCTTATATAGCATCCTGTCCATCTTAAATTACCAGTTTAGTCCTTTGATACCTTGCTAGTACAGTACATTACAGTTTGATACAAAAACCTTGCTACCATGGTTAATGGTAAAACTTCTTAGGTTGGCAATGAAAACTATATAAAACATCATCGAACAAATATCTCCGATCGAATAATTCTTTGTCCACGGGATGGCATAGAAAATATATACCACAAAATATGATTGGACCATGTATGTTCCACTTTTTATTGCACATTTAACGTCTGCGGCTTTATCTTTCTGTTAAAAATTTTGAATGACAAAAATATTTCTTCCTTATAAAAAATTTATGATACAAGTTGGCTTGAATTATGACATCCCGTATTCGAGTTATGACATCCTTGTGTTATAAGCCAAGCAATATTTTGTCATCGAAAAAGTTTAAAAAATTTTCACTACAAAAATACTCTCGACCTTATGACATTTTGTAAATAGGATTATAATACCATATTTACAAAAAAATATTATAAAAATATATATATATTTTTATCATTTAAGATTTTTAATAAAAAAATAAATTATAGATGTTAAATATATATTTGGATGATGAAAATATTCTTTTCTTATCATACTTTTTTTATGAACACGATGTCATGATCTATTCACGGGATATCATAAGATCGGAGGTATTTTCAAAAATATTTTTCGATCTTACGATGCACGAATTTTATAGTCCAAGTCACGAGATATCATAATTCTTTTTTAAAAAATATTTTTATCATTTAAAATTTTTGATAAAAAAATAAAATTATAAATATTAAATATATATTAAAAAGTAAAATTTATATCATTCAATTGGATTGCTGCAAATATTAAATACATGTTGAAAATGTGGAGTTTACATGTTTCAATCGAATTGTGTAATTTTTTTTTAAAAACGGCCTTGGTGTACAAAGTCTTTCTCATCTCCGGTTATTAATTTTCTTAGGTTTTTTCTCAACCTCTCGGGTGCCTCATAAGGTTTCCGGATGTAATCACAAACCCGTGGAATGGTTTTTCTAAGACCGACTAATTGCGGGAATTCAATTGCCGTTATCAAGTGAATTTTTTATCACATGCCACGCACGTGCATGATTCCAGAGAAGAGATCCCAAGCCCTTTTAGCCTACCCGTCTCTTACCGACTTCTCTTTCTTCTCTACCATTCTCTCTGGCTCTCTCCGGCAGCACTCTCCAGTCTCCGACCATCCTCCCTCCCGCGGCCGGGGACTACGGCGGTGGCGCGGTTGGAGGCCGTCGACGACAACGGAGGTCAGTCTCTCCCTCTCTATCGTTTTCTCTATGGCCGCAGCCACCAGAGTGACCGGTAGCGGGCGGCGGCGGTAGAGGCAGTCGGCGAGCAGAGGACGCACGGCGGGCCGCCGGGTTAGCCTGGTTGGAGGCGTGGCACGTGGGGCCATGGTGTTCTCGTGGAGCGCCGGCCACCGCCGGAACTCCGGCGACTTCGGGCTGGTGGAGGCCGCCCGTTTAATGAAGGTCTGCGGCCTCTGCAAGCGCCGCGTCTTCTCCCCTCGCAACACCTTCGTGGTGGTCGCTTTTAGATCACAACCCCTTGGCTTGAAAATCCGATTTCTATCTTTTCCGTTCTTTGGTTTAAAAAAATCTCTCAGAAAAATTCGATTTTTTATTTTCATGCTGCCGATCTCGTTGGGGAATTTGGAGATGCTCGAGTGAACGTCTTGACTAGTAGACTGACTCGATCTCAATGGGTGGGTTTAGCAATTGGCACCGCCTATAAAAGAAATTAAAAAAAAAAAAATGGTAATAGAAAAGGTGCAAGTGTACTTCTAGGAGAAGTTAGAAAACCTAACTTCTGGCTTCTGCTTCTCTTTTTGTAAAGCAGAAGCAACATGAAACATGCCAAGGCTAAAACTTGGGCCCTCCAATTCCTTTTGCTCCCAGCAAAGGAAACGTATTCTAGATGCAGGATTTTGAGATAACTTTACTTTGACCCAATTTCGAGTTATTATCTCCATTCTTGATTGGAAGGTGATTTTTTCCCCCAAATTTTCCCCTTTTTTTATGATATAATTTCAAGCATTTGATCTCTTGCAAAATTTGAGAAATGGCTGAGATCGAAGGAATTGATTTGAGAAAATTTTATGGCTTGTAGGTAAAGGAAGATGTTAGAGGAATAGAAGGGAGGAGGAAAAGATGAACAAGGATAAGATTTTTAAGTTGGCAAAGGGCTTTAGGGGGAGGGCAAAAAATTGCATAAGGATAGCAAGGGAGAGGGTAGAGAAGGCCTTGCAATACTCCTACAGAGATCGCCGCAACAAGAAGAGGGACATGCGCTCCCTCTGGATCGAGAGGATCAATGCTGGCACACGCTTGCATGGGGTAATGCTGAATTATTATTTCTTTTTGAGAATAAGTGAAGAAAAATAATTATAATTGTGACTTTTTTCTTGTCGAAATCTATAGTTAGATATTGTTATCAATGCGAGAAGTTTATATTTTTTCATTGAAAGTTTTGATATGTGCCTTGTCGTGGGTATATTCTTTGTTCATGCTCCATAAAGGGGTTATTGTCATAGAGAATTAGAGATCGCTTTTAGGAAGTACATGTAAAACAGCTTATAATAATCATTTGAAAAAAGTGGTTTAGAAGTTTGTGTCAACTAGAAAAACCTTCTGTAAGGTGGAGGCTTAGCAGGAAAAAAGATGGCTGAACCCAAATCAGAGGATGGATGTCATGATGCTTGTTTATCATAAATGTGGTCAAAGTTTCAAATGACCTCTAGAAAAGTTCATGCTTTAAGGAAATGCTGAGACATTGGTTTTTATCCAACAAATTCTTTGGTGAGGATTTTCTTAAACTCTTGATTACATACATCTGGCAGTGTGATTGTTTCTAGTGGAAACTTAGACTGTGTTCCACTAGATTGTTTCTAGTGGAAGCTTAGACTGTGTTCTATATTCCTTAACCAAACAGACTTGCTCAGGTGAGTTGAATTCTTCATTATGCTGCCTTTTTTTATATCATCGGTTGTATATCGTGAATCCTGACACTAAATGATTTATTGTGTGCTTGGCTTCTACACAGAACTTGGCTAGTCAGCAATATATTACAAGCATACTTATTTTCAGTTTTCTTTTTCTTTAGGAGAAAATAAATATAAGTGGCTGTCTTATATTATTAGAGCACTTACATCCCTTTATAGAGCTCTAGCTTTACATTTTAATTTGAAAGGTGCTCTAAACTAATCTTAAAACATTTTAATTAAATTTTTGGCTTCCTCCTTCTCAAATACTTGAGAAAAGGGGAAGAATTATAAGAAAATAGTATGTTCCTGAACAACTCAATTAGATTTGGCATATTTTAAGGACTGTAACAACTGAAAGATCAATGAAACAACAAAACTTGTTGGAGATATGATCACCTTTTAAATGAGTACTTCTGTGCTTGAAAAAAATGTGTGATTTTAAAATTTCCAAAATATTATGTAGAACTTCTACAATCTGGACCTACCTATGGATTTTAGCTTGCATAAATCTGTTTCATGAACTCTTAGTATAAGTCAGACTTCCAGAAGTCATCCAAATATCAACCAATAATGGATTGCATAAAACAATTAAGCAAAATTCTAGTTCCTGATGGATTCTGCATTCTTTGGACAAATAGTACCATGAAAAGCTCTCTGCCTTTCACTTTACTTTGCATATGTTGCTTTCCTTGAATCTGCTATATGAAAATTATCCTTTTCTCAGATTTTCTTTTTTTCCCCTAATGATAAGTTTGTCTTGATGATCGATGATGAAAACCCTTGTTATCGATACTGGTGTGTTCTCAGTATGGAAGTCATCATAATACTAGTTATGAAGAAATGCAATCTCTTATACATTGCCAACTCGGAAGTCCCTTATATACCTCATGTTCAAGTTTCAAGTAATTTCAAGGTCAGTGCATCTCCATGGGTCCATATTAAGGTGTCTCTGAACTGATATTACATGGACAAAAGAGGTGGATTAGTATGCCCTCTGATGTCCTTGCCAACGAGATTAAGTAGTCCCATTTTGCTGCAGTGTTTGCACAGCCAATCACTGGATTGATCAAACACTCAATGTCAAAGTTTTCGTTCGGCTCTGCCTTTCTTTGTTTTCCATTGTTCACAATAAAATGTAGCTAAGAAATGAGGACGTGATACTGACCATTTAGTCATGGATACATAAAGGCAAACTGAACAAGCAGAAGCAAAGGAAGAGAAATTCTTCACTGAAGAAGCTCTCACTATTTTTATCGTGACATGAATTAATGCCATAGTTTTGCATTGTATCTATCACAGAAATCTGATAAGGTTACTAAAATACTAGTTGTCCTGGTTTTGCCAGGTGAATTATGGTAATTTTATGCATGGATTGATGAAGGAGAACGTCCAACTGAACAGGAAAGTGCTATCAGAGCTGTCAATGCATGAGCCATATAGCTTTAAAGCACTGGTTGACATTTCCCGGAATGCATTTCCAGGAAACAAGGTCCCAAAGAAGGAAGGCCTATCTACTGTTTTGTGAGCATCTCCATTTTTTGATGTTCTGTTGAACTTCTGTATTTCTTTGTCCAAAACCAGGACCAAGATAGCCTAAACTTGGGGAACATTGTAGATCTTGTTCATTTTATTCAATTATGACAATCGATTTACATATGGAAAGCATCAATCTGGTATCATATCGAACCATTTTGTCTCTTGAACATGTTTCGCTTGATATAATTGTTGTTGAGTTATTGACATGAGTTTCGACATTTGCTGAACAGTCTTATTTGAAATCTTCGGATCTGGTTGGGGTAGAGGGCAGCATGTCAATTTATCAAGAGAAATAGAAATCAAAAGAAAATTTAGATCCTACATGCTAGGCATTTCGTTGTTGGCCCCGGGCAGGGTTAGCGTAGTCTTTTCCACATGCTTTAGATATGTCTGTTTTTGCATAGAGAATACTTAAATTTTCACAGCTTATTAGATCTTTATTGCAAAAAAGGCAAATGGCATGCTTAAAAACTTAAAAAATAATCTCACTTAAAGTGCTTCAATATGATAATGTGCAAACGTCTGATAAATAGGGCATCCCTCATATGAATTGTAGAATTTGTATTAAATGACACAAATCATAACGGAATGTATTGAATGTGTCCTGCTTGAAATAGTTGTTGTCTTCTACGCATAAGATGGAGCTTTGTACTGCAATAAAGCAAATCACTTCTGCCGAGAAGATCAATAACTTGATCGGATGTAAGTCTGTATGCATAGAAATTATGTTAAAGAATATAAAGGATAACAAAAACATGAAGCAACATAGCATGAACATTACAGGAATAAATAGCAAATGAAAATCATAGGAAATTCCCTTAGATAAATGAAGGTAGTTAAATAAGAGAAATATAATAACAAATAACCAAGTGCATATGAAGTTGTAACTGGTCAAATAGGTTAGCAGTGTACAACGCAATGATCCTATTTCCAAGTTGCACTTATTTTATCATGTCCAGGGTTCATCATAGCGACCTTACAACAAGCACCTGTATTGGACATTTAAAAAATTAAGAGAGATTTCCGCTAGCCACCGTTCAGAAATTTAGCAGTAGCTGACATCTAGAAAGTAAAGACATTGGTGTGCATTTGCCTGGGTGTAAACACATCAAACTTCTTAGAGCCTATCATCTTGTTAATCAATATAACATATATTAATAGTCTAATATCAGTAAATAAAGTAACAATTGTGTTAAAATCAACACCATCCTGACACAGAAAAAGGGTCTATGGACATACCATATCGCCAGGCAAATTGCCAAAACCTGCAAACATATAATTGTATCCACAATAATTGAGGAAACAAGTTTGAGTACAAAGAACTGTTGTTTTTCTGCAAGCCTTGTCACAGTTCATATCCACAATCGGCATGACCGCATGTAATAAGGTCCAAATGATTTTGTGAGAAGGATACATCTTCCTTTTGTGTTCCATCTGATGGTATTATCAGGACCTTAACCAAGATCAAGCGGTGGATTGTATTTCTTGTCATAAGTTGTTGCTTTTGCAGGCATGACCAAAACAAGTGAACACTAATAAAAGCAAGAGATATGTATCATGTAATAAATTAAAGCAAATGTAATGCAGAAAAGGGAATACAAATGAAAGAATCGAGAGGTTACATTCAACAACTACAGCAAATTCGGAACCCGAAGAAGACAACTGGACATCATGAACAGGCCCCTATTTACCTCTGCTTCATTCTTATGATCAGCAATGCCACAGGAATGCATCGACAGCAGTGACTGGAAGAGTCAGAAATTAGAAAACAAAAAACATATGCAGAGGAACAGGTCCTTATGAGTTCCATTGGTTGTCAGGTAATTCATCTTAGATTCACCATATTAACTCTGGTTGCTTTTATCCACATCAGACTAGGCCATAGCAAGATGCCCTGTAGAACCATAGTTCCAGCGCAATTGCTCGGTATGATAACAAAAAAAGCTTTGCCTTGTGACAGGCTTGAGAATGTGCATCCTTATTACAAGAAAAGATTTGAACATTGTCTGGGACACCCTGAGCAAGAGGATAATTGAAGTCAGATACAATTTACTCATGAAATGCTTACCTCCATGGAACCAAGGTAACTGACTTTGGATTCTGCGACAAATGCAGCAATATGAGACCCGGGAGACTTTGAAAGTTCCACTGGGAACCACGCAGGTATCTTAACCTGTAAGTAATTCCTTTGGAAAAATCCTTCGCATCAAAAAATTGTATCTCATTTGTGGCCATCCTGCAGGCAATAGATTCATCAAAGTTAAATTGAATTGATGGCCTGAGGATTTAAGTAATCAAACAATTAAATGAAACATGCAGATCAAAATCTCTAGAGCAGAAGTATGGGATTTAAGGTGTTCTAACAAACCATTTGGTTTTTAGAACAGGAGTAGCTGTCTCTAATTCTCACAGCACAACATTTTTATCTTCCAGTGTAATGGATTTGCAGAATTTCTGTAGGTAGGCTACACATGGAGCCAGAATGGCAGCTAGAAGAGAAGGAATCAACAAAGGATCTGATCTCAGTGAACCTAGAGCAATCACAAACACTAACAGCAGATGTGCTTTTAGTGACCATAAGCTTTGACCCGCTTTCCCTGAACTTTGAAGGAGTACACGGGGAACCCTCTCGAGATTAACATGTGGTCGGCCATTACTCAATCGTGGTCCTTTCCAGATCGTTAATCCTTCAGGTTCTTGAACTGAGGTAACCATGAAGAAGAAATATAAGGAGTAATAAAACAAGAAGAAAAATTGGCTACACAAAAGCAACAGAAAGTTACAAAAATCTGCGGGCCTGGTGGTTGATCCATGGACATCGTTAGTTTTTGAGTGTTTAATTTAGACCTCGAATGGTCAAGAATGGAGGGACAGATGCCAACCTTGAAAAGTCTCCAATTTATTTCTGCTAACCTGGAAGATTAGCATTCCAGTAACTGCTATTCACAAAAGGGTTTGACTTTATCCTAAAATGACAATAATCTGACAACAAGCTAGTTGTGAATCTGCTATATCTCGTGGGTTTTTATATAGTTAGTTCCATTACTTGGATACTTACCAACTTGGATCATCCATGATCAACCTGAAACTGTAATGGTCCAAGTCCAGGTTCTCTTGGTTTTGATTTTGACTGTTCCATTTCCGTTTTCCCATAGCATTGTTTATCTCATCAGTATTTGACAAATTGGGTCCCAAGTTGGGTTTATTCCTCTCCCAGGAGGCTCATACCAGATCCATTTATTAATCAGGTCTGTTCTGGATTTTCAGCTATATATACCAGGGGAACAAGACCCTACTTTTTTAGCTGAAACATGACAGGATGTGGAGACAAACCAAATCCAATGCATCAAGGTTCAGATCAGATCTATAGAGCACTGATGAACTTGGCTAGATCTCTTTCCCAAGAATGCAAACACGTTCAATTTCCTTGACTGGTCCATAAGCAGATGTCCATGCATATAAAATCCAGAGCCCTATACCGGAACAAAATTACAGGAGAATAAATCATGTAATGAAGGCAAGCAGCAAGACATTGTTTCAACATGATGCATCTTAGTTCTATGACTACAGTTTTCTTGCTTTTTTATACCTTTTTCGATTTTTGAAGATATGGTGTTCCTTGCTGAAATATAACAATGTATTCTCAGGGATATATGCATGAAAATATTCAGAAAGTTGACATATATCATAACAGTATAAAGGTTTTATTTGATGCACATAGCACCTCATGAAAACAATCAAGAAAGGCTGGAGGCACGAAGAAATCAGCTTTCAGACTGTACAAGGATCATCTAAAGAACAAGAAAGATAAACCTGAAGCAACCGAAATGGAATCAAGATACTAATTGATAAACCCAACGTATTCTTGAATAAAGTCATCCAAAAGAGGACATGCCTGATGACCTTAGCATTCTACTTACAATCCAAAAACCAAATTCCAGTTCCGTATAGTCCACGTCCAAATACTTCACCGCATAATGCAATGGTACTTAAAACAGAATCCTGTCATGCAGGCATGGCTAGTGCTGTATTTTTAAACAAATAAAAATATTATTAGTGATGGCATTGCCGATGGTATTTGCTATCACTAAATAACTATTACCTACGGTATTCTTTTACCGATAGAATATTTTTTGTCGCTAATATTCTATTTAATTATTTTAAAACTTAAAAAACTTATTAGCAATGGCTGTCGCAATAGTGATTGTCGTTGCTAAATCATTAGTATTGATGGTATTTTATTACCGACAAAAATTTTGTTATTGCTATAAGTTTTAAATTATTTTTAAAAAATAAAAATTTTATTAGCGATAGCATCCTTTTGTTGCAAACACCATCGCTAATAATCCTTATTAGTGACAATTTTGATCATCATTGCTAATAAAGGTTATTAACAACCGGGATTTAACCAATGGCCAATTAGCAATGACGAGCCATCCTTTTTTGTCCGTCAATTAGTGATGGCAAATCGAGTATTATCGACGATGATTAGCCATCGGTAATAATCATTTTTCTTATAGTGGAACATGATGAGTCGACTTATTAGTCCATGAACTGAGACCCTTGAGTTGACTCGTTAATCCTTGAATCAACTCATGGCTTGTGCCAACTGAAAAATTAGTACCAAACTTAAGATTTGAAGTTATGACTTGATTTCTTCCAAACCATCTTTCAAGTATCCATTTATTTTTTATTTCATTGGTATTTCCACTTTCTTTGGAGATTGAAGTTTTTTTCCAAATACTTCAAATTCTTCTCTAACTTTTTCAAATGCTTTCAATACTTCCGAAACTATAAAATTTATTCCTCTAATGTTTCTTATCTCCTCTTTACAAAACTTATATAACTTTGCTTGAAAATCTTTTAATTTAGCTTCTTCAAGAGGATTTCTTTCTTAATTTAAAATATCTTTGTGAGCATTGGAGAGATCTTACATTCATTCTTGAAACATATAATTAGTACAATTTATATCTAAAGTTTTGTTATCGTCAAAATCAATCCTTAGGTTAATAGCTACTCTCCCGGAGGTGTTGGGCCATTGCAATATGGTCTTGAGTGATTGGTCAATTAGGATAACGATCGAATGTGCTTGAAAGTAAGGCCTGAGATATTGTGCAAAGATAATTAGTGTATAAACAATTTTATCAAGTTTAAAGTACTTGATCTCTACATTATGGAGCACTTGACTTGTCTAGTATGTAGATAGGTTTTTGGATCCTTTTGTCATTCACTCGAACAAGTATAGAGCTAACTGCCTTCAAAGATGTAGCGAGGTACAAATAAAGCTCCTCTCAAATTCAAGCTTGGAAAGTAGGGGTGGAGACGTGAGAAACTTTTTCAGCTCCTCGAACACTCATTGGCATTCCTCCATCCAGTTAAAACTAAGCATTTATCATAAGATCTTGAAGAATGGCAAGCACCATTCTACTGATCTTGAAATGAACTGATTTAGAGTAATGGTATGTCCAGTGAGCTGTTGCACTTCCTTCTTGGAGGTTGGATGCTACATATCTACAATAGCCTAGATTTTCTCCGAATTTTTCTTAATGCTTTGCCAGGTAACCATGAATCTAAGAAATTTGCTGGTCGTGACACTGAAACTGTATTTTCTCATATTCAACCTCATCTGATATCGATGAAAGGCATCGAAGGCTTTCTCTAGATGTTTAATGTGGTTGGTTTCCTCGAAGCCCTTGATGAGCATATCATTGACATAGACCTCTATGTTTTTGACTAATTTGATCGTTTTTGACTAATTTGATCTTTAAACACCATATTAACTAGTTAAATATATATAGCTCCTATATTTTTAAAATCGAAAGGTATTACTTTATAATAATAAATATCTTTGCCAGTTATGAAGGTTGAATTCTTCTCGCCCTTGGGAGCCATCCTTATTTGGTTGTAGCCTGAGAAGGCATCCATGAAGTTGAGTAACTTATGTCTAGAAGTGAAGTCGAATAACTGATCAATTTTTGATAGTGAAAATCTATCCTTTAGGCATGTTTTATTGAGATCGGTGTAGTCGATATAGATTTGCTAATTTTTATTGGCTTTCTTGACTATGATGATATTTGCTAGGTAGTTAGGAAAATGGGCTTCCTAAATAAATCTGGTTGCTTGAAGTTTGTCTACTTCTTTGTCAATTGTCTTCTATCTTTATGGAACAAAATTTTTCTTCTTTTGTCGGACCGGTTTGTACTTTATGTCGACATTGAGCTTATAAGTGATGACCTCTTGAGGGATCCCTGGCATATTTGATGCCAATCAAGCAAAGATATCAGTATTTTGGTGCAAGAAGTTGAATAGTCAATCCCGATCACTTTTGAATAGAAGAGTTTCAATTTGCACAGTCTTTACCAGATCATCTTTTAATGAAAAGAAGAGTAGTTGCTTGGCTAGTTCTTTTCGTTTCTCAAGTTCTTTCTAGTCTAGTTGCTTAGTGGCTGGCACTTCACTTGCTTTTTGCATTTTTGGTACCATCATGAAGCACTGTCGGGCCATCCATTGATGATCTCCACGCATCTCACTAACTCTATTCTTTATCGAGAATCAAACAAGAAAATATTTGGTTGAGACAACTATATCTAGCTTGTTCAACCCTAATCATCCAAGGATGGCATTATATGTCGAAGGAAGTCGAACAACAGTGAAGGTGAAAAAAATGGTGCTTAGTCGGTGTAGAGTTCTAGTAGTAACAGAAAGAATGATTTTTTCTTCAACCCTGACTGAATCTCTAGAGAAGCCAACCAATGGTGTAGAAACCCATCTCAGTTGATTGTCAGATAAATTTATCCGAACAAAAGTATCATAGAACAAGATATCGATCAAGCTTCTATTATCTACTAAGATTCTTTGTACATCATGTTTTACTATTATCATGGAGATGATAACAATATCATCCTGGAGATTATAAATCCCGACTAAATCTCTATCAAAAAAGAGATTACATTTTCTTCCTTCTCCCTCCTCGGCCTCTTTGGAGAGCGCTCTGCCCCCCAAGAGATCATGTTGACTCAATCCTTTATCAGTCAGTTATCGATATCGACCTGAGTCAATTATGGGATAGGGTTCTGGGTGTCAGGCTAGATATCTCCTCCATGAATATATTTTCCGAGATAGCCATGCTGAATAAGATTTTCATGCTCTCTCTTCAATTGATAATAGTCTTTGCTTTCATGGCCATGGTCCCGGTGGAAGCAATAGTACTTGCTTTTGTCATTGAAAGCTGAAGGCTTTGTTGGGTTGGGCCTTCATAGATATTACTTCCCTTCAATCTTCATAAGGATTTTGGATCTAGGGATGACGAGGGGAGTGTAGTTGTCTAACTTGCCAGCAGGGTTCCTTGGCTTGGGACTCTATTGATGAGTTGAGTTTGGCTTCTTAGAATGGGCTCTTCTAAACTCTTCTCGGGCTTTCTTCTTCCTTGGCTTTCCATTAGTCTCATATTGAGTAAGAGCTCCCTTGTTTGCTCGAATGTACTTCTATGTGCAGGCCAATATTTCCAAATAAGACTTGAAGGAAGTCTTATCTAGTGAGTAGGTAAAGTGAGAGAGGTGTAGTCATCTTTTCAAGGCTAGCATGGCCATGGACTCATCCTAATGGTAAACTTCTAACGTGGTCACCTTGAATCAGGCCATATAGTCTTTTAGAGATTCTCCATCTTACTGATAGATAGAGAAGAGGTCATTGATCTCTCATGGTATCTTCCGACTAGTATTGAAGTGTGCCACGAACTTTCTTTTTAGTTGACTGAAGGAGTCAATGCTCCTTCGCTCGAGTCAGGAGTACCATGCTCTGGTCACCTTGCGAAGAATAGCTGGAAAGGCGATGTTAACTTGTACATTAGAGGTATTCTGAATTCTCATGAAAGTCTTGTAGCTCTCTATATGATCCAGCGGGTCGGTGGTGCTATCATAAAACTCCAACTGGGGCATCTTGAACTAACTCAAGATCGGTTCCTCGAGAATGCATCGAGAAAGAGAGGGACGAGTGCTGAATTCGATCGGGTCTCGGCTCTTTTCTTAAAGACCGGCAAGTTAGCAATTGATCTCATACAACTTGCGATTATAATCATCGAAGCATTATTTGGCCAGTCACCAAATAGCCTCATTGGTTGATCCCTCTTAAAACGGATTCGGATGATGGCTCGAAGGAAGATCAGGGGCACTTCTTCTACTTTGGCTTTTTTCTACGTTGTCATTTCTCTTTCATTGGGCTTTCTTGGTACAGTGTAGGAGACTGTGACTATGAGATGGTTTGTTGATGAGATGTCCTTTCCTTAGTGGATCAACACCTTTCTCAATAGGATGAAGGGACTGTAACCAATAGGAAGTCCGTCAATGAGAAGATCTCCACAAGGGAGATTGGTCACCAGGATGAGTAGCAGCGGCAGGACTAGCTAGGATCTCTTGCTGCTACTGCCTTATCATAGGCTACTGCTATTGCAAATTCCGCACCACCATGATTAGTGTCTGAACCTGCTGGGTCAGGATGGTGAGCAAATCTTACTGGGTCATTGGTGCTGGAGAAGAAGCGAGAAGCTCAATGGCTGAGGTGGGCCATTCGTTCTGATGAGGAGAGCATCCAGTGTAGCTAGTGGAGGCGTCCTATGCACGTGTGGTCATCCCCATGGCTCCAAACTATGGGAACTTGATGCTTCCTTTACCTCCTATCTGGCATGCTAATATGTTGCCAATAAATCACCATTCATGGGCTATGGTAGATCTTGAGGATCTTCCAGTCTTCTCCGATGAGGAGGGAGAACTATTCCTGGGTGCTCTACTGCGGGGACTTGCAAAAACAGTTCCTTAACCGGTAGTAATTAGTAGGGAACCCTCAAATGCTTAAGTCGGTAAAAATAATGAGATAGACTATAGTAACCAGAGCCGAGAGCCAAGAGATATAACTAAGAGCACAAGAATAATAATATTAAATTAATATATTTTTATTTTTTATTTTCTTTTTATCAGTTTATTACTTACTAGAAAAAGAAACTAGAATAAAAACATGTATACATTTATTATGTACATATATATGTACATATATTAAACAATAAAAAGTATTAAAATGAAAAATAAAAAAATTTCAAATATTAAACACATATTTATTTATAAATGTAGTTATAATATAACTCATTTATTTGTTCAAGAGACAAGCTTTATTTAAATAATTATGATCCGGTCAAAAATGTACCTCACCGGGGGTTCCCTCTTTTCAATTTATAAAGTTACATGGAGTAACAGAATGTTGTTAGGAAGGTGGCATTCTTTGATATGTATATAGATTATGGTAGGATGTTGAGATCTCGTCTTCTAGAATCACTTATATTAGTATCTTTCTATTAAAATAGCTTATTCTGTTAAGATTTTGCTTTCCATGAACTTGTCCACCATAATCTCACTTGGATAGCTGGGATAACTGGGACATGCTTTTATCACTTACTCGGGTGCCATCGGCATCGAGTATTGGGATGGCTTGTCCATTACTGAGAGAGAAAGAGAGAGAGGAGGGGGGTTGTGTTAGAACATTTGTGGTCTATTTCAGCCCTAACAAGTTGATCCAATTTGGACTTGAGATGGGTAGCATTGAGGCTCAATTATATCCTAGCCTAATTGGCTTGAATGTGACATGCATCATGTATATGATTGTATGTATTCATGTAAATATGTACACATTTTGTTGATTTTAGTATATCAATATACAGCATGCATAGCATGTCAGATTGATCAAGATTTAGTGAAGAGATAGTGTGAGAGAGGTTGATCGATGTGAGATATGATCCAACGAAGGGACTCAATGCTTTTAGAGGTTTTCATAATTTTCATTTGAGTGAAATGAGATATATGAAAAGAAACAAGATGATGAGAGCTATATTATGACTAAATCTTGTAAGGAACGTGATAAGGACAAACATTTCACTAGAAGGAAAATGTCATTGAGTCTAATAGTATGACATTTGAGCTGTCCTAAAAAATGAGTATCATTTGCTTTTATACCAAGTCAGTTACTAAATTGCCATTTGATATGGGTAGTTGCAGATTGATAATGGAGGTTGCGCAACCAAAATGGTAACAATTACAACAATGTTTTTCTTCCATAAGACATTTTTAGGGACTTGAAATGTTGATGTTTCACTTCATTATTTTTAATGTGTATATAAAATACATAATTATAAGGTAAAAAATATATCATCAATATAGGTCATGTCACAATAAAAGAACACTTTCATTTTTTGTGAGATAGAAAATATAAGTACCTTTAGTTACACAAGATAAAATGGTATTAATATACTATGTTATTTGTCATAATATATAATCGAGTTGATGGGGCTAAATCAAGTATAACTTTTCTAATCTCACATTTTGGGCCATTATAAACACGGCTTGGGCATAGTGGGTTAATTCTAATTTCTAGCCTATTTTTCAAGGATGGTTCTAAAAAATATGGGTATCTGATTTTGTTATATTTTTAGAAGAAATATGGAAGAAGAGGATTATCTATCAATCTATTTATATTTGTAACTATATCTATATATGTATATATATATGTGTTTATCTGTATGTGTGTGTAAAGGTGGCCATACATTTTACAAAAAAATAATATAGGTAATGATGGGAGAGTGAGGATGTAACTTAGCAGAAAGGAAAGATTGCTTTAAATGATGTGCCATATGGCGAGACATATAGTCATGTAATGACAATTTAAAAATAAAAGGTTGGCATCAAGATAAATAAAGAATGCCGTGGACAAAAAGAGGAGACTCAAGATAGAGTTGAGCACATAAAAAAGATGACTTCTATTGGTGGGCCACGTGGTCATGTAGCAATAATTTTTAAATAAAATTTGAGAACTAAAGAAAGACAAATGAAGAACTCCATGGGCAAGAAAAAGAACAGTAATTTTTTAATAAAAACTCAAGAACTAGATAAAGACAAATAGAGAACTCTATGGGCAATGAAGGGAGAGTGGAGGTGGAGTTGAGCACAAAAGAAAGATGGTACATTTGGTGAACCATGTGGTTAGCTACATGGTCATGTGATGGTAATTTATACACAAAGAGTCAAATAGAAAAAGAAAAGATAAATGGCACCGTAATGAGCATTAAAAGAAGATGAGTTTTATTTAGTAGACACGTAGCCATATAATGACACATAATTAGCTAGCATGATTATGTTGATAGTGCCGGATGTGGCGGGATCGCTGACATGGGACCCTTGTCAGACGGCACGTCGAACAAAGCTATCACGTGGGATGCCTCTGCCTGGACTCCTTCTCCCGGCCGCGCTCCCTCCTGGTCGAGACGTCGAGGCCGAAATCGAGCTCTGCCTCTCCTTCGCCCAGTCGCGCTCCCTTCGGGTCGAGACGCCGAGACTGAAGTCGAGCTACGCCACTCCTTCGCCCGGCAGCACTCCTTTCGGGTTAAGACGCCGAGATCGAAGTCGAGCTCCGCCTCTCCTTCGCCCGGCCGCGGTCCCTCCAGGTCGAGACACCGAGGCCGAACTTGAGCTCCGCCTTTCCTTCGCCTGGCCGCGTTCCCTTTGGGTCGAGATGCCGAGGCCGAAGTCGAGCTCCGCCTCTCCTTCGCTCGGTCGTGCTCCCTTCGGGTCGAGATGTCGGGGCCGAAGTCAAGCTTCGCCTCTCCTTCGGCCGTCGTGCTCCCTTCGAGTTGAGACACCGGGGCCGAAGTCGAGCTCCGCCTCTCCTTCGCCCGGCCGCGCTCCCTTCGGGTCGAGACGTCGGGGCCAAAATCTAGCTTCGCCTCTCCTTCGTCCGGCTGCGCTCCCTCCGGGTCGAGATGCCGAGATCGAAGTCGAGCTCCACCTCTTCTTCACCCGGCCGCGCTCCCTCCGAGTCGAGATGCTGAGGCCGAAGTCGAGCTCTGCCTCTCCTTCACCCGGCCGTGCTCCCTCTGGGTCGAGACACCGAGGCCGAAGTTGAGCTTCGCCTCTCCAGATCGGCTCCACCTCAGATGAAGAGATCTGCAGTCAAAGGAAGTCACCGCTCTCCTTGGATGGCGGCCCGACACCCAAGGATCGTCAAAAGATGCTTGCCAGGCCATGATGATGGTCTCAACTGCCACTTACACCAAAATGGAAGGAATTCCCCGATCGAGGCTCTTTACTCTCCACCAACCGTCTCACCCTCCAAAAGAGGAAGTCAACCAGCAGATCCGGATCTAGGAGGCGGCGGCCCGTCGATCGAGGCCCTACTAAGTTATCCAAAAAGGAGTGACCAGAAGGAATGTCAGAGTAAACGGTAGCTTCCATACCATCAAAATGGAAAGGCAACCCGTCCACGACACGAAACATCGCTGCACGCGCCCATAAGCATGGAGAAGATCCGAGGTAAGCGGCGTGCAACACCCCCAGCTAAAAGGGGTCTCCCAGATTCAAACGAGGTAGGTTCAAGCTGAAAACTCAAGCTAAGATTCAGCCGAGTGAGGTCCAACGAGCAAGAAGGGGGCAGCGCACAGGAAGACCATTGCTCGAGGCTACCGCGAAACCTCCAGGAGGGGTCTATATGGACACAGCCACTCAATTCGAGCTCTACTCTGCTGCCACTCCCGCACTCTATTCTTGGCCCACTCGCACTCTCTC
Source organism: Areca catechu (assembly GCA_021397845.1). NCBI lineage: Eukaryota > Viridiplantae > Streptophyta > Magnoliopsida > Arecales > Arecaceae > Areca > Areca catechu. The sequence continues at coordinate 131,180,541 of CM038044.1, read as the reverse complement.
ACTTCATACATTCTCCTCCTGGCTTGATCAAGAGGATCTATTTTTCTGGATCGTTACTGACTTGAGCATCGGAGTGCCCCTACCGAGATCACCAGCCGGGTCACTTACTCTGTTTTGTAGGACCGGGTGCCCGAGCAGGATCCCGAGCAACAGGAGCACATTTTGAGCTCGACCTCAGCTACAGGCCACGGCGATCTTGGCAGCAACAGATTGACGTGCCAGGAAGGGGGGCACGAGAGGATGCATTCTGATCCGGTTCGATCCCCTTACAAGCAGCTCGCCGGGAGGTTGGTGATGACGTGAGCAAAAGAAGCTTCCACCAATTATGCGGGAGATCCCCTTCCCGTGAGGACCCATACAGTCCGGAAAGGGAGCCCCATGCTCTGCATCAACCACCTCCGACGGACCCTCAGCTGGCCGCGCTCGCCTAGTAAATGCAGCTTATCACTACATCAGTGCACTATCTCCAGCACCATCATCGGTCCTTAGCCACCCATCAGTAGCCAGGGACTCTCGTGGCCCATGTCGCAGCACCCCACGATAGCCTGCATTCCTTCCAAGGAAGACCTTTACAGCAGCGAGCCACCACTGACCACCGAGGAAGCCACAGGACCCCGACGAAGAGACAGCGGACCGGGTATGCAGATCGGGAGAACCGATCCCCAACCCTTGAGCGGGCCATGGCGAAACCCCACCGAGGACGAAGAGGCAAGATCCTCTATCATGACCCTCCTCGCATGTCACCTTCTCCGCTCCAATCAGCCTCTGCAGAGGGTTTAACAAATGAGGCCATCAGGCGCATGGCAGAGAAGCACCTGGAGGAACAGGAGCGCAAGCTGGAGGAGATATCCCACCAGTTTGCAAATTTGCAAGGCTCCACCAATGAGCCAGCGGGCTACGACGCCTGCCCCCCATTCTCTCGAGAAGTCCAAGAGGAGCTGGTTCCAAGCCGATTTCGTATGCCGCAGGTGGATCCTTACGACGGAACCACCGACCTGCTGGATCATCTTGAGAGCTACAAGGCCCTCATGAGAGTCCAGGGCATGACCGACGCTCTCCTCTGCATCACCTTTCTTGCCACTCTCCGGAAGGCAGCTCAGCATGGTTTACCCACCTCGAGCCGGAGAGCATCAGTTGCTTCGCTCAGCTGGAGCGAAAGTTCATGGTTCACTTCGATGCATGCCGCAATGTGCCATGGAAGACAGACAACCTCTTTTCCATCAGGCAACAGGACCACGAGCTCTTACGGGACTACGTGGCCCGCTTCAAAGTTGCTGCACTAGAGATCTACAACCTTGATGAGCCAATTGCTATGCTGGCACTGAAGAGAGGGCCCAGGACTTCCCGCCTGACCTATTCTATCAACAAGAAACCCTCCAAGACATACTCCGAGCTCCTCCTTTGAGTCCAGAAGTACATCTATGCCGAGGAGGCGGACCGCACGAGGAGGGAGCTGAACAGGAAGCCTTTGAAGAAGCCAGCTCCCTGGAAGATGTCCGGGATGTGGAAGCCCAGACCAGCTGCACCGGACTTCCGCCAGAGGTCGAAGCCGAGGAGAGACCCCATCCTGGAAGAAAGCTTAATGCCTCTTCTCGCCTCGAGGTTGAAGATTCTCATGCAGATCGAGGGTGAGTGCTACCTGAAGCTCCCACCTCCACTGAAGCCATCTAACGGTTGCGACAGGATAAAGTGTTGCCAATTTTACCATGACCACGACCACGATATTGAGGAGTGTCGGCATCTCAAGAAGGAGATTGAAGAACTCATAAAGAGTGGCTACCTCGGAAGGTCCATGGGGGGCAGACCCCTGGCGGAACCTTAGGCTCTCGCTGCTCTCTTTCTAGTTCCTACAGTCGACAACCGCCCTACCGAGAAGCTGGTTGGGATGATATGATGGGGAGTTGAGCGTGCCTCGAAGAAGGCCCGGGGGGGAGAAAATTTTAAGAATGTACTTCCCTTTGTGAGGGAGAGGGCAGTTGAAAATGAAAATATAAATAATGATGCCGTGGTCGTCGAAATGATGATCGCGAAGTATCCTGTAAAGCAGATTATGGTTGATAGTGGAAGTTTGATTGATATCCTATTTTACGATGCCTTCTCCAGGATGAATCTGTCCTTTGCTCAGCTCAGACCTGTGCACACTCCCCTCGTTGGTTTCACGGGAGATTCTGTAAGAGTTGAGAGAGAGATCACTCTCACAGTCACTGCCGGGACCCCATCTCGACAGAGTACCGTTATGATGACCTTCATGATTGTTAGGCTCCCTTCAGCCTACAACGTGATTCTTGGTCGACCCAGGCTCAACCTACTCGACGCATTCATCTCCACAAGACGGCTTTTGGTACAATTTCTTACTCCTTACGGTATTGGGGAGATGAGGGGGGCACCTTAGCCAATCCAGCACTGTCTCCAAACCGTCCCTGGGGCCAAATCCTTCGAGTATGACCCTGGCATAATCGACCTCGACCAAAGGGCGAGGAGCCTAGAGGTGGTCCGGTCGAACACCTGCTGTCGTACCCACTTGGAGCCGACCCGGTGAAGACGGTACAGATTGGGGCGCAATTACAGGAGGACGAGCGGGCCCACCTGTTAGAATTTCTCCATGCAAACTCGGATGTATTCGCTTGGATGGCAGCCGACATGCCCGGGATTCTCCCTGAGGTCATCACTCACAAGCTGAGCATCGACCCGAAGTATCGTCTTGTTTGGCAGAAGAAAAGGAGTTTTGCCCCAGAGAGGCAACAAGCGATCAACGAGGAGGTGGAGAAACTCCTCGAAGCCGGCTTTGTTCGAGAGGTACAATATCTGAGATGGCTGGCAAATGTAGTGATGGTTGAGAAGAATAACAGGAAGTGGAGGATCTGTGTGGACTACACCGACCTTCCAAGTCTGTCCAAAGGATAGCTTCCCTCTGCCGAAGATCGACCAGTTGATGGATGCCACCTCGGGGCACCGCTTACTCTCCTTTATGGATACATCCTCCGGATATAACCAGACCCAGATGCACCCTGAGGACGAGGAGCACACTGCCTTCATCACCGACCGAGAGATGTACTGCTACCAGATGATGCCGTTCGGCTTGAAGAATGCTGGCGCCATATACATGCAAGTGTACGTGGACGACATGCTTGTCATAAGCAAATCAAGGTCGGACCACGTCACTGACCTCGTGAAAGCCTTTCACAACCTCCGAGAGCACAAGATGAAGCTGAATCCGATGAATTGTGCTTTCGATGTAGCAACAGGAAAGTTCGTTGGCTTCTTGGTGACCCAGAGAGGGATCGAGACAAACCCCAAGAAGGTCCAGGCAATCGTCGACATGGAGCATCTGACCTCGAAGAAGCAGGTCCAATGCCTGACGGGCCGATTGCAGCACTGAGCCGGTTTATCTCGAGGTCGGCAAACCGATGTCTTCCCTTCTTTAAGGTGCTGTGCAAGATGCATGACTTCACCTGGACCGAAGAGTGCAAAGCAGCCTTCGAGGAACTTAAGGACTTCTTGGCATCCCCACCATTGCTCTTCAGGTCAAAGACAGGAGAGGAGCTCCTGCTGTACCAAGCGGTCACCCATGGAGTCATCAGTTCGGTCCTCGTCCTTACGGATCAGGACGGATCCCAGAAGCCAGTGTACTATGCCAACAAGATCCTCCGGGATGCCGAGGTCAGGTATACCCGATCCGAAAAACTAATTTTTGCTCTTATTATGCCTGCCCAACATCTTAGGTCATACTTCCAAGCACATTCGATCATGGTCTTGACAGACCAGCCCCTGAGGGCTGTGCTCTGTCATTCCGACACATCTGGATGTTTGGCCAAGTGGGCACTAAAGCTCAGCGAGTTCAACATCACATACCGATCGAGGTCATCTCAGAAGGCCCAGGTGCTAGCCGACTTCTTGGTCGAGTGCATGGGACTTGCCGAAGAACCAGAGCAGACGACCCCGAAGCACCAGGTGGAGCCCGGAGCCGAGGAGTCTTGGATCCTCCACGTCGACGACATGTCCAATGCGGGCAGGAGCGGAGCAGGTCTTATCCTCGCTAACAGCGATGGAGTTGTAGCTGAATGTGCACTCCACTTCAAGTTTGCCACCACAAACAACCAGGCGGAGTACGAGGCACTCCTCACGGGCCTCAGGGTCTCCCGCGAACTGGGTGTACGAAGCCTGAAGGTCTTCATTGACTCCCAACTAGTGGCTGGACATGTCTCCGGAGATGATGAAGCCAGAGATCCCCAGATGATGAAGTACTTGGAGCAGGTCCGTTCAAGTATGACAGGTTTCCAGTGCTTCAGCATCTCTCACATCCCCCGAGGTGAGAATACTCGCGACGATATGCTATCAAGGCTCGCGACCCTACCGGACTCATCATTGGGGCGTGCCCACATCGAGTACCTTGAAAGTCCAGGCAATGAAGCTCTTGGAGAAGTGCAGCAGGTCACCCCGGAGCTGAGCTGGATGAACAGGTACGTCAGATACATCACTGACGGCACCCTGCTGGAAGACCGCATAGAGGCCGACCTCATCAAGAAGAAGGCCTTGTGGTTCATCCTGATGGAAGGGCAGCTCTATCGCCGATCCTACTCCTACTCGCTCTTGAAGTGCTTAAGATCCGCAGAAGTGGCCTTCGTACTCCAAGAGATACATGAAGGTCTCTACGGGAACCACGTGGGAGGGAGGATGCTGGCGTACAAGGCCCTCCATCAAGGTTACTACTTGGAGACCATGAGAGAAGACGCCATCGACTTCGTGAAGAAATGTGACCGATGCTAGCATCACGCCCACATACAGCGTCAACCAGCAGCACCACTCTCCCAGCTCTCCACTCCTTGGCTGTTCTCCCAGTGGGGGATGGACATCCTAGGTCCATTCCCCCCTACATCAGGGCAACGAAAATTCCTGATAGTGATCATTAACTACTTCACCAAGTGGGTAGAAGCTGAGTCGCTAGCACGGATCACGGAAACCAAGGTCCGCCAGTTCTTCTGGAAGTTGATTATTTGTTGCTTCGGGCTCCCCCACAACATCATCACCGACAACGGGCGACAGTTCGACAACCGGGAGTTTGAAAAATTCTGTGACGAGCTCGGCATTCAGCATCGCTTCACCTCGGTGGCTCACCCTCAGACCAACGGAGAAGCCGAGGTGACCAACCGGATCATTCTCCAAGGGCTCAGAACCAGGCTAGACCGAGCCAAGGATAGGTGGGCAGAAGAACTTCCCAACATTCTCTGGGCCTACCACACAATGCCCAAAATGGCAACGGACATAATACCTTTCAATCTTGTCTTCGGTGCAGAGGCCATGGTCCCGGTTGAGCTCGGCGTGCCCACGCTGTAGGTGTAGCAGTATGATAAAGCGGAGAACCCGGCGCGCCTTCTGCTCAACTTGGACCTACTCGAGGAAACCAGAAATAAGGCTCGACTCCGAATGGTGGCTTACCGACAGCGGGTAGCTCGGTACTATAACGCACGAGTGAAGCCGAAGGTCTTTCGCCTAGGCAACCTAGTGCTGCCCCGAGCTAAAGCCTCTCAACCCCGAGAATGCTTCAAGCTCTCGTCGAACTGGGAGGGCTCCTACAAGGTGGTCGAAGCTCTTCCCCATGGAGCCTACTATCTAGCGAATCTGGACGGTGCCAGATTCCTGCAGACATGGAATGCCTGCAACCTGAGAGTATACTATCAGTAGTGTAAGGCCTTTCCCTAGTAATAATAAAGATCCTCTTTTGTGCAGATTACTTTTGCCTTGCAGGGACATCGCCGCTCGGCCTAAGGTCTGGCACACTCAAGCTCGGAGTCTAACTCTCCAGCATCAAAGCCCGAAGCCCAGCTCTTCGGTACCAAAGCCCGGAGCCCAACTCTCCAGCATTGAAGCCCGGACTTCGACCCGGCACTCAAGTCCTGAAACTCCAGAAGCTTAGCATCGTGCTCATAGCCCAGAGATGCCAGCGGAACTTCCAAGAAGTCTGCCATCTACTGCCTAACTTACAATACATCTCCTAAGCCTGGAAACTCCAGAAGCCTAGCACCGTGCTCACTGTCCGGAGATGCCAGCAGAACTTCCATGTAGCCCACCATCTATCGCTTGACTCACAGTGTGGCCCTCAAGCCCGGAGCCCAGCTCTCTGGCACTCGAGCCCAGAAACATTTGAAGACTGGAGCTCCATATTCACCTGGCATTTCCAACAAGTGCAACCTCCAAACTCGGCCTTGCCATGCACACCTAGAGCTGATCCCAGCCGAGACCGAACGGATCCCATCAAGCAAAGCACTCGAAAACATTCAGCCACCTCACTCACGAGGTAGGAATGATACAGCAAGTCGAGAACCTCTTTCTAACTCCCTCATATGCTCAGAACACAGCAAAAAAAAAAAAGAGAAGAAAAGAAAGAGAGAGAAGGAGAGAGGAGACTCAGGCCAAGGTGATTGAAAATATGTTTTCATTGATAACAATTCAGTGCAAGTGTTTCTAGGCCCCGACATGCCAGGTAGCTCAGACCAAAGACAAGAAAAGAAAGAAAAATAATAACAAGGACCCCTACCTTACTGCGCAGCTACTTCCCGGGATGGCGTACGGGCGGGGCGTCATCTTTTGGAGCCTCTGGCGGCGTGGCTTCATCCTCGGCAATCGCTGCTGGTGAAGTCGGGTCGGGGGCGACGGTTGGCTCCTCAGCGGTGCCCGAGTCTGGGGCTGGCTTCGTGCCCAAAGCTCTAGGGTATTTGAGAAAGCTCCGCCCCTTATCCGAGATGAAGCCCTCCATCATGGAGTGGAGATACATGAAGTCCTTGTAGAAGGAGTCTGACGCCATTTCGTGGAACTCAGTAGCTTACTCCTCTGAGGCCTTGTACTTAGCCACGGCCTCCGCGGCTCCCTTCTTGGTGGCCTCGGCCCGGCTGACCGCCTCGGCGGCCTCCTTCTTTGCCGCCTCCGTCGACTCGGCTACCGCAGCTACCTTCTTCTCAACCACGATGGCCCTCCTCTTGGCAATAGTTGCCCTCTCCCTTGCCACCTCCAACTCAGCCTGGAGAGATTGGGCTTGCCCCTTCTGATGGGCAGCTTCAGCAATGAGCTCATTCAGCCTCGACTCCTTGGCTTTGAGCTAATCTGCCCTGTTTTTTGACCGGCTTCGTTCCCAGTCTAGGCTCTCCTAAAGCTCCTTTAGGTGCCTTTCGGCACTTGCGAGCTCCCCTCAGAGCTCCTTCTTCTTCTGGCTCGCCTCCCAGGCATCGTCGTTCTTCTGCTTCAGCTCAACGGTCAAATACTCGAGCTGCGCTGCATGCTGCTTGTCCTTCTTGGACCAATTCTTGTAGCAGTTCCTAATCAGCAGAAGTTTGGTGCCGAGCTGCAGCGAGAAAGATGTCAACTGCAGGAGCAAACAGAAAAGAATTTAGTAAGATGAAAAAGGGTACTTACTGAGAAGAGTTGGAGGAAGGTACTGCTGATTGCATCCCCCAGAAGCTTTCCGGCCTTATCCCGCCGGTTGCATGACTGGATTGCGAAATCCATCATACGCTCGGCTAAATCCTGGTCCCGGACCAGAGAGACATTCAGCACCAGTCTGAAGGCCCTTTCCTTCCTGCTCACACCGGACGCGAAGTCACCCACTCCGTCAGCTGAAGAAGCTTCAGGGGCGTGATGGGAGCTCAGCATCTCTTCAGCCGGCACCCCCGACACCGGCTCCGTTCTTCCTTCCTCCTCCTCCTCGACATCGATGATCTCCGAAAGAGGAGACATCACGGCAGCAGCAGCGGCAGCGGCCCTGGTCCAAATGACCACCTCAGGCTCTGGGGCTGGGTCCAGCTCATGTCGCCTCGGCTGCTTGGGTACGGGCTCAGCTAGGGATGGCAATGGGCCGGGTTCGGGCCGAGTGTATAACTAACCAAACCCAAACCCGAATACTTAATAAACTACCCAAACCTGGCCTAAACACTATCGGGATTGGATTTTTTTTACCAAAATCCATCTCAATCGGGTATCAAGTATTCCGGGTTTATCCGGTCCGAATCCAATTGAGTCATATTAAATATTTTTTTCATTTTTGTCAACTTTAAAATTATCTACCATTTTATAAATCATACATACATTAAATAAATAAAATCTAACTACATTTTTAGTTCAAAAGCATTTAGTTTCATATTCAAAATAAAATTTAAATTACCTTAAATAAATAAAATTTAACAAAACTTAATTTAATACTTCTAAAATAAATAAAAAAATAATATATATTAATTATATATATTTAAATATTAAAATAATTCGGATCGGGTTTGGGATCGAAGTCGAGCTCCACCTCTCCTTCGCCCGGCCGCGCTCCCTTCGGATCGAGATGCCGGGGCCGAAGTCGAGCTCCGCCTCTCCTTCGTCCGGCCGCGCTCCCTTTGGATCGAGATGCCAGGGTCGAAGTCGAGCTCCGCCTCTCCTTCACCTGGCCGTGCTCCCTTCGGGTTGAGACATCGGGGCCGAAGTCGAGCTCCACCTCTCCTTCGCCTGCCGCGCTCCCTTCGAGTCGAGACGTCGGGGCCGAAGTCGAGCTTCGCCTCTCCTTCGCCCGGCCCCGCTCCCTCCGGGTCGAGATGCCGAGGCCGAAGCCGAGCTCCGCCTCTCCTTTGCCCGGCTGCACTCCCTTCAGGTCGAGATGCCGAGGCCGAAGTCGAGCTTCGCCTCTCCTTCACTCGGCCGCGCTCCCTTCGGGTCAAGACATCGAGGTCGAAGTCGAGCTCTGCCTCTCCAAATCAGCTCCACCTCAGACGAAGAGATCTGCAGTCGAAAGAAGTTGCCGCTCTCCCTGGATGGTGGCCCGATGCCCGAGGATCGCGAAAAGATGCTTGCCATGTCGCGATGATGGTCCCAGCTGCTACTTACACCAAAATGGAAGGAATCTCTCGATCGAGGCTCTGCACTCTCCACCAACCGTCTGCACTCTCCAAAAGAGGAAGTCAACCAGCAGATCTAGATCCAGGAGGCGGTGGCCCGTCGATCGAGGCCCTGCTAAGTTACCTTAAAGGGAGCGACCAGAAGAAATGTCAGAGCAAACGGTAGCTTCCATACCATCAAAATAAAAAGGCAGCCCGTCCACGGTATGAAACATCGCTGCACTCACCCATAAGCATAGAAAAGATTCCTATGTAAGTAGCGTGCAACGTCCCTAGCTAAAAGGGGTCTCCCAGATTCAAACGAGGTAGGTTCAAGCTAAAAACTCAAGCTAAGATTCAGTCGAGTGAGGTCCAACGAGCAAGAAGGGGGCAGCGCACAGGAAGACCATCGCTCGAGGCTACCACGAAACCCCCAGGAGGGGTCTAGATGGACATAGCCACTCAGTTTGAGCTCTCCTCTGCTGCCACTCCCGCACTATGCTCTCGGCCCACTCGCACTCTCTTACTTCATAGATTCTCCTCCTAGCATGGAGTCCACCCTCGGGGCTCGATCAGGAGGATCTGTTTTATTGGATCGTTACTGACTTGAGCATCGGAGTGCCCTCGCTGGAATCACCGGCCCGGGTCACTAACTCTGTTTTGCAGGACTGGGCGCCCGAGCAGGATCCCGAGCGACAGGAGCACGTTCCGAGCTCGACCTCAGCTACAGGCCACAGCGATCTTGGTGGCAACAGTGCCAAACACCATTATTATTGTGAAAGAAGTCATTATGAAGATTGTTGGAGGAGAAACTTTTAGGTTATGGTTAGTTATATTTATACATGTAGTGAATTACATATATATTCGTAAATTACACTTGACTAGTTTAATTTATAGAAAATTGTAAATCTCCTATGGTACTCCCATTTACTGTAAAACAAATACTTAAACATTCAAGTGCTTGTGACTTAGTATTTTTTTATCAAGGTTTTAACTCTTTCTTTATTAAAATAATCAATCTAAATTTTAATCTCAATATTATTTTTTAAACCATTTATCTTTTTTATTTATTAATATAATTAATCTATATTCTTTCCTCAAAATTGTTTTTTTTTTTCTATACTATTTCTTAAGAAATATAGTAAAAATGCTACCATCAGAATTTAAACTCAAACCCAACTTTAGAGTATGCATAAGAGATGTTATGGAATTGATTGTCTAATCTAATCATCAAATTACTTCTTTGGAATGACTACTCTTCGACCTAGCTCAAGACCATACTTGTTTCAAACTAATACATACAATTAGGTGTAAATTCTATATGTAGAACAAATCAATTAAATTTCTAAACTTGATCATTATGAGTCATTATCACCTTAAGTAGAGCTCACTCATGTCATGCGCATGGTTGTTTAGCAAGCTAGCTATATCATCGCTATGTTTGCACAATTTGACATTTAAATACGTTTATGCTTTCTACCAAAAAAAAAAAATATTTTATGCTATAGAGAATGAAAAATCAACAAAAAAAGAAATATTCACAAATATGTTATTTATGGATACAACATGAATGCTTTTATATAATTAAGCATGCAACTACAAATAACATGAGAATGCTTTTGTATGATTAAGCATGATTCCGTTCGATGAGTTAATCTATAATTGCTTGCGACAGCGAAACGACAAATGAATGATTTTATGTTATAATGGATGTGATGATCTGGGAGACCGGATCTAGGGTTAACTTATAGCACTAGCAAGAAACAACATTCGAATACTTTTGAACCGTAATATCACGTATACGATATGTTGTGGCAAACAATAACCTAATTATGATATTAACACACTAATCATATCCTTGATTCATAGCACATATATTGACTGGATTCTAAATTTCATTACTTTTTAACCCCGATATTTCGACTACGGATTACCGATATCATAATCAATCAAGATTTCGATTCATCCTGGTCAAGATAGTTCTAAAGAATTGGAAAATAACTAGGGTTTTCTAAATATCAGCCAACATATAGATATGAAAATAAAAATATTTAACTCAATATTAAAACAAATAGAAATAAACTACCATTCAAATGCAATACCTTAGGCAAAATTAAAAAAATCTTTAATTATATACTTACTATATTAACTTTGAATTATTAAATATATTTAGTTATACAATACCTGAAATATTGAGTGTAAAAATATTTATATGTATTATATCGGTGAGTGTATTTTTGCTTTACAAGTTGACACTTCAAGTGAGATGAAATTAAAAGGTACTTAGCTTAATTAAAAGTGTAACTGAAAAGGGATAAGATGAGTACAATAGTGGCGCTTGATGTAAGAGCGGTGTGCATGGAGACAGGAGGAATTGGAGTCGAACGAAAAAGCCATAGATTTGATGGAAGAAAGTCTAGCCAGGCAATGTTGAGAGGATATATGTTCATCATTTGGGGATAGCTTTGATGCTGGTTGCTTTTTTGACTCCTGAATGCTTATCGTCAGAATAAAGTAGCTTCTCTCCATGCCCCAACAATAACAGCTTGCTTGCTTCCCATTTCCTCCTCTACCCTTCCAAATTACCAAACTACCCACTACTTAAGTTTGGACAGCTGCTCGACTGTTAAGACTTCTACAACACCGACCGCACTCTTTTTATCTTTGTTTGTTTTCTTCCTGCAAAGCAACCGTGCTATTTTTCAACAAAAAAAAAAAAAAAAAACCATGCTATTATAATAATGTTTTTATGACTATATAATATGGTTGTTATTTACATACACCGTAACGGAACTTTGTTGCATATAGATGAATGGATATTTAAATAAATCATTTGCAAGATTATGTTGCATCGAGATTCTTACTTTTTCTAATTCATGGATAATGATTAGATTGTTTTTTATTTATCAATATCAGATATGTTTCCTAAAGATTATTTTTTTTAATATTTTTTGATTTTTCTTTCTCCTTGCATTGATTTAATTAAGTTCTCATTATTGCACTATGTTTGGCTATTATTTCTTCATGATTAACACTAATTATATAATAATAAAATATAATACTAATTTAATATATATATATATATAATTAAATGTTCATAAAAGGTTTGATTAAATTCTACCAATAAAGATAATAGCATTAAAAAAGTGATCAATCATAATCATAAAACATTCACCATGACTCTATAAAATCATTAAATAATAATAATTTCTTAAATTATTAAAAATAATTTAAATTTATGTAAGAAATTTTAAAAATGGATCGAACCCTGATTAATTTTTTGTGGGTGTTAAAACATTGATATGTGTCTAATGCGAAAATAGTAGCCATTACATATTTTTTTTTGAAAAAAAAAAAAGTCACGAACAAAATGCGAGGAGTTCTTTACCTGCATCAAGACAAAATCCAAAAAGTGGTTTACCATTGGCTGACACGTGTCCCTTTTGTTCTTTAGTACAGGTGGGGGCAACTTCGTTGCACAAAGTTCACCAACTCAGGGCACTTTGGTACTCTCTCCCTCACGTAATCCTCCATTTATACCACCTCCCACCCCCGCCACCTCTCCACCACACCACCACCTTCGAGCAGAAGAGAGAGTTCTAGCCTTCCAAGCAGAAGAGAGAGTTCTAGCCTTCTAGGGAGAGGGAGAAGAGAGAGATATAATTTTAGTGAGGAGGGATCGAGAAGTTTAAAAGGAGGGAGAGAGATGGCGGAGGTGAACGCGAACGTCGACAGGTGGGTGGCCGCAGCCATGGAGGCCCTTGAGGCCGGGAATGGGGCCGGTGGCGATGGCGGAGTGGGCAGTAAGGCCACTACTCCGCCGATGCCGGCACTAAATGGTCAAGTGCCGGAGATAAAGATCTTGATTGAGAGCCCAGGGGCCGGCTCTGGTGGCGGTGTCGTGGTATGCAAAATCTGCCACGACGAAGGTCCGGAAAGCGATTTGGAAACGCCCTGTGCCTGTGATGGTTCCATAAAGGTACCATTTTCATATCTCTTTCTCTGTGCTTTTGTCTCTAGATCTCAACTATTGGTAACAGTCGGTGTTTGGAATTATTTTCTGGAGACTGATTTCTTTTCTTATTGTTGGCATTTCGAATTTATTGCTTTTTCCAGGTTTCCTGATTGTTGAATTCGTAAATCTCTCTCTTCTTTGTTCATAAAAGTAGGTGCAAGAAAGGTGGCTTTTTTTTTTTTTTTTTTTTTTTTGAATTTCTTTCATAAAAGATACCATCTTTTTTTTGATGAAAAGATTTCATCTTTTTAGATATTTTTACCGATCCATTACTCTCTTGTGTCGATCGATCGTGAGAAGTTTTCTCCTCTCTGCTTATATTCAAGCAGTGGTCTTGCTCTCTCGCTTGCTCTCACTCCCTCCCTCCCTCTCTCTTAATTGCCATATGTTTATACTGCTTTTCTTTGGGGTTAATTTGTACCTTCAGTATTCATTTTGTTTGATTTTGTGTATGGGTATTACATCAGAGCTGCATGGATTTCAATAGAACAAAGGTTTATTAGAGTTTATTTCATTTGTTTTAAGTTTTGGTTCCCTTGAATGCCAGAATGCATGTTTGCAATTAAACGATCTCGATCTGTTGCTCATTTTATGTAGTCCGAGATGTTATAGTCGAGATTTTATCTCCCTGGTTGATACACACATTGAAATTAAAGTAACTCATTTGATTTCCATTCGAATCCAGACAACCTTAGATGTATTCCAGATTTGACATTTCTGCCTCCATATCGTGGGATACAAACGTATTCTTCAATAATTCCTTCTTCATCATTTGTTTTCATTAATGTTATATCCGAGATTTTGATTTTCCTGGTTGATATATCATCGAAAGAATTCCAGTCTTAAAAATATACTTAGTTTAACACTAGATCCCCAAAGTTGGAATGCATGTCAGTAGTTTAGTGTTTTTCTTGGTCATTGATTGTCAGATGATTTATTTTGGGATCCTAATTTTTTTTAAATATCCTTTAAAGTTATTCTTTGATTGTGATTCATCTGACTGTATAGATCTTGGATATATGCTAGTTTCATATTAGTTGCTCCAAACTTTAAAATGCATGCATGTTAATGGTTTGGTGTTCCTAATTCTTTGTTTGTCATTTGTTGTCAGAAATTTGTATTTAATGATTGACATTTCATGAATAATTCTTTTGATTGAGGTTTATTTGGTATGATAGATCCTTAAAGACATTGGCCGATTTTAGTATTTCAAAGTAATTCCTCCAAAATTCTAAAAATTCATGTCCATCATATATCATTTCCAAATTCTAGTTGTCACTTATTTTTGGAAATGTTGCATCCGAGATATTACAATTGATTTTATTCCTCTACTTTATCCCTCTCAAGTGAAACTTAATTTGGTCCATGGAGTTTGATCAAAAAGCTCATTACCTTCCGCAACATTCCATTACACCTATCCATCATCTTCGTTTAGTCCCTTCAATCTTTATTATTTTAATCCTTCTTTGAGAAACACATTTTTCATTTTCAACTTTAGCTAGTTTGCTTCCTTCCTTGATCTTAACTTTCTCGATGATGCATAGTTTCCTTCCATCACCATTTTTCATTGCATTCCTCACTAGTATTTTGTACTATTCTTCTCACAAGCAATTCTTAGATCGATCTCATAAGTCATTTGTCATGGTGGTCATGGTAGCAAACCACCACAACCTCGTACCATCTTCAATGAGCTTAATTTATTAACTTGCTCATTGATTATTTAGAGCATAAGTATGTTTGAAGTTTTTTTTCCTTTTTTTACTTGCTTTTAAAGATGAAATCTATTGGTCTAATAATTGAATCCTTTTTGCTCCTACAGTTTGCGCACAGGAATTGTGTGCAAAAATGGATAAATCAGAAGGGTGATATCATTTGCGAAATTTGCCATAAGGTTTTTTCTAGCTAATACTACTCTCTCTCTCTCTCTCTCTCTCTCTCTCTCTCTCTCTCTCTTTGTTTCTCTCCTTTTGAACTAGGTGGAGTGACGGGCTATGTTAGCTGTAGCTTGTTCCCTACTAACTATTTTAAAATTCAAAATATTGTCAGTTTACATAATTGTGTTCTTTTTAAAAGGTCCTTTCGAGTTCTTGCTATTTAGGCATTTCAATGACTCAAGTAAAAAGAGTTTTGTTAGCATGGTTAATGCTTGCTTTCCCTTTTTTTGGAAAAAATTAATAAGTTGGTGTTAATCTACAATCCTTTTATGTTTTGTTAAATTTGGCTATTGTGCCATATATTCTAAATTTAAAATAAGATGTATAGAAAAAGAAGCTGCAGTATCACTCATGCTTTCCGAACTTTGTACTATATAAATTACAATTTTAATATTAACGAAATTATTCCTAAAAAGCATGCTTAGTAATAGCAATTTTCTTTTACTAATTTATGTTGAAGTTTAGATTTTTTTTTTTTTTTTATAAATATGTGACCTAGCTTTCAAAATCAGTTCTAAAAAAGTTAATACATGATATCATAAAAAAATCAAGTTCTTAAAGTTTTCCCATCAATTTATGCATTCTGAACGTTAATATAAAGAAGAGAATGTAGAATTATCATATAACTATCATCACTTGATATACCTTCTGTCAGTAAAGCACTCATGGAACATAAATCCTAATTTCTTTTGTTCGATAGGAATATCATCCAGGATATACAGTTCCTCCAAAAAGTGGGGATAATGGCTGGTATGTTTTATGAAGACCTTATCCTTTTCTTTTTTTCTTTAAATTCCATCCAAAATGCCTTTTGGTCTGCAAGTACATCAGAGTTACTACTGAATTCTCCTTTTCTATAATATGTAAGAGTGTCGATTCTTTGTTTGTAGACTAGAAGATTTATGAGTTATATATGTGCGATCATGCACTTCTTATATAGTTAATTGAGTTCAAAAGCTAAAGTCATTTATGATAACATTAATTCTTTTCTCTCTCTTCTGTGTGTCTCTATATTATTATCTCACTGGACACACATGTTGAGGGAAATTTATTAGATTATCCATAAATCATCAAACATAGACAAATTTAGCATTGTCTTTTGAACATGTAAGTCATTTGCATTTTTATATATGCCTTTTTATACAAGTTATAGAAACTTGCAATTTTTGTATAGTATAGTATTCCAATGCTTTTCCTTCTATTTTTGGGTGATTAGCACTTCCTCATGCATTAATCCACTTTTACATATCATCTCACTTTGGGCTACCAAGGCTTGAATATCTAATTCAAAGTAATAGAAAAAAGGTGGAGGAGAAAAATGATGTGGAATATTTCATAGAAATATATTGACCAAGCAAAGATTTAAATGTGTTTCTGCTCCACTAATTTCTGTGCTTTTCATAAATAAGAGTTTGCAAAACATAATGTTAAAATCTCGATCAAAATAGTAGTAAACTAATCATAATAATTTTTTGATAATAAGGTAAGTAACCTGAGAATAAAATAAATGTTTCACATTATAAGATGCCTTCTTGAGGTAGTAATGTGGACAAAGAAGTTGATTTACTCTATTGAAAGCTAAAGCAAGAGACTAGATTACTTTGGCATTTAATCGGCCCAGCATTTAGGTCTACATAATGTATGTCTACATAATGTATGCAGAAATCAAGAGATTTGGTAGACTTCTCTGTGTAAATTATACTCTTCCATATTTGGTGTAAACCCAACCGGAATACCAGTTAGATGGATAAGAGTAACCATCAAAATGTACATTTTGCTATCTTGAAAGGCCTGAGAAGTACTAAACAAATATTAAAAAAAAAAAATCTGGTGCTCTCTACTGGTTTTGTCTCACACACACACACACACATATTAAAGCTCTTCAGCCATATACTAGTAATTTGTCAAATTACATTGCTTTTATACTCCATTAACACCAATGGTACAATTTTTATTTTAAAGATATCATGTTTCCATGATTAGTTTTGAAGTAGCTTTAACACTTTCTGGTTTACCATTTTATCTTCTGATGAAATTTGGAGTCCAGGTTTGGTAATGCTATTACCGAGTATGGCGAAATAATTAATCGCGGTGTCAGTTTCCTGAATACCATTGGCATCATTGTAAGATAAAATTTTCTTTACCAACACTTCGTTTTCCTTAAAATTGTTTGAGGCCCGAAACATATCAATGATTTTGGACAGATGATGGCGCTCTTTATTCTTCGCTGCATCATAATGCTTGCCGTAGATGCTGGAGGTATTTCGGACTCATCATGGTACATTAATGTAAGTGAGGAAAAAATGCCTGATGTTTATGATGGTGGGTGTTTGCTATCTTCATGATATTTAAGTGAGATTTAAACTTGGACTTACCTAAAATAAACATGTAATTTACTAGATGAAGGTTTATCACATAGTTTTGAATAGTTAAGAAAATTTATCTGTATTCAAAAAAAAAAAAAAAACTCTTGTTAGATAGGTTTAACTTCAATTCTTCTGTAATCTTACATCCCTATCCATTTTTTCTCTAACAAGAGTCCTTGTCTGAATTTTAAAGATTGTTTCGCCAAAAAAAAAAAGGAAAAGGAAAAAAATGATTCTTAAAGTTTTCTTCCAAAACAAAAATAAAACACACCATCTCCTTCATGTCATCATACTCTTTCCCTACTCAATTTTCTGAAAACCATATGTTAAATTTCATGCAGTCATATAAGAATAAAGAGTAATCAAATATTCATTACAATAATCATTGGCTTACATTCCTACGTACTGGTTGGTACCTGATACTTAACTTTTTTTTTTTTTAAATATCTTCTTCCTCCTCTTCTTCTTCTTCTTCTTCTTCTTCTTCTTTTTCTTCTTCTTTTTGAGCTATGTACATGTTCTTGCATGTAGATATCTGTATGTTGTGTAGAAACTCAAATAATGTCTGTGAATAAAAAAAAAAAAAAAAATAGTAATTAACGATAACTCTTTTAAACTTGCAGAAGTACATCGAGTTCGCTGGAATTCTTTTGCCGGGCTTTGCGTTCATAAGGGCGCTTTTCCTGGTCAGGTGGCGGGAATGGTTTTGTGCTTTGGTTCGTTGGTTTTGTGGTTTTTTTGTCCTGTCGTTGCTTTGTTTCTTCTATCCACCGTTTTCGAGTATGTAGCTTGTGCTCTCTGATTAAAGAGAGATCGATGATGTAAAATATGGAGCAGATACTGGAACTCCTCTAGTTTATCGCTCCAATTTATAATATTTCATGGCATTTTTGTTACTAGCATGGAAGTTGGCAGAAATGGCTTCCTCTTTTATTTGTTAGCGTTCTCAAATTGCAACTCATTTATGCGAAGCTTGATGGGATAAACATCTATTAAAGGGGAAATTTGGAAAGTTCCCATCCTGATTATTCCCTTGGATGCAACACAGCGAAAGTTCTCAAACCGTGGAAGTTTACAAGTCACTACTATCTGAGACTTCTCATTCCAAATTAGATGATAAATTCTGGCACTGCCTTTAGCCATATAATGAAAACCATCTCAGCAGCCCAGCATAACTCAGAAGCATTCCACTATAGGACAGACCTTTTTATATTTCACCATTTGTTCTTTCCTTGTATACATATGTATAGCAGCAGGAATCAATTGTAATTACTGCATGCAGAATCACCATTCTCCTATATTTAAATACCAAAAGGACACGCATTAATTGTGAGCAGGTCATAGGATTCTACAAGCAGCGAATTTATAAGATGCAGTTCAGTACCATGGGTTACATATATTTAGTCGACCCTTCTTAGAAATATCTGGTGGTGGTCAATCTAAAGAAATTGCATCATATCCATATGTGTAACCATTATTGGTGAAGGCTCGGATAGGTTGGGTTATTGGGTTATTTAGAGTTCATGGGCTCGAATCCAAACTCCGAGCACTGCAAGATTGTTGGGTTGTTGCTGCAGAAGGCTAGCTAGATGGGTTTGAGCCTATCGGGCATTATTTTTCTTTTCTACTATTTTATTTTGTTTTCAATAATAAAATTATAAAAAACCACGGTAAAAAATATATTTGGCGGTTGTTTTTATTTTTTATTTTTTTAAAATCCACTTTCATTATTCCTTTTAAAAAATCAAAAAGAAAGTAACATATCCTTACTTTCAATATTTTCGATAATTTTACTATCGCCGTCGATATTGCTTCCACCATGATCACCATCATCGTTATTGCCACCGCCATGCCATCATAACCATCATCGTCTACTCCACCACGATACTCTATATCATCACTATTATTATTATCGCTGCCATCATCACCGCTTCTACCGCATCGATGCCGTAATCATCATCCTCGCTATACCATTAATCGGTATCGTTACCATTTCTGTTACCACCACCATCTCCACCTCCATTGCTATCATCCCTCTCTTCCACGATACTATAATTATCATTATCATCATCATATCCGTCATCAACATTATCATCGATTTTACCACCTCCACCGTAACTACCATCATGTCCATCATAGTTGATATATTTATTTTTAAAAGTAATTTGCTGTACCAGTTACATTTTAAAATTTTAAAATTAAAAGATATAAAATATTCTGTATTTTTTAAAAAATATTAGAAAAAAAGAAATGAAATGAAAAAAAAAAAAATTGATGGTGCTGCTGGATGACACCTTAATTAGTTCCCGAGAATTCTGGAGCCTTAAAGTTAAAGAGTAGCTTGGAGGCCTTTTATGTCCTGTCCATCAACCTTATTACCTACCCTGAAGGAAAGGGAGAGAGTGTTTGTTAATTAGAAAACAGAAAAACAAAGGTGCTAGCCATCACCCACCAATTAGGTGCCCTGAACTGGCAGACATGCATGTTTTCAATCTACCGACACTTTTAATTAATCAACTTCCAATACCCAAGCCATATTCTAAGCTGCTCAAAATAAAATGATGCTAAGAACCGTATGTTTAGACCACTTGACTATCAGATAAGATTGGGTCGATCTTCTAATGGACAACCATAAGCCATGCAAGTAAGGAGCCAAATGTGTGGATTGGGTCTGGATTTGGATGCTGGCTCATGTGGCTTACTACGGTACATCAAACCTATTGCAATGATAGAGGAGTTAGTGGTCATAGGACCTCTTAACTAGCCAACAAAGAGATGCCACCAAGGGATCTCTACTAATAATATTGGTCCAATCCCCTGGCCTTGTGTTTTCTCGCATATCCGGGTCTGATGCATGATGTATCAGCCTGGGTTCTCCGGTGGAAGAGAGGAAGAAAGAGGCACTCGCTAGACTCCAGAACTGAAATAGTGGACGACAGAACAAGTAAGTCTCTAACTTGGTGGACGGACATATCGATTGGTGGGCTTTCATGAGCTCACAGTAACGAAAGCTGGCAAAACTTTTTGGTTCCAGCAGCTACGTACATTGGAATTAGTATTGGACCAGTCTCGCGGCTTTTACCTCCTGAAAAAATGATGCAAGATTTATGTGCTTTTTTGTTGTGTTAGTTTTAAAAATGATCTTTGCTTCGGTAGTAAATAGCCCTCCACCTTTTGATGATGTCTCTGCTCTCTTCCAAGCTACGGTTGATTGCATTGTGGCTGCGTTATGCCACGGGATGAAACCATTGGAGCTGTTACTGGATTATAATAATGGACCGTAATTCTGCTGTTTTTTTTTTTTTTTTTTTGATATTTATTTCCATTATTAGATGCTATAACAGCAAATAATAACTTGTAACAATGTAACAACAGCATGGTGAATTCATGTCATTTTGGTAACAAATATTATTTTATATATAGATAATGATATAATTATAAACACATATTGCCAATATATCTAGAAATATATATATATATATGTATATTTAGTAGATATTGTTCGAAATAAAATCACTATTGAAAAAAGTGGCAGAGAATGGCCCACATGATCATTGTTGACAGGCTATCGTGCATGGCTTGACTAATTAAGTAGCAAATTCAAGATCCTATCCGTTATAATATTTTAGCACCAGCTATATATGACCATGATTGCGAATGAGATAGGAATTAATAATTTAGCAATCAATATTTTTTTCCTGCAATAAATAGTAAAACAATAAGCATATTTTGTTGTTGATGAAACTAGGAAGAGATTTTTAAAAATGGCTAATATAATTGCTATTTATAGGATATTATTTATGTCATTGTATAACAAAATCACCATTTCAACTGTTGTAATACTAAACTCAAATTATATATGGTGCTTACATGGCTTCTTGACATGTGTTGCCGATCTCATCATCGCGCCTGTGGCTTCGGAGCCGCCGATCCGACTAGACCGTTTCGTCCTTGGGGTCTCCTGGCTTGTTCGAACCTACAAGACAAGGTCAGAAACCCTAGCCGGGGATCCCGGCGAGGGAGCTCCGACGGTCAAGTTAGTAGACGGCGAGAGGGAACAGAGTCTCTGAGACGGGCCCTCGAAGGAGTCCCAGACTTAGAGATTGTGCTAGCAAGAAAGGTCCCAGAAAGAATAGAAACCCGGCCGGGTTCCTCCACCGAGCTCACGCCAAAGGTCCCCTCTCGGGATCTTGGATCCTGCTCTTGGGACGGACTCTCCCCTCCCAGCCTTTGTTTCTTGCTTACCTTCTCGTCTATTCTCTCCTTCCTTTTAACTCCTCGTGTTGCCTTTTCGTTTGCCGCCCCTGGGAGGCTCCTTCGTCGCTTTCACCTCCTCCCCTCCATCTCTTTCCCTTTTCCTTTCTGGATCAAAGAACCAGACGGCTTCCCGGCCTTGCTTGCCGAGCCTAGCGAGGAAAGAGTAAAGGGGAGGGCGCCGGTCAGATCGTCGACCAGACATTGGGCCGAGTATGAGCGCTCTCCTTTCCAGGCGCCGACAATGTCCGTTATCGGGTCCTGTTTTGTCAGGGCCTCGCCCATCGACTACGGAACCTGTCGGGCCGATGTAAGTGATGTTTCGCGTGTCGCCGCCGACCGTACGGGGCGCTCTCTTCGGGGTGCGGCGCGCACGGCTCGAGGGGCAATCTCGGAGCTCGCGCTTCCACTCTTCGGAAACTTCTCTGCACAGGCTGGCCTGCCTCGACCGAGGTGGACCCCTCCTGGGTGGACACCTGGCAAATGCGGCAGAGGGGCGCTCGACTTCGACCGAGGCGGTCCCGTCTCCGGGTGCCACCTGGCGAAGGAGCGAAGGAGCCCGGCTCGACCTCGGCTGAGGTGGGACCGTCTCAGGGTGCCACCTGGCGAGAGAGCAGGGGGGCCGCCGGCTTCGGCCGAGGTGGACCCCTCCTGGGTGGACACCTGGCGGAGCGGCAGAGGGGCGCCCGACTTCGGCCGAGGTGGTCCCGTCTCCGGGTGCCACCTGGCGAAGGAGCCCGGCTCGACCTCGGCCGAGGTGGGACCGTTTCAGGGTGCCACCTGGCGAGGGAGCAGGGGGGGCCGCTGGCTTCGACCGAGGTGGACCCCTCCTAGATGGACACCTGGCGGAGCGGCAGAAGGTCGCTCGACTTCGGCCGAGGTGGTCCCGTCTCCGGGTGCCACCTGGCGAAGGAGCCCGGCTCGACCTCGACCGAGGTGGGACCGTCTCAGGATGCCACCTGGCGAGGGAGCAGGGGGGGCCACCGACTTCGGCCGAGGTGGACCCCTCATGGGTGGACACCTGGCGGAGCGGCAGAAGGTCGCTCGACTTCGGCTGAGATGGTCCCATCTCCGGGCACCACCTGGCGAAGGAGCAAAGGAGCCCGGCTCGACCTCGGCCGAGGTGGGACCGTCTCAGGGTGCCACCTGGCGAGGGAGCAGGGGGGGCCGCCGGCTTCGGCCGAGGTGGACCCCTCCTGGGTGGACACCTGGCGGAGCGGCGGGAAGGCCTGGACCGACCTCGACCTCGGTCGAGGCAGATCCACATCTGACTTTGCCAAAAAATTCCACGTGGCTCGAATCACGCCCAGCAAAATCTGAGATATGCCATGTCATCGTAACAGCCGTAACAGTTGCCCCCCATCCCCGCATTCTATTGAGGCGTCATGGCACGGAACGTGGGAATTTAATGCGGAGATGACGTGGGGAAGGCGAAGATCTCGCGCCATGATTGCCACGATCCTCGTCGCCGTTCCTCGATGCGCCCAAAGCCCTATAAGAGGCTGCCACGTGTCGCCTATTCAGCTGCAATTAATGCGTCGCTTCGAAACAGAGGTCATTTCCCTCAACCAAGGCGTCGGTGTCGGGCATGCATCCTCGCGGCATCCATCCGATGGTCCGGAACGGAATGACGGGTACGGTCGCTGCCGATCGAATTTGAAAAAGAAGGGACTTTTCGGAACGAGGCCCTTTCCCTTTCTCACGCTCCGTCGGCGGTTCGCAGCAGGCTATCTCCCACTCCCCCGGGTTGTCGTCTCTTTTGCACAGTGCATTTCGGTGAGTGTTTCCGCTTTCTATCTCGTTCTGTCCCTTTCCTCCAGCGTCTTTTCCTCACCTCCTTCTTCCCCATGGCGCGCCGTCACCATGTTCGCCTAACCCGGACGAGGCCGGTCCGTCCCGGTCGAGGACTCCATCATCTTCCTCCTCGGAAGCAGAGATGATCCCGGAGGAGACCCGCAGGCGATTCCAGCCTGGGGGTATTACCATAGGCATTCCTAGGGGTCTTAGGTCTCCCCCCGTCTTGTCTGCCCGTCCTATCTCTTCTCTTCCTCCTCCGGCCCTTCCTTCTGTCGGTCCCTCCGGTCACGTTTCAACGATGACCGAAGGTGACCTTTCCTTGCTCCGGGAAGTCTACGACATCCCGGGGTCAATCCTCCTTTCTCTTCCACGGCCTGGGGATCGCATCATCTTGAGTGGCCCCGGTCGCATAGCTTTCTACGAGGACTTCCTCCTTGGGGGTCTTCGGTTTCTCTGCACCCCTTTTTCCTTTCTTTCCTCAGTCATTTCCATCTGGTCCCGGCCCAGTTGGCTTCCAACGCCATCCGGGTCATCTTCTCCTTCATCGTTTTCTGCCACTTTCACGGGTTTGTTGCCCGTTTCTCCCTCTTCAGGGCTCTTTTCACCCTGAAGCGGTACTCCACCGATGATGGCTGGTGGTACATCTCGCCCCGGCCTAGGTGTCTCCAGTTCGACCTCCCTTCCTCCATCAAGGGTTGGAAGAACCGGTTCTTTTTAGCCTCGGTCGAGGACATCGACTGGGCCTGGAGCGAGCCAGATCGGTCCCCGAGCCGGAATTCCAAAGTCGAGCCGGTGGACCAGGAGGCTTACTCCCAGTTACTGAGCGACGTGATACCCCCGCTCGATGTTCTGCTCTCGGAGCAGAACTTGTTCGAGGCGGGGATCAGTCCCATCCGAGAGCCGGGTGAGGCTTAGCTTTACTCTTACTCTGCACTTCCCCACTTTCTCCCCTTCTTTCTTTGACTGGGCTGATCGGCCTCCTTTCCTTTGCAGGCATGAAGTTCTCGGTGGAGAATCTCCTGGAGGGCACGGCTCAGAGGGACATCGCCGAGGGAGACGAGCCCGCGGCGAAAAGGGCTCGCATCGAGGCGAGCCAGGAGGCCATGCCGACGCCCGTCCTCGGTCCAGCTGCTGCTGCGCCCAGGCCACCTCGGGCTCGGGCCACCGACGCTCTAGTCGTCCGCCTTGATGGGGCCGCCAAAGAGGGAGGCCCATCGGCAGCGATTCCCTCCCGGGCAGGGCCCGTCATCACTGCAGCTTCGACGGCGCCGCCCGCAACTTTAGCTGCTCCGCCGGTGGCAGTCCCACCCGGGGGGTCGGTCGCCCCTGCCGCCGATCTGTCCGCTCCACCGCCGACCATCACCGGCCAGTGTTCTGTGATCCGCGACCAGGGGCTCGTGGAGCGGGTGATGGAGTTCGCCTGCACTTCCCGGGACCGCCGACTTCGGGGCGGCCGGGACTATGCCGATGCTCTGCTCGGGATCCTCCTGCAGCTCTTCACGGTAAGTCCGAGCTCAGATCCCTCTCCTTTACAATTCCAGTTAACTCTTCACTAACCAATTCTCCTTTTTGTGCAAATCGGGACCGACATGCTCCTGTTGAGGAACTTTCTCGCAGGATACACCAAGAAAGACTCCGAGAAGGAGGAGAAGCTCGGCAAGCTCGCAGCTGACGTGAAAGACCTCATGGAGAAGGGGGTCGAGCTGCGGGGGAGCAACCAGGCCCTTCAATCGGACCTGGCGTGTGCCGGGGTGCGTCAAGGAACTGGAGTCCTCTCTGTCCGAGGAGAGGATCTCCAACCAGTGGCGCACGGAGGAGAACGCGACGGAGAGGGCTCGCCTCCGAGCTCATTCTCAGTCGCTGGAGCGCCAGTTGGAGGAGGCCCGGCGGGAGGCGAGCGCGGCCAAGGAACGGAGCGCCTACATCAACGGGCTCCTGGAGGCTTCGAAGCGGGAGGCACAGGAGGCCGTCCCGAGATTCCGGGCCTCCGACGAATACGTCTCGGAGGTCCGGGAGGCCGCCGTGGACTCCTTTCTGAAGGGGTTCAAGGTGTGCCGGGAGAAGGTGGGCTCCTTCTACCCCGAGCTCGACCTCAGTGGGGTGGTGCTTGGTGGTAGAAGGCAAGGGCCCACCGGCGAGGTTCCAGTTGCAGCGGGCGACACGGCTGCAGCTCCAGAGTGGCCCTTCGAGCCACCAGCCGCCGACGGCGAGGATGGAGAGCGCGCGCACCAGCCTGAAGATCCTGCCACCGCGCCGAACTAGGCCCCTAGTTGTATTCTCTTCTTTCTTTTTTTTTTTTTTTTAGGACTCCCGGCCTGTCGGGACTCCTTTGTTGTAACCCCTTTCTTTCTAAATTAATGAAAACTCAGATTTTGTTAAGTCTTGACCTCATCTCTCTTTTTTCTCTTTTCTGTGTCTTGTCGAGATGTTTGTGTCGAGTGCAGAGACGAGGTCCTGTGGCTTGCTCCGGGCTGAGTTCGCGGGTAGACTGGGTCCCATCCAGCATTCAAATCAAAGTTCAGAGCTTCCGGGTTGGGCGACAGCAGAGCAGGCCTTGCACGAGTCCTTCGGGCTTGCCGGGCCGTCCTTCATGATCACGTGGGCGAGCTGGGCTCTGCCCCGCCTTCCGGACCGAAGTCCAGGACTTTCGGACTGAGCCCCGAGGCCGCAGGCTTTATCCAAGCCTTGCGCGGCTTGCCAAGCTGTTCTCCATGATCGCATGGGCGAGATGGGCTCTGCCCCACCTTCCGGACCGAAGTCCGGGACTTCCGGACTGAACCTCGGGGCTGCAAGCTTTATCCAAGCCTTGCGCGGCTTGCCGAGGTTCTCCGTGATTGCATGGACGAGCTGGGCTCTGCCCTGCCTTCTGGACCGAAGTTCGGGACTTCCGGACTGAACCCCGGGGCCGCAGGCTTTATCCAAGCCTTCCGCGGCTTGCCAAGCTGTTCTCCATGATCGCGTGGGCGAGCTGGGCTTTGCCCTGCCTTCCAAACCGAAGTCTGGGACTTCTCGCTTTCTCGGGTCTCCGGCCACAGCCGTGTTCACCGAACTCAGAGCTATGCGCCCGTTTTCCTACGACGCGAGAAAAAGCATTTGAAGTAAAAGAATTTTATTGCAGGAGTTGGAGGAACCTTACATCATTGATAATACATCCTTAGGTTCGAGGCGTTCCAAGTCTGAGGGAATCTGGATCCTCCTAATTCCTCCAGGTAATAGGCCCCATGAGGGAGGACTTCCGCTACCCTGTACGGGCCTTCCCAGTTCGAGGAGAGCTTCCGCACTCTCGGGGTTGAGAAGCTTCAGCACGCCGGAGCACCAGATCTTCGGGGCGAAAGGACTTTGGTCGCACCTGGGAGTTGTAGTACCTGGCCACTCACTGCCTGTACGCTGCCATCCGGACTCGGGCCTTGTCCCTCGTCTCTTCAAGAAGGTCCAGGTTGAGCATCATCCTGGCGGGGTTCTTCGCTTCGTCGTACTGCTCCACATGCAGGGTAGGCAGACTGAGCTCAATCGGGATAACCGCCTCGGCTTCGAAGACGAGATTGAATGGGGTCTCGTTGGTGGCCGTTATTGAGATGGTGTGGTATGCCCACAGGACGCTCGGGAGCTCTTCTGCCCACCTGCCCTTGGCCTGATCCAGCCTCGTTCGGAGGTCTTGCAGAATGGTCCTATTCGTGACCTCGGCCTCTCCATTCGTCTGTGGGTGCACCACTGAGGTGAAGCGATGGTGGATGCCGAGGTCCCTGCAGAATTCTTCAAACTCCCGGCAGTCGAACTGACGCCCGTTATTGGTGATCACGGTGTGGAGGAGGCCGAAATGGCAAACGATTGACTTCCAGAAAAACTTGACGATGTTTGCCTCTATGATTCGCGCCAGGGGTTCGGACTCAACCCACTTCGTGAAGTAGGAGATGGCCACGATCAGGAACTTCCGCTGTCCGGACGGGGAAAAATGGTCCTAGGAGGTCCATTTCCCATTGGGCGGACGGCCACGGAGTCGAGAGCTGGGAGAGTGGAGTGGAGGGCTACCGCTGCACCATGGCGTGCCGTTGGCACCGGTCACACTTCTTCACGAAATCCGTGGCATCCTCCTTCATCGTCTCCCAGAAATAACCTTGGCGGAGGGCCTTGTAGGCTAGCGTCCTGCCCCCCACGTGGTTCCTGCAGATGCCCTCATAGATTTCCTGGAGCACGAGTGTGGCCTCCGCGGGTCTCAGGCACTTGAGGAGGGGATAGGAGTAAGACCTCCGATACAGTTGCCCATCCATCAGGACGAACAGCGCGGCCTTCTTTTTGATAAGGTGGGCCGCTGCACGGTCCTCTGGCAGGGTGCCGCCGGTTATGTACTCGGCGTACTTATCCATCCAGCTGGGCTCGTGGCTAACCTGTTGGACCTTGACAGGGATCTCGTAGCTCGGGGCCTTGAGGTGCTCTATATGAGCGCGACCCAGCAACGAGTCCGGCAGGATCGCCAGCCGGGAGAGAGCGTCCGCATGGGCATTTTCCCCACGGGGGACATGGGAGATGCTGAAGCGCCGGAATCCAGCCACGCTCGTTTTGACGAGCTCCAAATACTTCGCCATTTGAGGGTCGTGCGCAGCATATTCTCCAGAGATCTGTCCGGCCACCAGCTGGGAATCAGTGAAGGCCTTGAGGTTGGCCACGCCCAACTCGCGGGAGACTCTCAGCCTGGTGAGGAGCGCCTCGTATTCCGCCTGGTTGTTGGTTGCGGCGAACTGGAAATGGAGTGCGCATTCGGCGACGACCCCACCGCCGTTGGCGAGAATGAGTCCGGCTCCGCTCTCCGCCGGAGTTCGAGGCTCCATCCACGTGAAGGATCCAGGCATCCTCCTCGGGTTCCTCGGGTCCTGGTTTCAACTACTGGTGCGGAGAGTCCCCCTCTGGCTCCTTACCTAGGCCCGCGCGCTCGACCAAGAAGTCGGCCAGCACTTGCACTTTCATGGCCGACCTTGGCCTGTAAGCGATATCGAATTCGCTGAGCTTGAGTGCCCACTTTGCCAATCACCCCGATGTGTCGGGTCGGCTGAGTATGGCTTTCAGCGGCTGATCCGTCAGGACGGTAATGGGATGCGCTTGGAAATAGGGCCTGAGATGCTGAGCAGACACTATTAACGTAAAAACGAGCTTTTCGGGCCGGGAATACCTGAGTTCCGCATCGCGAAGAAGTTTGCCGGTGTAGTACACCAGCCGCTGGACTCCCTAGTCGTCGGTCCGAACTAGGACTGAGCTGACGGCCTCCGGGGTGACCGCCAGGTAGAGGATGAGTTCCTCTCCTTCTTCGGGCCTGGAAAGTAGTGGGGGCGATGCAAGCATCTTCTTCAGCTCTTCAAACGCCTCCTGGCACTCCTCAGTCCAGGCGAAGTCGTTCATCTTCCTCAGCACTTTGAAAAAGGGTCGGCAGCGGTCGGCCGACCTGGAGATGAACCGGCTCAGGGCGGCTATCCGGCCGGTGAGTCGCTGCACTTGCTTCTTGGAGGCGGGCTCCTCCATGTCCAGGATGGCCTGGACCTTTTCCGGGTTGGCTTCAATCCCTCTTTGGGTTACCATGAACCCCAGGAATTTCCCGGCGGAGATGCCGAAGGCGCACTTCGCCGGGTTCAGTTTCATCTAATGAAGTCGGAGGTTGCCGAAGGTCTCCGCCAGGTCGGCAACGTGATCCGAGAGGGGCTTGCTCATCACCAGCATATCATCCACGTACACCTGCATGTTGCGACCGATCTGGTCCTTAAAGACCTTGTTGACTAGTCGCTGGTACGTGGCCCCGGCGTTCTTGAGGCCAAACGGCATCATCCTGTAATAGAAAGTTTCGCGGTCGGTGACGAAGGCGGTGTGCTCTTCGTCCTCCGGGTTCATTCGGATCTGGTTGTACCCGGAGAAAGCATCCATGAAAGATAGGAGGCAATGCCCCGAGGTGGTGTCGACCAACTGGTCAATCTTTGGAAGAGGGAAGCTGTCCTTCGGGCAGGCTCGGTTGAGGTCGGTGTAGTCCACACAGATCCTCCACTTGCCACTGCTCTTCTTCACCATGACCACATTCGCCAGCCAGCTGGGATACTGAACTTCCCGCACGAAGCCGGCGGCGAGGAGTTTCTCCACCTCTTCGTTGATGGCCCTCTGCCTCTCCGCGGTGAAACTCCTCTTCTTCTGGCGGACCAGGCGGCACCTCGGATCCATGTTCAGCCTGTGCATAATGACCTCGGAGGGGATGCTTGGCATGTCGGCCGCAGACCAGGCGAACACATCCGCGTTTAAGCGGAGGAATTCCAGCAGGCGGGTCCGTTCCTCCTCCGGGAGTTGGGCCCCCACCTGCACCGTCTTCAGAGGGTCAGAATCGAGGGGGTAAGTCAACAGACGCTTTACAGGTCCTCCCCTGGGTTCCTTCTCCCTTAGGTCGAGGTCGTCAACGTCGGGGCCGAGCTCGGCGCCCCGCGCACCTGGGATCATCTGAAGGCAATGCTGAATTAGGTGGGTCGAACCCCTCATCACCCCAAGCCCAGAGGCTGTGGGGAATTGTACTAGCAACCGCTTTGTAGAAATCATGGCGTCCAGCTAGTTGAGCCCCGGGCGCCTGAGGATCGCATTGTAAGGCGAAGGAAGCTTGACGACGGTAAACGTCATCATGACTGTGGTCTGCCGAGGTGGGGATCCAGCGGTGACCGGGAGAGTGATCTCCCCTTCGACCCCCACCGAGTCCCCGGTAATGCCTACCAGGGGGTGTGCACCGGCCTTAGCTGATCATGGGACAGATTCATTCGGGAGAAAGCATCATAAAAAAGCACGTCAGCGGAGCTTCCACTATCTACCATAATTCGATGTACAGGATGCTTCACGATGGTCATCTCGACCACCACAGCATCGTTATTTACATTTTTGTTTTCACTCCCCTTCTCAGAAGGGGGGACATCCTCTGGGTTTCCGACCTCCCGGGCTCTCTTTGCCGCCCGCCCGATTCTACAAGAGATCATGCCTACTGGCTTCTCCATCGGACGGTTGTCGATCGCGGGAACCGGAGGTAATGCCGCGAGCGGCTGTCCCTCCACCGGGGCTTCATTCCTCACGAACTTCCTAAGGTAGCCTCTTTTGATCAGCTCCTCGATTTCCCGCTCAGATTACGGCATTCCTCTGTGTCGTGGCCATGCTCGTGGTGGAACTGGCAGTACTTCGACTTGTCACGGGTGCTTCTTGGGTTCTAAGGAGGAGGTCGACGGAGATAGTGCTCGCCCTCAATTTCCATGAGGATTTTCATTCGGGGAGCGAGGAGAGGGGTGAGCCTTCGCTCCGGGGTCGCCTCGCCCTTCAGCTTCGGATTCGGACGAGGGTCGGCAGATGGCCCAGGCCGCCGGGCCCCTGGAACGTCTCTCGGGGCCGGCTTCTTCAAGGTCCTCCCGTCCAGCTCTCGGCGGGTGCGATCGGTCTCCTCCGCTCGGATGTACTTGTGGACACGGAGGAGGAGCTCGGAGTACATCCTGGGAGGTTTTTTGTCCAGGGAATAGGTCAGGCGGGACGTCTTGAGCCCGCGCTTCAAAGCCAGCATGGCAACGGGCTCGTCCAGGCTGTAGATCTCCAGGGCAGCGATCTTGAAACGGGTGATGTAGTCCCAAAGCAGCTCCTGGTCCTGCTGGCGGATAGAGAAGAGGCTGTCCACCTCTCTTGGCACCTTCCGACAAGCGTCGAAGTGCGCCACAAACTTTCCTTCCAACTGATGGAAGGAGCAGATGGATCCAGGCTCGAGACGGGTGAACCAGACTCGAGCAGCCTTCCGGAGGGTAGCGGGGAAGGCGATGCACAAAAGAGCATCCGTAGCCCCGTGGACCCTCATGAGAGCCTTGTAGCTCTCCAGATGGTCCAAAGGGTCGGTGGTCCCGTCAAGGGATCCACCTGCGGCATGCGGAACCGGCTCATAATTGACTCCGCCTGGATTTCTTCAGAATAGGGGGGACGGGAGTCGTAGCCCGCCGGGTCCGTCGATGAGTTCTGTAGGTCTGCAAATTGGCGGGCGAACTCTGCCAATTTGCGCTCGTGCTCCTCCAGACGCCTCTCGGCCTGGCGCCTGATGGCCTAGTCGGTGGAATCCTCCATCGAGGCCGCTGGTGAAGGGGGCGCCGATCGATCTCGGTGCAGGGTCTTGCCTCGGCGTCGCTTGCTTCGATGCGCTATCTCGGCTTCATCGGTCGGGGATCGACTCTCGTGATCCGCCAAATCGGAGTAATTTCTTTTCGCGGGAGTTTGGTGGCTCTCGCGAGGATTGAAGGCCGCCCGCGGTTGGGATGGCCTGCCATGGATGGAGCGCAGGCTCCCGCGTGGCCCCGCGGCCCGAGCCGCGGGGGTCCCTGGCTGAGGCTGTGTGGCCAGGGAGCGCTGCTGATGTTGTAGCTGCCGAACTACCGTAGTCAAGGTCTGCAGCTGCTGGATGACAGCCGCAAAAGGTCCGTCCGCCGAGGTCGGCTATGGTGGAAAAGGAGGGGGAGCAGGGAGCTCCCTCTCCGGGCTGTGGGGCTCCTGAGGGGAGGGGACCTCCCTTACTCGGCTGGTGGATGCTTCGCGTCCACGAGGGACCACCATGGTCGGAGCGCGCTTCGTTCACAGAAAGCTAGCTCCCACTGGGGGTGTTGTCCTGCCCCCCCTACCTGACGCGCCAATCTGTTGCCGATCTCACCGCCGCGCCTGTGGCTTCGGAGCCGCCGATCCGACTACACCGTCTCGCTCCTGGGATCTCCTGGCTTGTTCGAACATGCAAGGCAAGGTTAGAAACCCTGGCCAGGGATCCCGGCGAGGGAGCTCCGACAGTGAAGTTAGTAGACGGCGAGAGGGAACAAAGTCTCTGAGACGGGCCCCCGAAGGAGTCCCAGACTTAGAGATTGTGCTAGCAAGAAAGGTCCCAGAAAGAATAGAAACCCGGCCGGGTTCCTCCACCGAGCTCACACCAAAGGTCCCCTCTCGGGATCTTGGATCCTGCTCTTGGGACGGAGTCTTCCCTCCCAGCCTTTGTTTCTTGCTTACCTTCTCGTCTATTCTCTCCTTCCTTTTAACTCCTCGTGTTGCCTTTTCGTTTGCCGCCCCTGGGACGCTCCTTCATCGCTTTCACCTCCTCCCCTCCATCTCTTTCCCTTTTCCCTTCTGGATCAAAGAACCAGGCAGCTTCCCGGCCTTGCTTGCCGAGCCTAGCGAGAAAAGAGTAAAGGGGAGGGCACCGGTCAGACCACCGAACAGACCTTGGGCCGAGTGTGAGCGCTCTCCTTTCCAGGCGCCGACAATGTCCGTTATCGGGTCCTGTTTTGTCAGGGCCTCACCCCTCGATTGCGGAACCTGTCGGGCCGATGTAAATGATGTTTCGCGTGTCGCCGTCGACCGTATGGGGCGCTTTCTTCGGGGTGCGACGCGCACGGCTCGAGGGGCAATCTCGGAGCTTGCGCTTCCGCTCTTCGGAAACTTCTCTGCACAGGCTGGCCTGCCTCGGCCGAGGTGGATCCCTCCGGAGTGGACACCTGGCAAATGCGGCAGAGGGGCGCTCGACTTCGGCCGAGGCGGTCTCGTCTCCGGGTGCCACCTGGCGAAGGAGCGAAGGAGCCAGGCTCGACCTCGACCGAGGTGGGACCATGTCAGGGTGCCACCTGGCGAGGGAGCAGGAGGGGCCACCGGCTTCGGCCGAGGTGGACCCCTCCTGGGTGGATACCTGGTGGAGCGGCAGAAGGTTGCTCGACTTCGACCGAGGTGGTCCCGTCTCCGGGTGCCACCTGGCGAAGGAGCGAAGGAGCCCGGCTCGACCTCGGCCGAGGTGGGACCGTCTCATGGTGCCACCTGGCGAGGGAGCACGGGGGGCCGCCGGCTTCGGTCGAGGTGGAACCCTCCTGGGTGGACACCTGACGGAGCGGCAGAAGGTCGCTCGACTTTGGTCGAGGTGGTCCCGTCTCCGGGCGCCACCTGGCGAAGGAGCCCGGCTCGACCTTGACCGAGATGGGACCGTCTCAGGGTGCTACCTGGCGAGGGAGCAGGGGGGCCGCCGGCTTCGACCGAGATAGACCCCTCATGGGTGGATACCTGGCGGAGCGGCGGGAAGGCCTGAACCGATCTCGACCTCGGCCGAAACGGATCCACATCTTAGTTTGCCGAAAAACTCCACGTGGCTCGAATCACGCTCAGCAAAATCTGAGATATGCCACATCATCATAACGGCCGTAACAACATGCATATCCAATTAATTTTGTCATGTCATTTCTTTATACGTGTCATTAAAGTTTGGTGGTCGATTACTAGAAGCATGAACGGAGTTAATAATGAGTAATTAAGTGTTGCAAGCAAGGAAGGTCGGAGAGTTATGTAAGTTTTTTTATTCTTTTTTTTGCAACTAATTATGGGTATTGATCTCCAGAGAAGTCATTATTAAATGGATTGATTTAATTTTTATGGTAAAAAGTAATTAAATCCAGGAAACTCTTCAAAGTAACAATTGTTATTTTTTTTAAAAAAAATTATGAATAAGGTAGGAGACACTACAATAAAATATAAGAAACACGATCTTCTTTTCCAATGCTATGATAAAGTGTCCGGCAAATATACCAATATTGGCAAGTACAATAATGTTGCCAAATACAACGGTAATGATACAAAATTACACGTAGGCCATTTGATTCTTTTTGCTTTGGTAATTAACCATCTTATTAGAGCCTAAATTATACCAATAAGTTGGAATGGGCTTGTCATCGAAGATTTAATTAAAACTTGAGTAGGGTATTTAATCTTTGTTTAAAGCCGCTTGTTAATTAACGATTCTAAAGTCATCGAGATTAGTATGATCGCTCGCTTATACCAATAATAATATCAATAATAATAAAATAAAATAAAAAGCTTGTCTAAGCCGAGAACCAGAAGCTTCTGGAACCGGAAATTGCGGGCACGATCCAGCCTAAACATCGGACATGGTTGACAAAAGTGCACGCATAGAATTGGAATCCAAAGTGGAGGGAGGGAGATATCATTAGCCATGATGGCCGCGGATAATTAAGAAGAAAAAAGCAAAGAGGATCAAAAGACATCAACAGGATCTTTGATACTTCTTGTAGCCCCCACCATACCGCAAATTACGCCACGATTGAAAGAATACGGAATGAAACAGCTTTTAAATATGTTATGTTACGTGGAAAGCCGAACGTTGCGGTGCAGAATGGTCTAAAATAACGGTTACCTGTCACAGCTTTGGATGCCATCTAGATAGCTGTTATTATTGAACTTTGTTTTATTTTTTTTTATAATACCATGGCCACTATAAATATTATAGATGACTATTTTTTTTTTTTTTTTTTGGTAAGTTGGATAGATTAAATCAAACCATTCTAGTATGGATTCATTCAAAAGAATTTGGAAACTATATTTAACGGTTGAATCCAATTTGTTGACGACATAAGCTTACCATCTAATAAACCATGCCTTTAATTAGCTTCTCTTTAAATATGTGTAACTTTGATAGGGTGCAAACCATCCAATATCTACTAAAAAATCCTGCAAAATTAGATGGAGCCTGACATCACCCAAATATAAATTTAAAAGCCAATCTCATAACTTATAAAGAACCATCTTCTAAATAAATATTGGAAGTTGATCTCCATCTCTATATGGTATAGGTCAACCTTTCCTACATCATATGCATCAGAACTATATATAGCATCAAAAATTCTAATACCATATGCATCAGAACTATAGCATCAAAATTAAAATTCTAATACCTGATCAGTGGCCTTTATTACTATTTGTTATTTTCTCCTAAGATATATATATTTAATGAGGTTATTACAATGGTTATTGAGTAAAAACTACGGGGCTTCAATCATGCATGCATGAATGGTTTTCTTCGTAGAGAGATTGATATAAATTGCAAGATTAATTTGTTATCCCAGGCCATGTTAGTGAGTTTGAAAATTCTTAGTGTGTTTTTTGGGTAGGCTTGGATTGTGGTTGGGGACATTAGATTGTCAAACACTTTATGTTTTGTTAACTCTCTCTTTTTTTTTTTTTTTTTGGTATAAATAAATGGTCATACCCTTCTAACTTGAGTATAGTATACCAAAAAAAAATCAAAATATACCATATCACAAAGACATAGAGAATATTCATTATCTTGACACCAACTCCAATACCTAGAAAGCTCGGTTATAAAGGAAGTCATCCAATCCGCAACGGTGATCAAGGGAGGAAAAAGAGAGGTTTCCCTTCTATTTTTCTACTAATTACAATCCTTTTTATGGATTCGGTGGAACATCCTGTCAAACCTACCAGTAAAACTTCTAACATCATTTTTAGGAGTGCAAATGGATCGGGTCGGACCAGGTCATGAGTGATCCCGATCTGATCCGGTTCTTTGATCGGGTCCTAATATTAGATCCAAATCCAATCCACTAGAAAATTGGATCGGGTTGGATCAAGTCCACTATCAGAATTTTCAACCCAATGGATCATTCGGGTTGGATCGAATCTATAAATAACCTAATTCTAATTTTAAAAAAATTAGATCTAGATATGATCCGGATAAAATATAAATAATTATATTTTAATTATACATAGCCAACTATTGTTAACTATAAAATAGATAACAAATAATATTATTTTCAAAATAAATTAAGATATAAAAATAATTACAACTCTATCTTGATTTTAAAAATAAATTTCATATAAGTTTTAAATTATAATTTAAAGATCCAAATAGATATTGATGTGGCAAGACCGCTGACGTGGGGTAGCTGTCAAACGCCATGTCAAAGAGAGCCACTGCATCAGTCCCCCTATTCGGATTCCTTCACCGGGCTGAGCTCCCCCAGGACAACGGGACCGCCATCGAAGCCGAGCTCCGTCCTCCGCCAGGTCGAACCCGCAAGCCCAGGACACCTAGGCTGGAGCCGAGCGACGCCCTCCAGAGCGAGACCCTCGGAGATCGAGCCCCGTGGTCGGAGTCGAGCTCAGCCCTCCTCTGCCATGTGGAGCCTCTTCGAGGCGAGCCCTCTGGACCAGGCCCGCACTCTGCCCTCCAGAGCGAGACCCTCGGAGATCGAGCCCCGTGGTCGGAGTCGAGCTCAGCCCTCCTCCGCCACCTGAAGCCTCGTCAAGGTCGAGCCCTCTGGACCGAGCCCGTACTCTGCCCTCCAGAGCGAGACCCTCGGAGATCGAGCCCTGCCTCCCCTGCTCGACCTCTAGCTCGGGCAAAGGCGACTGCAGGCGGGAGGACAAGTACCATCACCCCAAGACGTCGGTAAGCCACCCAAGGATCGCAGGGCAGTGCCCACCATACCGCAATAACTGCCTGCCTGCCACTTACACCAGAAAGGAAGGAAACACCCTGATCAAGGCACTGCACGCTCCACCAATCGTCCGTACTACCAGAAGGATGGGCCAGCCAGAGGGCATGAATCCCGAGGATGGCGGCCCTCGGATCGAGGCTCTGCCAAGCTTCCTGGAATGGGGCGACCGGAGAGAATGTCAAAGCGAATAGAAGTTTTCCCTACCGCATGTCAGGAAAGACATCCCATCTACGGCACGGTACCCCACCGCACGCGCCTGCCAACTCAACGAGGATCCCAAGGCCAGCGCCCAACGGTCACCTTGACTACAAAGAACAATTGATACCCCGAAGGGGGAGGTAACATAAAAAATAATGCAGTATCAGTGCAAGCTCAACCAAAAGAGCGATGCACCACCACCACTCTACGAAAAACAACGGAGGAGCGGTTACACAGAGAATCTCTCTAGCTCCGTCGTCATCCTCCTACACACTTTCATCTTATTCTCATACCATTAACTCCTCCTAGCGTAGAGTCCATCAAAAGGGGCTTGACCAGGAGGATCTGTTCTCCTGGATCGTTATTGACTTGATCGTCGGAGTGCTCCCGCTGGAATCCTCGGCCCGGGTCACTAACCCAGTTTTTGCAGGTCTTGCAGGACGGGACCTTCCAGGAGCATCAAGTTATGCACTCTGGCGCCAACAGCAGCTACAGACCACGACGATCTTGGCGGCAACATATATGATTATAATAGTATTAGTATATTCGAGTCAGACCGGATCCAAATTCAGTAAACCCAGACCCGACTCGAAAAATAGAACGGGTCTAATTTCAGGACCCGATCCAGATCTATAGGTCCCTAAAAATGTGTTGGATCGGGTCTAAATGGGTCGGATAGGGTGGGTCACGGATCAACCCAATCCATTTGTAATCTTTTTATGATACGGTATTTTTAAAGTCCCTTGACCCATCGAGAGGATAAGAAAATGCTGCAATTGCACTTGGATTTGGTGCTACAATACAATCCATAATTTTTGTCAATCTAAAGGTGCTGCTTTCTAACAATACATGGACAACGTGACCACGTATCCAAAATATTCATCTGGCCTCGACTTGGATTTTATACTATCAGAGGCTCTAAAACTTTGTACAAAAAATTAGAAAAATATTTTTAAACCATAAGATCTTATGTAAAATTATGTTTTCTTTCTTTCTTTCCTTCTTTTTTGGTGATCAGAAAATATTTCTCCACATCTTCCAAATGTTGTTCCAACGAAGAAATGCCATGCCACACCAGCTGCGATTCTATATTTATCCCATATTTGGGTTTATTGATAATATTACAAACATTATATGATATTTCGGTGCTTCTTGTTGCCTACAAGTCGATCATGTACTTTCTAGTTATCTTAATTAATTATCAATATTGAAGTGTCTGATGTGCTGCATAGAAGCATTGTGAATTGTGATGGATGATAATTTTATCAAATCTTACCATGATAAATTTTACATGTTTCATTGCATGCAGTATAAAAAAATAAAAAAAATAAAAGAAAGAAAAAAAGAAAAAGGATGAACCATGTGAAGTCATCATTCCGCCCTTTCATATTTCTTTTCAAAAAATATATGAATGCATCAAATTATGATGACTTCATTCAAAATAATACAAATAGTCAAATAAAAGAAGGATATAATCTTAAGATAACCTAATCTGCAAACAGTGAGCCAAGATGTTGGTAGCACCAATATCCGCAAATATCATACTCTTTGTAACCATTATTTTATTTATTTTTTAAATATTTATTTACTGAAAAATTCATTATTTGCCTAATCCGAAACTTAATGATGTGGAAATAAAATATACCATCACTACAAGAAATAAGATTAATAGTGATGACGGCACAGAGAAGGGGGCATGGGGATAGCAGCACAGTGAAGGGGGAACTAGCAGAAAAAGCATGGTTTGTCGGGAGGGGGGTTAGCAACAAGGGGAGCATAGGGGGGTGGAGAGGGCGGAACCGATAGCAAGGAGCACCCGGGAGGGAGGGGTAGAGGCATGTGGTGGCTACTAGAGGGAGCACGGGGCACCAGGAAGGAGAGAACGGGCAAGGAGAGCACAGAACACGGAGAAGAGAGAAGCCGTAAGGGGAGGAATGATGCCAAGGAGATGGGAACCACAAGCAGAGAGCTTAGGTGGAGGGGAGCACGGCACGAGAAATAGTTGTGATAGAGGTACATCGGCTAGCGAGAGTGAATAGTGGGAAGGGGAAGTGGGTGGAGGGGACGGGGGATGGCAATAATTTTTTCGATAAGGGGAGGCACCGGTGGGGAGGAGGAAAATTTTTTCCTCTAATCAAGCATCGATAGCAATTTAGGGAGGAGTATTAGCAAAGGCAACGATTGCCATCACTAATACTCATTGGTAATTCAAAAAAAATTGTGCAAGCATCAGGATGATAAAATCTCATCGCTAATATCATCTACGTTGTCACTAATACTATTTTTTTTTAAAAAATAAAAAGTATTAGTAACCGCCACTACCTGTCACTAATACCATCTACATTGTTAATAATATTTTAAAAAAAAGATTAAAATATATTAGTGACAGCTACTACCCGTTGCTAATATTGTATATACTGATAATAATATTTTTTTAAAAAAATAAAAAATATTAATAATAGCTACAACCCATCACTAATACTGGTTACATCATTGTTAATATTTTAAAAAAATAAAAAGTATTAGTGATGGTAAGTGCCATTCCTAATATTTTTTTCAGAAAAATCTTGATAAAATTTTAAATATATTAGTGATAGACTTAATTTGCAGTTATTGACAAGCAAAATTCCGGCACTAATAATATTAGTGTTGATTTTGTAAATTTTTTTTTGATCAATAATAATAAATTAAAGATGGCTAAATAACTATCGTAAATATTATAATTTTTTTTGTAATGCATCCGGAAATCATCATGAATTGACCGATCCAAAGTATAACAAATCATGTAGGTGATAGATCGCGATAAATTTGATGCTTAAAACAAAAACCCTACATGCAGGGAACGGGAGAGAAGAAAAAAAAAAATAAAAATAAAAATAAAAATAAATAGAAAGAGGGGAGGATGGGACCTCCGGGATTGTCGGAGGGCCGCCGCTCTGCTATCAAGTCGGTGGAAAAATAGGAGGAGCTTCTGATCGAAACAGGAATTTCGAATTTTTTTTATTATTTTATTTTATTTATTTATTTATTTGGATGAGAGGATCCGAACTCTATATCTTCAAAAGTCTGACAGTTGGTTCTTTGGATTGATAGGACAGGTCCTGGTATTAATCGGATACGTTCGGTGATAGGTTTATCCTTTTTTTTTAATAAAATGGGTTTGGAAATACTTTTTTTTTTTGATAATTTTATACTTGGGTTGGGGCATGTTCAAATAATAATTTTTTTTTTATTGAAAAAAAAATAAAAAATTAAATCCGGTGTAACCATCTTCATGGTTTCTCATCTCGTCAAGTAATATTTGATTCGAGATAACTTAAATTTCGTAACTTTTTTCACTAAAGATAAGTATATCAATATGATATCATTAAGATATGACCAGTAAAATAGAAAAAAAAAAAAAAATTTTGCTCTCACAAGTACAACAACTATCACGAATTTTATAAAATAATTTAAATTTAATCAAGTTATTCATAAAATCTTATTTGAATTTATAACCTATTATAGTGAAATAAAATAACAACAGAAAAACTATTTTTGTGGCTCAAATAATAAATTCTAAGTTCACTGGTGAGTCTTCGAGTCTTGGTTTAGGTATATTTCGACGAGAAAGTCCAGGAATAAAATAAAAAATAAAAAAATAGTCCAAAAATAAAATCAAAAAAGAAAAAAATTAATAAAATAATCTTTGAGTTTCTGTTGGTTGGATATATATATATATATATATATATAAAATAAATCCCGTTCATTGGTGTCAAAATAGTCCAAAAAAAAAAATCAGGTTTAGACATATTTTGACGAGAAAGTCCGGAAATAAAATAAAAAATAAAAAATAAAAAAAATAATCCAAAATAAAATTAAAAAAATTAATAAAATAATTATTGAATCCCGTTGGTTGGATATTAATATATATATATATATAAAATAAATTTCAGTGGTAGTCAGGTTGATGTACTCACTTTCGGGTGGGTAACATTTCCTGGTTGGGGTGGGGGACCGTCTAGGGATGGCCACGCCCGGAGTCTAACTCCTCTTCCCTTTTTTTTTTTTTTCTATTAAAAAAAAAAAAAATTCTAAGGGCTAAGGATACAGGTAAAGTATGATACGGGTAAGATAAATTATGCAGTACCCGCCGCCATTCCTCCCTCTCATTTCTTTCTTTCATTTTTTTTTTTTTTCCTTCTTCGTTTCCGAATCTAATGTGAAACGGCACATAAATGTAACGAGCCATGCTACTAATGGACCGGTCAAATCCTAATACTAGCATAATAAACATTATTTGCAACTATTATTAGCTATCATAATATAAAAATAACGATTTATCTACTCGGATTGTTTTGCAAAAACAAACAAGGTTAATATATCAAGATTTTAAAGTTATTATTATTTTTGAACTAAATTTAGAATAATTATTTTATCATATAGTAATTATTATATTAAAATTATAGTTAGATAATAATCATTGTTTAAATCCGTGAGCTGGATAGGGGCAAGTTTTGTTATTAAAATTACAAATATAGTATGTTAGTGGTTGCGGGAGGTGTTGGATTATTTGGTACCATAATTTTATGATTGAATGTTGCGCCGTACAAGAAGGCATCATGTTATGTAATTTTTTATCAAAAAAAAAAAATAGGAATTTGAACGTGCCCTCTCGTAGTTTAGATTTGTTTAGCGATTCCGATATATATTATATATATATTTTTTTTTTTTCAAATTTAACGTTAATAAAAAATAAAAAGAAGCGTGGGTCAAATTTAACGTTAATAAAAAATAAAAAGAAGCGCGTGGACCCACGCGTGAGGCAAAATCACCACCGGTGCTTGGACTTTTGCGACGACGCGTACAAAAACTGTGCGTCCCACATGATTGAAGCACGGGTCATCGTCGAGCACAGTACAGAATTGAAGTCCGCAGAGCGGCAAAATCCTTCGTGGGCCCCACCATGCTGGACTGATAGCGAGCGGATCCTGGAATGCCAGGTTCTCCCTCCAAATTACTGATAATTTAATAAAATTTTATTATATTATTATATTTAATATATTTTTTATAATAATTTATT
Organism: Areca catechu; assembly: GCA_021397845.1. Taxonomy (NCBI): domain Eukaryota; kingdom Viridiplantae; phylum Streptophyta; class Magnoliopsida; order Arecales; family Arecaceae; genus Areca; species Areca catechu. The sequence continues at coordinate 131,138,762 of CM038044.1, read as the reverse complement.
TTATTTAATAATCTGAATTATTTTTTAGAAAATAAATGTATTATTCTCGAAGGAAGGGATAATACCTAAATTACCATCTCTCAAATAATCTTTCAAACAATATCATCCTTTCTTTTTTTTTCTTTATCTTATATTATAATATAATATAAAATAATATATATTATAATATTATATCATATCATATTACTATATTACATTATTATAATATGTTATAATA